>SEMN01000053.1:0-600000 GCA_005408345.1 Macquaria australasica | reverse complement strand
ATGCCTCGACTCAGATAAGGATGTGTCCAAGTCTTCCCCTGTGGGTCATTACAACTGACAGAGAAAATCAGAGTGGTTGAAAAGGTTAAGAGCAGATAATGATCCACCTTGTTTCTTAGAACTTCCAGACGATTCTGTTTCTCTTCTTCTTCTCTCTGCCGCTCAAGCTCCCGCGCCTCTCTCTCCTCCCGTTGCCGCTGCAACATATCTGCCCGAAACTGCACCCTAGAGGGAGCACATAGGGTGTGGACATCAGACCTAAACAGCCCCACTCTTCCTCTGCCACAGATACTACCAACATTACCTATCACTCCTGACGCAGCAGGCCTCCGGGCTGTGGAGAGTTTTATGCAGCTGCAAGAGTGTAGCTCCTCTCCCATCATCTGTTTTTATGTCTTTC
Organism: Macquaria australasica; assembly: GCA_005408345.1. Taxonomy (NCBI): domain Eukaryota; kingdom Metazoa; phylum Chordata; class Actinopteri; order Centrarchiformes; family Percichthyidae; genus Macquaria; species Macquaria australasica. The sequence continues at coordinate 599,600 of SEMN01000053.1, read as the reverse complement.
TCAGCCCCCCATGATTCCTGTTCTCATTCCTGCCTGTGTTTATTCACACAGCCAAAGTCAACACTATTATCTGGTATTAACACCAGTATCTGTGAGTGTCTGCAGAGAAATGCTCTGCAAATCACATCGAACAGGATATGTTTTAAATGCAGAATCCTATTTTTCAAGAGTAATTAGTTAACACCAGGTTATAAAGCAGTGTCTCACTGCCCTCTCTGCGTGAAAGATTGAAGTATATTGCACCTTTAACCACACCCAACAGTGATGTACTGACACACACTGGAGTACACTTCCACATCACTGCAGCAAGGTGAGAAGTTAAACCACTGGAGGTCAGAAAAAAGAAGTTGTTGTTAAAGTGCATGAAGTTGATCACAGCCTGTATCAGCCTGTTCTTGCTCTTTTGCTGTTTATCAGTCTCCCTTAGTCTGCCAATAATTGTAACATAGCTGTTATATCACAAGACTAAAGTAAACTTGATATTGGATATATAAATAAAAAACATAAATATGTATGTGTAGTATATCTGTGATTGTAAGCAGTCGTAAACCCATAAGCAAAAAGGTGCATGTCATGCCATGTTTGGTAACGGGCAATAATGTGTTTTTAGGGCTCTCTTTTAACAACTCTTTTAGCATATCTTTGAAAACTCAAAAGTCCCACGGTGCAACTCTTACCTCTCTTTATCTCGCCTTGCCTGTTCTTCCAAGACGCTCCTCAGATTAGCGAGTCTCTCTTGATCCCTCTGCTCCAGCACCTCCCTCTTCTTCTGCTGCTTTAAATAAAACTGCCTGACCTGAGGGAAAAACAACAGTTTACAAAGAATAACGACAAAAAGTTAACAACAGCCACAAGAACAGTAGCCACTCTCCCACTAATTTGACGCCCACAGAACTCTTAGGATCGTCATGTCCTATCGATTGTGACAGAGCAGGAATCAGATAAGTGTAAATAGAGAGAATGAGATGATATTTCAATGTCTGGCAGACTATTGTGCTAAATTATATGGAATCCAATGCAGCCTAAATGCTCTCATTAATCAGAGAGTGTCTCAGGTTGCCCATGCTCTCCGAGCAGACCCCTGAGGAGAGAGTTAATTAAACAGTCAGACACACACACACACATTCTGGTATTATTGTACCAGTGAGGACAATAACTAAATTGAATGATCAAAACGCCCAGATAATTGTAACAACGTATGCTTTCAATTTGATCTCCATGTGTGCTCACAATTAAATCTTTCAAACAGTGTATCCACAAATGGTAAGCAATGTGAAGCTAGTGTAATTGAAAACCTTATGGTTTTATTTTATACAGAGCTCCTCAGGTCCCAAAGAATATGTTTTTATTTATATAATACAAACAAGTTATTTAAAAGTGTCCACAAGTTTGGGACAGCTACATAGTACTTCCAATGGTTCTATAAAATAGCCCACAATAACTCTCATTCATAGCATTCAGCCATATTATTTTCTGCTAGAAGTCATTCATACACTCATTCGTACACACAACAAAAGTTTTTAGCATGAGCTGACGTGCCACATATAATTTGGTGCTTTTGAGAAGTACTTTCTTTTCTGTGAAATCATTGCTATTTGTGCGGCCAGTGCTTGGGATCCAGCAGAGCCAATATGACTCTTACTTATTTTTTTATTTTTGAGGCAATTTTCTCAGCACACCGTAAACATCCATCTAAGCCTAACCCATATATATCTATTGTCCATTAAAACATACAGCAGATCATTCCTGCTGAGGACAGTCCTGTGTTTCTCTCCATTTCGAGCTGGCTGTGTGAATCTCAAGTGGGCTGGCTGCATCAAAAAGAAGCATATGAATTTATAGTAAATTATCTTGTTTTTTTTCACAAGATAATAAACTTTTACGCACAAGGTAATAAGTTATGCACACAACATATGGATATTGTGAGCAACGGATAAAAAATACCATCCATCATCTAGAAAGAATATTTACTAATATTCAAATTTATGGAGCTCTCTTATACAATATTGCTTTAATTCAACTTGGTTTGATCATAAAGCATGTTTTTACAAAAGTTGTGTGTAACCCATTTCTCCCTGACTGACACACTTATTGTGATGGGTATGATGAAGAGGTGTTTACATTTTCTTTCTGCTGTGATCTGACGGCGGTCTCCTTCTCCTGCTCCCTCTTTAACCTCGCCTCTTCCTCCTCCTGTTGTCTAGCAGCTATAGCTGCCTCCAGCTTCGCCACCTCCTCCTGCTGGGCCCGCCACTGTTGCAGCTACAAACACACATGCAAATACACACCAGGGAGAAACAAAAAGCAGGATCATTGTCCATCAACAGCTGTCTTGAAAGAATCACTCACAGGGAGACAACCAGCTGAGCCCCAATGCCATGGTGCCAAAGTGTGGAATGAACTTTAGAAGAGGTGTCAAAAAGTCCTTTCACACTTTGTGTTAGAACACCTCAGGACCCGTCAAAGCATTGAGTCGTAAAGGAAACTCTTGTGAATGAACCCTATAACAAACAGAACTTATTCTAGTGAGGAGAGTGCTGTCCATATACACACTTCCAAAAGTCTCCAAAGTATGAGCTTTTTATGAACAAAGAAAGATTTATAAAACTAAGAGCGGGCATAAACTCCATGTAAACTTGCCTAATGATATAGTAATCACCAAACATGGAGATACAATGTCTCGACAGAACACTGACACATATTTCTCTTACAATTGTGTTCACGTTTGCATAGAAAGAAAACTTCTCTCACCCAGCTGGATATCTGGAAATAGACAGTCTAAACCTAGCACACACACACACACACACACAGTCCAACATTTGCTGGGGAGTGAGTGACAGGTTCGTTATGCAGCAGCCTCTCTGCGGCGTGCCGGGTATTAAAGTGTTGCATTCCGACCGGGCAGACAGATTCACAGATCTATCAGAGGAGAGCTTAGGAATCCCTGAAGGAATGGACTGCAAATTAACATGGCCTCACACACGTTAGCACCAGCGGTATCATCAAGTCAATCATACTTGATGTCTGCCTGAGAAAAAGCAGTAGCTGTGTGTTTGAGAGAGGATTTAAAACAATCCAGCCTCTAATCCACTTCCATTTGACAGTGTTGAAGCTGGAGATGCAACATGCTTCTTCTTTAGAAATCAAAATGTTGTTGCCTGCAGACATTTAGGGCTCTATTTTCCTGAAACTGGGTTCAATATGCAATTTATGTGACCAGAAGAGCAATCCTGAGTAGTCACAGTGAGTAGTGACTGAGTAATGATGGTGACAGCATTGTGTCAATATTTATGCTGCTACTGTTTTCCAGTGGTCTTGCACTGTCCACTTGTCCAGTTTTAGAGTTCCTGCTGCTTTTTCCTTTGTACTGGGTGTTAATATGATATGCTTACCTGTTGGTGTTGGCATTGACTTCCAAAGAAATTGCCTTGTGTAATATAATCTTGTGATTTTGAAAGGTCACAGCACTGATTGCAATGACTACTAGTGTTGCCCCGAGCAAAACGCAAGACCTATACACAATCGCAATAGCACATTCAAGTTTCAACACAGATTGAGAAGATGCCTAATAAAATGCTTTAGTGTATAAAACATGAGAGATGTTTTTTATATACAGTGCTCTAACCTAGAAGCTGACCATGTACAGCCCTGGTTTGAGTAAGGATGAAGACCTTTCTTGATTGTCATTCCCTGTCTTTCTCTCCTTCCCTCCCTCTGAAAATAAAATGATAGAAGCTTTGTTTTTTAAAACTACAGAAAAATAAGCGCACATAATTAAACCATCCATCAAGTTCTGGCCTGGCCCAGATAACATACCTGCATGTTTGATGCTTGGAACCTTGAGAGATGGGGTGTGTAAACAACCTGGTGGGTGGGTCTGTAAAGCATATTTTTTGAGACATACAAACTAACATGTAACAGATAACACTGTCTTTTTTCCATAGTCTCATAAAGCAAAAAGCCAAATATTCAGTTGCAATGGTCACCTAAGGTCACAAAACAATCTGAAATGTATATTTATCTTTATCTAAATCCACTGTGAACACTGTAAGTGGCTAATTTTGTATGTCTTTCTTGTTTAGGCAGAGATGAAAAGGCATTTTAGGGAGCACAGAGAGAATAAAATGGTCATTATGTACAGTCTACAGTAATTTGTCACTGGAATCTCATTTTCTGTGAATTCAAAGGGAAATGGGACGCTATCCTTTTTCATGGCAGCACAAAAAAGACTGCAGAGATGTCAGAATAACAAAAGAATAATAGCCTTTTATCTGCACACTGCAGCCTGCTCAAAGCCTTTGTTAATATAACTGTACAGTTATCGTGATGTCTTCTGTCAGGGGGCGTTGAAGCAGCCATCAGAACTTTCTATTGCAGGTCATTTAATGACAAACTTTAGATATGTAACAGATGAGTAAAATAGATTAGGCATGAACTGCAAATCTTGAACCAGCATCATTGCTGTAAATTAGAGCAGAAAACTGGAGAGAATGAGTGGTGTATTTATAAGAACAGCACCACTCCTCCATATGTGGGACCACTCTACTGAGTGACATTAATGACACATGAGATTTGCTGAATCTTTAATGGGACAAGAACTAATGTCCATTAAGAGATGAGAAAAAAATGAAACTATGCAATTATCTTTGAATTTTCCGCAGCTAGCACAATGAGAATTTCCCTGAGGTCCATAACAGGTACATCACTTTAAGGAGGAAAAATTATACACATATAAGCAATTTATTCCTCAGAGAGTTGTCAGGTGAAACACTGGTGGCCCTCGCACAGTCTCAACTACTGAGATTCTGCCATGTCCATTCGACCACCAGAGGGATGAAGAGCTGTACTTGTTAGTCACTAATAGGAGGGGCACACAGATCATGTGGGCATAAATTAATCTTTAACATAGCTGTTTATATTGCAAAGTACTCTGGAGAGCAGGAAAAGAAAAACAAGCTTTTGCAATGAAAGAAAACCTCCCGTCTTATGAAAATCTTTCTTTCTTCGATTGTTGTGTCGCTTGTCCTGTTGACCTGCTCATCCCTTTCCCACCTGAGCATGTTGCAACAATCTGTCATCCCTCCAGGCTTTATTTACTCATGTGGAAAACACAATCACTCATCAAAGATGCCTGGGAGTGAGATACAAGTGGGAGGAAGAATGAAAGCAAGGACAGAATAAAAGGCTGGAATTAACAGTAACACCAAGAACAATGCCAGCTAATTACAGCAGCCAGAGCACTGCAGAACAAACAGCTGATGATTTGAAAAGAAGAGTCTGTCTTTCAGTGATAAACTGGAATGAAATGTTAACTAGTTATCATAATCATCCAGTTCATTTTACCTTTCAAAATACACACCTTCTACAATTCTTATACTGTATATCACATCTGGAGCTCCTACTATACTGTTATGATAAGTAATGTCAACTGTGTGCAGACACATGAATCCAGCCAGTCATCTTTGCATGTCCAGTCTGTGGTTCTCAAGTATAAGCTGTGGTCTGTGTGACAGTTTTGCCCTTTCCAAAAGAGAGGGGTACCATCTAACTTTGAAATCAATTACCTTGGATTTCTTCCCACTACACATCCCTCAGAAGGGAGCTGGCAGTACACAGCCTTGCTCCCTATAATGAGGTCACAACCAGACCAGTACTGACCAAGAATCGTCCAATATATGCTCTCATCTGAACCCGTGTAGGCAAAGAGAAGGGGGGTTATTTGCAGCTAGAAAATATAACAAGTAAGTAACTTACTACCTTAGCCAACAAGTACCATCACAGCAGTCCTTGTAAACATGGTAAAAAGATACATTTATCTTAATCTTGATTTATCTTATCAAAAAAATGCTGTAGCTTAAACATTGGTAGCAGCTGTTGCAAGAGGGTCTCTATTAGATTAGTTCATTTATGTCATTGGTATGAAGCGTCACCTAGACCAGCTGTTCTAAACATTTTTTGTCTAACATACCCCCACAGCCCTATCAGATGAGCTCAAGTACCTCTTGACTGGCATCACTCATATATTATGAATGGATTATAAAGTGGATATTATTTAAAACTATCAATTATATAAAAGTGGACATGGTCACAGTATTTTTTATATAACCAACATACAACATTACTTTAAATTTAACTTTATATATCTGAACATTTTATCAATTACTTGATGAAAAAACTAACTATTTCAACTGTTTATCCATTACTTTAAGTTAACAGTTTGACCCATTTACCCATAACTTTTAGCTAACTATTGAATCTGTTTATCCATCTATTTCATCTATTTACTCATTACTTTTAGAACAGTTTATTCATTATTTTTGGCCAATTATCTGAAACGTTTATCCATTCATTTTAGCTAACTATTTCAACTCTTTATCCATTACTTTAAGCTAACAATTTGAACCGTTTATCCATTACTTTGGATTCCATTTACTGTGGCTTTTTTAATAAAATCACACTTTATATTTTTTAGCTGAGTTAGTTGATGTTTCCATGTAACACCCCTAATTGCAGAAGTACGGCTGGGGGTATGTAAAATACACTATGCAGAAAAGCAAAGTTAAACGACTGAAGATGAGCTGCTCTTAAATGATGGGTCATGATGGTGACCATGAGCCCTCCATAAAATATCTATTTTGTTACATTTTGAAGTGGCCTGCCAGCTACATTGCAGCAGTCTACTAAATCATATTAGACTATACAGCACACATATTAACATAGGAATAAAATTCAGAGTGTAGAAAGGGAGTTGATCTCAAGAGGGGTGAATGACTCACAGTAGAGTCAAGAGAGTTGATGGGTTAGAGGGAGCAGCTGCAGAAAATAAAGTGTTAAAGAAGCAGATGCAATGGGAGGAGAATCCATCTTGTCTCGCCGCTGTGTCGCTGTGCTGGGATGATAAAGGCAGTGGAAAGAAAGATTGGATGCAAACAGGCGTCCATCTGAGCCTCCACACAAACTCAAATATGTGCACTTGCACTGCATAAACAAAAGAACGTGGATGTGGAAAAGTCATGGGAATGAAAATGTCTGTGTGATTTTATTTTTCTTATTACCTCAGAGAGCCATGAAAACAAAACTCAGAAATGTGTTTGCCATAGTCAGAGGTATGTAGTTTATGCAGGTTTACCTATACTGAAAGTCAAAGGCTGCTTTTGTTTTGAAAAATATATTAAAAAGAAGCTTGCAGATACATACTGCTCTCTTGAATAACATATTCTATCATTTTAAAACCTGTGATGTCTTTTTTCCAACTTTATTATGCTACAGTCATTGCAGCTGAATGAACGTGAAGTGATTATTGTCCTTGAATTTGCTTCTTCACTAACACAAGTAGTAAATGACAGAGCACAGTGAAGACCTCCAGTGGTTTTTTTCACTAATAAATTCTCCCATGTACCTAGCATACTGCTCTGTACATTTACAAGAGTAATGCCAATTGAGATTGTATTTCTTGAGTACGGCACCTTTCTCCTTGAAGATGAGGCAGGAAGCATTCATATTAAACTCCATGAAAAAAATGAAATTTTATGAAATTGTCTCACAGGCCAGACAGTGCCTGAAATGGGATAGATTATATCTGGTTCTCCAATCTGTGCAGAAATGTGTTTATCCAAACAACATTTGAACATTTTAGTGTGACACAGATGTGAAAAATCAATTATTGTACAAGGCAAATTATGTGCCCTCATGACTAAGAGGGAGATTGTCATATTGTTGTGTTCCCATTGTCCCAACATAGGGATGTAAAAAAAAGCAGTAGGCTTATTGGTTTGTTAGTCCACAACATACCCGGCTTGACCTCCCATGAATGTTCTTCACATACATTGGAATATGTGTACTTAATGATGAAAGTGCATATTTACAAATTATCTATAAATTAGGACCTAACATAGATTGGTATCCCCACAGAGTAGTATTACATGTCCACAAGAGACTAAGTCTGGGGACATTTGGGGTTAAAAAACACTGAAAAGAGAGAGATTATTAATTAATGCAAGGGAGGTGAGAACGTGCTCCACAGGTCTCGAGGAAGCAAACCTAGGACCTTGCAAAACACTAAACCAGCCTGTTTGTTGATATGTCCTGTTATTTGACAAAACTAGAGTCAGCGGTGATAGCCCACACCAACCCTCCCTCAGTAGATCAGAGTGTCTTGTTATCTAATCAGCCACAGGACATGAGCACCATTTTATTTAAAAACTGGCAGGCAAAGCAAATTCAATTTGTACAGCACTGCATCAACAACACATGGATTTGTTCACACGAGTAACTTGTTTGTTGTGTGAATGTGAACTAGCACCCCTCAGAGACAGCAACATCATGTTTGCGAGACCATCCTTATTAGCTTGTTTGCATTCACAGCCTATCCCAAGTGGCAGCTAAAGCGAGAGATGCTGTCAGGCAGCCTGGCGCAATATGCAGCCTCGTCAGCAGATATACTGTACACAAGGAGGCAGACACTGCTGCCTGTCTGGTCCCTCAAACGTCTCTCACAACAACTATCCCATCAACACATGTGATAGTTGGAAAAGGATACAAGAAAAGGATATCATGCTAAATATATACTGGAAACCAGCTCAGTTCTGTCCACTCCACCAGTAGATGTGAGTGAGTGTGCCTTATAAATAAGAATGGTGTAGAAGTAGACCATGGAGAGCTCATACTGGGTAAGCTGCAGAACAATTAACAAGTATATTAAAGTTATAGATCCACTTCCTGCAGGGATTAAGTATGGGTTGGAGGCACAGAACTGTAGCATAACTGCCAACATAAAAAGTGCCGTCTCATAAAGTTGTAAATGTTCCTGAAACGTGACAGCTCCTGGTGTGAAGGTATACCAGACACTAACCTTCTCTCTGAGATGCGAGCAGATGTCCTGCTGGTGCTGGCGGTCTCTGTGGAGCTCCAGCTCCTCCTGGTGGGCATGTCTCGCATCCTGCAGCGTGACCAGGGCTCTGGCCAGCAGCTCTTCCTGGTCCCGTTGCCACTGCTGGGTCATCACTCTCAGCTGTGCCTGGGTGAAACGCTGCCAGTCCCACACACGTTCATGCTCCATCTGGAGGAAAAACATGCACGGAAAAGGCACTGTTTGCACAAAGGCATTGTTGAATGTCTTAATTGGTCAAGCGTATTAGTTATTCATATAAGCATTGAACAAAAAGCATCACCTAAGGCAAAAATTGAAAGATGAATGTGGAGAACACATTGTACAAGATTGAAGTACTGCGGCCCAAATGGCAACACAGTGTTGCGCCAAATTGATGACATGCAAACAGAAATCCACAAACACCCCTACATGATATACTGTCTAGAATAATGACAGCAGGACCATAGGGAAAACTCTGTGTCAGAACTAGCTCTGCTGGTGTATAAAATGGTCTCTCTCTCCTGGCTGTGAAATGTCCTGAAGGAAAACAGTTCCTTTCTGTGTGAGGGATGCCTGTAGCTATTCATCATTGTGTCAGCGCTCACAGAGGCTGCATCACTTGGCTGCTTCTTTGGAACAGAGGGAATGATATTCATCTATGGGCTAATAGCGGCTAACTGACGGTGGGAAGGCATTAGACGGTTGACTGGTTTTATTGAAAATGAGTGAGCTGACAGACCTGCCAACGGAACAGAAGTGCCAGAGGCAGTTAAGCAAATCCTGTTTATTAATGCACAACTTTAGAACTTGAGGAAGATCCACCCTTTGTTCTTCACTTTCGCTTGTCCTCTCCTTCACTACCCTTGCCTCCATTGTGTTGTTAGAAGTGAGTGAGCATGAACACAGTTTGGTGTGCATACATGCTTGCACATGTTCGCACATAGGCATGCATGCACTTAAGCCAACACGTTACGTATCGCAGTATGTGTATGTGGAAGTACCGCACTGTGTCTGCAGTGCACACTTAAAGTGGCATGACATTTAGTTTAGCTGCTGCATCCACATTCCCTCTGCGGAGTGGTGTCTCTGCGAAGACTGAGCCATACAAAGGAGAAAATAAAAATGGCTTCCCAGATTTAGTCAGAAAAGGTAAGAGAGGTTTGGATTATTTCCACTATTGCCATGGCACATTATGAGGGCAATACTATGAAATCCTGCTGGTACTCTGTTGGCCATCAAAGAGTAAGTCATAATAGACAATAAACAGCCCCATCCAGCAGAGGGAGATGTCCACTCTGAGCTAGCTGGAGTACCACCATTTGATAGTGAAACAGAGACTACTGGTTCTACTTTAGGTCAGCTAAAGGAACACAGAAAACAGGTTCACATACTTCTACATACAGTATAAAGTGGCACTTTACTGAGACAATGATACTTGGATTGCAGTTGCAGGTCATGGTCAGACAAACTGCTGAAAGGATTTTTTTTCAAATATTTTAGGATTAAGAGAGCAAAGCAAGTAAATGTCACTAATGTAACTCTAAACCCTTTGCTTCTGATCTATTTTCCTTTTGATATTTCTTTACAAGATCAAAGAGAGAACTTGAAATGACATTCTCACAAAGCAATTTTTTTTTTTTACAAAGCATAAAGTAAAACTTCCAAAAAAAGGTTCTCACTCAAACTATTCTTCTCAATCTTACCCCCCAAGATGGGAAAATCTTCAAAACAGCGAATACTGCAAGCAACTGAAGAGAGCATAGGAGTTGATTTATCACCGAGGCTCTTAAATTGTTACACTGCACAAACCCTTTAACTGTGGTAATATGTCACACCTGCTATCTAGCCATAAAACAGAGCTGTTGTATCTTGCATTAGAATTTAAAGAAGACTGACAAAAGCAACAGAAAATTATGAAATCATCCTGAAATGACTGCATGCAGATGGAACTAAATGGCAGGTGAGCGAAATATTAAGGCTCAAACAGGAACAGCCTTCAACGCACTGAAGTGAGAAACCCACACAAGAAAAGCTTAGAGCTTAGACGTTGACTCCATAGAAACGATTCTGTAATTAAAGGGCTAACTATAGAATTTCCAATCGACCCATATGTCTGCAGGAGCATTGGGAATTATTTTTCACACAACAAATACAAAGGAAATATTTGCCCAAAGCAGACTGCTGCCAAACAGACAGGGTTCTTTTTTTCACTTCATGTCTGATGGAGCCAAAAATCCACAGGCTCAGAGCTCACTTCAACTACGGGACCATCCTTTGAGCTTACTAATCAATCTTACTAGTTCACTTAATTTAGATTTTAGATACAGAAAATGCAACAAAAAAAAAAAGTGTTTTTTTTCCCCCAAACAGCGATATCAGAATAGCATTTATGCATTTAATCAGTGGGGTTTCAGCAACCCAATCTGTAGTTCACACTGATTATCCACTGCACGCAAGCCAGCTTAATTATGACTAATAGCTGAATTAGGTGGAGTCAGCACTACATCAACTCTGGGTCTGTTTCTGAGGAAGTGAAAAGTGTGGAGAATCACATGTTGAGAAACACATCTCTCCTTCTCGCAACCCCCCCAAGGCTGAAAGATCACAGCTCTAAATGCAGCACCCAGCTGGAACTGATATGAGGACAGGTCTCTGGGTGCGGGTGAGGGAGGAGAGCGGGGCTGGCGGTTGTCATGGCGATGCTAGACGGTGGTGTGAGCGAGTTGTCCACTGTGGGTGACATGGCACATCCTGCAACGTGCTGAGCGGATCATTGTCCAGGCTTATCGGTGTGTCTGTCTGCTCGGTTCAGGCTGCTGAGCTACATTGATCAGGGAGCCTGAGAGTCACACTGCAGGGATGCTTCAGACTGGGGATGGGAGTTACATTTTTAGATGGGTGTGTGTGGAAGTGCATAAACATACAGTATGTGCATGTGTGTGTCCATCCATGGAAGTGGGGCATGTCTGTGTGCGTTTTGTGTGCAGTACAATTGTGGAGAGAAATTAAAAGGGCAGTGGGCAGTAGTGCCCAGGATTTATCCCACAGGATATTAGACCCAATACTAGACTATCAATTAGTCCTTTAGTGTATAAAATGTCAGAAAATAGTGAAAAGTTCCCAGAGTCCAAGGTGATGTCTTAGAATGTCTTGTTTTGTCCGACTATCAGTTCAAAATCCAAAGATATTCAGTTTACTATCATATAAGAGAAACTTAAGCAGGAATTCTTTTTGCTCTTTTGCTTGAAAAATAACTACAACAATTGTTTTATTATATAAATTGTTGCTGATAAATGAAAATCTTTTTAAAGGTATATCAGTAGCTATTAGGGCTGGGCGATATGCCTGATATTTAATCCTGCAACGTGATTGGCTCTTTCAATCGTGGAAAGTGACTGGCTCTTTTATTCCTGCCATGTGATTGGCTCTTTTAATCCTGCGCTGTGATTAGCTCTTTTATTCCTGGCTTCTGATTTGCTCTTATAATGCTGGCTTCTGATTGGCTCTTCTTCCTCTCCTTCTCCTTCTCCTTCTTCTTCTTCTTCTTTAATGGCAGATGGCAACAAGCGTTTAAGGTGCATTGGCGTCCTCCTCTCTTGGTGTATGGGTGGTTTAATTATATCGAACATTTATATTTGTGTGTGTGTGAGTATGTTTTCAGGTGACTAGTGTGTGTATACATTGTAAACAGCATTGTATGTACAATGTTTCAGGCCAAGACCGACCAGTGTGGGCATGCCTGTGTATTTACTGTGCATACATTGCATCCTTTCTATTTGATAACTTTGGTGGATCTATTGAATAAACAACTAAACTGATTTTTTTTTCTTTAACATGTTTTGCCAAAGTACTGACCAGCTCTTGTCTAGTTCTGTCAGGGAAGAGTCTTTTCAGCATGTCCATGTAGAGTGCTCTGTGGTTGGGTACGTCATGAGTGTACTGAGACAAAGTGAACTGGAAGCGATGGTGGTCTTCTGCACACCAGCCACAGAACCTGAAACAGATTCCAACCCAGAAAATACATGATCATAAAGCAAAATACATAAATAATACTATGACGCTATGTTCCCTTTCCATAGTTTCACTTCACTGCATTTCTAAAGGTTACATGTTGATAAATTGCATACTACGTTGAAGTGCTATATAGCAACGATATAGAAATAAAAATCAAGTTATGAAGTGGCTTTGAGACATTGATATAATCAGCCTCCTGGTGAGAAAGACTTGTTCAACAGCTTGCTTCTGGAGAGTGAAGTGACTGTGCCTCTATATGCTGTTGATGCCCTGCTGAGTTTTTAATCTTTTAACTTGATCTGCCCAGCTACACTGGAGTTCTGCCTATACATGCATTTATCAAAATGGACGGCTGAAAATCATTAAAAGCCAATTTCTATTAAGACTGAGTAAGATATTGAAGGGATTGTCCTCATACACTTATTTCATATTAGCTGCAAAATCACTACAATTTCTCATTCAATCAATGTGTAAGCAGTTAGAATTATGAAAAGAAGCAAAGCTGAACTTTAGTTGTCTTCAGGCCTACCTGTCAGTTCTTTGCAGTTGCTCTTGGAGATGCAGCAGCCTGTTCTGGTACCTTTCTGACAGTGAGTGGAAGGCCCGGATCAGGGAGTCCTTCAGCTCTGGGTAAGGGCAGTCTGAATCCAAAACCTCCTCTGGAATGTTTTCTATGCTCACCAGATTATCTGAAGTACTAGTAAGATATTTCTGGAGAGGACAATACGACCATCTTTGAGATATATAATGAAATGTTTAGACATTTGCTTCTGTGACACACTGTGGCAATCACGTCTTAAGTTCAAGTGTAAGCTGTAATACAGAAAGGAAATTGGTGATTTGCTGAAACAGGAGGAGGATCTCTAGAGCCAGCAGTGAGAAACTTACCGCCAAGCCAAGGCCAATGATCTCTTCCTCCAAGGCCAGGTACTCTGCATGAAGTTTTGAATTTATGTCATCTTGCTGGTCTTTCACAAAGGTTATCTGGTAATTCAAGGATAAACACATAAAAGAAATGTCTAAAATACCGGCTTAGAAAATAAACATGACAGTAGCACAGTTTGACCTTATTTTATTCAGGGAAAGTCTTGGCAAGTATGAACTGTCTATCCCTGACTATCCAGTAATTCCTCTGATATCAATAATGCTTTGAGAAAGACTCTCTTCTTCTTCCTCTTACAGCCTAAACAAATTTGGGACTCTTGGGATACACAGAGACGTGTCAAGAGATCACAGCTATCGGCTGTAACACTTTCTTCCCTCTCGTTATGCTATGTCTGCTCAAATCAACAGTACTAGTTCAGCCTCCCCGTCCTTGTTCTCTCAGACGTCCAGATTCAGAAACATTTATCAACAGAGCGATTCAGTAATAGCATGTAATCAGTAACTGCTTATTTCCCAAGATGCTAGATATCAGAAGGAGGAAAACAGCTAGTTAGAAACTGAGACAATGCTTATCAAATAATTAGGCCTGATTCTCCTTCAGAAAAGGCACATAGAAATTAGAATTGAAAATGGAAGTAGCTATTTTTATTTATACAAATAGTAAAGGAGTAGTCACATTCAAGATATGTTTCACATTGGCCAAGTTGTGGGAGATTGGTGGAAGGGAAAAACAACACAAACTATGTTAACACATCCTTGTAATTGTATTGAAACAGAAAGAAATGGTTGTGAACTATTCAAAAAGCTAGTGCAATGAAAGACATCAGTTCTTTCAGTTCTTAAGTGACATGTACCGACTCCTCTATCCTTTAAGGCAACGCACTCCCACTGAAGACATCTATCTCAGTTTCCTTTAGTCTCTTTTCCAGCATCTAGTTGTTGACCTTCACAGAGTGATCACATGCCCACCAGCACCCTTTTTGTCCAAGCATGACTACAGACTTGACTGCAGATTACAGCCGTGGCTAGACGCTTGTCAATTGTGGTTTTGTCCACTGTCAGTTTGCACACCGGATACTGAGCTGGTTAACCGCTTACACCATTGTTCAGCATTTCACAGTCTCAACAGAGGCAATGTTGTGTCTCCTTGCGTACAGACGCAATATAAACTGTACATGTTCTATAGTAAAATGATGACAGATTAAACTAGGTCTTAATTTTCTCTAACGAAACAGAAAATCAGCCATGTGATTCAGCTGTAATGTGTTGCTGTGACTTAAGTCACTAGTGGTAGTTAATGCCAGTGCGTTTTATGAATGAGAAAACATTCAAACAATTTGGCAATGAAAGGAAGCAGGGGGAAAAAAACACAAGTTCAATTAGTAGATGAGCTCCATGTTCTGATTACTGACAACTTTGTACGGTGCAGTGCAAAGCTAAAAATATCGAGATATTATTTTTTCCCCACCACATTGCCTAGCTCTACCATTTTGTTGTATAACGCAAGAAATGAGTCATGGACTTTATATGCACACGGGTGCTATCAGCCTGGATGGGATTCGTGCATGATAAAGATGGGGGCCCCTACAGTAGCCTAAATTAAAATAATATATAGTACAGTGATCGGTGATATAAAGGTAAAAGTACATATGGTCAAAGATAGCAAGAGATGCAGATAACAGCATGGGATATTTTAGCAGGTTGGTAGAGCTCATGGTCCTTGTGTGCAGAGGACACATTGAAAGAACTATATCTCCCAGCTAGAGAAGGTGCACCATGCAGAATTCCCGCTTTGCTTTCCACAATGCCATTGCACCTGTTACCCAGATAAGCAACATGAAAAATAATTAATACATGTATGGATTGGTGTATGGATGGATGGATGGACAAATATAAGGTGTATCTGAAAGTGATCTTAGCTTTGTCTATCTAGTTGATAACCTGCATAATCTTTTTTATACATTAACTTCAGTAAACACAGTACAAAAAGTATTGTCACACGCTGCTCAAAATGAATGATTAAGGAGAAATACAGTGTGACCATTATGAATAATATAAATAAACAGTGTAATTCTCACAGCTTCAGCTTTAACTTCACTCTCAAATATGGAAAATGTCACAGTCTTTAACAGACAGTAACATGGCATGGGGTAAATTTCACTCTCACTTTGGTCTCACTTTGGTTTTCATTTAAAACACTCAGGGATGGAAGTGTATTATATATAGCACCTGAAAAGCGGGGTGCGGGGGTGGGGGGTGCTATTGTGCCCATGCAATCAGATGGCTAGGGGCTGTGGGCCAGCAAGAGTAGAGGGGGTCATGGGAAAGAAACAATCATGAGTGAGCCACACAGAGGAGACAAAATGGCTGGCAGACATTCATTCCAAGTATGGTCTGTCTTTAAAGACCCCTGCTTACTCCTTAATCTCGCCATTCATCTCTAGATCTTGCAAAAAGGCTCTCAGACTCAAAGGCAGAATTGGTGACTGTAGATATCTAACAAACAAGAGATTCATGGACAGTGAATACAACCCTGTGTGCAAGCTGAGAGCATTGTGTGAACAAGCAGGAGAGTTTTTAAACTTCTGTTGGATGTGCAGGACAGACAGTTTTGGTTTGGTACCTGCAGAGAGTGAGCACAGCTAAGATTCATTGTTGGGGGCTTTGAGTGTACTGACGGGATAAAATACTCCCACATGGTTCGCTAACAGCCAAGAACATGAGTTGTAAGACAGAAGTATTCTTAAAAGCTGAACCACTTTATTTTTTGAACCAGGTACAGTAAAAGACTATATAAATATATTTTTCCCCCGAGATAGATTTAGAAATCTTATCCGCTAGCTTCCTACAAATTTAGCTCTGTTAAGGCTGGTCTTTACCAAAGTTACTGTGATCACCAAAGTGGACATTCAGACATGTCTTTATTTCATATCACACAGATACCTGTTGTATTACTTGTTCCCAGTTTGATGGATGGGCAGAAGGCTGCTGATGTTGTATTTCACCCAGTCTGAAGCACAGGTCATCCTTGAGCTGATGAACAGGCTCCACGGTGGCTACCCTGAATGCCTCCCGCTCCCTCTCCAGGAGCGTCTCTAAACCCCAACGCAGACATGAAAGGACACATATTAGTACAGTAGTTATAAACAGTAGAGACTGATGGGGATACAGTTACTAATACTATTTAAAAACTGTCAGTGTTGTTTACCATAATCTTGAAGTGAGAAGATGGCAGTGTCTGTTCTACCATTTGGCCTGATCTTCTCTAGAAAATCATGGATGTCATTCTCAGCCTTCTCCCTGTGTCATGAGAGACAGAGAAGGCCGTGTTAAACACAAACACATTACATTAGTTGATTTAGCTAACAACATTAACATAATACAACATTTAATCACCGGAAAATGCAGCAAGATATTGGCAATTGGTTCAAATGTCTGCTGGGCACATCTATACCTAATGTTAGCTAGGAGTATTGCTAAGCTAATGTTAGCTACTAAGATATTGCCAAAGAACTTCTGGTCTTCTTACCCTACATTCATTTGGGGGGGGGTTTCCCCCTGAGCAAACTAGCCTACTGTTTGCTTACTCCCCACCAGATCACCATCAAATATTACAACAGTTACAAACAATGGATCAAAATTTTACTTAAGTAAAAGTAGGTATTAGCATCAAAATATACTTACCAAAGTACCAAAAGTAAAACCAATCAATGCAATGCAAATTGGCCCATTTCAGAATAATAAATATTATATTATTGTATTATAATTATTGATGCGTGTTGTAGCTGGTAAAGGTGGGGCTACTTTTTAACTGCTTTATATACTGCTTGGTAGCTTAATCTATAATAATACATCATTATTTATTTGTTTATTATATTTCGTATAAATAATCTGAATCTGCAAAATAACTACTGACTAAAGCTGTCAAATAAATGTAGTGGAGAAGAATAAATTAGCATTAAATTAAATTACTCAAATACTAGTACTAGTTCCTCAAAATTATACTTAAGTACAGTCCTTAAATACATGTACTTAGTTACTTTCTACCACTGCATACTACTGCTATGATTCGTTTTGGAGTTATGCGGGTGGGATGGGGACCAGGTCTATCCTTCCATCTGACTATCCCACACTATCTCGGTGAAATTTTCCCAAAACTCTGACAAAAATTGGGGACATGAGGGTGCTGCAGTAATTGTTTACTTCTTACTAACTGGCCCAGGGGTTGACATGATTGTGAAAAAAGGAAGAGTAACCATAGAGATATACTTGCCTGTTTTCCCATTTGACAAGGTGGCTTTTGAATCCCAAGGTAATTTAACTAGATGTGTAGAGAGTGGAAGCAGTGGCACATCTTTATAACTAGGTTCATTACTGAGGCTCACGCTTGTGTACATCATTAACCTTGGGTGGCTCAGACACAGTCATTACGCAGCCAAACAAGCTGCACCCCAGAGCTAGCGCTGCCCTTCTCACTTCACGAGGCATGACACCGATGGGGCCCCAGTCCTCCAGTCAGTGTACCCCTCTGTCCCCACACAGCTCTATCCCCCCACTTCTCTCTGTTTCTCACCCTTTAATACAATGTCATCACTGCAAGAAAATCAGCTTAAATCCTTCCTTCATTATTCTTTCTGTTTTCTCCCTGATACATTTTTCTCTTTGGGCTTACTTTTCTCCCCCCTCTTTACACCCCATTTTTTTGTGTGCAGGTTCCTGTCTGGGCTCAATGGGGCTTAAGTGGAATGGTTGCGTGGTGTAATAGCAGATTCAGAAAACTGCAGCAGATAATGACAGGGAGTAATAGGGGGCTCTTACTCAGCCTTTTGCAGCCTGGGGCACTCTCTGCTCCACACCTGTCTGTGCTGCCGTAATATGGAGCTCTCCTTGGTTGCCTTGGCAGCACAGCGAGTCTTCTGAACCTATAAGACAAGGTTTAATGCACAGCAGGAATAAACAGTTTCCCTGGAAATAATCCCTGAAAAAGCAAATAGCTGGAGTGTTTGCTTTTAAATACACTTTAGCCATGACATTTATTTCCTCCTACAAATAATTAACTTCATCTGGACAAACCTGAATCTGGAGTGCCTTAATGCATCAATTATCTGGACCATTTACAAAACAAAAAAAAGCATAACAACTATAAAGTGAATAAATCATGATGTTGCAAGGATGTTGAAACATTAAATAGGTAATTTTTGTGTCCTATACTTAATAATAAGTTGTCCCCTTCCTCTCTGCACATCTGGGATTTTTTCATACAGGCATTTTCTTCAGTCTTTTTTTTAGCATTATTGTGTCTGTAAGAGGCTCATAAACTTAGGTAATTCAACTGAAACAGTATCACTGTTAAAGCGTGAAAACTAAATAAACAGCGGCAAATTAAAATAATCAAGTAAACATGCATGACACGCATGAGGCATGTGATTAGGAGAGGAGGGGGGAGGAAGAAATCTTAATCTACTCTCATTTGTTTTCCTTTTTCATCAAGACAGAACAAGTGTTCTCAGTGCAGCAATTCATTGTCTTCTATCAGCGTTTTTATACACAGGCCACTGGCTCAGATAATTGTACAAAAGAAAATCTCACATAACTAATACATGGGTACAATCTATTTCATATTAATAGGAAATCTAAAGGAGTTAGGGTGTTGATTTATGTCGTGACTGTCTATCTACGTGTCAAGTTGCTGCTGCTGTTGTTGCAAAAGAAGTTTGACTATATTGTGCTGGACATTTGCCCTCGGGGTGACGTCCATTTTATAGTTATTGAAATCAGCACCGCTCAGTCTGAAACTAGTGCTGCTCTGAAAGAAAAAGGGCAAATTGATGTCATCCCATGCCTCATCAGGCAATGTATCGTAGGTGATCTTAATTTGCACTGGCTGTCTAATAACTCAGCTGAACTTCAAAAACTGTGCCTGGAGCTAAACTTACATCAACTGATTTCTAGTCTCACTGCGCCAAATAAAACATAACCATTAATATCCACCCTAATCGATCTTCTATTAACTATTAAACCAATGTACGTTTTTATGCATATGAAACCATTTTATATCTCATCTTATATTATCATCTCTTAATCCAGCCCTTGCAGATTTACAGCCTGAATTTGATGCCTTTCAGATATCTCTTATCAGTCAACCACAACCTTGATACTGATAAACAAAATGTGTGGTATTTCCAAGATCTCTGCAGGGCTCCCATATTAAAAATGTGGAAATTAACAAACATTTGACAATCTGGCTGAACAATGTACTTCTTTTTATGGTCAAAAATATTTTTTTATGGCAACATGAAGTCAAAAATCATGTCTGTACTTGACTATGGAGATATTGTAGAAACGCATGGCTCTCCCTCCCCTCATTAATGTTATTATTTACACCTGTAATTTTCCTACTGTGACATGTCAGAATGTCTCCAAAGGCCTATTGTATCTCTATGAAAAGATGGGATGGTCCTCTATAAGAGAATTGGGAAAAGGGTATTGTATTGTACAATATTTATAGGGCTCTGTTTGAAAAACTGACTTTTTATCCTTTCTCTCAGATTACATTAAATTGTAAATATAGGTCACCTGCACACCAACACAGGCATTTCCACTTATTCTGGCTGATTAGACCTCTAGTCAGGGTGATGTTGAGTGGACCTATACTGGAATTACATTAGGTCAACAAATGTATAATGGTGCAACAAAATGAACAGGAGGGTCAGAGAGATGTCAATCAAGCTCAGACACCTACATGCCCACACAGTCCTAACAAGGAGCCTAATTAGACAAAATAAACAGGTGGACCATGGGTGTGAAAAGCCGTTTAATATTATGTCCCTTACAAATGTAATGACATAATTTTTAAAAAATCAGATCTTGTGTTTGAGTTCAATTTCAGTTTCTTTCATTTTGAGCTGTCTGTTGGTATTTTGCTTGTTTATCTTTTGCTATTTTATATTTTCTCAAACCTAGATTTTGAAATAGAGATCATCTCTGTGCATATGCGCATGTATAAAGGATTAACAACATAGCAATTAATCTGTGAAGACTCTCCCACAGGATTGTGGTGTTCCAATTATGAACTTTCATATTTTCTAATTGGGCCAAGGTATTAGAATTGGTTACTAGTTAGCATCAGTTTTGGCTAAGCTGTATCTCTTTTTCTCATTTGTAAATGTTCATTGTGAATAATTGTATAAAATGCATTCATCTCTCTCTGATAGTCCATTTTTTATATTATATTTACATTTTTGTACAGTGCTGCTGAGAAAATAAATCTTATCAAGAGGCACAATTTTAAGGTTTTAGTATCTACTAATGCTGCCAGTCCCTTCCTGGAGAGCAAAAATGATCCCATGCTTGAGGCAACTCATGGTCATTTATTTACCATCTATCACATCACCAATGGGAGATGATCAACAAGCCTGCCTTTCAGCAGGGCAACCGAACGTGAACATAGCCTGTCTTATCTAAGTTATGCAGAGAGCAGGGTTGAAAGGAGCCACGGGCAACCATAATGATACTAAAAAGTGTCTGCCACAGTTTACCAATTAAAACACCACAGGTCTAACAACCTTATCTCCATTGCCCCTAGCATTAACTTTTTGCTCTGCTCAGAGTAAGACGACTATGAACTTCAAACAGTTTTATAGGCAAACCCCAGGCAGCCAAATGAATATTCATGAAACTGGTGATGCTATTGTGTATGGCAGTGATATCACTGCTCTGTTTCATGTTGTTGGACAAACTATAAAGGTTATGCAATGCCTGTTTTATATGGAATGAAATCCCTTTACGGTATGTGGTGTGCAAGAGAGAGGAAAGAAAGGTGGACAAACAGAAAGAAATGGCTCTATTTACTACTATTGGAGACATGCTGTTTTATCACCTCACATTAAAATCAGGTTTTTGTCAGATCAAGCTCTTCCTGGAGTGGGTAATGAGGCCTGTTTGCTCTCTGGAAAAACCTTTTATATCATAGTGTTGTTGCACATTCTTCTTCATTTGCTGCTGAACCACCATGTTGTTAAATGTAACAGGGATGTATTTTATAATAAAATTGTTGTTTTAAACACAGGCATGATACTGATAATGACCACAATTTACCTTTTGTCCAATTAGATCAGACTCCAGGCGTTTGGCATCAACAATGGCTTGTAATCTTTTATATTCAGCCGGTTTGTACTTTGAGCTGCCAAGACCATTTTTCATCCGCACTGTCAGTTTTTCTGCATGGATGGAAGCAAATGATATGGCTGAATTAGGATCATTGGAATTGTTGAAAATCTCATCACTTTTAATGTCTGAAGTAAAGTCTTTATGCTGACTTCAGCAAAGAAAGAAATAGAGGTAAAGACAGACGAAGAGCACCAGCTGAGCGCTAATGGATTGTATGGGTAATTCGGTAATGACTGGGGGTCGGTGGAGGGGTAGCAGAGAGCCAACTAACTGTGTCAGACAGTTCTTTTGAGTAGTTCAGCTGTGACTCAAAGAGGCAGGTGAATAAACACAAGCATTGCTGCCTCAGACAAAAGCTTCAAAGACTTGACAGCACCTGGAGAATTCAACATGGGGACTTCAGGTCAAATCTGTTCAACAGATCAATGGGCTACTATATCACAAGTAAGAAAAGTTTCAGACCCAATTTCTTCTGACTTACCCACATCTTCTGCTCTGTAGTTTGTAATGAACGTATGCAGATCCCTTCCACTCATCACTGTAGAGCTCCATGTGCACGCACTACAGTGCCTGCAAAATAAGACATAAATCACTGCAGGTGAAAAATACAGAGGTTGTGCAAAGCTTATTAAAAGACAACATTTCACCTGCACAGGTACATTGGGGTCATTCAAATGATTAACAGGAGACTACAAGCCAAAAGCAATAAAGCACATCAAAAACCAAACTTTGCCATCAAGGTCTGCATGACATTGCCAAAAAATCAGTCGACTCTCACAAGTTTTAGTGTTTGGGAGGGGACAGATGGTTCACCCAGTGTGATCAGATATGCCGCTGGAGCATCTCTGTGTCTTTATTTTGGATTAAGCTTTGAAAAATTCTGGCCACACAGGCATTGTGACAGTTAAGGGTTATTGGTGTGAAGTATGCAGGAACGGATTTAATCTATGAGTGAAATGAAAACTGATGCTGTTCTGGATCCATTGAAGATAATTGCTATTTTTTGCTCACGTCTCTGGCAGACATAAAGGCTTTCTTTTTTTTTTTGAAATGCAGAGCAAGATTATTATTTTTCATATATCAACACCAAATGGCAAGCTAAGGTTAGGATTCAGGGCATAACAGCAGCCTCACATTATTCATGGATTTTCTCAGGAGGATTGTCCATACTTGAGAGGGACATGTAGCATTAAACCTTTGGATACAGTTTAGAGCTGCAACTACTGGCCAATTAACTGATTAGAGCACAAAATAATCTGAAACAATTTTGATAATCCATTCCTCTTTTCAATCATTTTTAGGCAAATATGTCCAAAATTTCTAGGTTTCAGCTTTTCAAGTGTGAATATATTTTCTGGTCCTTCAAACTGGAAATAATAATCTTTATAATAATAATAATAATAATAATAATCTTTATTTATAGAGCACTTTTCTAAAACCACTTTACAAAGTGCTTCACACAAGGCAACAACTTCACAACAAGCAGATCATAAGCCTACGTTTGGATATTCGTCTGTTGTGCAGACAAATCAAGCAAGTCAAACAACTAAATGAATTCAATTAACAGTTACAAGTTACTTGATTAACCAAGAAAATAATCAATAATCAGAAATAATAGTTAGTTACAGCCCTATTATAGTTCAGAATAATACTGGGGTACACAAACCTATAAGCTACACACACGTACAAAAAGGCAGGTGAGCTGGAAAGGTGTCACGGAGGAGCAGATGTTTTATTATCTTGTCAGTTAGTAGGTCTACACTGAAGTCAGACTACTGAAAACATGACAAACACCGTGAACACGAACAGAGCCTCGTATTTTAACAAAATGCAACACACACGACTAGTATTGAGTCTTTACTACGCGAGTAAAACGAACATTTACCCACTGAACCCTAGCTTACCTTGTGCTATCTCTCTCTCTGTACAGTTGACAAAATTTGTAACCAAGGAAACTATCATCCCTTCTGTCATTGGTCACTTCAACGACGCGAACGTCCCCTGCTCCCGTCGCAGCCAATCGCGAGTGTGCACTGCTTTCCCACATTCCCGCTGACGTCATGCACGCTCGCAGTGCCTGGGACTGCTGGTGGAAGCAGGGAGCAGCGGAGGGGCCGTCTTCTTCTTCTCCTCCTCCTCCTCCTCCTCCTCGACTGTGGCTTTATGGAGGCGCGTTTCACTCCTCCACATGCCTGGGACTAAACGACGGGACTTTACCGATGAACTTAGATGTTCCAATGTAGACCCGAGCCGCAGCTCAGCCAGCGCAACAACAGTCCTCCTAAGGTATTTAATTGCTTTTTTCTTCTCTCTCTCTCCTTCACTAACTGCGGAATAATTGGGGGGAAACGGCAGGGAAAAAGAAAAGAATCTGTGCGCAAGGCAGGAGGGCATGGACTGCCTCCTGAACTCAGAAAGTCGTGAATTCGCACAAGACCAACAAGACAAACTTCTTTAGGTGTCTTCACAGCGGGAGAGGATCTAATACTACGCTAATCTCGTCCTTGTGACCGATTCAGGGCCAACAACGCACACCTTTTGAGGGACCTTGACGCGCTGTCTTCGATGTCGTCCCCAACCGTTGGGATGAAAACTTAGCTGGCTAACGTACAGAAACTGTTTCGGCGTCAGTTTTCCGGTACCAAAGACAACCCCCCTCGCTTTTCTCTGATACTGCCCTTGCTGAGCGGTGAGGGAAAAGGCAGGTGAGCTTCGAGTGTGGGAATCTCTGGAATGCGAGGTCGCCGCGGGGCGGAGATCCAGACACTCTTTTTCCCACAAGATAAGCTCACCTTTACCCTCACGTTCACTCGCTACACTCAAACCACGCCACATTTAACGACCCTAATCTGCATTTTAAGCAGGGGCGTTTCTTTTAACGTGAACCTCCATTGCTTTGCATAGTGCAGGATAACGTACCTTTTAGGACAAGATGGACTTACCTTTATTGCCCCGGAGGTTGTCAGAGAAATAGTCAAAAGTACCTGATCTAATGCATTTAAGTGCAACATTGTTTTAGTCTGGTTAATTAGCTAGATAGTTGTCTCAAATCCTATGTCACTCACTCGGGATTTATACCCTTAGACAAGGCACCAAGGTCAATTACCTTGTCCCACTTTGGTTTAAAAAAGTAGGTCTGATTTGAAATGCACAATAGTACACGTCTCACATACAACCTAAAGCCCTTTGCTCAGTCTCCAGTACTTGTCTGTGTGAGAAAATGCCATTGCATGGAGAATTTGCCATTCAACTTGAATACCTCTGTCATGTTTAAGTCTTACTAAAACCTAAGCAGAGAAAACTCAAGAGATTGAGGAAGCAGCTATTCATTTTGTCATGATGGATATTCACCAAAGGTCAAATCTCATACTCATATTGTCACATAAAAGATGCTGGGAACAGTGCTTCTAGTGTCTACTGTTGCCATGCCGGTGTGGAAAGGTTATCTGCCTGCATCACTGATGCAAATTAATAGTGCAAATTAATTTTATTTCCCCCAACAGTGGAAGTACATATAGCAAATGAGATCATGTGTGAACTCCTTCTCACACTCACTCAATCTCTCACACACACAACATGCGCACACATACCCAATAGGAATCTCTAGGTTACTCCCCTCGTGATTCACATTACCGCACAAGACACACACTGCCACACAGCTGACAACCATTGAGGGTGGTTTACTGTGGAATTGAAAGAACAGCAGGGTGTTGGTTTGAAGAGTCAAACTCTCCCTCTGTTTTTTAGTAGTTTCTGCTTGTGCTCCAAGCAGTGGCACTGTTTTTGGCACAATGAGAGAGGTTTTAGCAGGTCAGACATTCAGCCAACTGGTTGTCGGTTTCATTTGTCATGCTCCATGTTGTTTATCACTCTTGCTGCACAAGATAGTGATGCATGTTTGTGAAACTTTATGTATTGAGGTTCTAGTACATGTAAGAAAAAGTATTGTTGCACAAAGAACAACCTTGTGCCTCAGTAGACAAAAACACAAACATGTTTGCCAAAGACCTTTTGTGTGTTGGTGTGATTGTTTGACCCAGTCTTCACGGTGAGTTCTTTTTAATGTGAACTGACAACAGTCGAATAGTTTGGCGCCCTTTGGCGGGCCTTTCCTCCTTGTATTTTTTTCACCCCCTAATTCTGGCCCGACATCAAGGCTTAAGCCCGCACCCCTATGTTACATGTCAGATTTGCTTTTTTTCCTGCTATGATCAAAAAGTATTTTCCCCCTCTTTTAAGAAAGGGAAAGAATTTCCACAGTCTGCGCCTCACAGCCTGTATGTCTGGAAACAAAATGGTTATGTGTCTTGTGTCTGTGCATGCATGTGTGTATTTAAGTAAAGTGCTGAAGTATCAAACCTCTTCCCTCGGCAAGTCAAGAGAAGGTCAGCGTCCCTTGTGCACAATTCAATCAGTCAAGTGCTCTTAAAAGTAGAGCTTTTACTGAGTGGCAGTCAGCTTTTTGTGTTTTATTTACTCCTTTACCGACCATTGAACATATCTTTTATGATTTCAGTGTATTCATAACATAACATGTGTTTTGTTTGTCTGGGAAGGACTCTCACATACTGTAGTGTAGATCCAGTGTGGGATCATAATAATAGTTCGTAGTAGAAATCAACCAAAGAAAAGCATTTATTCATCTTTTGGCGTGGAAAATCTTTTTTCATCAAATCCCACCCCACATAGCTCCTTTCCATTCCCCATTTGTATGGTGTGGTCTAAAGAGAGTTGATATTTCTCTCCTGCCTCCCTACAGAAGAAACCACATGTAGTAGAGTAGAGAATTTCCATTGTGAACTTGTAATATCTATATTTGTTATATCACTCTAGAGACTTATGGAATAGACCAACGAGCAGACCAATAATTCGTTTTTAATAACTAAAATACATTATGAAGATTCAACACAGTATTCGTATGCAGGAGGATTCCAAGCTTAACAGTTAATCATTAATTTGCAGTGTAGCCCACTCCTATATTCATCGGGATTTTCAATCATATGTAAAAATCTAACTAATTAAAGATCCATACTGCATGTATAGAGTGTATTCAGCCTTGCAATGGCTTGTGTGGATAAGCCTTGACATGTGCGGCTGCTGGCTGATTGTTGATCTAACTGGATATGTAGATGGATTCCTGAAAGAGCCCCAGATTTCATGCTTTGGTTGGATTCCGGACAGCTAAAGATAATACAGAACACAAAGCATGTCAGCGCTTTCAGAGATTAGGTGCACAATAGATTTTTTTGTCCAGTAAAATAGCCCTCCATAGGCCTGACATGCTGAGTCTGAAAGGAGCCCCCTCGTCAGTGTCTGCAATGTGGACAGCAGCAGTGAAGGGACAGAGCTTTTCTACTGTTGTTTGCTCCACATGCAGCCTTACTACTAGAGACTTCCACCTAGCTCATTGCTCAAACAATCCCATCTATCTAAGCCAATCTGGCTTCAGAATTACCTCAACAGGGCACATAATACCTTGTTGAATATTTCAAAGTGCTACTCGCGTTATCACCCCAGGCGAAAGCTCTTTTCTGATGGTAAAAGGAGGAGTGGTACAGGAGTCCATCCTAGTGGAGTGCAAGACATAGCGAATAAGCACCCCCTGAAAACACTATCGTAGCCTCTACAGTCATATGTCATGACCAAGAATGACACTTAATGCTGAATAGTGAATTTTTGAGCAAATAACTCAGTAGTCTCAGTAGTTTTGTTTAAAATTGGTGCACAACTAGTTATTTCTACTGCAGCAACTAGTGATTATTTCCATTATTGATATATCAAATTTTCCGTCGATTGACTAGCCTAATCGCTTAATTGACTTGTGGTTTCAGCACATGAGCTACAAGCATACACTCAGGCTGTGTGCTTCTTGGTTTGGACTTTTTTAAAACCCAAAGAGCCTGTTTGTGGGATCAGGTATCATCCCAAAGTGGTATGTGAGTGTACTCGGTGGCTGAATTTAGTCAGAAGGTGAAGGCATCTCCCCAATGTTAGGTAACATGAACACGAGGGTAACGCCTGTTCCCAGACTACAACTGAAAACTGAAACAATATGCACGATTGGTCTGCCTCACCTGTTTCAATAAAACTCTGCCAAGAAGCAGAGATTCACTTCTTAAAATTAACTCTCACTGAAAAAATGGAGTTGTTGACTTTGGAAATGAACAAATACAGTTCAAGCACATGACATTTAAAATGGCATTTTATAGGTTCTAAGCTTTGCATTTGGTTGTGGAGTTGGGAGGCATATGCGGGCTGTGTGATATCAAAGCTTATACCATATCTTTCTTTTCTGTCAGAGTAACTTGATATAGTGACAACATCAGAGCTGAAAAACCCGTAGCCTTAAGGCAATGGTGCACAGATTGATGCAACTTAAACGAATAAGACACTGCTCTTTAAGTTTTCTTCACTCTCTAGAACACTGCTTAGTTAGCAGATCTATCCCAAGAAACAGAGAAACATCCCACGTCTAATGTCTTAAGTGTTGATATTTCACTAGAGAAATTATGATTTCTATGCTACCAGCTTACAAACCCATCCAGCCTGTTATGAGGCTTGTTTTCATCCCAGGAAGAACTTGCATCCAAAGTGCACTCTCCTCTGCATGCATGGACATTGGATGGACATTCACTCCAGGTGCTCACACATCATTTAAGATTTCCTGTTGTAGCCGAGGTAAACCCATAAGTGCTGAAACAACATTACTCACACATAGTAAAATAGTTGCACATCTTTTGTGGCTCCTGGGATAAAGAAATAGCATATTGTTATGTCATGTATTATAAAAGATTTGCAGAAGTATATCTACGTGATGAGATGAACGTGATGGCACCCACACTGGCACCCTAAGGATATAAATTCTAGGCAATGCCTCAAATAAAACCATATGTACCGCTGCAGAACTGCAAAGTCATAGATGTCCTCCATGACTCATTACAGAGTACAACTAAAGGGGAATTTATTTTACCAACTTGTGGGGTGTGATTTATTTTTTCAATTAAATCTCCTTTGATAGATTATCCATATGGTGCCATCTAACAGAAACCCTACATTCCTTTCAGTATGCAGTGACATTGCAGTCAGAGATATTTGCCTTTTGTCAGTCTGTGTAAGAGTCCCAGGAATTTTTGTTAAACTATGCCAAGAAATTAAAAAAGTTTGGATATCCAAAACAAGGTATACTCACCTGAACTAAATCGTTGTTTTAAAAGGCCAGCTGGTGCTGGTTGGCTGACCTGACATTTACTTAAGTAACTACATTCCTTCTGTCTTTCTGCATCATGGTTCAATGCCCGTCACTGTCCTGATTATTAAGGTGTAGCAATTGATTTTACACATTTCACTTATTCCAGTTATTACTTTGGTTCTCCAAGGTTTAATCTCAGTAGTTGTTGTGTGTTATCCCAGTACGTCTGATCTCGTAGGTATTCTTTTCCTTTCAATTCGATTTGAATGCATTTGATTTTATTGTTAAAATCCTGCTGTAAATGCAGGTTATCTTCTTCTTCCACACAAAATAACAGTCCATGGCAATTTTACCGTTTTTGCCTAACTTTGCTCATGCACTCTCTGTTAAATGGAGAAATGGTCACTGAAATATTCAAGTCTTTATCGAGATGTGTATGTTAGTTCTGTCATCAGTAATGGTTAGCATTGACTCTCATTTTAATAACTTTAATAACAGGTACACCAGGTACAAGATTCACTTGAACAGTAGCATGTTAGCTTTTGATTGTGCACTATAAAGAATAGTTCTCATTGCCTCTAGCTGTGTTATTTACAGTAAATTGCCATCTCTGAAATGTCTCACATTTAACTACCCACCACAAGGTAATTGCAAAATAATCTGTGTGCAGAACAAAAGTATTCATCCTTCACTTGTTTACATTTTTCTTTATTTTGGCTTCATTTTTCATTTCCAGGTGAAGGCAAATGTTAATGTGAAGTTGATGTTAAGGAGGAGCTCAGATTAGGCCAATGCTAGGCCACCTGCTGAAGGGACTCGACCAGTCTGAGAAGTGTACAGAATTATAGATGAGGTTTTCCCTCAGGACTTAGAGAGATCACTTTCCAACCTGCAGGCCAGAACTACTGGAGACTGAAAGAAGTGGTAAATAAAGTGCAGGTTATTTCAGTTAGCTTAATTGCTTAAAATACATTGTTAGTGTTGGGGCATTTCTAGTGGGAGCAGTCAAATGAGCTAAATTGTCACTCTTGCCAACATCAAGACAAAAAAAAAAAAATTGTGGTCATGTTATGTGAGATATTCTCCGCAGTGACTTGAGGTGTGTGTGCCAGGCTTTTTACAGGGTAACTTTAAAGGGTCTGCCTGCTTTAGAAAAATTGCAGACTAAAGGCAAGAATGTTTGCCAAAAAATGCCAAAATAAATGTTACATGTTTTCTACTTTTGAGTTTAAGTAATTGAGTGATGGCAGACGCCCTTACCAGTGTAGGGTTTCGCAATAAATCACTACAGGTACTAATAAAACAGATTTTTGATCTGATCTGTTACCCAGGATCACATTTACAGTACACAGTACAGATGGAAACGGGATGATATTGCAACAAATTAAAATGTATGTATGTATCAGCCAAAATGACCATGTAAATTATTGCATACCATATAAATGATTGCTTATCAATACCATGCATCCTGCAGTAGTAGTCGTGGGACTTAATAGTGCCAAAAAGGCCTTGAAACCGTGCATATTAACGGTACCATAACTTATTGATGATCTGGCTCCTCTCATTCAGGAGGACTTTGGTTCATGTCAATCACCATGTTTCTGTTTAAAAGTTTGTTTGAGCAGTTATCAGTAGCTGCACTCAAATTGAAATGGATAGCAGCACGTTGTTCCATGACCCCTGCCTGTCCACTCCGAAGCGCAGAGCATTGAGTAGGCAGTGCCAATGCAAATCAGAAGCCGGGAAGTACATGGCCAGGCCTCTGCTTAACTATCTCCAACCACCTCTTTAAGCTGGTTTCATAATACTTCACGGGAACAGGAGTTTCCTTTCTCATGTTGTTGTTTTTCCAAGTTCACCAAAGTTCAGAAGTCAGTGTCACTGCACAGAGGAATCTAATCTTTCAATCTCAATATTTTATTGTTGTTGTCTAGAACTGCATGTTCAATACACTGAACAACTTTTTTTATTGATATTTTTTCGGGCATTTCTGCCTTTGTTGGATAGAGACAGCTCAAGAGAGACAGGAAAGGCGAGAGAGAAAGAGGGGGTGGATGACATGCAGCAACGGGCCCAGGCTGGAGTCGAACCCAGGCTGCTGCCTATGCGCTCTACCAGGTGAGCTACAGGGGCGCCCACACTGAACAAGTTTTTAGCAAAGCTTTAAGCCAGAAGACCAGAGCATATTTGTACTGATGTCGCGCCTGGAGCTCGTCAATTAAAAGCAGAGTCGCTTTGTGTCAATATAAAATGATTATCTTTACATCCTATACTGCAGGTGTTTGGATATGTTTTAAATGCGATGAAGTTGAACAGGCAGCATGCTGCCTGCAGCGATGTTAGAGGGCGTGTGAGGTTGGTGTTGTCTTACTTTTGTATGGCTATGATTTGATGGGGCATGAGCGATATGTATTGATGTGATTTGTTATTTAGATTTTTGAGATTTCTGATGAACAGTTGATTGATACTTGCAATGATAATCAATATCACTATATATTTTACTTAGGGCAAGTAAGTTCATCTGTTGTTGCAGTAAGTCTTCAGAGTTTTATCTATTAGCTCACAGTTGTCAGAGAAATCAGAACACACCTCACAGGCATGCCTATTGACTGGGCAAGAAAACAGATTTTCTCCTTTCTTCTTCAGTGTTTACCTTGTAATGGTAAATCAATATTCCCAAATGTTGGATGTCGAATTTACAAACAGCTAGTCCATTTTAAATTTCATTTCAATCTTTTAGATCTGAAAGCCACAACAAGCCAGATTTTGGATTTAAACTGGAAAGGCCTTGCCAGAATCTCCATATCATCCTCCATGTTTGTTTTCCTTCAATGTCCATTAATTTGATGCCTATGTGCATACTCATTAACTAAGGACTCCTTAAGTTTCAGCATTTTACACCCTTTTAATATGATGAAATACAATCATATAGCTGAAGTATGTCCAATAACTTTAGGAGTCAGCCATATAAAAAAGTTGTCGAATAAAAACCTGCTATTTGTAACTGGATCACTTTTTTGGGGGTGAAAAGATATAGTTCCCTCCTCCCTCCCTGCCAACACGAGAACACAACTAGATAGGTTGTCATATTAATCTTTATTCCTAACAGACACTTGTGCACATGAAATGTTCATTAATATGTCAGAGCAAGGTGTATGTATGACAGTAAATGTAGAAGCCATCATTCTTTTATCTCCCAATTCATCACAACAAACCTACAAAATTGTCCTTTTTATGAAGACACAGTCAGCTAAGCTAAATTTATACAATCCATAGCTTTGTGATTAATTATTTTCCTGGGGGCAGTTCATCTCTTGCAGTAATCAGTCTCAATAGAAGGTGCTGAGTGAGCTCAGTTATTCACCTAGGAGACAGCTTACACTGTGAGAGCCAGGACACTGCCAATAGCAGAACATTTCTTATGCTAATTTTCCTTTTCAATTTATCCCATTTGGATGATCTCGGTATTTCAAAACGTTGTCAGACCTCTCTCTCAGAATCCTGCGTGACGTACATACAATCTAAAGATGAACATTTTGATAGCCATCTGATATGCTCAGCAGTGGGAAAATGTTTGACACAGCAAATGGAGTGCGTAGGGTTGATAAAACTGCAGCATTGATTAAACGCCTTTTTAACTGAACTGTTAAATGAGGTTAAATACTGATTGTCCCAAGCCGTGATCAAATTCTTTTATTCAACTTTGTCAATTAGCTTAGTGCATAAAATCTTCTGTTACATTTGTCTTGTGCAACATCTGTTACACAGGGAATTACTTGTATTGTATTGACTTCTCTAGAGATGCAGAGCATTACGCTATAATTCCTTCTTGGGAAGCATTGCCGCTGTAGTTGTTGTGTGTACATTGTAATTGTATGCAGAAAGGCATTACGGTGTTAAATGTATTCGTCTAACAATGTGTGACAGGATGAAGCACGTCTGTCTAGCGCAAACTCTGATTCTATTTAAGGGATTTACATGCAATCGGAATAATTTATGTCCCGTTCTGTCACAACATATTAGTGGAGGTGACACGTTGGAAACAGCTGATGATGAGACTTCAGCTGAGCCTCTCTGCTCCCCATTAGTTGAGGTATTGTTGTGAGCAAATGGTGTAGAGGGCGAATGATCATTGTCGGAAGTTGTTCACGGAAAGGTAGCCTTGTGTTTTTACTGCTGCGCAGTGCAAACATGGATTATTTGGTCTGCAGTCATCTTCCCCATGTCCTCTCTGAGTAAACACATCTTGCAAGATAAAGTGCAGCTCAGGGAGTATGCATGCGGTGCGTGGCATTAGTCTGCGTGCGTCTGTGTGTTGCATAGACTGGTACAATGACTGTGTTTCCTGCCGTTACGCAGAGGCAAGCCCTGCCCTGTGGATACACATGCTCAGATAGGCCTCAGGTCATTGCAACATTTACCTGGGTGAGGTTTAAGGTGTGAGGTAGGCATGGGTGCAGCTTCTGAATGATTTCTTTTGCATGTCCACTTTGTTGAGAAGTTGCAGGAGGAGATGCTGTCGGACTGTTGTCTCCACCCCGTATCGCCTCGTACTTCTCACCTTGTTTAATCCTATATCAACAGAAGGACAGGTATGTGTCTATTTAAAGCAGGCAATATCATTCTCTGTAGCTTATTCAGGGTAATTATTGATAGAGTGATTGTGTGTGCATGCGAGACTGTTTCTGCTCTGGAAAGGAGACATTCCTTCGCTGCTGGGTGTGTCAATATAAGCAAAGCCTTTTCAGCTGTTGAAAGCAGCAGAAAGTGAAACACCTAGGGATCTAATAATAACTTATTATTGGCCTATTATTATTCGTCAACCTCTGTAAAAGATTTTTCCACATGTGGCACCTACTAAGAAGTCACAGTATGTGGATACTTAGGAATGTACAGTGTACAATCAGTGACATGCAGTATGTATACGACCATTGGTATACAGTATTTGTGTTACCCATGTTCTCAAGTCAGCTCAGAGCAATTACTTTGTCAGGGCTTCATTCAGCACCTCCTAACCACATGTTTAGCCTAACAGTGTGTGTAGTAGGGGATTTCAGAAATGGTTTCAGAAATAAGTGACTTGCTGTAAAAACATAATGCTACTGTTGTGAATGCTTTTTGAGCTGATGCAAAAGTGTTTTTCTACCTCTGACTTCATTCTGGGGATTTATTGAGGCTGAAATATATTATTGTTCATCTTGGCGAATTCTGATAAATTATACTGGACCACAAATGTTAGTTTTATTCAGGAAAGTCAATACACTGTTTGAAAGAAGCAATTAAGCATTGTGGGTCTTTGGTGATGTTGTTTTAGCTGCTGAGGGATTAGTAATGGGACCATATTTCTCACCCACAAACCTTTCACATGCTACACAGTGCTGCTAGGTCACTCTTGATAAGTTAGAAGCAACCTTATGCCACAGGGGCCTGAGAGCATGTGGGTTTTCATTAAAAATACACCATATGATTTCACTGATCAGCTCCTCCTGCACAAGTTGAGCTTGTGCTAATCAGTGAATATCTAATTTGGTCAATGTCAGGCCTCTGTTCCTCATGGTTGCCCTCTTCTAGTTTTCCACAGTCAATCCAGCTTTGATATATATATCAAGCGTGTACTTTGTTTGA
This sequence comes from Macquaria australasica, assembly GCA_005408345.1. Taxonomy (NCBI): domain Eukaryota; kingdom Metazoa; phylum Chordata; class Actinopteri; order Centrarchiformes; family Percichthyidae; genus Macquaria; species Macquaria australasica. The sequence goes on along the minus strand of SEMN01000053.1, from coordinate 564,849 downwards.
CCACTCCATGTTCGTTTCAGACATCCTGAGGGGTGCATATGGAGGCTCAGAGGTTTAATGGTGCTAAGCTCGATATGCGGTAAAATATTTATTAGCTCACTGCACACAATGTAGCTCTTACAAAAAGGTATTTTGTGATTTCACTTCAAGTTTGATCCTGTATGTGGAACTCAAAAAGAGTTGGTAATTAACTGTTACTTATTGCGTCTTTTGTCTCCTTTAAAGAGGTGCAGTAAATAAGAGAGATGTAGATGTAGTAGGTTCCTTCAGCAGCTCTCAGCTCTGTTTGTGCTGTAGACTTCCCGGCCCTTTTTAGCTCAGCAAGTCGGAGCAATCAGCATTTGAACTGCTGCTTCTGCAATACTCCCCGCAATTGAAATTCAGGCTAATGTATAATTATTTCTCAGCTCATCACCATTTGTCTGTGTTGAATGTCTGTGGCCTGGTGTCACTCAGCCTCCTGAAGACAAATCTTCCTCCCGCTGACTGACAGACAATAAGTCTTGATTTACAGGAACACTGCATGTGCTCAGGTGACGGCAGTTTATCTCTTCTTGAAGTAAAAGTGAGAAATAAAGGAATACATCAGTCAGGGCATGGCTGGTTACTGTTGGATTTTTGCAATCTGCAGTAACCTCATTTCTTAAATGTCATGTTAGCAATGACGGATTAAGAGAAAACAGTTTAACATGGCTAGATTTTTGCTGGAGAAACCTGATGGTGTTTTTAAAAGAGCACATGACATGACTGTGTGACAAACACTTCAGACAGGTAGTATCAATGTGACAGCAGTGCAGTGGCATGAAAGGAGAGATTATTAGTCAGTCCAAATGCTCTGACCAGAAACGAAAACAATTCTTCTGGGTTCAGAATGATAAATCACCAATACACTTAAATATGCAGACTTGACTCAAAATATGCCCTGGGAGAAATGTGCTTACTGACCAGATGCATGTAAACACAGCAGTTACAATAACCGTGTTATTGCGGTGCATCTAAACGTGTTCTCTGGTTTCCTGCTTTCATCTGATTTCTCCCAGTAACCTGGTTTCCTGTGTGCATGTAAACATATATATGCCTATGTGACGGCTGATATTATATTTGCTACTCCAGTGCTCCTTGGGGAAGGTGACACAAGGAGCAGGTGGCTTTCAGAGGGATCAGAGAACTGATGAATTCATGTCTGTAGAAGAAATTGATGCAAGAAGACAGTATTTGAATCTGGAACAGTAGACCTCTCTTAAGCAGCATTCCCTCCAAAAACATGCTCTTTCAATAAGGTTTGACACTTTAAAAGAATTGGTCAGATTTTAAAACATGTTGCACCGTAGCTTCCATTTGCTTTTCCTTCCTCGCACCATAAACTACATTTAATGTGGGGGACGGAGAGTCACGGAAATAGGGGTTGCGTAAGAAGCTCAGAGGAGTGGCCGGACTCTGAGGTCAGTAGATCAGATCATGTGATCTGACGAGTCAGGGTGGGGTCAGACTAAGACTTTTCTTGGCAGACTGGGAGACACAGGATTATAATACTTTTAAAGGGGAGATTTAGCTTTGACTAGTAAGAGTTTCTACTGAAAGAGATGCTTATTATCCCATGTTGAATAGTAGTAAATGTTGTTTAAAATAATCAGGATTGTTTTGTCATTTGTTATGCTCAAAGATCTTGTCATGCTGTCCCATACAGAGTGTTTATTTTCTGTTTAGTCAAGGGAAATAACCATAATGGTAATGATTAGACACTGGTTTGCCTCTTTGTTTAGACCAGAATGAGGTCATCTTTACTCTGTGGGAACTACAGTATGGTCCTTAGGCATTAACCTAATAACAGACTTGAAAGCTGCACAGATTGGTCTCGCGTCCTTAGCTTCTCACCTACTTTTCAGTCTTGTGCTTGCTGTTCAAACTGTCTAAGAGCTTGACACACCAATGTTTTTAACCACTCGGCAGTTCAGCGAGGTTATTTTTCCTCTCAGCATTTGGAGGGAAACGCAAAGAGAAATGCTGAAGAACCAGTCAGCCGTGTGCCTATAGGACTGTGGTAGGTTGGCAGCAGCATCGTTGTCTTCACTCCTCTCTCAAAGCTGCTGAGAACTCCAAGCTAAGCAGAGTGAAATCATTCTGGACCAGATATAATGGGGAATTTCAGAGGTAGGCACAGATAGACATCACAATTTCTCTTTGCTTAATGGTGCCTTCGGTAGGCTTTGCTTTCCTTTTTGTATGTTGTTTTTTCTGTGGTTTTATTTCCTACAGTCTGCTTAGTGTGCACTTTCCTACAGTCAAAGTTTAGTCTGCTGACGAATATTCATTTGGACAGATTATATACACAGATTTTGGTCAAGATGTGAGAAATTTTCTTTTGACAGGCTAGTAAGTCATTTTTTGGTGAAAGTCATGTTTTATCAAATAGTGAAAGGCTACAGAAAAGCATGATAAGGCCCATGATATACGTAATCTATGGGGTTTTAAATGAAAGTAACCATAACAGGGCCTAGCTTCCATAGCTGCACACTTCTCTCTGGCCTTCTGTGAGAAGATACTGAGAAATGATTTTGTCCACACCGATCGGGTCGGCAACTTCTGTCAGTTTAAAAAATGTGCGCTCAGGCAGTCCTGCCTGTCGTTGTTGTCCTCTGTGTCTGTGCAGAAGGCAGGGAGGAGGAGTTCTGCCAAATTCAAACAGCTCTTCCCGTTTCCTGTTGCTTTGTTTTCTGGGAATCAAGTGCCATGTCCTTGATTCAAAGGCTGCAGTGGAGGTGGGAGGGAGTCAGAGTGGTATGTTGCAACACTATGAATGAGCAGGAAAGGAATTTGGGAGACTGACAGAGGGATACATGGAATATCCTGCGTGGACTAACATACTTGGTAGTAGTAAAACCATCTCTGTCATTTAACACCAGGGCTGGCACATGGCTCGGTTCAGCTCAGACACCTTGAAATGCTCATGCTGCCTTGGTGACAGCCTCCCAGAATACCTCAGGGTCACATTTCTTCCAAATATCTCGGGGACCTCCCACGTACATTGTCCACCACCCGCCCAATGCCTCATCCCTGGCCAAAAACTTTTTCCTCACTGTAAACAACCCAACCAGCTCACACAAACTGGCTGTCAGCCTGAGCTGAATGATTCCTTACTTGTGTGTGTGTGTGTGTGTGTGTGTGTGTGTGTGTGTGTGTGTGTGTGTGTGTGTGTGTGGATTCAAGTTGGTGAGTGCTTTTACATGACAGTATATGACCCTTTAACCCTTTTAAATTATGTCTTCCACTCAACCTCAGGCTGCCATTATGAATTAAGTATACCTTTAATAGACACTTTCATGGAGGGAGTATTCAGTTGCTAGCGGCGGGGCTATTTTGTAAATTACCATATGGTTATTTCATGGTAGTTTTAGCAGCAGATATTCCTCTACATATTCACATGTCAAGACGTTGTCTCACCACAACATGCATCACCTTGTCTGCATTCTGTCTGGTTTAGTAAAGTAAAACATGTAGGTGAAGATGTATGTGTAGGAACCAACGGCTGGAATATGTCTTTGTATTTGTATCTTGCAGATGACAGTGGCAGTGGATCTCTAAGGCAGTAAAAGTCGTAGTAAAATCCCTGTTTCCCTAAAGTGACATAGCTCCTGTGTTATTAGATCCTATGCTTTTGTCTTCTGCTGCAGCCCTGAGCTGTGAGGCAGCCATTGCAGCCTTTAGCTGCCCTGTCTGGCTCAACAGACTCCTTCTAGTAAATATGGATCCACCTTGAGTAGCGTTCCCTTGACACTCTCCCTGTCAGCCGATATAATGAGACCATAACTATTCGTTCTACTTTCTCATTTCAATCCCGGACAAGAGGCCAGAGAGAGCGAAGAGACAGGGACACCTTATCTCTTCCGTCGGGCTGCTGACTTGTTTTTTGTTTTATTTTTTTTCAAAGGCCTGCCCTCGCTCATCTCCTTCAACCTCCCCAATGCATCTTATACACAAACATGTATAGTATTCACCTGTGCACACACATATTTTAGGGCAGGATCAGGATTTGAATTTCCATAGTTTTGTGGCTTCACTAGAATCGTTGGCTGTCGTTCTGTTTGTGTTTGTATTTTATGTCACTGTAATACATACACAAATCATTATTTAACTCGTGTTAAGGCCATATGGCATTGATTTGCACTGTCATAGACGTGAAGCGTTGACAGTCTTTTTCTCTTTGGGCCATATGGCATGTGTGGGTGTGTGTTTGTGTATTGCTAGTGGTGGCGTGTGACCATTGATAGTCACGTCTCCGCATCACTCGCTGTGTGTATCGGGGAGAGGTTGACTCAAGTGTGTATTTATGAGCTGTGTGTGTGTTTGCACACGCATGCACACAGTCTGGTATGTGTGTACAAGATTGTGTTGTCAGAAGAGAGCGCCTGCGCTGACCAGATCATGTTGTGTGTGTGCACGTGCATGTGTGTGTTCGTCCACACAGGAGGAATGCCAGCTCCTGAGCAGAGCCCAGTGACGGAGGAGGGGCTTCTGCTGACCATCCGCGACAGTTCAACTGGCCGCAACATGGAGGCTGACAACACCGCCAACAACATCCTGGCCTCCGTCAAAGAACAGGTAGTGCGTTACTTCCTTTCATACTGCCCTATTGATTTATATCTCTCATATTATGAGGCTGTTAAAGTTTTTATGAACCATTTATGTACAGTGACATTTATAGAACGCTAAATTGTCTGCATGCTGACTCACACATTGTACTAAGAGGAAGTCCACTGGGCAAAGTATGTGGACATTTTTTCCTGCGCATTTGTGTCACACATCCTGTTGTCACTGTAATCATATCACTTACCTCTGTGGCACAGAGCCAAAAGTAGAAAGTTGTCATTTCAGTGTGTGTGATTTTGCAGAACTGTGGTCGGATTGGACTTTGTTTATTTTTTTGTCTTTGAAAAATTGAAGTGGCATAAGCTTGCCTTGGAGCTATTGGTTCTTTATTGCCTGCAGTAATGGCCTGGCTTGCATCAATGGACAACCAGGAAGATCATCTCTAGCAGGGTTTGTGAGCCTGTGGAGGGACATGCCCTCTGACTCACTCCATCTATGCCTGTCTCTCTGTGATTCATGCATGCTCCCTTCTGTTACACATACACACTCTCCTTTCCTCACTGGCTTCGCTCCAACCCTCCATATTCCCGGGAATCCAGCACAGGGCAAACTGGGCTAAAGCGATTTTGCTCATTATTAATGATGTTAATTCCCTTCTGTGACATCTCACATATCTTTCTTTTCCCTGTTTGACACTTTAGTTGAGCTACAGTTTGAAATGAATCAAATGCGTTCTCTGGTATTTATTATCAAACAGCCCATGGAAATCCCAGGCTTGCTGTAGGAAAGTGGGTATTGTTTACATAAGGAGGGAAGGAGGGAGCACCTGTCGATGTCACTTCCTTCCCTCGAGTATTCCTTAGTGGCTCGTCCGGTTAGAGCAGATATCCATGCAGGCAAGCAGGAAGAGCAAGTAGCCTGCCTGAGCTGTTGCTTTTAGAGTGACTGGCTGGAGACATGCTTCAGAGGGGATTCCTACTAAAGAGTCGAGGCTGTAAAATGATCGATCTCCTCAGTATTTAACAGAGTTGGAGAGGCAAATCAGAGGGTGAGTGAGAGTGAAAAGATGGAGGTCAGAGACTAGGCTAGTGTGAGTGTGTTTTTTCCCCTCTGTGGTTTTCCTGTGATTGTTGAGGCAGATCTTCGAGGGATCCTGCTGTTGATGTAAACATGTGAGTCTTCTGTGCTGTAGCTGTGGTCGCGGTTAGGGCTGGGGCTTAGGATGACTGAGTGTTTGGTAAGTGTTTACTCTATGGCTCTACTATCTTTTATTTTTTGTCCTTTTTGTCTGCCTTTTCATTCGCCGATTTCCCTTCCTTCACTTGTCCTATTCACTCCTTGTCTTCCTTCACTTTTCTTTGTCTCTCTTTCCAAACTCCTGTTTCTGTCACTGCTGTAGTTAGAGCTGCACAGGCTTTGCCCAGATGCCCAAACAAGGAAAGAGTCACCAACATATTATGATTGCATTCTCCCTATGTGCTCATTTGTCTGAACTTCCCTCTTTCTTCCCTTCTGACTACTAACAAGCCCCAGCCTTTTTGCCATTAATTTGAGGATTTGGTTCTGTCGTGATGCTGTTCCTGCTTATTAGAGTCCTGCCTTTGCTCCGTGCCTCCTTAATAGCACTGATCCACCATCTGGATGACACATCATAATGGTTTATTACAGACCCCATTTAAGTGTTTAAATGTCAATGTTCTTCTTGCTACACATTCCGACTTGCTTTGAGGAACCACACGTGCTATTTTTCAAGCCGGACTCAACCACAAAACCTAAAATTGTGTTATAATTCAGAATTAACTTTACAAATTTCCCCTCTTCAGTATTTATTATCTTTTTAAAATTTAATTTAACCGAAGGGGTTGTTTCGAGGATCATCTAAGACCTAGTTTTTTTAATCTGTGTAATTGAAGCAGTGGGAGGCTGTGGCACTCATCCAGACAGATTGTATTTTGTGTGGATTCCGCAATCATGACGCTCTTGTATGTCTTGTCAACATGTTTTACTTTTTTTTGTTTTTTATTATTCCAAAAACTACAGATGTCTTTGGTATTTATTTGAATATTAAAAAAACAAAATAAAAATCAAACCTCAGTAGTTCCATATTATCTAGCAAAATACCATTGGCAGCACATACATTGTGTAGTTTTATTATTATTATTAAATTGAACTCTGACGGTACAATCACCAGCTCTTTTGCATATTATTCCCATTTTCCTCTTCACTTTCTGTTACTGAAAGCATAATCTGAGCCAGGAAAGGACCCTGTTTTTTTGTAAATTGCAGTAGGAAACAACAACTTTGTGATGCATGGGAGCATCAAATCTGATTTAAAAATGTATTTAAAATTATCTTCTTTAAAAAAAAAAGTGTTTTCTTTGACTATCTGTAAAAACTGAAAACAATGAGCTATATGCCTTTCTGAGGTCATTCTTCATTGAAAGTATAATTGATTTAATGGTGTCTGACATGGATGTCGGATACTGCTTCACTGCATGTCAGATGCTACCTCAATATAGAGACATGACAACAGTATGTTACAACACTAAATGTGACAGCGTATTTTCTTAGCTTTCTTTTGCCTCATCATTCACAGAAAGTGTATCTTCTTTGCGGTAATTCTGGTTTCTTTCTGCTTTCGACTCAGAAAAGGTCAGCGTGATAATTCAGTATTATTTATCAATTCCCAAAGGAATCGTATCACACTAACATGAACATACTTAATAAATAAAAATAAACAGGGTTTGAACTTCTCTCCCAAGCTCTCTTTTTCTCAATCTACTACAGAACTATTTCTGGCACTTTACATGTGCACAACCGAATGCAACACTATAAATGCCTTCCAAGAAAGACTGTCTAATAATGTGTGTCATTATCCCCATATTTAAACGATTATCGCATCTCCCCCCTCTCTATGACAGCAGACTTTTCACCCCACCTTTGAGTGCGGTCGTTCAGAACCACTATAAACACTTTTGCCTTCCGTCATGGTCGGACAACATGTAATATGAGCGAGTTCTTTTCTAGCATAACCCGGCCTTTTGTGTTGGAAACAGCTGAAGAACTCCTCAAGCTGGATACTACTGCATCTTACATTAAGATTTTTCATTTTAGACCTTTTAGCGCATGCTTGTATCCAGCATGCCTTACAAGGAGGGCAGGTACAGGTTCAGTGTAGCGTTCACTGATGCCGAAGTTTGTTGATGGCCACATTCAATCAAGTGGCTTTTAACCTCTTGGCCATCAGCAGTTTACAACTGTAATAGATAAATGGTTGACTGCATTTTGTCTGAGCTAACACTGTGTGAATTTACATGCATATGAAAATTACCATATCATCGCCTGATTTGGAGACCTCTGTAGAGTTATTGTGAAGAACCAATGCTTACAATCTCAAATACTTTTTGACATTTTCTTTTCTGTCTGGTTGAAATACTTTGCAGCAGAACACAACAATTTGCATCAGGTGAAATTAACAAAGGTCATAGATGTCAACAGATATGAAATGTAGTAACAACTTGAATGTGTGGAAGAGCTTCAGAATATGTCATATAGACCGATCTGCAAGGTAATTGGCTTGAATTTAATTTTTCATCTATTCTTTGCTCTCTTAGCTTTGAGATAATGAGTGGTATGTTTATACCCAAATAATATGCAAATTTCAAACGAGTTTCCACCATGTTGTTGAAACAAAATGCAAATCAAAATGTGATTCCAACAACTACAGTTATGTAAATATTGATAAGAGAGTGCCACAAGATTACATCGTCAAACAGTCAGTTATGAAGGCTGAGTGATTCAAACAAAAACAAACTTTACAACACATCTTAAAGTCAGGTTGGGAAGCCAAGTGACATTAACTATTTTTAGAATAGTTTCTTTCAAATTTATGTCAAGGTGCTTGTTGTATAGGGCTGATGTTATGACCTCAAATCCTTATTACACACATTGTCACATTTCCTTTGGCAACAATGAATGAAACAATATCTTTCTCAGTGCATCTGTTACGCTACGTTTCATACATTTTCTCTTCCTGGGTTAGATGGGGCAATCACAGTTAATTAAAGTGCTTTAAACTATTGGGTTCCTGTGTTTGAAATGAACCCATACAAAGGCCACAATCACACACTGATTCAAAGTGATTAGTTGGGGTTACATGAGATTTGTTGTACTTGCATCAAAGGGGTAGGCAACAAATGTCTGAGGTATTTAATCAACCTAACAAACCGTCATGACTTAAATAATATCATAAGGTCTGTTTCAGTAACTTTAGTGTTTTTGCTAAGCCTACCTGGTTGTCATAATAAAGGGGGGGGGGTATTAAAGGTGCTCTGTGGAGTCTTTGACCACTCGTAGTGCTGTGCAGAAATGTTTTTACAAGTGGGTCCTTGTTATGTGTGTATACGCTCACAAGGATGCACATGAGAGCGCAGGTGACGCAATACAGATACAGTGCTGCCAGTCTCACACTATTCCGCTGATTGAAAATTGGCGATGGTTGCATGCAAATAAACGTAATAATGCACCAGCATGGACGAGGATGAAGAATACTGCAAGCTTGCAAACATGGAGATAATGCAGAATTTGAAGTATTCAAAAAATCGGCTTTGCAAATGTTTTATTAGGAAGGAAATGCATTCAGCACATTTGTCAGGCCTCAAGGATGCACACAATGCATTTTGGAGAGTAACGCTGAAGGTAAACCTCACTTTTGATTGTTTTGCAAGAAAACTCCCCCAGGCACCTTTGAACCAGGAGTAGTTCTTCTTCATTAGGTGGCTGTGGCGCAGTCTCTTTGTTTGCAAACTCCCAAAGAAAAGTATTACTTTCCTCTTGGGCAAGAGCTATCTACTACAACGAAGATGCATTATTACTGCTAAGGGAATATTGTTTATTTGTTAAAGCATTTCTGGCATTTCCATTCAGGTGCTCTTGTGCACAAATTGAAGTGCACATACTGTAGCATATGGCTGAAAACTTTTATAGTCTGTAGATGTTAGAGTATCCTGGCAGTTGCACCCAGAGCCATATTCAACAGCCTTTTGAGAACTAGCCAAATTCGATTTTGAAACAAATATACAGGAGGTTGTCTAGTAAGGGAGCCTGTGGCACCCACTGAGCAGGCATCAAGGAGTGTGAGGTCAGGTCTTTAAAGAGCATTTCATTGATCACTCTGCCCTCCTCTCTGCTTCCTACCTCGTCTCCCAGGAGAGGAATTGCTGCAGGAACGGGGAGCCCTTTAGTTGCGTCGACTTTGATTTTACCCTCACCAAGCCCTTGTTAATGTACACACAAGTCTTCAGTGGCTTCTCAGTATGCCTATTTTAGTTATGTTTGTGTTACAGCATCAGCAGGCTGGGGAAACGGAAAGAGTGGGAGGGATGGTATAGGCCTAGGTGATGACGTGGCTTGTGCCTTCCTGACAGTTTGCACATTGTTGGAGAGTAAACCTGGTGTGTATAGTTTGCATATTAAAGGTTATTAACTTGAAATGTCAAGGCTTATTGTAGAAACACCGCACATTTGTAGCCATAAAGGACTCGCTGAGCAAGTTTTTGTGCTAATGTCAGTGACAGTTTTTACCTGGAAAAACAGCTGGCTAATGTCCAGTATGAACAGCGCTTCATATGTCATCCAGAGTGATTAAAGCAGTTTTGTTTTTGTTGTCAACAGTTATCAGCTGCACACATGCCACATTTTGTAGCATTGTAGCATACATTGTGTATGTATTTCTGTACTTGTATTTCTGTTTGTTAAAAAGGGCCAGGATCAGAAGCCCTGTTCAAATTCAGTGCCTTTTATTTGGCAGGTACTTTAGATGTGTTTACCGCAATAGGAGATTCAGACAGGGGCAGCGGAGGGAGTTGATTTAGTTCTTTTTCCTTTCTGTGTTGTGGAGAGCATTTCCCTCAAACATAAATGTAATTCTTTGGTCACATTAGTTCCTCCAATCTGAAGTGCCGTCGAGCAGATCATTTCTAGTGTCAAGATTGCGGTTTCTTGCCCTTGGAAACGCTGTGTTTTGGTGTGCTCCTCTTCCTCCTCCATTATGAGGCTTTGCCCTCAGAGTAATGCTGTTATTAGCTGTGCCTGGACATGCCTATATGTACCACACGACGAGCAAAAAGGGCCTCTTAGGCGTGCCGCACTGTGGTGTTTCAACACACCGCCTCCCAGAAAACACCACAGTGGAATTTTCCCACTTTGTTGAAGTCCATTACACATGAAAAATCTGTCTGCCTCCTGCTTCCCCCTTGCAAACTGGAGTTACACTCTGTGACCCCGTTTTCATCCGAATCAGGCACAGACACACACACTCACAAACTCCAGCGTTCTTTGCAAAGGTCCATGAGCTGACCTTGCTTTGAGTGCTACAACTCCAGCACCCTCTTAAAGGCTTGATGAGCTGGCTGAAATATTACCCACTTGAGATACCGATGCAAGCCTCTATCATGTTTTAATGAAGCCAGAGTCATCTTTGTCTAAGTGACCCAGCTTAAGGAGTTAATAGTTGGGGTCAGGGCAAAGCTTTAAGGCAGTGTTTTTGCCATTATGCATTTCCATGCCATAAGTGCAGCAGAAAGGTTGAATTCTCTCTGCAGGCGATGGTGTCTATTCACCTCCATAGGTGAAATAAGGACTCTAATTACAATCGACTAGTGATTTTCTCCACTCCTCTGGGTCTTATCTGCCTTCCTCTCCCGAGTGCTGCCGCTGTGACACAGGCAAGGAGAAATCTAGAGGCATAAGCATTCTGGCCTCGATTATAGTCATAAAAATGGAAGCCTGGCTCCGAGCAATTACCCCATGGGGGAGCAGAACAAGTATGAGGGGGAAAGAGTGAGACAGATTCAGGGGGGAGGGATTCAGGTGAAGGAGAGTGCTCAGATATACAGAGGAAAGACAAAACGCTCAGATACAGAGGGAGGGCATCGAGGGCGGTGAGTAAAGGGAAAAGGACAGAAGTGAGAGTGTGAGCATGATGGAGAGAGGCAGAGTCAGAGAGGCTGTCACCTGTGAATGGTTCTCTAAAGCGCTGTGGCAGGAGGCTGTCAACGCAGTGGAAAACAGAAAAGAAGGAAAAGAGGAAGAGGAGGTAATCTGCTCCCAATGTGACATGATGTCAAAGGAGTGGTGTGTGTGTCTGGCGTGGCACAGCGCTGTCGTTTTGAATCCAGCCCTGGGAGATCTCCCCCGAACTAGCCTGTTAATACTCATCACCATCACTGTCATCATCATCATTATCGCTATAATCATTCCCACCGTCAACAGCACACACAGAGGACCGGTCATTGGGAAGCAGGAGTTCTACTGAGGAAGGTGAAAGCACGGTAAATACTGCTGGGCCGTCCTTGGAGTGGCATATGTCCACCGAGGAAGTTTAGGAAGTTGACTGGGTGAGTCACCAATGAGGTTTCTGTATCATCCTCTGCCCAAACACCTCTCAGATGAGTTTCTCTTAATGACTGATCCTGAGGTAATCGCACAAGTCACTGCAGTCTTTGTTCACTACAGCAACCTCCAGATTGACAGTCCCTAGATTGCTTACTCTCCTCATTTTGGCCCGGAGCAATGTTCTTTTTGTCTGACACAACGCTATTGATCCCTCAGTGGAATAGTATGTTCACAGGTCTACATGAATTGCACTGGCTGTGTGATTGCACTGCTGCAGCATTTTTGGTTTTTGTTCCAATCGAGGACATAACAGATTGCCTTTGTGAGTTACCCCTCATTTACTGCCACTATGCTTTGGCATTATTATCTACAGCATCACATAAGAGCTTTTGTTGAGGTTCAATAGCTTGTAGCTGCACAGAACAACAGCAGGTCTAGTACAAAACTTGGATCAAAAGAACTAATGGATGAAGGGAAAAAATATTGGATTTTAAAAAGTAGGCAAAGACTTTTGTAATTTGCGGCTGTAAATCCTGTTTTTGAATCTAAGCTTTTAAACGTGCTAAAAGCAGCAAAGACAAGATGATGTTGTTACTATAGAAGCACAGCCTTTGGCAGCTTGTTCCAACAGTATGTGACAGACATGGCCCCACACAATAATCAGATGTCGCATGCATTTGAAGCCAGGTTAAATATAGAAATCAAGTTTTTTTTTTTTTTTTTAAAGGAGAAATTGTGTCCACTGCTACACAGTACTTTAAATGTGAAATTATTTTAAATGATGCCACATATTGCTGGTACCACTTAAAGTGTAATTATGTGCGTCACGCTGTGAATGCTAATGAGGCAGAAATGCAAAGACATTATTTTGGTGGTTTAAAAAAAATCAGTGACTTTTAGATGACTTGGTACTTGTAAATGAGCCAAGACTGCCAAAGTGGATGAACATGAAAATAAATGGGAAATTCCTCACAACAAAAAGAAAATGTGTGAAAAAAGAAACATCTCCTGGAACCAAATTTTAAAATGATTGTTCATGAGCACTGACAGGATTTTTTCTTTCAGTCTCCCCCTCGTACAGTCTATCCTCTGTCTTTGTTATTGACAGTCTTTTGTTGTCAATCTCTTGTGTGGCAAGTACTGGCTGCTGCACTTGCTAATGCAGATGACAGCTCCTTTTAATAGCATTCACCACACAAATGACAGTTTCTTTAACGACATTTTAATTATCAAGCCAAATTGTAACTTCCCTTTCATGTTCAAATATATGGAAGACAATGTTCAGGGGTCTTACTCATCTGTGTCGGCAGCATGTTCTATCTGAAATGCCACCATCATAAAATAGTATTTGGAGTGATGAGGTCTGGAGAACACTGTTATAGTTGGAGCGTTTTTAATAGGTAGTACTACTGTACAACTAAAATTGTTCTGTTTGTTGAGGCAAGTTGGAGTCGTGAGATCATCAAATTATTTTTGTTGTACCATTTGACACCAGTTTGTTCTAGCTTTTTCTTCTATATATATGTTGAATTTCTTTTTTAAAAATCCTTGAAATGGGTTTTCATCAAAGTTCGACAACAAAGAAACGTCAGCCAAGGAACAATGGATTATACTGTATTTTGGTGGTTGTTAGGGCAGTTTGCATTTTTAGCTATTACTATGAACCTTGCTTAAAGTTAAGATGGGAATTGTGTTTTGCAATACAACACAAGTGATCAAACATCTATACTGTGTTCACATTGCTGTCTTTTTGATGAGCAGCAAAAGTGTACTGGTACAATGTGGAGGTCACCATGGTGCCAGGAATGAGTCAGATCAGCACCAGAAAACCACATTTTGTAAGAACTCAACTTCTGCAACAGTATTATCTTTCTTTGACCTTGAATTCCATGCCTGTGTAAACAACCGCAGTATGTCAATTTGCTCTCGGTAGAAGAATTAAAAAAAAAAAAATTAGTAGCTCTGCAAGTTTCCTTCTATAAATGCTTCTAATGCCGCTTTAGAAGATTCTGGCAGAAATGATGTTGTATTGTAAACTTGCTTTTCCATTATGTGAGAGTGAATGATGTTTCACATTTCTGTTTGTGGCCTCATGTCACATTATCAGCGTATACAGTATAAAAGCTCTGGTGCAGCTGTGAGTGCTAAAGCAATTTTCTTCCTCTGATTCACCTATAGTTATGCCTGCAGCTGTACACTCTCTTACCTCAGCAAGCCACTTTACTGTATTTTTAAATGCCTTTCTATCCAACGTGGTTATTATAATTCTGCTATGGTGGCATGATGCTGCAGCCAGATTCCTCAAACCTTAGTATTTTAACAAGGTGACTTTGTGGCAGTTTTTGTAAGTAATCACACTGCGTGGTTCCTTCAGGTCTGGTCATATAGCCTGTTCTGGGGCCTGTTCTCTTCGCTCACACCTCAGGCCTGCTTTTCTGTCCCTGCTGCTGCAGAAATCCTTTAACCTCTGCTGTCATTCTCCCACTGCGCAGAACTGCCACACTGCAGTGAGGATGCAGAGCTGTCAAGCCTCATTGCCACTTAATGAACAAACATATTTCTGGTAGATTCTCATCTTTGGTTAAGAGGAAATACCATCTGCACTAGTTATGCAAAATGGATCTGAACATCACAAACAAACATGCAGCCCTTTCGTTCCAGGCCCAGGCCCGAATCACAGCACTACCAAAACACACTTCAACACAGACTCACATGGGCTGCGCTCGGGGTAACAAGAACTATTATGGATAAGATCTCAAATCTTAATTAATAGTGGGATTTGGACACTCACTACTAAGGATTAGGCAAAGATTGCTCTGATCTATTCCTCTCTATTATTATTCTGTCATATAAAGGAAGGTGCTGAGTTACCAAGAATATTCAAGCACAGTTTCACACATCACTAGCACTGCATCACATTAGCCTAATTTGTCATGTACTGTATATGTGGCATGAACATGATGTTGTAGGTTACTTTTTTTATGTACGGGACGTGAAATGATGCATCTGTTCAGTGACTAGGTTGTATCCATGTTGAATCTCACATGATGTGAACATGCATTAGGTGGTATTACAAATCTTGTTATATGTTTTGTGAATAATTTGGACAAATGTAAATGTAACTTTGCAACCACACTTTCTACAAATGAATACTGTGTGTGACATGTTTTTAGAACATATAAAATGACATCAGTAAGGAAGTGGAGCGATTTGGAACGAGGTGTAGATCTTTTAATCCTTTTTTTTTTTTCCTCCATAAATTTAAGCTGACCATGCTCACTGTTCTCTGTAAGAGAAGGAATTACCATATTTTAGCAACCACCTTTGCAAGTGGGAATATTTGATACATTTTTTCTGGAAAACCACTTAAAGACAAAATTGTAGCAGATTGCAATTCCAATCGTAAGCTTTCATTTTGACTTGACAGAGAATAATCTTCCATAATCAATTTTAACTTTCATGCACCCAAACCTGCCCAACAAAGCATTAGATATGCATTAAAATGTATTGAGTAATGTATTCAAGTTCTCAAGATTTGAAAGTTGTAAGCAGAAATACACACCGTATATAATGCAGGGTACATTATATGCTGACACATGTTAACATTTTCTGTGGTTGTCCAATTGAATGAGTTTTTGAGGGAGGAAAACAACAATTCAAGAGTGTGCTGGCTGACCAATTAGTGTGTGAAAGATGTTTGAAACTCACGTAGTGCGGAGAGACTTTTCATTCCATCACAGACAATCTGTCCAATCTCGGTTGAAGAGCTTGGCTTGATTGGCAACTTTGTGCTTACCACAGAGTCAGCAGCCTCTCTTTTGGAGGGTTTCTACTTTTTCAAAAGTTTTAGCACAAAACAAGAAATCTATCTTGTGAAACTAGTGGTCAAAATGAAAACATGTATTTTTAAAAGATGGTAAATAAGGAACATCCTTAATAGCTGTATATTATTTAATTTACTTATGTCACGTGGTGGTACAGTAGGACCATTTAGAGTGCATGTGTAAGTCAGTGTATGCTAATGTAGCTGTATGACATTTGCGTAAGCCTCTCGTATCTATGCTGCACCACAGTCTATGTGCTGAATCAGCAGCGGACAGAAGCCACTTCAGGCGTTTCACATTGGTCTTGTATTGTCAGCATCCGTAAAGATGACAAGGGAGCCTGTACATTGGTAGTGTGGTCTGCTGCCGTGTGTCATATGTTTCTTTAGGGCCCGTCTGAGGACACAAGGGGACAGGATCTGATTCAGCTGGTGGACTGCAGGCAGATCAGGCCTTACAGGCTCATTGTAATGGCAAATAAAGGCGTTAGAGGCCTTGTTGGTACAAGAAAGCCGGCCACCCTTTGTCTCTGTCCTCTCTTTCTACACTAAGCCTGGTACCGACCAAGGCTGGGCCCACATCCGTTAAATAAGCATAGGCCTTGTTTAATGGTCATTACTGCTGTGCTCCGTCTGAACTGGTGGATCGTTATGCTGAATAGATGTGTCTCATTCTGTGTAGGGGCCAAGCAAGGAAAATGCTATGAATTACACAGAGCAGTGAGTACTCTCTCTCCATGGCTAATATGAGCCCTGCTTACAAGAGTGATCCTTGTCCCTGTTTCATCAGACCAGAGCCCGTTTTGGCACATAGCCCTGTGCTATCACAAGCTAATTATTGAAGATGTTGGGTCCATTTTCATAAAAGTCTTAATGAGTCGTGTAGAATAAGAAAGGTCTAGTGCAATGTGTGTGGAAGAAGCTTTAAAAAGCTTTCTTTTTTTTCTAAGGAAAGCTTGAGGATGTGATGGTAAAGAGGCACGGCAGTAATCCTCAAAGCCACCTGAGAGGCCAGTAAACTCATCATGACAGAAAGAGTGCATTGTTGTTTCATGGCTGGCCATAGGATTGCAGAGTAAGCCACCTGACTCTTGCCATCCTCACTGATGGAAATTGTGCTCCAATAATAAAAAAATGCACTTTAATGAAAACAAATTTATAAATATATATAAGAAAAACCACTACGACCACACCACACAATGATTCTACGACTGAGAGCAGGGCTGCAACCAGTTTGTCAAGCCTGGAGGACAGAGCTCTGTGCAGGAAGATTTGGACCGCCTCCATGCCTCTCCATAGTAAGAAAACGGCAGGGTTGGAGCAGGCATGCAGACAGGATGCCCGCCTGCTATAGGCTTGGAGCAGCTCTGAATATCAGTAGTGACAGAGACCTCAGTGCCTTATGGCTGCAACAGATGTCTCTCTCCGCTGTGCTTGATCAAAATCACAAACCATCTAATCGGCGGGCTTGAAGGGCAGCCACTTTTTGCGTGAAGCATTAAGAGGGGCATAGCTGTTTATTTCTCTCGTTGCTGCATGTGCCACTGTATAATGAGAAGTGCCGCCTAAGATGAAGTTGCTGGACTTGAGAAGGTGACACGCCTGCCAAACAAAACAATTGGATAATGAGCTTAAAAGAAAAGAAGGCACAGAAACGGTGGGCCAAGAATAGTGACATTTGCAGGAGCAGGAAATCTCCGTCTTCGTTTAGACAATAAACAAAACAGTTTGGTCTGCCTCTCACCATATGTTTAATCTTTTCTCCATAAGCGCCTGCTACATATTCATACATGACACGCATGCTGTCACTCGATGAGCTTTGCACATGCCAGATGAATTTCAACTTTTAAGCTTATGCATGGGTGTTTTGTGTGGGGACGAGTGAAAATGCATATGTATGTCTGTGCACTCCTGCTGTATTAGTTCCATTTACACTCATCTATATGGCTGTTTCGAGACAATGGCCTAGCCTCCCAGACTACCATATGTAGTGGGGGTGAACTGTATTTTAGTAGTTGAATGTTCACATTTTCTCTCTCTCCTGCCTCTTTTATCTGTGTGTGTCCATATGGATTATACTCCTCTCTTGTCACTTTGAGCTTATGTTCTCTCTCTCGCACATTGGTGGCAGAATCACACACTGGAGAAATTCCAGATTTGTATCAAGTAGCAGTTAGACTGTATTTGAATCATCTCTCCCTCCCTCCCTCTCTCTGCATGCGTGGCTCACCCTCTTGTCACTATTATTCAGTCTCCTCTCTCTCTTATACATTGAAGGCCTAACCTTAACTCTTATCCCTTGTTTCCTCGGTAAAGTCATCATCTTACCACAGCCCCTACAATGCATGCAAGATTCAGGCGTCTTTGTGTGTGTGCAGAAACGGTGTCATAATAGTTCAATCTTTTGACTGTCTCTCGGGGAAACAATCATCCGACTAGCATTGCCACATTGTGCATCACTTAGTAAGGTCCTGGGGCTTAACAGTCCATATTGTTTATGACCTTCAGGCTCTGTGTGCATTTCTATGAGGATTGTGTGTGTGTGTGTGTGGCACCAAGAGTTCAGATCTCCAGATTTATAGCTAAAAAATGTATGTTTTATAACAGCCAATTTCTTAAAATGAATGCTGTGTCAAAAGCAGCCCATGAATTGAATATGTCTGTCTCCCCTTGCAGTATTTTGTATTTTGATTATTGAGTCACATCTGTCTCAAGAAAAGTGTGAATGGAAACAGGGATGATTGGTTGGAATGAAAGGTTGAAATTGCCAATTTTCATATGACTAAACCTCTCAGTAGGGGTTATGTGTCACATAGAGGATTGATGTCTCATTTCTTCTTCTAAGTAAATCAGTGCTGTGGCCACTCTATCTCTGTCCTGCTCCCGGAGCTGTATCTGCACTCTATCAGGAATAAGCAGGCGGGGGTTTGCCTCTAAACACTGGCCTGTGCTGGGTGATAAAATGATTGGGATAATGATCTGAGAGTGAAAATTTAATCTGCTCAATAATTCTTTGGTGTACTGGGAAATTAATTACACCACTTTCTCAAGTATTTCTCCAATGGCAAGTGGCAATTCAGGTGGAGGAATAAAGTTATATGTAGCCAAACATCAAACAATAAGTGAATATGACATAGATGTTCTAATTATTTAATTTTTGTATTTGTTTGATTCTACCAATATATATATTTGTCAGTCATGGCATATTTTTCACTCCCATCAGCCAGCACCATTACTAACTAATGCTCTTCCCGGTATAGTTACAGGAGAAAGCAACATTTTTTTTAAGCTTGTAAGTGATTTATTTTTATTTTTTAGTTTCATTTGGCTTCTGTGTTTTCTGTTCATACTCTGTAACAGCTATCAGCCTCACCACCGCTGTACCAGAGCTGGATTTGCTGTTAAGTTGCTTCTAATGCAAACTAAACAATTCCTGTTGCTGCTTCACATTAAAAGCTTTCCACTGGGAACCACAGGGAAGCTTTTATTGAGAAGAAGCTACAGGAAATGCATGTTATTTGTTATGAAGATTGGCAGTGATTTGTTATCTGCACTATTGTTCAATTAAAATTTGGTTTTCACAACAAGATGTGGACATATTCTGCACTATTTTGTCAATGGATTTGGTTTGAATATTGCAAAAGAAGAATGTTACCAGAGGATACAGCCACTGTGAGCTGCAGGCTTTTACTGTGCTTTGTGCAAACCAACACCTCAACCATGTCATGAAGGTAAACAGTAACTTTATCCGTACCATGCTGTACCTTTAGTATATTTATACAATGCACATATATTCATTTCACCACATATATCAAGCATCATGGGCACAAACATTTTCTTTGGGATGAATAAAGGTCTATCTAATCTCATTTGCATTCGCAGAGCACAAGATGTAATCCGGGTTGCTCATGGCAATGCACAGGTATCTCAGCCACATGAAAAAACCTTATTATATTAAGGAAATAGGACGTAGCAGTTTTCCCTCCTGCATGCTCCCTCTCACTGCAGTCAAGCTTCACATATCTACAACTGAGTTGAGAGGAGAGGAGAGCAGTGGAGGATATAAAGCAGTAGTTTGGGGGAGGGGTGAGTAGAGCATGTCTATATTGTGAAGGGAAATTTCAGCACACCCCCAGGAACATTGGAGAGTAGGTGTGAAAAGTAGGCTGGTCTTAGTGCCGTAAAGTGACTAAACTTCCTCAGACAGGTCACAAAAGAAGCTGAGAGCCGGTTTGTGTGTGTGGATGTGTCTGTGTGTGGTTGTGTCTGTGTGTGGTTGCATCTGGCTGTGAATGTAATTGACCATGGTAATGGACATTACATGGGACAACTAAGGGATAGCAAGACGAGGTTCCTGCCATCTGTACATAGAGTTATGGTGAGTGAGGCCTTTTTGCAAGAAAGAGTGTTGGTGCTAGAGGGCAGATACTCTTTTTACTGCCATGCTAATGGTGTGGGTGAGTAAAAAGGTATTTGTAAGGTATGCAAATGAGTGTGTGTGTGTCTGCAATCATTTTTCTGTGTACAAAAGACCCTGTGCGTGTCTTATGAGTGTCATGATGCAGCGCTTGGAGCTAGAGAGCTGTGCAAGTAATAGCCTCGCTCAGGCTAGATAATTAGTCAAATGCTGATTTCTACTCGACTCCCATAGGAACAGTGCCACCAAGGCTAAATATCACCCACTGAAGTGGTGCTTATCTCTCTGTGTGGGCTGGAAAAATGGCAGTACCATATAGCCTGTGTGTGTGTGCACCTAAGTTTGCGTATGGGAATGTAAATGTTGTCTATTTTTTAAGCATTTCTATTTGGAATTAGCTTGTTTGCAGTCCCATAAGCTTCTATTCTCTGTTATCGTTAACCTACATGCTATGATGAAGCACAACCCTGTTGGAGCAAGCTGTCAAACTGTCAACCTGCATCCCTCATATTAACTTCACATTTGTCACATCTGTCAATAGAAGCACGTAAAGCTCTCTCTGATGATAATGTATTCCTGACCTTCAGTCCCTTGTCTTTTTGTTGTTGTTGTTGTTGTGTTTATGTGCAGGAGCTCCAGTTTGAGCGGCTAACCAGGGAGCTGGAAGTGGAGAGGCAGATTGTGGCCAATCAGCTGGAAAGATGCAGACTCGGGGCCGAGTCGCCAGGCGCTGGTAGCAGCAGGTAATGAGAAGATGCACACACACACACACAAACACACACATGCACACAGAGCCACAATCCAACACATGGCTTTTTCATCCTTCACAGCAGTGGCCATATTCCATAGTGTAACCTTATGGCATAATGATGGAGCAACGCAGTGTGCTCAAATCTGATTGGACTGTAAATCTAAACATTTTCCACTCCTGTCCTATTGTTTTGAAACTGAAACAGAATTGCTCCAGTGTTATCTAAGCTAATCAGAAACACGGTGACATCAGTTAGTAATTTAAATGTGCAGGATTTTGTCCTGACTAATCGACTCAATGAAAATATATACAACTGACTAAGCCTATGTTTATCGGTGACAGCATGTGTTTGTGAATGTGCATGATATAGCGGAGTGTTGTTTGCTCAGTGAAGCGCTGCTGTCAGTGTGGAAGGAGTCTGGTGCTTCTGAGTTTGTTCTGGGAACTCATTCCCACTTCATCAGCTAAGGCACTAGGCTGCCTGATCATCACACCTCAGTGACCACACATTCTGTCCTGTCTGCTGTGGCTCAGAAATATCAGGTTCATTGGTACAGCTCAATACCACCCAAAGGGCTGTGAGGAAGGGTTGACACCAGTGTTATATTATCACATAGCTTGATGGTTTACTTCAGTGTCATTTGTCAAAGATACAGAAGATGTGGAGATGCAGTGATATACAGGAATGCTATTGGCATTGACCTAGCTGTAAAAAGCAATAATGGTATTAAACCAAAATTAATTATACTGCTAATAAAATACTGCAGATTGAAAGTATCAAGGTAAAAAAATGAGAGACATAATCTTAATATGAATGTCTGCATTTTTACATTAAAGTCTTACTAAGTAATAGTAAGATGGTTTGAAATATTATGTGTGTAACATTCATTCATGCATCACTGTTTTCAGTTGCAGTTGCACTTATTGCGCAAGTAATATGTGGACCATCTTTTAGGTCTGGTTAAAAATTAAATTCCTTAAAGTGGCAAGGGAAATTACAATAGAGGTTAGTAGACTGTGACATTTAAGAGATTGCTTAATGGTTAGATATTTCAGGCACTATTAATAAGATGGTTCTTTGTTGCTTTTGCTTATTTTCTTCAACTAAGGCCAGCAGTTTTGATGGCACAGCATAGTGCTGTATTGTGTGGGTATTTTGCTAATGATTAACCAAGGTATACACTGATGTGTAAATGTTTTAGTTATATGTGTTATGTCTCATTGGTAAATGTATGATTACGTATAAGGTTGTTGATATAATGGTGAGACTTTGAATTAAACAGTAAATCATCCTCGCACTTGGCCCTAAAAAATTAGACAGCACCCACAAGAGACATTGATGACTGACTGGTATCCAGTCACTCAAGCCATATTTGAATATGGTCATGGACTCATGTTAGTGTGTCCCTGTAGCTCAACACCATGGTACCTTCCCAGCCCTATCCACGATACATGAAAATCTCACTAACTCCACATATACACACGTATAATGTTTTTTAAAGTCTAAAGAAATGTAAGAGTTATTTGCGTATTGCTCACAAATGGTCACTTGATATGCATTCTGACGTCAGGTTTGAGCTACATTTGTTCTCAAATGGACCATGATACAATTGGGATATATCTGGATACACTTGGTCTGGGCAGGGGCTGTAATGGCTCTCTTTGGTCTCTTCTGCCATTGTGATAATAGGCCCTATGCCCTTACATGATGCATTCTTGCACTTCAGCCTGCATACCTGCAAAAAGCACCCACCTACTACCAGCAGACTGCAGTACTCAGGACTAAGAGTGTCCATTTCCCCTTTCTCCCTTTTCAGAGAGGCACAGGTATGGAGCAGCTTCAAGTGCTGCCAGAAAGGTCTGGACAACAGCTCTCTGAAAATATACACAGCCAGCCTATTTACTCTCATTTCCTCTTTAAGAAGTACTGTATTTTAGACCTTAATTTTAGTGTATCCAACCTCGCCAGTGATCACATTTGGAGATTTAAGCGACACACCTGCTTTTTCCATGGTTGTCCCGTAGTCACTGACCCGCTCATGACAAACATTTAACACCTCAAGATTAATTTTAGAATAAAATCTAGAGGACCAAGCAATCTTTCTTTACTCAATCTAATGACTGCCTCTAATATGACAGGGTTCTTTTGTGTGCCCGTCACAATGAAAATCAGCAGCCAAATCTGTTCTGTGCAGCATTCAGCTCATTGTCTTAATTCACCGGTCTATCAGTGGCAGGTAAACATTTAGCAAGCCAAAAAAAGGGTATTTTTCACAGTAGTTGGTGGACCAAACAAGCCAAATGTCAAAATGCCATTAAATATTGAACACGAATTTGAGCTCTAGTCAGTAGGCAATTGTCTCCCAAGACATTAGTCACAATAACTAAATTAGCTGTTAAGTATCATAATTATAATACCTGTTATTATAATAATAATTATCAGCTCATTGTGACTAGTTGGTTTACAGTCCTTGACATTATATTATGCCTTTACAAGGTAATTGCAAGGGGTTATTGTGAAATTTAACAACAAAAAAATTTAACTTTGTATTATACCCAGCAGCTGAGAGGCTTAACGACCTCAGTCTCATGATATTGAGTGGATGACCAGTCTAACCCTTTATTTATTCATTTTTATTTTTATTTTTTTTAAACTCATTTCTGCATAATACAGCTACACAGTGGACAGCATAGAGCTAAACGTAGGTATGTATTATATTTAATTTCTCAAATAGTGCCAGGGCCCTTTTTATATATCTATTTTAACAGAGACAGGCCTTTATTTCCTATTTCCCTGCTTTATACATTCATTTTAGAATAAATATATAATTTTAGTAAGACACTCTTTTTTATCTGCTCCTCTTTGTTTTGTAAATTTGCTTAATTGGTGAGTAAGAGCAGTATTTTGTTGAAAAGAAAAACTTACATCAGCATTATATGTGGAGTGTTGTTTAAAAAAGGGGCAAAAACAAATTTTCTCCTTTTTGTCTACTCTGTAGGACTAGTGAACTAGTCTGTGTGAAGAGTGCATATTAAAGCTGAAACAACTATTGAATGGATTTGTAATGGGCTAAATAAAAGGCATATTATATGTCTCGACATGGCAGAAGTGATTAATTTGCTGACATATACAGTGTGTGTTGCGTTGCTCTTTGCCAAAACCTTGCCCTGACCAATTTTGGAATATAATGTTCTGTCATTACAACTTTCATCACCAGGTTGTTAGATCCATTAGTCCTCAGAAAGGTGAAGGTGCACCTCAGCCCCTGCACAAAGCTGATGAAAGGGAAAATAACATTAAAAGATGTTTGTGTCTTTCCTACAAATGTAATTTAACTCATCTCATTGTCAGAGCTTCAATGCCTGCTCCCAAATGTCTGGCTTGCATTGTCTCTTGCAGTCCCACAGGTTAAGATGATTCTTTCAAAATATGTCTGTTAAGTATTAATATTAAAATTATTAATGGTGGTAGAGTCACAATTGAAACAGAGCCCTTTTCAACTAAAAGAACTTTTGAAGGAACCGAGAAAGCATTTTTGAAACTCAGGCACTTTACCTGCGTTTCTACCGAAAGAACCAGGGGCTGGATTTAGTTCCTGACCCGCAAAAAGTCCCTGCTTCAGGGGTAGTACTGTATTTCTATTAGCCTTGGAATTATCTGAGTGGACTTTGTTGTTCAGAGCTGATTGGTTAATCACAAGCCTCGAGGCTGACACAACTACACAGCTTCCAGTCACAAAGTAAGCAAACACCAGTGGCCACTAGTATCAGGATAATGGGTGGACATTTGTTGCTATTTTTGTGGATGTTATAATCAAAAAATAAATCACCATTAAAATCTCAGCAGATTGTTGCTATTTAGTAAACCGGGGTTTTCCGGATCCCTTTCCACCTCTGCATGTCTGTTGCGTGACTCGTGCAACTACAAAGAACATCGTCAAATTCAAATATTCAAATAAGCTTTATGTGCATGACAGATCAGCAGTACAGACATGCAATATAATAAAGACATTATATAAAAATTACATTAAATCCAACTTATGACCATATAGGACAGAAAAGTTGTCCATAATGTATGGAAGGAATGAGTCCATGTCTCTGTGTTGTTATTGTTTTGTGTGTGAAAATTGCATCTCACTCGTCTTTTAATCAGTTATTGGCCTGATCTTCACAATTCTTCAGATGCGAAGGGAATGCAAACTGATTAATTCCTGGGTTTAGTTCCTGGGACTGTTCAGTCAAAAAACAGCTATGGTTACTCGTTAAGTGATATGAGGCTGCAGTTGTTTTTGTAACATTTGGCCTGACGGTGCCGCTGGCGGTTACTGTGGTGGAAGAGCACACTGTTTTTTTTCCACTGTGCCCTTGTGTTCCAATTCACTAAATAACCTACTGTTTGGCTGTGTATTCTGATTTATTTTGTGGTCCATGTTCTTAGTTGTAAGAGAAAAATCAATTTTCAGATTCTTTTTCAGATAGATTTTGAGTTTGGATTTAATTATTTTGGATACAACCCAAAACAGCTCTAAATAGTTAAGTACTTTCCTTTCACCAAGCTTCGCTGTTGCCACAGAGATACGGGTACTTTCTGTGTCATGGGTCTCAAGACCTCTCAGAACCATAGGCAAGTGTTGAGTAATGGGTAAATAATCAGGTCTCGCCAGCATAAATCTACCTTTGTTATCCAAATTTTTTATGATCCTATTCTAATAATGAGCCAACGCAGCCCACTCTTCCCACTGGGGGGCTGGTAGCCACCCACCACCTCCTAGGGACTTTCTAAAGAAAACATGCAACACCATTTTCACACCTTTTTTAAAGCCAGAGAAGGACAAATAAAATGGCTGTGACTGGACATTTGTGTGTGAATGGAGATTAGCTTTAACCATTGAGGTCACACTGCTTGGCTCAATAGCTCAGCGGGGCGACAGCAGAGGTGACAGCACACTTTAGGATTCTGATGGGAGTCATTACATTTCATGACACCTCCAGAGTTGACCACCGCCTTCATGTCTATAAACACACGGGGGAGGTGGTCATCAAACTTGACCTCTGGCAAAACTCCTAAAAGATGCGACCTCCACCCAGCCAAAGGGGTTGATGGGAAATAAAGTGCCCTCTCAGGGTTAGGCCTGTTGTTTATCAGCATCGGCAGTTTTACAATCACACTGCCTTCGGTCGGCATGCAGCACGCATGGTGCATCATCATTATGGTAGCCATTCTTCTACTTCATCTGCCATGGTTCAGTGGAGCACAACTCACCCAACTTCCTCTTTTTAATTGCCTGCGTGCTCATTAAAATTCTGAGAGCCGTGCGTCTTAAAGCTCATTGAGTGTCACCTTAGATGGAAAAATAGCAGCAGTTGCAACATCAGGTGCTTGATAGTAATGGCCAGCAAATAGAGGATATTAAAAAGAAAATGGTGGGAACACTTCTTCGAGGTCTCCTGCATGGCCTGGTAATAACCAGCCTTGGAAACATTTCTCTGAGAAAGTTCCCTTTGGTCAGAAAGTATTTTCATAGGTACATGCATAAGTTGAAATTATTAGGTGGCTTTTAAGATGACTTGCATGCCTGTTTTGCATTTTCCTTTCTGCAGAGGCCTCGACTGTAAGTAATCATTTGAATGAAATGCATTTGCTGTAGGATTACTATAATTTTCCTTTTATTTAAAAAAAAAATCTTTTAAAAGATCTTTTTATAATTACACTTAAGCTTTGGGATCCAGCATTAGTGGGTTCACCAGTAAAAGTTTGCATCTTGCTTGTAGCTTTCCTGCTGTCAGGAATGGATGCCTCATGCCAAAAGCCAATGAGATGGTGTTTTGTCAGAAGATATTTCACATATCCCAACCAGAATTAATGTCCTCAAGTCAAACAAGTGTGTAGAACAACAGAGGACTCATTGACATTGGGTAGCCCACTAGAAAACTGCAAATAAAAATATCAGGCATGTTTCGTAGCGATTGTAAGGTCCCAGGCATTTTCCAAATGTGATTATAAGCTCGGCACAATATGCAGATTCTGAAAAATTAATCGGGGATCTTTTCGGGATGTGTGTCATTGTCTATTGGATGCTTGGTCTGATGCTTTTTCTGCTCTGAGCTTGCCATTAAGTATGATCCTTCATCCACTGATCTGGGACAATTCATCATCAATCACCACACACTGTCACGAGATCCTTTCAGTTTTTGCTGCTTGGTATCCTCAGAGTTGTGGCTGAGTAACTGTCACAAACTGTGATCGCTCTCTGGCTGGACCATTATTCGCCCGCATTATTCTCTGGAGACTGAGATTCTCTCTGTGCTTGAATATACACTGGCATGCATGTCAGGATTGCGCTGGGATGTCAGGGTGCTGTGAACTTGTACACTGAGTGTGTGTGAATGTACTGTATGATCACTTCTGATTTACTGTAGGAGCTCGCCTCACTTGTCTGTGCTCGGTTTCAGCTCCCATCGGGATGTATTCAATCCCCTGTCCTTTTTTTGAACTTTTTTGCTTAGCATGACCTATAAAAGCTGCAGGTGAAAAGCAGCTTCCAGTCCCACATTTATAGCTTTTTTTTTTGTCAGTCAAACAAAACACTTGCTGTCACCAAAGGCACCTTTAGGTCTTGATAAACACAGATGACAGGAATGGACTTTACATCTGAGTTGTAAACATTAAATCCGCACTTAGGTGGTTTACTCTGAACCTCTAGGTGTTTTATCTCAAACACAGTGATTACCATCTGTGACCCTGTTGTGAAAGGCCCAAGGAAAGAGAATATGAGGCCCCCGAGATGTCTCTTCCAGATGACTTCACTCATGTCTTTCACTGTGGTGACTCTGGTTTGTAATGCATGGATTCACTTTCTTATCTCCTGTTTTCCCCCCATACAGCTCGTCTGAGAAGTCCCTGCCTTGGAGAACTGCAGGTATGTCAACTCAAACATCCTCCTCCTAACAAAAGAGGGATAGCCATCTGTATATGCATTCAGATCATATTTGGTGTCCTCTACACTCACTCATTGGTACAAGTGTTGAGGTAAACCTACCCCTCTGCGTCACCCCGTACCTAGACCTGAAGTAACCTGAGAATAACGCATGCTGCGGTATTTAACAATTAATGTGGAACAGCAAACTACTGCTCACTCCATGGAGCTTTACTTTAACATAATGGGTCACAAGGCCACCTACTTTCTCTGGGTCACTTGTTGCTGTGGCTATCATTCAATACTAAAATACATAGACTTATTTAGGTTTTCTCCCTGTAGGTTTGAAGCAACCTGTGGCTCTGTATCTTGTGTATCAAGCTAGCTTACATTCACAAAGTATTCATTCATTTCTGTTCTTGTTTGACCCTGATTACACCTTTTTGGACCTATAAAGACCTATAGTGAGTGGTCAGTAACCACTGTTAGACATAAATACCCATCTGCTTACATATTCTTGGTTTACCTTATGAGGTCCACTCTAAATGATAGTGGACTAGACAGTTCTGTTCAGTATCACAGTGATAAAATAGTGCAACATGTAACATAAGTAAGGCTTAACTGTTCAGCCAAGTGCTTTTTGAATAATCATTTAATATTTGCAGAAAGGACTGTGTGTGTGTGTGTGTGTGTGTCTTTCTGTACGGGCTTGACCAAGTGTTTGTGTAGTGCAGTACAGGCATGTTTTACATCTCGTCAGTAATCATTGCTAACATGAGCCTTTTCAACTTACAGTAATGGACAGCCTAAGGCGTATACTTGTTTTAATATTTATCTAAGCTATTTCTGCCCACTCACACACAACACCATCAGTGATGGGGAGCGGAAGGATCTCTCTCAGACCCTTTTGGTCTCTGTTTGTTTAGTCCACATCCTTGAAGGATTTTCAGCAGAGAACAGATAATGAATTGAATTTACTAATGTATTTCATGGCTTATTAATTGCATAGTGGAACTTAGCGAATTTCTTCAATGGTCATTAATCTTTTATTGTCGATTCTGCCAGAAGAGCCTATGGGGGGTTATAGTTGTACATATGCACTGGGAATATTAATACTACGTGCTTTTCTCATTTGCTGCCCACTCCCCATTTCCTTGCAGCCTGCATTTCATTATTGTTGGAACAGAGCCGGGGCTAATCACAATCACTGTTTTGCTTTGTATTGATTTCTCATTGTGCTGTAGATGATAAATGATAGTCAGATGTGGCAATGTACTTTTTTCCAATCTAAATGAATTAAAGTCTAAATGTGTTGCACAATGTGAGCGTAATGGGCCACGTTTGTCTGTGAGGCTTATTGGCATCACGAGCCACCGTATGTCTCGACTGTCTGAGAGTTTGGGATAGACGTGTTACTGTAGAAACGAGCCTTTTAGCCTCAGGAAATGTCAACGCAATCACACCTCATGTCCACTGAGAGTAGAAGACAAAACACCCCAGAATGAAAGATTTCTGTTTCTGTCCCCTGTCTCTTTTTGTTGAGCAACTTATTATTTAAACATGACAGTTTAACATGTCGGCGTCATGTTCAAAAAAGACCCCATGTCATTTTTAATAAAAACTGCTGAGGCAATCTGCATCCTCAGGATCTAGCAACATTTTTGTAATCATATTTGTTTGTTGTCTCCTGTCATTTAAAGTAACAATTTAGATGTGATGATAAAGGCGTTGAGTGTCTGGAAATGTTTGGTTTAGGTACCTTGAAAGTGCTTGAAAAGTACTTGAATTTTACTGCGTAAAATTACTTCGCTGTACGAACCCTGTAATATTTATTTTTATGTTTTTTACAAGCTGTTATAGCAGAAATTCAAAGAAAAAGTAGCAAATCACTGCTAGTTTTGATACTGCCTAATATGTGATTGCAAACCATACCACATTGGGAAGTGAAACATCACACGGTTAGGTTTTGGTAGCTATCATCATCGGTCTCTCACCAAGACAGCTGCCCAGCTCTCCGCTGGTTCTCCTCACACAACGGCTCAATTTCTCACCAGTGGCGATTATTTCTCTGTACTCTGTCTTGTTCCCAGACCCCTGGATGCCTAGCAGGCTCACAATTATAAGGCTGTTGTCCTTTTATATGCTTATGAATATGTATTTTCAACCTCACCAGTCTCAAAATTAGCATTAGAATCCATATTTATTATTAATTAACTTGACCCAGCTTTGTTTTAAGGTGGACATGAAAACTGCAACAAAAACAAGTCCAGATGTCACTGTAGTTTAAATACATATAGATATCCTTTTTGAAAATCCACACCATTTTCCAAGATATTAATTAACTGGGCAAAATCAACCTACAATGTTGCATGTGAGGGAAATGGGAATTAAATTCTAATAGGATACAGACGAGCGGATTGTCTGTGTGTGTGCTGCTGGACTGTGTAAACTGGGCAGCAGTCTTCTATAGTTTTATCCAATACATTATTAATAGAAAGGAAAATGTATTAGGGCTCAACAGGCTGCGGTTACCAAAGCGAGGGAAAGCAGTAGAGATAAACATTAAACTGCAAAATAAGTTTTAAAATTCATCACAGAGGAACCTGTGTGACTACAGACAACTCTCTTCTTCAGTATATTGGAGAAAAACAAAATACTCTATCCAGAGTGGTCATGTTATGTGTGAAAACGGCAACATTCAATTATTACATATAGGAGACCTAATTGTGAATGCCATAAACCCCTGCCATAAATGGATGTTTGAAGCCAGTAATTATTCATCTTCAATGTGTGAAGAAAAAGGGCTTCTGTCTCTCTCTCTCTTTCTCTCTCTTTCTCCCTGTCGTCCTCTCTTCCTGTTCCTCCTCTGTTCTGGCTCTTTGGCATCTCATTTATCAAACAGGGTCAAGGCTCAGTATAAAAACCCTGTGGTCTGAAACGACACACCGTGTGCCAGACACACAGTCGCTGCCAGAATGGAAGTAGACAAAAGACTTATTCAGTCATTACTTACGTTTAAAGGACATATAAATGCTTTTTGATCTTATAGAACCATCTCATTGTTTTACTGTAAATACTTATACAAGTTTCACCCACATGAAATTTTAATAATATCAAATGTGATCTTTCTTGTGAACTTTCTCTCTGTATGTCTGGGCTGGGGTGTGATTGCATCCATCAACCTCCCAAAATTGAGACTAATTAACAATAAATTAATCAGAGTATTTCAACCAATTCAGTTTTCGTACTGTCATATTGTTTTTCTGACAAAATGTCATGTTCTGTCAAGAAGATGTGAATTACAAATGTTTCACAAATTAAAAAAATCTCGTCGCTTCGAAAAATATTGTGAATCTTGCATAAGGATAATGATCCAACAGCCTCTCACAAAATTAAATTAACTTCGTCAATTCCTCCCTGAGTTTAGTCCAACAATTTATATAAAATGAAATATATGAAATAAATGGTCGATGTTTACCGTGACAATATTATCGTTTTTAATGATTTATGAACGCTAAAAGGGCCCGCTTGGGGAAGCCAGACGCCTGTCCAAGAAGTTTCCTCTGTCTACAGGACTTTGTATGTCTCACCCTTACCCAGCACATACATCTTTTGCCATTTTGCTCCATAATTGTTACGAGGAATGTGTATTTTGTTAAAAATACAAACAGAGAAAGTCAAAGGAAGAGAATGACCGTACACAAGAGACAGTGAGTGGGTGAGAAAGCAAGACTAAACAGAAACTGAAACTTAACTTTATAGGGTTGTTATTTTAAACAGGGTTATATGTTAAATTAGAAATAGCTGCACTTGTTTTGCAAATAGTGAGGATGTTTGATACAGGCTGGACTTGCTGAAGTCGCTGTACTGCCGCGGAGAAAAAGCGGGTGCCGACCTTCTCACTACAGGCCGTGCCAAATGTGTATTCTGACAGTCTGACTCAAGACCCGCTTGAGTCCCATTTGTAAATGGGCAAACACTCTTAGATCTTCGGAGGTGGGAGTGCAAGATGCCTGGCTGTCAAACACACTAGGCTTGTGTGTCAACAGATTTATTCAGCAGGTCAGCTTGGGCGACAACGCGGCTTCTTCGTGGGATTGAACTCGCATTCTCTCACCAGCTAACCGGGCAGGATTTGACAGACCCTGGCTGCCAATGTTTGCCTCCCTGTTCGCCTCCCTGTTCCCCCCCACTTGCCGCCTATTGTTCTAGTGATTGCGGAGTAACCCAATGACACCGGTCACGCTTAACAAGATTGTGATAATGGGGAAACATTGTGCACATGGACATTAGAGGGCTAATTCCAGTTCCTGTTTGCCACACTGGTTGTTGTCATGCTTAAAGAGAGGGGGATGTAGGGAAATGTTAGAGCAGTGAAACTATTTGGAGCATGGCTGTATACACAATTGAAGTGACGTGCTACACAATTTTGCCATCCCAAATTAGTATGGCAGTAAAATTTAATGACTCCAACAGTACACAAGCGTGAAACTAATGTTGCAGAAATTGTCTGTTATTGTTTCCTCTCAACTCCAAAAATTGTTGACTGCTTTAATGACTATTATAATCTTTCCATCCAAAGCCCAAACTCTGTAATTGTTTCAGACTCAAATCTCTGACTCCCTGCTCTGCTGTGTCTCTACCCAGATGCCTCCGCCTCAGGGGACACCAAGTCTCGGGTGACTGACAGCTCCCAGTCGCCCAGCTACCGCATCAGGACTGAGTCAGAGCAGGTGTCTCTGTACTCCCCGGAGCAGTCCTCCCTCCATGAAAGTGAGGGTCTGTTATTGCCTCCTCTCCATCTTCTGCAGCCCTTTTCTCTAACTCACATCTTCGTTTTCTTACTTCAGCGTTGTCCCGCTAAATTTATATGGCAATTAATCAACTGCAAACTGTTTCTTTACTTCTCTTTTGATGATACCGGAAGCCTGTTTCGTCTTTCACATTTGTCTTTTCCATACTGATGCTTGATACTTTGAGTGTCACTGATAGCAGCTGATCCCTCATCCCAGCTTATGAAAGGCTGAATGATGTACCATGGCACACTGAATCATAGGGTGGTAGAACAGTTCTCCCCTCGCTGTGCCGTTTGTCATTAATAATGCCGTCTAGGTAAAGGTCACGTCTATTATGAAACGTTTATGATGTGTCTGTCTCCTGTTTCTCTCTCTCTCTCTCTCTCTCTCTCTCTCTCTCTCTCTCTCTGCATTTCATTTTTGTCTGTCTCTCTTAGGGTCCACGGGGAATTCGCGTAGCTCAACACAGATGAACTCGTACTCGGACAGTGGCTACCAGGATGCCAACAGCGGCTACCTCAGCAGCCAGAACATTGGCAAGGCTGAGCTGAGGATGCAGCACTCCTTCCCTGGCACCGGCACTGGTACCCTGGGGAAGAATGCCAGGGCTGAGGGCCAGGCTTCAGCCCAGGTACTGCCAGCAACTGCACGTACAACATATTGCTGTTGTCAAGCACAAAATGTATCTGTAAAGATTTATCTTCTAAATAACACTAGCATATATACAGTATATTTTTTAATTAAACAGTCATTGTTCACAATGTTCAAGGGCTCATGAAATTTAATTACATATCTGACTATAAGCTTTTAATTCATGACAACAAAAGAGAAACACCAAAATTGCTGTTGCCTGTTTTTCTGTGAAGGTAGCGATGTAATGCTTAAAGGCACAGAAGGTACACAGCGCGCTGAGCACGGCAACATAATTGTGCTTCATACAGCGTTGTACACACATGCCACTGAGAAACCAAATGGCACCGTCACACAGAGCAGACGGGGGATGGAAAAGAGAAAATAAATATGACATGCCCTGTAATGAATTGGTTTATGTAATGCTGTATTATTTAGCATGGCATTATCATCGCACTAGTCAGCTGAGAGTACAACATGATTGTTAATGATTTTATAGCTCCTTAAGGACTGAAGAAACAAATGCATGAAGCCATATTGTTTTCTTTCTGACTTGCAGGTTCCAGCAGTCACGACAGCAGTGCCTGGCCGTGCTATGCGGAGGGTAAGCTCAGTGCCTTCTCGCTCTCACTCGCCAGCCTATGCCAGCAGTGTGTCCCCCTCCCGCGGCTCCCTGCGTACCTCAGTTGGCAGTGCCTACGGCTCTCCCATTGTAACTGAACCCAAACCCCTCTCCAGCATCTTCTCTACAACCTTGCCCTCTGCCCAGCGCACCAGTACCACCGGCGGCGGTGGCAGCGGCTCACCCTACTCCACGCAGAAAAACTCCCCCGCTGCACTGCGACGCATGGGCTCCACGAACTCACGATCGGGCAGCCGCACAACCTCGCCCTATCAGGCCTCTGCGGGGTCATCATCAGGCCGCATGGGCTCGCCTCTAACAATGGTGGACAGCATCAACCCTCCACTGACTAAGCAGCCTACTCACTCATCGTCTCCAGTCAGGGCTAGTATGACCGCCGTGCCCCAGCACTACAGCTCCACTCTGCCCCGCTCCATGATCCACAACACCGACCCCTATGGACCCCAGAGTTACGACATTTACGAGAGGATGACGCGACCTGACAGCCTCACAGGTGCTCAAATACACACACACACACACACACTGGCATTTACAGTGCCCTCAGCTCAGCAGCCTACTCAAACTCAAACTCTCAGATCAGTTTTCAACTGTCTATATAGTTATGCTGCAGTGTTTTATATAAAAAGTCTAAGGGCAAAAGCAAAATATCTTCTGTCAAATCAGAGAGCAAAAGAGTACATGGTGTTTTCCTCTTTGTTTTGCCTCGCTGTCCCTTTTCCCTTGGCACATAGCTGTGTGACTCACTCTGTGTCATCATACGTTTGTTTGTGCGTGCGTGTGATGTGTGTGGGCCAAGTCCAAACTCCGGAGAAACACAGGGTTGTAATGTCATCCATGTGGCTGCCCTATGTAATTTCCAGAAAACATCGCAATGTAAGAGCCACGCCTCCAACATTAATAGTCATTCATTGAGATAAAATGCTTCAACATAGTGATAGTCATGTAATGAAATTCATGATTCAAGCCATTAATGTAAGAAGTTATCATTAGTTAATTTAAGTGTATATTACCTTAAAAAAGCCTAACACCACAAGGAAACATTGATATAATGAAAAGTAAACACCTTTTAAAATGAGTATTTTTGTGTTTCTTAAACTTGAGTAATTTGATGTTGTAGGCTGTCACATAATTGCTTTTCGTAAATTCTTCTGAACTTCTTGAGTAGAGGATTTGTAGAGCCGGCTGTAAATATTTGGACAGTGTTACATTTTTTTTGTTGGCTTGTTGTTGGCTCTGATGATTCAGCATACTGAATCTGAAAAGAACAATGACTGCGCGGCTAGTGGTTGTCCTGGAGTGTAGCCAAAACATAGTTCCTGCAAGAAGACAAATATTAGCTCAAAGATTATAATAAACTGCTTATCATAGTTAGTTTTGCTGTTAACAATAGAACAGGAAACCAAATCTAGTAGTCCTAATATAGTAGCCCATATATCTAATAAGTGGCTATGAAGTGTTTTGAATGATTTTGAATTAATAATTCTAAAGCTTTGGAAAACATAGAGAAAACATTTCTCGTGTGTTTGTGCATCTTGTGCACATCACACAGAAGCTTGTAGAACATGAGGTTCACGTATCCTGATAGACTGTATGGCCATTCGGTAATACTCTATTTCATATTTCCATCAACTCTGAAACTTTGTTAGCCAGCATACAGTTAGCTTAATGCAGCGTTTCACTGCCTTCTCTGGTTGAAAGTTTTACGTCTGTTGCACCTCTAACTACAACCAGCATTACTAATGGGTGTGAACAGTAATGTGCTCTGTTGTGTCTGTAACCACGGTGTATGGTTATAGTATACTGTATACATGTAGTATACTAAGTATACATGGTGTTTATGCAAAGACCGTTTTAGTTTGCAGGTTAAATAAGTGATAAACAATTTAACTTGATACAAAAGGAGGTGTCTCTATTCAGTGAAATAATAGAGAAGATGGAAGAAAACATTTCCACAACACATAATGGAGTGTGTAATTTATTCAGAACAGTTGAGGAGATCAGGAAGATGATAATTGCAGAACCTGCCTGCCCAAACTAGCTTGTGTGTCGTCCTTTTTAGGAGTAAGAGGCAAAAACAAGCATTTTCTAGCCTTGTCCAAAGCAAACCATTTTTCCCTCACAGCAAAAGGAAGAGGCCAACCTGTGCTGATTCATTCTCAGCCCTCACTTTTTAAGGTATCTCCTGTAGATAAGAATATAGCTTTGACAAATAGTGAAAACCACAGTTATGACATAGCATAATCTCACCTTTTGTTCTCATCTCAGTATTATATGAAGGTTTTTCAGCAATGAAAGTAGAAATGAAAGTAGTCATTTATAACTGGTGAAAGCTCAAATCCCACCATTAAACCCAAGAACATTTTTATTTTCCTCCAAAAGGAAAAAGAAGCAGTTATTCAACTAATCACTGTATTATTGTTACAAGGTTAATGGACTGTTTTCTGCTTGACTTCATGCTGCCTAGGGATATCCTCAGATGCCCTGGTTGATGATGACGTTCAAGGTGAACATTTGTGGTTGTTGTGTGACATTGATTTCCCATCATCCTCAGTGTATTGTTTGCATTGTGAGGCGCTGCATGTGTCGTTTATTTTGTTCTCGGGTAAATAATCATCTCCAACCAATTGCCATTTTTACCATTGAATGCGCACGTGTTTTTTGTATTGTTATCAGCTCACATGCTACATGTCTTTCAGACGCTCACTTTCAGGTGCGTTTGCAGGTTCCTGTAAGTAGGCATTTGTGTCACACAGCTATGAGTGATGATGTCTCAAGCAGACACAAATGGGTTTTCGGTTTCTGTCCTCTGAGCGGAGTGAGACACCAGCCTAGTTCTCCTCTCTCTGGTAGAGCATCCCTCCCATATCCTCCTTCTCCTCTCCCTCCTGTCTTTCTCACCCCCGTCCCCCTTATTGTCCCCTTCTCTCTCTCATACACTTCAGTGGAGCCTTACCTCTAACATAGTAATTCGTCACAAGTGTTTGATGAGCCATAGTAGAAGGAAATGGGATGATCACATGATCAGGCTCAATTGCAAGCATTTGGCAAACGCCATCCAACAGCCTAACCTTGATATTATTGCTGTTGGTGGTTTTCTGTCAGTATATATCAGAAGATGTTTTGCCATCTTTCCTCGCATCTCTTTTGCTCAGTCACACATTTTGTGGTTTCCTCTGTTTTCTTTTCAACAGACTTCTATCCCATTACTCGTATTTTCTGTCTTCTCCTATCTTGTGCTCTCCTCCTTTTTTCCCCCCTTCCCTCCCACCTGGCTCCCCTCCCTGCACTGTCATTGGCAGGAAGTCATACCTTCCCTCTGCTGCTGAGAAATGGAAAATGAAGACAAATTGTCCCTAATAATGTGATCATTACGCTCGATGTCCATTTCAAAGCAGAGTGGGGTAAAGAAAGAGTGAGGGGAAATGGCATATCTGCATGTCTGCGTTCTAAAACCTGACAGCCAAGCCATCATGGTAGTTTTGACCATGGTACACTCTATTTTTTACAGCTTTTCTCACTTTTAAGTATACCGATTTTCTGGTGATCATGCCAGTTCTTCTGTTTGTTTGGAGAGGGTTTTTGAAAATTATTTTTGTTGAGGAATGCAGTCAGCTGCATCCATTTAAGTGTTTGTTTCTCCAGAGCAAGCACGCGCCAAGCCGCCACCGCCCTTCATATAGCCTCTGCCAAGTGTAATCTGTTAAAGCCACGGTGAGAGGGCTGAAGGGGGGTAGAATTAAATGACTATAACGCACCAGGAATGTGGGCCATTCATCCTCAATAGACAGCAGTATGTTATTTCTCCCTGACAATTTGCAGATGCTTTTAGAAGTGACTGCAGCCCTTCTATCAGGGGAGCAGAATAAAGAAGGCAGACGGATTAGTCTCCTCTAAGGTTGTTTGAATGTTGCTACTTTCAGGAGTCAGGCTGCTGAGAGGGAGAGATATGCATGAAGGCTCCTGTGCCTGCGAGATTCTGTCCCTCTCGCTCGGTCACAGCTGTGCCAAAAGCCCCCGTTCATGTGGCCAGGCTTTACATGGGATGAGAAGTCTCTGGTGGTCGTAGACAGCCTCATTAACCCTCTTTTCATTTTCATCCTTTCTTTCCCTCCCCATCTTGTATTCTCTCCCGCTTTCTTCTCTGCTGCTCCCGCCTTTCCTTATGTCCTCTCGCTACCTCCTCTCCCTTCATATCCTCACCCCCTTTAAACCTTTGAACAAGAGGAGCTGAACTGATTTCCTGCCAAGCTGCTGCTAGTGGCTGTTGTGTGCACTGCCACACAGTGAAAGGCTTTTGAGTGTGCCACCACAGCACACAGCAGCAGAATTATTCCATTTTTCTCTGTTTTACTCCCTACCCTGCACTAGTAGGGTACTTGTTTCCATGTAGTTCATAGTTAAGTTTAACCCTTTGTGCCTCAAAGCTATTTGGGTATTTAAAATAATTAATTGATAAGTCTGATATTGTGAACCTACAATATACTGTATATTGCAGCTACAGTGGTTAATTTAGCAAAAAGCCATTGGAGAGTGCACTAAAAGCCACGAGACATTCACCCTGGAGTGCCTAAAACCCTCTAAGCTGCTCTAAAAGCACAGCATTAGGTGGCTCATTGCTGTTATTAAACAGTGTTGGAAAAGAATTTCATTTGAATGGCTAATTAAAAGATAATAAAACATGAAATATTGTTTTTCCACCAAGCAATTCTTAAACAATGGAGAAACAACCTGGTAGCAGGTGTGGAGTGGGACTGATGTTCAGCACGGGAATTAAACAATGTAGAGTGTCGGGTGGTCAGGTGGAGGAGGTGGGGTGCTGTTGGCAGGGGCCAACCTGTTGCATCGGCAAAGTATAGGCAAGATTTTTAACATAATAATTTTTTGTAATGAAATTATTTGGTTGTTAAGACGCAACCACAAACAACAAAACCCTCCGTTAGACACCACACAAACAAAATGGCACTCCAGTTAACAGTTGGAAATCAAACCATAAAGCATGTAACTGGCCTCCACAGCCTTGTGTTTAACGCTAAGGATGTCTGATGACTCAACAGTGATAAAATGAAAATCGGAGAGAAAAACGTTATTTGAAGTTTAAGTTAATCATGACATTATTTTGTCAAAGTTGCTTAGCATCGAATAGCTTGCACTTGCACTGAAATATTATTACACAAAATACACCGATCAGCCATAACATTATGACCACTGGTGTATATCCATCATTATAGAGTACTTACTGTAGACACATTGAATGGAAGACTGCCAAACCTGACCAGGACACCCACTGATCAGACTTCAGGTCAAGGCAGGATTGTGCTATTTTGGTCAATTACTTAATCTGGATTACAACCATCTTTTTAATAGACATTACAACCTCTAATCTAGTTAATTCATTCTCCTATGCATTTGTTATGCAGCTAGAGGTTAGCAGGGTCTTTCAACCAGCTGCCTGATGCCCCCCCAGAGCTCAGCCTCCCAACTGCTGAAGACTTGGTGCTTCCGAGGTCAGGCTCAGTCTGGCCCGCCATCTACATCTAAAATCTTCGTTCGCCTTGCCCCCAGAGGCCCTCTGCTCCCAAAGGAGGCAAACATTTTTATTTATTCATTTCCTCCTTCTCAAACTGTGACAAGAATCCCTCATTTAGCTGTTCTGCATGGCAGATTTGGTGTTCATGCAGTTGGAGGGGACCCAAGTGACGTTTGGAGGCTCGTGAAATGTGCAATGAGCAGTTAGTTGCCAACTGTATACTGGTCCACTGGGCTTCACAGTTTAGTGAGCTTCACTGATGTGAGGTTTTAACACAAATGCATAAACATAGATTCAATTTTGTGATGTGTTTTAATCATAACATTTTTTTTCTTACTGCTATTTAGTTTTATTGCAGATTTTCCCTGTTAATTTTCCCAACTGTTGATCTGGGGAGGGTGTAAACCAGCAGGCTCTTTTAACCTGCCGGCTGTGGGCTTCACTGGGAGGGTGTAGCATGCAGGAGGTTCACACTGTCCTCCAAGACCAAGCTGGTCTGCTATTGGAAATCAGACCCCATTTTTTCATAAAAATCCATTTGCTATAGTTTTACAAATCTCATGTTTCTCTCTAACTAAACACCAGAACTGAATCTGAATCTGTACAACTTGTACAATAGGATGTTTTGTTTTTTAATACTCCTTGACTATTGGGGAATGGCAGGACTAACATGAACAGTGATTCAGTACTTTGAGGTGTGACATAATAACACTGAAAACTCCAGAAATGAGAGGAACTACCACATCTGAAGATCTCCTCCCTTGAATGTCGTCTTTATATGGAAGGACTCAGAGCAACCGATATTGTTGTTCCCTCATTCTGCTGTCATTGTTTCACATCTGGACTGAAGCTGAGTCAGACAGGACTTGCTGCTTCACGCTGCCCCTGCAGCCTGTTGTTATAGTGATTTTTCTGGAAAGGAGTTTTAATTGGAGAACTCACCTGTGTGTCTCTTTTTCTCACCCCTATTAGGTTAGCCTGTTTCTGATTACAGAAGCTATTTCACGTATCACACATTTCCCACATCTGCTCTGGCTGTGCTCTGATTGGTCCACATTCTTCTTGGTCCAGCAACGTCGGCACTAGTTGGCCTTCACCAGTGGCTGATTTTACCCACTTAGCTTCCACCTATTCTTCCTCCACAAGCAAAAGACCACAGGCTGACAACACCATTTTATCAGACATATTCTCAATTTGTATTTTGAGCGTTCGAGACTCACAGTGGCACGGCAATGGATAGCTAGTTTGTTTTGTTCAATGTACAAATACTGACTACTTACTAGTTATTTCCTCTGAGGCCAGTTCAGAACATGAATGTTGGCAGCCAACTGGCTATTTGCTGCACTTTAGTCTTTCTGTTGTTTTTAAGTGCGACAGAAGATGTAAGGCAATGCAGCCGTCTGTCTTTGAAGTTGGCTTTGCGTGTCAAGGCTCTGTAACTTTATAGAGAATTGAGACATTAAGTCTTTAGTTGGGGTGACAAAATTAAATTCATGGTAACATAGTTTGTTATTCCACTCTCTTATACTTAAATGTTTCCTTATTCCAATTGGTGTGATACTTATTTGGAATATATCTAGCAGAGGTACGGTGTGTGTGGGCAGTGTATGCCAACTTTGTGTAATGTGGATTAATACTTACCCACACTCACAGGGAGATGTTTTCTATGTATACATTACTGACAGTCACATCCCCAAGCATGTCATAGTTATTTTAATTTTGAATATGTTTTAGAAGGTTTAGAAGTTCCATGCAGCATACTGGTTTCTATTCATTTCCATCCAGTATGAAAGTTAACTTACAAAGCTGAAACGAGAGAGGTCACAGTGAACATCACGTCTGCTTTTATTTTTGTCGGGGGTGGCGTTATTGTTGTATGGTAATGCAGAGCGGACTTTGCAAATAAGTGAACTGCATTACCCTGCAACAATGACATCAACTTTCACAGCAATTAAAGGAGACGTGTTGTTTAATATGATTGATTACCGAACTCAAGCAAGTATCAAGTCTCTTAAAACTGTTTTTCATACCATAACAGAATAAATGGCCTTGTGTCTTGCTCAATGCGACTTTGACACATGGGAGGTGATTGACAGATTTTTGCTTTTAAAGGGCTCAAACCTTTGACTCTGCAGTCTGTGTAATCACTACTTATCCGCTAACCACTCTCCTACATCTTCAGGAATACGGAGCTCATATGCCAGTCAACACAGCCAGCTGGGTCAGGACTTAAGGTCAACCATGTCCCCAGACCGCCACATTGCACCAATCTACGAGGATCGGACGTTCCAGGGCCCGCTGTACCGCAGCCCCAGCCATACCCAGCAGGGCACCCTCTACAGGAGCACCTCAGGTTGGTCCCACATTATTTTATACGGAGGCGAGTAAAAAAAACTCATGTAAGGACGACGACAGAAACACCCAGAAAGGACATGACAGCATTATAACACAATATCCAAGACACACCCACCCCTGTGTATTGTCTTTATTTCCTCTCATCTATGGGCTGTCACCTGTCATGATATGAAATGCAAAGTTTGTGTGTAACGTTGCAGATAAGACAATACTGCTGCTATTGTTCTGTGAATTTGAATTGCTGAGTTGTTTTTTCTTTCACCAAAATGAAAGCTGTCAGAGACAATTTGTGAAGTGATTGTGATTCAGACATTTTAAGTGTTACATTTTACGTCTGCAAACTGGTAACCAGAAGAAAGAAATGTTAGCTAACAAGTGTAGCACTGAAGTGGTACCAGTTGAAGATGATATGTCAGTATACTGTATATTATTATTATTATATGTACTATATATTTTGATCCAAAATGTGCAATGTCCTCATAGCACTAAAGGTAAATGAATTAATTAATTTGTTTTCCTTTATTCATGTGATTTTGCCTGCTGGATTGTTAAACAACCCTTGTTCATAACAACAAAATTGCAACAGAAGTGCTGGTGCAACAATTGTTAAAGTTCTGTGGTTCCCAACCCTCGGGTCTACGAACGGGGCCAAGGAATATTTGCTGCCAGACTACGAGCAAACAGTATAATTTGGCAAAAAACAAAAACAAAAAAAACACTGAATAATAATTATTTTACAACTTTATAGGCTGTTTGTGCCATCTGTCATTACCTTAAACTTTGCGCGGCCTATCAGTACATGAGGTAATCAGTCTGTCATTAGCTACTTGATCAGCATGTACTGCGTTCCTATTACTGTTGCACCAAGCAAGCTAAAATAGAACATGAAGAACAAAAATTATGAAGGGCTTATCGTATAATATCGTATAATATCCTAAATAAGGTGATGTTTGTTTTGGTCATTCTTTCTGCCCTATAAGCCAGTCCAAAACAATACTGTCAATATAAAAATGGTTCGCAGTGCAAAAGAAGTTGGAAACCCCTGCTGTAGCTAACAAACGACACACAGTGTTTTTGTTTTTAGTGTATGTGTAACGGATGAGAAATTATTTCCAAACCTACCAGAAATTCCATTTGTTTTTCCCATTTTCCTTCATTTTCTCTCCTTTTTTCTCCTGCCGTCTCTGTATCGTCACGCAGTGGAGTCATGCAGGTCAAGATGAGCAAAAAGTCTTTTCTCATAATATTTTCATTTCAAGCAGACACGGAGCACTTTGTTTTTGTTATCTAGTACAGATGTTCCCTTTGTCCCCAAATATCTCTTAGTCTTTTATATAGTCTGTATAGTCTTTAATCCCGCTCCCATTGACTCATGGGGAACACCATTTCTCTATCCATCTGGCCTTTAGCGCTACGTGTGTTATGTCTTTCTTTCTCTCTTTTTGCTCTTGCTTTCTATTTTTCTTTCTCTCCGTCACCCTCTCCTTCCCTTCCTCCCTTCTGTTCCTCCCTCCACTGTCAGGCAGAAAGGGTGAGACATGAGTTAATAGGCAGATACTGATGTGTCATCCTGCCACAAAGGAGTCCATTACCCGTGTGTCACACTGAGAATGAGAAGAAGGATGGAGGGGCCAGGGGGATAGCTTGGTTACCCACATCCACAGCCTGCTCTCTTCCAGCTCTCCTGATGTTGGCATTCTCATCATCATCCCTCCTGCCTCAGATACACATGCTTAGTTTGCAACGCACACACCCTCCATTCAGCCTTCTCCTTGGCACACCGAAGATCTGCTTAGGCCGATAAGTTCACTAATAAATGTTATTGATGCTGTGAAGAAGCCCCCAGACAAGCCACTATAATGTGTTTATGGCAGCTATATTGAGAAAAGGCGAGCGGGGCGGAGCTGAAGGGGGTGTTCAATATGGAGTCTTTGTAAGAGCTACCTCATTAGAAAAATCCAATTTGATCCCAGCGTTTTCTTTGTTATGTTGTGAAATTAAATTTCAATGGGTCATTTTCCCCCACCGGCTTTCCATAGATTCTTTGACTTTTTCTGGAAGCTTGCACTGTACTTTTTTGTGCAAATGGGAGCAAGATTTTTATGTTAAATAGAAATATAGATCCTTGGCTGAAAAGATGAGGAATGGAATCCAAATAGTTCTGGTAAAATTGCAAAGCCACGCCATGTTGTTTATGATTTGTCTTTCAGTGTCTTTGGCTCCGTTAGGTTACATTTTGGGAGATAACCATATTGCAGGGTAGTGCTGCTGCCCAACATGGAAGTGCACTGATGTGAGAAATTGTGTTTTTGGAGCAGCCCCATAAGTTGACGTCTTGGTTTCTGGGAGGAGGGAGTTTGAGCACGCACATGCCCAGTCCTGTTGGGAGTCTGATAGC
This sequence comes from Macquaria australasica, assembly GCA_005408345.1. Taxonomy (NCBI): domain Eukaryota; kingdom Metazoa; phylum Chordata; class Actinopteri; order Centrarchiformes; family Percichthyidae; genus Macquaria; species Macquaria australasica. The sequence continues at coordinate 520,610 of SEMN01000053.1, read as the reverse complement.
GATCTGACCAGCGCAGCAGTCACGCTGCCACACATCACGTGGCTCTGGTGAGAAGGAGGGCTAAATCCAACCAGCTTGTTTATGCAGTTCTGTGTTTGTGACCCATTGTATTAAAAAACTAGGTCATAATATCACTTGGAGCGAATGAAAAGAGGAAAGATGACTGAAGCGAGATGCTGTCAGGCGGAATATTGGATGGAAGGATGACTTCTCTGCATGTTTGTGTTTGTGATGCTTCCGCTTTGCTTGTGTATCTCTGACTGTTTTTGGCGCTGGTCATGGTTTACCATTGCCCCTCTGCTGTGTTTGGCAAAGTTAGCCTAAGAATACAGTGGCGCAGAGGAGTGAGAAGGCGGTGAGGAAAGGATTTGTGGATCATCGGGCAGGTTGAGCCCTCCTGTCCTCTTTGAAAACCAGCAGTATCCCTCTGGTTAAACAGAATCTTGTAAAAACGAAACAGCAAGCAAACAGCCCCTTGAAGGAGAGAACTTCTGCTTTGTGGAACCATGGGAGCTGTGTTTTATCCTCGTCAATAATTGGTTCCAGATTTTAGAATTTGCTGAGTCTGTCGGAACGGCCGCATGTTTGTATTTTCAGCTTGGTTTAAAGTTGTATGCTGCCGGTGTGCAAAGCTCAGAGTTTAGCTGAAAAGGTCTGAAAGCTGCTAATCTCCACTAACACGGCTTTGTCAGCTCGCATGTGTGTTTTTTCCGTTTAAACTTTCTGTCTGAAGGCTTTGTGTTTTTGGCCCTCAGGTGTGGGGAGTCTCCAGCGGACTTCCAGCCAGCGCAGTGCCATGATCTACCAAAGAAACAACTATGCTCTTAACACAGCAGCCACCTATGCTGATCCGTATCGCTCAGCACAGTACCGGCCCTCCGATCCCAACTACACTCGCCAGGCTGTTGTCGTGGATGATGGTGCCACCCGCTCACCCTCCATAGACAGCATTCAGAAGGATCCCAGGTAAGTACTGCTCGCATTTTAGTGCAATGCTGTGTTTCTAAACTACTAGATGTAGTCAGTGGTCAGTAACCAGCGTAGTGTAGCAGGAGCCAGTCACCCAAAGGGACTACTTATGCTTACAAAGCATCCCTGTTCTGCTGGGTCAACACCAGTGTCCTCTTACTATTCAAACAAGGAGCCCCCTGGGTAGTCACATGCAGCTCTAGCCTATAAGCTAGCTCTTCTATGCCTGGCCACTTAACAATAGATTCTTACATACACTGAAGTGCTGCGTTTGCTCTTGTCATACAGACATGTGTAAGCGTAGAGAGTGGGTTTACCCCTGCAGTAAACCCCTGACCTCGCACATGGGGAGCTTTGTTTACACCCGTGTATGTTCCTGTAGTGTAACTACTTGAAGAGAGTGCACCAGGGGGACCGCCGTGACCCAGGTCTGTTTATGAAGTGCATCAGAGGAAAATTTCCCCTACAATCTTTAACATGATTTCTGTCCAGGGAAATTCACCAGTGTGTTTTTCAGCGTTGGCTGTTTGTGCTGTGATACAATCGAGACAAAAGGAGTTTGCCCAGCCTGGGGTCTTGCTGCACATAATTCACACTCACCAGTAATCTCATTTTGCCACCTAGTTTCAGATACATGTGTGTAGCTGCTACTCTGATCTACCAGTAGATATACAACAGAGTATTTTTTATTTACTCTAGAGTGTAGTAAATGGTTCCTAAGTATATTTCAAGAGCAGTGTAGAGACGATGCATTCCTCGCTTCTTTCTTTACTGTGCTGCATACAGAAAAGCAGTAATCCAAGTGTGACCAAAGTGGATTGTTATATAGAACCGGATGTGAATTTCCTTGGCTTATCAGTTTGCCCCGAGGTGCTGAAGTTTTCATTTTGAGGGAAACTGTGCCTGTGTTTTTTTTCTTTTTGGAGACAACTTTGTTCCTGCGTCTGTCGTCATGCTGATACCTTTGCACCCCACCTATAATTGTAGGGAGTTTGCGTGGCGTGACCCAGAGCTGATGGAGGTGATCCACATGCTGCAGCACCACTTCCCCTCAGTGCAGGCCAACGCAGCCGCCTACCTGCAGCACCTGTGCTTTGGCGATAATCGAGTTAAGGCTGAGGTAGGTATTGCATTATTACACATTATGCACAATTTCTGTGCATTTATCAGTGCCAGTTGTGTCATGTTTAAAGAGAAGCTGCAGTTTATTACAACTTGGGTTTTATTTTGGAAGCTCCAGCCTGTTTTATTGCACTGAAATGCAGCAACATCGCTAAAAACTGATCCAACAGGGCAACAAGGGCAAGTGTCCAGACAATCAGACAAGTTGTAAACAAACCCCCAAGAAGGTAATAGATTTATTCGCCCAGCTCCAATACCTCAGCAATTATGGTGAGGTATTGAGATATGGTGAGTCATCATATCCAATAGAAACGGGGATACAAAAAAAAGTTTGAGACCCAATTTGTAGCTATCCTCTAGGGATGTCAATGTCGGTCACTCCAACAACTATTAAAAGGATTGAGACAAAAATGTTGACACTCATGGTCCCCAGAGGATGAAGCCCACTGACTCTGGTGATCCCTGGGCTTTTTCTCTTGATTAGGTTGACGTGTGGTTTTAAGTGAAATGTCTCAACAACTATTGGATGGATTCCCATGACATTTTGCCCAGACATTCATGTCCCCCTCAGGATGAATTGAAATATCTTTGGTGATTCCTTAAATTTTCATCTAGTGCAATCATCTGGTCAAAATTTCAATTTGTCCAATACTTTGGTTTATGGCCAAATACCTGCAAAACTAATGAAATTCCCATCATCCTTAGCTGTAGTTTGTGTTAATGCTAATTAGCAAATGTTAACATGCTAACACACTACACTAAAATGTGTTAGTCTTGAGCTGACAGCACCACTGTGTACAATACTCACAAGTACAGCTTCAACTCTGCATGCAGCCCATCATTTGTGTAGCCAATCCCTGGGTGTGTTAGAGTGCATGTGTGTGTAGATTTTTAAGCCAAATCTGGTCTTCCCATGACCGTTCAGTCGTTCTACAGAATCTCTCTGGATTTTCACAGCTTAGCAGGGTACTTGTACTGCCTCCGGAGGTGTCCGTACAAGTTGACGGGGGAAAAAGGAGCTGGACACAATGACTCAGCAGGAACTTCACAACCTTCATAGAAATGAAATCTTCTGCACGTTCACACACACAGACGCAAAGACACATTCACACTCCTCACTCACAAGCCAATGAAAAAACACCCATAGAGTTCCACTTTTTTTCCCCTTTTTCTGAAACGTTAAGCTTGTCCTTTCTCAGTATAATGCATTTTGGTGAAAGAGTTGAATGAGTTTTGATAGGAAGGCACAGAAAGAGGAATAAGACATCAGATATGAAGAATGTAGTTTTTTAATTCTCAGATGCCAAATGATTCATACTGTACAATGAAAAGCCAGAAGGTTATTTTGATAGAATTATTTTTTACTGGTGCGTTTTATTCTTCAGATGAAAATGTAAATTTAGTCTTTCAAACTACCATCTCCTGTGGTTATGGATTTTTCTATGGTCGTAGATTAGCATTACTTTTCCAAATAATTTGTATCTGGAATGAATAAATTCTCTGTGCGTATATTCTCTTGTCACATTAATAAATGCATGATTTTGCTCACCACATGAGCTGAAAAAATGCTGTTAGTTGTCAGAATATTTTTCCCGCCTGATGATGGTGGTTGATCTCATTCACGTTGTCCATAGGTGTGCCGACTGGGAGGAATTAAACATCTGGTGGACCTGCTAGACCACAAGGTCCTTGAGGTCCAGAAGAACTCTTGTGGAGCTCTGAGGAACCTCGTTTATGGTAAAACTATGGATGACAGCAAGACCGCTGTGAAGAACGCAGGAGGTATCCCAGCTCTGCTCCGCCTGCTGAGAAAGACTGTAGATGCAGAAGTGCGGGAGCTTGTCACAGGTAAGTCAGCATGTGTGGAGACTACATCTGCACTTTACAAACTGTGAAGTGAATTCTGAGCTTGATAGTTTTCCCCTCATTTTGAGTACGTGGGCTTGCAGTATTCACACTGTTTCTTTATCCCTCCACATAATGATGATGCACTATAATGCTCCTCCATTCGGCATGAAAAGAAAGCAAAATTACACTTCCCTTCATCTAGGGCTTCAACTAATAATTTGAATCATTGATTAATGAATTTAATCAGTCTATAAAATTTCAGAAAATAGTGGGGAAAAAATGCCCATCACACTTTTCAAAGTTACGTTTTCAAATTGCTTCTTTTTCCAAACAGCAGTCCAAATAATATATATTAAAATATATTAAATTTACACTTTGAAAGCAGAGAAAAGCAGCAATTTGTCACATTTAAGAAGCGGGAACCAGAGAATGTTTGCCGTTGTTTCTTGGTAAATAACTTAAAGCAGCTGTAATCGATATTTTTATAATGACAATGTGAAAGGGATCGCTTGTAGTGATGAGCCTACAGAGAATTATCACCTGAATCTGCAGCTCCCCTCGGCTTTACGGGGCTTTATAGCCAGTTTCAGCCCATTGTTTAGCTGTCCGGCCCACAACTTTACTGTTCTGGTTCACTCTCACTGTTCTTATAGCGTGTAGCATTTTCAGCCACAGCAGGCAGCTTTTTTCAGAGAAAAAAAGCTCTAAAAACCCTACCTGCTGTACACTACCTGCTCGGCATCAAACGACAGACAGACACAGTTAGAGACTAGGTGGTGAACAAAGTATAGCATTTAGCAGCTAAAGAGCCAGATATTTCCCTCAGGAGATGGTAGAGACCAAAAACAGAGCTAACAGAGACAGAATATTGGAGTTACATATATCAGGTGGACAAAAAACATGACTCCAAATGAATGATAATGTTACTCCGCAACTGCTGGATGTGTAAATAAGCAACCGTTTGCTAACAAGTTCATCATATCAACTTAAAAGGTAATGATATGTCGGTGTTAATCGATCGACTGTTATCCAGCACCATCCCCTTGTTGAAAAGTTTCGGGGGCCCATGCCCACATCAGATCCTTAGGAGATCCATCGTGGGGTTACAGCAGGACAGGAGCATTGTGCAAAAGATGCTGAATTATTTACCTGACAAACCTGGGGGTGTTAGTTGGGAGAGATAGTTACAGCACTGTACTCTTGATGTGGTCTCTGAATGTAGCTCATGGCTAACTGGTGCTGCATGTAATGGTTAACCATACAATGTTGCTCCCAGAGGCTAGATGGTAAATTAAGAAGAAGAAAAAACAGTTAAACAGACTGCTTACCATGGTCTATCCTAAGATTGGAATTGTCATAGAGGCTTTTCCTGAAGTTGCTGCTACAGCTGTCACCACTGCTTATGTTATATGCAAAGAAATGAATCCTCATTTCCACTGGATTTATTTTCTTGTATTACTTAGGCTGCAGACAGATTTAGCTCCTTCTCTGTCTGAAAACAACTGACAGTCTGCTTGTCAGTCTCCTCCTCTCTGCATTGGACTGCGTGCAGCTCAGTGGTATTTGCGTGTTGTCTAAGCTCTGCAAACAGGGTATAAATCCATGTTGTTTAGGATCAGGGTGGAGCACTACAGAAATAATCAAGCCAAGACATTTGGCTCCCAGGTGGCTGAGTCAGCTGTTTGAGTTCGACTCCAGCCCCCGCTCTAACATGTTCTTGGGTTACAGTCCAGTGGTCCCCTGAAGGAAAACAATACAGCTGGAGTATGAACACAACACACTGTAGCATTTGTAGGTTGTCTGGGAGGAGATTGCCTTCAGTTTCCTGTTTCAATTAAGTGTTAACACATACCAGAGGAGAAAATAATCAACATTTTAAAATACACACACATAAGAGCAGAATTTGCTTCTGCTCAGCACAATTAAGTACACGAGTTAATGGCTGAAAACCACTAAAATGACTTTATTCACTGCTTTCAATCAAATTTCAAAAGGTGTATAGACATGTGTTGCCCAATCAGAGTAAGCAGCTTTAATGTGAGCTCTGTATAAGTTTTTCCCTTTCATCCACTAGCCTAAGAGCCTGCTGTGGCTAATTGGAAGTGCAGGCCCCAGGATGGGGAGCAATTAGAAAAGGTTAGCAGTGCTGCATCACCTCTGGTTAATTACAGCTGATGTGAACAATCCACATAAAGAGCTCTCAGCTGGATGACAAGGGCACCCCACACCAGAGCTTTAAGTGGAGCAAATCATTCACTCACCAGCAGCTCATTTCTTCTTATGAAGCACTGTTTGGCCAGTATTATATATAAATGAATTATAACACCTTCGAAAGCAGCATCAGCGTTGTCAGAGCGAGCGAGGAAGCCAGCCAGGTGTCAGAACTTAGCTTGAGAAGCGTCTGGCTCCCGTTGTCAGTGGCTCCTTCTCGACTCCGCTGGGAGGTCCAGGTGTCACGTGTGCTTCATTAGAGCTAGCTGCAAGAACAGGCCACCCCCTGCTCCAGGACAGAGGTCATGTTGCGGGGACACACAAAGCGATCTCGGCTCCCTTACCTGCCCCGTCTTCCAGCAGCTGTTGTGGTTATTGCTCTGTCCTCAAACAGCCCCTCAGATCAAAAGGCCAAGCCTCACAGCACCGCCATTAGCTCCAATACAAGGAGACACCTGAAACTTCACACACACACACACACAAGCAATGTTTTGTTACCCTGTGTTTTAGTTATTATATCATATCGCTCCTCTTATCTTAGCTTTACTTTGGCAAACTCAACTACATTCTTAACCATGATTTCATTGTGTTTGAGCTTTTGAGAGCCTGTGTGTTGCCCTTAGTACAGCTGAGTGTATTTAAAGATAATGTTTTGTCCTTACAGAAAAATATTTTTGTTGAATAAAAAGAGTCAGTCATTAGTAGATCATCGATTTGCCTGGCATGCACTCACAGCCTCATCTATGCTCCTCATCTGTTGCTAGAAAAGACAAATCTCTGGATCCTGTAGGAACTTAACAAACTGCTCGTCTCCTCTTACATATAAAATAGCACTTGAGCCAGTTCTTAATCATCGTCTTCTTCCTGTAGTTTTATCAACTGTAACTTCACTGCAGTCACACTGTAGCTTGTATTGTCTTTGTTTCTGTAATTGTATTTATTTTTATTTTTATTTTTATTTCATTCCTTTCATTCATTACAACTCACAAACTTCTCATTGTGGTGCAGGGGTTTTTTGAGTTGCAGTGAGTGTACTGGTATTTGCACACAGTGCTGTATTTGATGGCGTTTGAGAACATGCCATATTCAATTAGCTACATTTGGAGTCATCGGCACCTTAACAAAATGGCAAACTCTTTCAGATTTAAAACCTGGTTTTACAGCTCTAAACCTGCAGACCTACATACAAAACAGTGAAATATAAAACAAAATACTGAATGAAGATTACATATTTAACACTATCCCGTTGTTGCGTTTTTTTATTTTACTCCAGTCCTGTTTTCATAACACCAGGTATTGTTTGATCCAATCAGTGCATCAAAAACATAGTTTTCTGAAAACTGGTGAACTTGAAATATGTAGTGCTCTATCTATTTAACAGTTTTTACTTTTTTGTTTCTCAAACTAACAATACTTTCTTAATCTTTGATTGAATTGGAAGTAGTTTAACTTTTCAAAATAGCATCAACGCACAGACCCAGTTGCCAAGTGTTGGCATCGATTGCTGTGTTTGTTTTGTTCGCGAACAAAGAATGAGGAGGTTAAGACCTTTGATCAAATGAAAAATGAGAAACTTAATTTGATCCTAAAATAAATCCCATTATAGCCGTAAGCAGCAATGCACCGACTTCCACTGCATGAGGGAGAAAATATGAAACGCCCACTAACCTCAGAAGCACACAGCAAGCTGCTCGTCAGAGGTTTAGTCGATGCTGCACTGACAAGTTTCCAGTTAAAATCCCCAAAATTGAAAGGTTAATAAATTGGGCAGTTTTTGAAAGATCAGCAGCTTTTCACAGAATGAAGTAAATGCCCACCCATTTACCGCCCTTGACTAAAGTCGATGACATGCTGACCTGTGGTTTAAGACACAATTATTGTCAAAGGAGCAGTCAGACATTTGGGGAATCAACCAGCAGAAGATCAATTTAATCTCTGTGTGTCTAGTAGAGAGATGGCTGCAGGTTGTGTTTAGCCTTGGTTAGCAAAAATACTAGAAGCATGGAGAAACTGCTGGCATTATGTCGTCAAGAGTGAGAAATGAACTGTGGTAACTTTATTGTGGAGAAAAAAAATCAGCTTTAGTTTCAGTTTATACAGTAACATGTAAATAAGACAGCTCTGAAGTTGTTTGATAAAGCAGACTATCCATGTGCCATATCGAAAATACTGTATTATTGGATGGTATTGGAGTCATTGTAATTATAATAACATGAGTTCAGCTGTACTTTATTTTCTACAAATGTCATCCAAACATTTTTAGCATATACAGTGTGTTGTACTCTTTGGTGCTACACAGCTAGGGGCCTGATATGTCTTTATGACTAAATGTAATCAAAATTATCACTGCAGGGCCCAGTCACAGAGAAGAATACTGATACTAATACTAGTTGTGACAATTTGACTGTTGGGTAGATGGTGTACCAAGTATCCAATTAAGGCAAAAAAACAAAACAAATCAGACCGCTGACATACACCTACATTCTGCACCTTTGCGAGAGGAAATACCTCATCAGTGTTCTCTATCTGTAATTCAGCCATTTTCATGCCACTATGAATCTGTTTAAGCAGTCTCTTTATATGCTTGTAATATGAAAGAGAGCATGTCTAATATAATGTTTTAACTGGTACTGCAAAGTTTTGGTTTGCTTTGCACTGGCATTGACAGCCTGCGGTGTTGCTTGTGGCAGAAGCAGAAAAGCAAAGGTGGAGATGAAAAATTGCAATAAACCGGTGACGTTATTGATTTTCTGCATGCAAAACTGGTGAATGATTGCGCATATTGTGTGCTAGGCATATGTCCATCCAGTTTTCAGGTCAGTTAGTTTTTGGATCAATGCTTCAGCAGCTTAATATCTTTTTCTTTTTCTCCCTCTCCTGTATTGAGTCTCTCTCTCTCTCTCTCTCTTTCTCTCCTTTCTCTCTCTCCTTTCTCTCTGGAGTTTAGCTCTGGATAGACTATTGGCCCCGGTGTCAAAACAGTGTTTATATTGGGTTGGTGTTTCAAAGCCAGGCCAAAGCACCTGAGAACGTGCCACTGAGCAGAAAACACGGTTTAGGACTCGCACACATACACATTACAGGTCCGCTCCTTCTGACTGTCAGATATGACTTATGGGTATTGCTTGCTGGTGTTGCACCACTGACAGCATTGTCAGTCACGCCTCAGTGAATTTGCCTGTAGATTTTTCCGGCATGCCACCTCCTCCACAGGGCCAGTCTGAAATCCTGCAGAGGATGTTCTTTTCTACAAATTGACATTAGAGTGGGTGTGGAGGAACTTGTCGGAGAGGGAGTGGATTCTGGAGGTAAAAGGACCAGGGAAGTTGGTCAGCAGGCGTGAGAATTTATGTGTTATCACTGCATTAGTGGTCCAATTTCAGGGCAATCCTTGTGTGTCCGAGTATCCCGTGAGAAAGGCAAACACAGGCCTGAATGTGCTTGCGCAAGAAGCAGAGCTCGATCACCACAGAAGGATTTGATTGAAATGTATCCCACTGCCTGAGTAGAGCGGAGACGTTAGCCCACCTGATGCTAGAGTTTCGGCATGCAGCCCGACGTACACAGCTGGCAAGCTCTGATAAGAAGCACATGCTGCATGTTAACTTTCCAGAGTCAACAATCACTTAATTCTCAGCTTTGTCCTGATATTTTGTCAAAATAAAAATGAAATAATGAAAGTTCACTTATGGATTTTAATGGCTTTTAAAGCACTTTGATGTGGTGTTAATAAGGATAATGGCAAGTGAAATGACTGTTGATGAAATGACTGGAAGAGACGCTGCTTGGCAGACACATATCTGTCTATATAGCTTCTTGCCAGCAGTGTGTCTGAATTAGGCTCCTGGGCCATATTATAGACAATTATAGTCTCCATAGGTTCAAAGAGAGAGGGGGAACAGCGTGCTGAGAGGAAATAAACAGTGAGTTCAAGAAAGAAGAAGTCAGGAAAGCTGATAATTATTTTTGACCTCTCCCAATGAGGTATCCTTGTATACGAGGTACAGATACACACATACAGAGTTAAGTGCAATAGCCTGTCCTCGTCTGTAGGTGATGTACTGTGTTCTGAATTTACAAACCAAGGTTAAAAGTTGTAGAGCAAAAACGCTTGCTAAATTGGACACAAACATTGTGCATAAGTCATTTTGAGTATTAGCCATGTATTTAGCCCTGCATCCTTTATATTAGAATCCAGCTCATGCAGCATTAGCCTCCTCTAAGGTTGCTGGTGCCCTGCAAAAGTCATCTAAGCCTAGCAGCAAGAGGCATCTAATTAGACAAACATGCTACATGTTGGCTAATCCTTGACAGATGCAGCATCAAAGGCTGCCAGGACTGTGTATGATTATCAGTGGTTACCAAAAGTATATTTGAATTGAGTGAAATGATGGCATAATTTCTAAAGCCTTTACATTATTTATATTTCATTTCAAATGACTGAGTCCATTCCATATGGATCCCCGCCCTGTCCTCTGTCTTTTTTTTCTTTTCGTTTCAAGCTAATAATCTTCACCCTGGGGATATTCTGCCCGGATGAAATTTGATGTGAATGTCTGATGCCTTGAATGCTGGAGCTTTTGTTTAATTTGTGAAGAGGAGTGTTTTCACTTGGGTTCTGTGTGTGTGTGTGAGTCTGTCTCTGCTTGTTTGTATGTGTTTATTCGTGGACACATCCACACACACTGAGCTATTAAAAGCCCAAGTTGTTGGTTTCTCTGTTGGGTTACCCTAACTGCACATGACAGCTGACATAACTGGAGGTTTGGTTGCCTGTTTCTCAGTGCCTGTGTTTGCGTGCGGGTGTCTCCGCAGGGGTGCTGTGGAACCTGTCGTCATGTGACGCCGTCAAGATGACAATCATTCGGGACGCCTTAACGACTCTGACCAACACTGTGATCATCCCCCACTCTGGATGGAGCAGCTCCACCTTCGACGACGACCACAAGCTGAAGTTCCACTCCTCCCTGGTGCTGAGGAACACCTCCGGCTGTCTGAGGTGAACCACCTGATGAACACACTTGGCACTAGCACCCCAATGTGGACAACTGATGCCGTTACATCTAGTGGAGAATGAGCTCATACTGTGGCGCCTCTGGAAATAGCTATGTTAATGTTGTCTTTGAAGAAAATATAATACTGGAGTGACCCACCACAGACACAAATACAAAAAATATGTGTAATTTTTAGAGACCAATGAAGAGTCATATTTACATGGCTAACAGTATCAGAAAGGTGTGTATTTTGGCATAAATAATGGTTTTAATATACAACATCAAAAGAAAAATTACATAAACTCTGGTAATTGTGTATGTTTTAGTCAAAAGCCAGGATTTTGTCTCAGTTTCAAAGCCATTTCATAGACCATTACAGTCAATGATGTAATATTCCCAGCTTCTCTCCTGGGGCTTCTTCCTTTGAAGACATTGTGCTGCATGTGGAGTTCAGCCTTTAATTGGCGACAGCCACTGACTCAAACTGAGTGTGAGTGTGTTTGTGTGTGTGTCTCTTTGCACACATACATGCATAGATATGGTTGTTTTTGTGTGCGAGCACACTTAGTTAGTTCCTTTATTTACCCAACAAAGTGCTATAATGACTTCAGTCAGACCACACACACACTTCATACATTATGGATGGTGTATGGGGATGGCAAACCCACATTACACGTTCAAGTGGGACACACAACCACACACCGCTGTCATTTTGTGTATTTGCATATGCTCATTTGTTTGTTGAGCAAAGCCCCAAATCTAGTGTGTGTGTGTGTGTGTGTGTGTGTGTGTGTGTGTGTGTGTGTGTGTGTGTGTGTGTGCTTTTTTAAAGGAACCTGAGTTCAGCTGGCGAGGAGGCCAGAAAACAAATGCGCACTTGTGAGGGCCTGGTTGACTCACTACTCTACGTCATCAAAGCCTGTGTAAACACCTCTGACTTCGACAGCAAGGTACACACACACTCTTAGCCAGGAGGAAAACATGCTGCCACATGATAAGAGGCTCTGGGGAAAAATGTCTGTATCTAAATGACCCTCACAGCATCCAGCAGCAACTATTTCATGTATTTTGTCACACAAAGCACAACACATACATGCCCAACATTAGACACTCAGAATCCGATAGACTAGCTCATTGACCTGGTATACAGTATATTAACATTTTACTAAGGTAGCAGTAGACATGAAATCAGATCTCTTTTACAGATCAGTGTAAAAGACATAAAAAGTCAAGTGGCTCATCTGTAATGTGAAGATCGCATCCCCTGGGAACTGTGCCCCTTCATTCTGTCAAACATATATGCTCATTGACATTCTGTGAGGCAAAGCCTGTACAGATCTCAAACACCGTGGAATTAAATCCATTTGCTCTGGTCCAGATATTCTTTCGAACTGGAGACCCTTGGGTTCCATAACTAATTGATTTGTAACGCCGCAAATAGCAGGCCTGTGTACCACACATTGGCTGTAGATACAGTAGCGTGCTGCACAGAGTTTATTGTATTATGGCTTTTGTCATGGTGATTTAAAAAGCCGCCGCTACACCTACCCACCCAAACCCCTGTCTTCTTCTGCCTGCCATCAGATTGTGGAGAACTGTATTTGCACTCTAAGAAACCTGTCGTATCGTCTGGAGCTGGAGATACCGCCATCCCGACTGATAGGGGGGCAGGAGCTAGACGGCTTACTGGGCAGCGAGTCACCCAGTAAAGAGGTGGATTCCAGCTGCTGGGGCAGGAAGAAGAAGAAGAAAAAAAAGTGCTTGCAGGAAGACACAGTGAGTGTGGTGCTTTTAAACAGAGGCTCAGAGCAGTATTCAAATCAGCAAAAGGTTTGTACTGTCCACATTTATTCAACTTGTCAAGGTTAATGGAACTGCAATGCTAATGGATTTTTGGGGGGACAGTACAGAAAACCATGCAGCCGTAACCTGCTTGTGCTACATTGTGGACAGTAACATGTTTATGAAAAGAAAAAAGTCTAAATCTAACTTCATATAATTTAATTATATTTTATCATGCTACAATATAATAGGACAAATTCCCCATGAGAACCAATACCTCTCAACTGTTCTACTATTATTGTCATTCAAATGTCTATTTCTGTTTAATTTTAGCTAGACTTGCTTTTTGTCCTTAATTCCTTCCACACCTTAGTTACATTACTGCTCTGCACTTGTTTAAGTATTGTTGTCAATTTAGAAAAACCAAAAAAGTCTGCATCTGAAAGTGTATTCAGCCTGACTAAACACTGTGGTTGTTTGTTCAGTGGGATGGTGTGGGACCCATCCCCGGCTTCTCCAAGTCTCCCAAGGGGGCGGAGATGCTGTGGCACCCTGCGGTGGTGAAGCCTTACTTGACACTGCTGGCTGAGAGCTCGAATCCCGCCACTCTGGAGGGCGCCGCTGGGTCCCTTCAAAACCTGTCAGCCGGCAACTGGAAGGTACAGTACCAACATTTGTTCATCTAAGTACACACAAACAAATACACACATTTTTTTTTTTTTATACACACAGTTAAATGTGATACCCAAAGCATCTATTCAACTAGTTAAAAAGGATTTAACAGCTCACCTCCTCTGTGTCACTCAAAGCTGACATCAGTTTTACACTTGGAATCACACATGCTAAAATGCCCACCGCAAGACCATCCATTTTCCCGTGTGGCATCTAGACCCTTTTGAAGGTTTAATGCCTTTTGTGTGTGTGTTTTTGTGTGCACAGTTTGCAGCATACATTCGTGCAGCGGTGCGTAAGGAGAAGGGGCTGCCCATCCTAGTGGAGCTGCTGCGGATGGATAACGACAGGGTGGTGTGTTCGGTTGCCACTGCTCTGAGGAACATGGCGCTGGATGTCAGGAACAAGGAGCTCATAGGTCAGGAGTGACACTGTCAAACAACTAACATTTCAGACTGTAATGGATCCAGATGGGTTGAATAAGATGATACACAAATATGAAGATTCTTAATGCAATTCTTACCTTAAAAATGTAGCTCCTGCTCATGTGCACTGATGAACCATGCTATAAATGGGTTTGGCTTCGCTACATACACAAATACAGCATAAAATATGAATATAATATACTGATGTGCATTACAAATACTTTAACTGCTAAGTAAGGAAATAAATAGGATTATAAGGAGGTATATACAGTAGAAATATTGGTACAACATGGATCAGAATTGTACCGATGCACAATGAGCAATGCAAGACATACAGTATTGTGGACATTTGACTGTATATTAATACGTATTTTCAGCACATTACATCCCAAACAGTTTCATGCTCTGCATAATATACCTACTGACAGCATGAACGTTATTAAATTAATGCAGAAACAGAAACAGGGCATTTTGTAACCATTTTAACTACTGGCTATTATTTTTCATTTCATCTCACTCCAGCCCTTTTTGTTCCACGAAACAGTCTCATTTAATGAAAAACAAGTTTTTATGTGCTCTCTCTGTGGAATTAATGAGGAGTTACAGTTCCAGCAATGCAGGGGGGATGCCTGTGGAGGGGGGGGGTTGTTGCAGCATTGGTTTAAGGTGCTTTTGGTTTTGTGTATGTGAGAGAAAGTTTGTGCTGCATGAATTCAGGTCCTTCAGCTGGGCTGCTCTGCTGAAGGAGAGATAGGGGAAACAATTCTGTTTTAACACCAGGATGCACACACTCCGACGTCCTTGCGATGATAACGCAATGTCATTTAAGAAAACTGCCTACCTCACTGCAGTCTCAAGCTAAATTAATGTCATTCATGATATAGAAAGCAAAATTAAATGTAGTTTAGGCCACTGTGGCAGACATCCACTTATACATTATCTAACATGTAAAAAAAATGCAGTGAATCTGTTCATGCATGTGTGGCAACTACCCCCTCTTCTCTCCGTGCATAGCTGTACAGTAAAGTCATAATGTGTCCCCTCCTCCCTCCCAGGGAAGTATGCGATGAGGGACCTGGTCAATCGTCTCCCTGGGGGAAACACCACCCTGCTGTCAGATGAGACCGT
Organism: Macquaria australasica; assembly: GCA_005408345.1. Taxonomy (NCBI): domain Eukaryota; kingdom Metazoa; phylum Chordata; class Actinopteri; order Centrarchiformes; family Percichthyidae; genus Macquaria; species Macquaria australasica. The sequence continues at coordinate 505,459 of SEMN01000053.1, read as the reverse complement.
GGCGGCCATCTGCTGCACACTGCACGAGGTCACCAGCAAAAACATGGAGAACGCCAAGGCCTTGGCTGACACGGGCGGCATCGAGAAGCTGGTCAACATCACCAAGGGCAGAGGAGACAGGTGTGCTACAGCAGCACGTATTTGTCCCGATGTTTTTAGTGAGGGTGTAGAGTACACACTGATACTAACCTGACTTGCTAACATGTGCACATGCTCAAATGCACTAGTAGAACACAAACAGTATGTACGGCTGTAATGACTGTCCTGGACATTGGACAGGGGGAGTTTTACACAAACACTCACACATTTAAGCGCACACACAGACACAAACATTTAAATGCTTTGAGAAGGAAAAACGATAGCCACAGGGAAGGTGGTTTGTGTGCATTGAGGTTTTATGTCCCTGTGGAAAGATGGAACAGCAGCTATTTCTAGCCTGCTATATATTCAGTAATGTTCCAGGTTAAAACACACCGAGGACACTCTCTTCCTTCAATCATACTGTCCTGTAATATATATATACAGTGTAATTTAAAATCAGGGTTAAAGTGATTCAGGAATACTCCAAAAATACATGTTTATGTTTTTGTCTGTTTTCCAGGTACTCTATGAAGGTGGTTAAAGCAGCTGCTCAAGTGCTGAACACACTCTGGCAGTACCGGGATCTGCGTACTATCTATAAGAAAGTAAGTACATTAGGACTGATGACAACAGCCCATGATGGTACCGTTAAAACAGTCACAGTCTAATTCTGTCTGTGCACAATAACTTCATTACCTATGTTTTTATTGCAATGACAGGCGGCTTAACTGTAAGAAAAAAAACTGTAAAATATTTTTTTATTGTTATATGTGTACAACATGTTTGGATTTTAACTGAAAAGAAAGACATGTCTTGTAAATAGCAAAGGGTAAGAGGGTAAAACCACACAGCAAAGGAATTTTTCCAACATTCCCCCTGTGACCAAAGAAAAGGGCTTTTTTTTTCAAGATGCCACATGACAGTTTCACACCATCTAGCACTGTTCTAGTTCTTCAAACCACCACTTCTCCTCTCTGTTCTTCCTAACAGGATGGATGGAACCAAAACCATTTCCTCACTCCAGTGTCAACGCTTGAACGGGACAGGTTCAAGTCCCAGCCCACCCTCCCCACCAGCACCATTCAGATGTCCCCAGTCAACCACCCCGGTAGGCTCTAGTTTGCTACAGACGCTGCCAGATGAAAATAGACACCGCCAGTGAAACAGGAAAACCTCTGGAATGTCATGTTAAAATGTGTTTTTCTCTTCACAGCTGCCAGTGCCACGTCGTCTCCTGCCATGCTGGGCATCAAAGAGCATAGAGACACTATCAGAGATTATCAGAGAGCACAGTCAACTATGCAATTTTATAATTACCAAGGGGACAACAGTATCCATAAAAACCAGTATACAGGTACCCATCTATGAACACATCTGAAAGCTATTGAAAGTGCATACAGCTTGCATATCCGCAGTCTTTAAAATCTTATTTAAACAGTATTCACTATCTGCACCAGACTGTAATCACAAGCTACCCTCTGGTCCTCTCTGTGCAGGGCATTATCTATTTTATCCCTCACAACGCTCCGAGCAGATTCCACGGCTAGTCTCGTCTCCCTGCCAAGACAATCCTCTCTTATCATTTCCACCAAAGCCTGCCAGCCCCGAGACAGTCAGTTGCTGAATTCAGAGCACTTCAGAGCTGTTTTTGTGCTGGAGATGTTCTGCACAGCAGTAAAGTAAACTGGTCAGCCAGTGGTGGACACTACAATGGGTGCCATTGTTAGCAGGACCAAGTTGCAGCATGCAGACAGGGGCAGTGAGTGGGTACCCAGACATACTACAGCCAGACGAGAGTTCTCGCCAGCCAATGCTGGTTGGCGGATGCAGGGGGAGGGCAGAGTAAACAAAATGAGCCGCAGCCTCAACAGTGCATGCGTTACATAGTGAAGTGGAATATTGAGTTTCAGGATTCCACTGGTTGGATAAAGTGCCAACGAAAATATCCATCCCATGGGCTATGTAAACAACAGAACAGCAGCAGCCAACTCTATTATTTGGTGTTATTTCTCTCCCCAGCACAGCACACCACTTCTTGATCCTGCTCTGTCTAAATACAGACATTTGCCCTATGCCGATGTGCACAGAATTGCTCTTTATATTTTCGCTTTTTTTCCAGGGTCTGGAAAGCCTTCTTCATATTACTACTCATCACCCACAAGAGAGGAACCCAGAAGAACACAGGTTAATATAATCATTCTGCATAAATGTTTGGTTCTGCTTCACAGGTCCTGCATTCATCTGCTCTTGGGTGTGTCTGCTCTGATTCAACCCCACGAAAACTAACTGTGTATTTCTCCTTTAGTTTGGTTTATGTTATTTTATACAATTATACTTATGTATACGGTATTTTAGTTATTAATACAGTAGTTTACAACTTATATAGACAGCGACACACAGTGCCCCCCACAATGACATAACATGATAGTATTGATTACATGATAGTAAGTATGATAGTAAAACATACAATAACACACAGTTGGGGCAGGTGGTATGAGGCACTACAAGCTGCACAGAGTGACATGTGCATACAGTTTTTAATTATTACTATCATGTTGTTACTATGCTTCACTTGTTAGTGGAAAGGTCTGTCAATTTAGCGTGTTCCAAGTCAGAAGGTAATCAGTGACGCATCCAGGATATTTAAATGTTGTTAGAGGTAACAACAACAACAACAACAACTCAAGTAAAGCTTTGCACTGGGGCTGCAACTAATTGTTTTCATCATCGTTTAAGCTGTCAATGAAATGTCAGAAAATAAAAAATGCCCATCACAATTTGTGGTGGTGTCTGAACAGCAGCCGGAAAGATATTCAATGTACAATGACTTACAAGGTAGAAAACCAGCTTGATTTTTGCTTGATCACTGACTTAAAACGATTAATTGAATTTGATTTCTCATCGGTTAATTATTTGATGATCGACTTATCGTTTCAGGTCTTCTTGCCGTTGTCTTCTTGCTCAGACTAAGAAAGCAAACTTTAGGTGTGATCCCACCCTTGAAAACCAATGTTTTCTTCTAGGAAGTGTTTGATAGTATTGGTACAAGGCCCTCGTTTGAGATCCCTACACAGAGCTGTATAAACCTGGCGAGGACGACCAGCTCTTCCACCTCACTTGACTAATACAAAGAGACTGACACATATTCCGCTGCGGATAAATGGCAATGCTGGGAATGACCCAGCGCATCAGCTATTGTCTGAGCCAGAGTGAATGTGACTGCTGGGATTGGGAGGGTCTGGGTGCGTCTCAGGCACCTGTCACTGTGGGACACATCCATGTGTGCCCATTCAGATAATGGGCACAGTGAGAAGGAGGCAGGAGGGAGGAGACGGTGGGGACAAAGAGAGAGTTCTCTTGTGTCCTTCATCTCATCACATTTAGAGCCGTTAATGTGTGAGGACAGCCATTACCCCATTTATTTCAGACAAACACAATTCCATCTATCTTCTGGATTTCTACCATTTACCTTGAAGCAGTTTTCTGTTGCATTAGTGGCCAGAGGCGTGTGGGCTAGGAGGTGATTGATTAGCTTACTGGCTGAAAAAGCCAGACGAGTGTATTTTGCTAAAACTGCTGAGATGTTGGTTTCATTTTATTACCATCAAATGGAAGATTGGTTTCGGGTATTTTTCACACTGTCTTTGTGTTCTTGACAGCGGTGGAAGAAGTATTCAGATCCTTTAATTAAAGGAATACTTTGGCATTTTGGGAACTATGTCTATTCACTTTCTTGCTAAGAGTTAGATGAGAAGAAAGTTATTGTCTGGCACATAACCCCCATAAAACCACAGCCTGGCGTTTTTCCACCTCGGTTTTTGTACAGATTAAACAAATGAGATCTTACATGTTAATTAGTGAGCTTTAGAGGTGCTGGTAGGCAGATTTTGTTACCGTTGGACAGAGCCAGACTAGCCGTTTCCCCCTGTCTCCAGTCTTTATGCTAAGCTAAGCTAACTTGCTGCTGGCTGTAGCCTTATATTTAACAGACAGACATCAGAGTGGTATCAATATTATTGCCTAACTCTCGGCAAGAAAGCAAATAAGCAAATATTTTGCCAAAAATAAAAGTAGCACAATGTAAAAATTGTAAAAATACTCCATTACAACTACAATTCCTGTAATTAATTTCATACTTGTACAAATGCACATAAATATTATCATCAAAATGTACTTTAATTAGGTTACTGGTGGTAAGAGCAAGTACGGTTTGATAGTACAGTTCTGGTCCCAGAGAGAAGTGGTTACCTCAGTGAGGAGTTGGAGGTGTGCAGCCGATCTAGATCACATACATTGATCATTTCCTGTGAATTTCTCATGCATTCATAGAGAGATAATTAGAGAAAGTAAAAGCATTGAATTGCTGAAGAAATGCCGACCATAAAGACTATCAAAAACAGGATCTGATTTTATGATTTGACTTTTTCATTTCATTCTAACTTTAAGTACAGTACTTGAGTAAATGTAAATGCTGGCTCTTGATCATATTTCAGTGAAAACCAGTTAATCATAGCCTGCCTGTGTCTTTCCCTTGCAGCCTATGTATTATACAGACGAGCCGGGCAGGAGGAACTATGATACGTACAGAATGTACCTGCAGCATCCCCACGGCTACGACGACCCGTACTTGGAGGAGGTCATCACCTACCCGCCCTCGGTCGACTACAGCTCCCAGCCTCATGGACTGAAATCCACCACCAACTACGTGGACTTTTACGCTAGCACACGGAGGCCTTCCTACAGGGCAGAGCAGTACCCCGGCTCTCCGGACTCCTGGGTATAGGTCTGGAGGCGCTGCTGTGTTACGATCAAGAACCTCTTTCATCCCTGATTCTCATTTCGGGGCGTGATGGCGAGGAGGTGGCGTCTTCACCTCGCAGCAGAGGCGATGAGCACACAAGAACCAACAAACTTTTTCATGAACTTGGCTTTATAAGTGTGTTTGTTTTAAAGTGAATGTGTGTGTGTGGAGGGAGAGTTCAGCTGAGCGATGGCAGATGGAAAGATGGAATGTGTGCCAAAGAAGGAAATCAAGGAATGTTTTTTTAAATTATTTTTTATTTAGTAGAGGAAGATGGAATCATGCTGGGTGTCTGTTGAGGGACGATACCGGACACTACCGTGAGGAGACACGTGTCCTGTTCTGTCTAGATGTTAGTTTTATTTTCTTTATGAAACTCTTAGCTGTGATAGCATGGTGAAAGGCGTGAGTCATGTGAGAGAGGGTCCGTGGTAAGATGTCATGATGGGGAATGTGTATGTGCCGAAGCCAAAATGGATCATGAACTCATATCTATAAAAAAAAAAAAAACAAGAATAGAGTAAACTAATGATGTTAGATTGTACGGAGGGATCAAATTGTATCTGTACTTAATGTTGAAGCTGTGTAATGCCATGGAGTCTTGTACATTTATTTCATTTTATTGTAAATACAGAAAAAAAAAAAACATGTTACCTGGTTTACACTCATCAGCACTGGTTAAAAAAAAGAAACTTGTGCCATGTTAAATCTCTATAGATATAAATATACGAAGAAATATGTGGACAAAGATGGCATCATAACACAACCATGCTAAAATAATAAAAGGTCAGTTTTGTTTTTTAAACACGTCGTGTGAAATGTTTCTTTGCATTGTATTTACACAAACATGTTGTAGAGGGAGGCCAGATTTGAACCAGCAGTCCTGTGTTTCATAAAACTGCACTGCTGAGGCGCCCTGAAGCAGAACACTGACTCTCTACCAACAACGATCAGTAACTGGCCCTGTGCTTACATCGGGGGAAACAGATATTGCTCTTGGGATCAAAAAAATCATCTAATTTCAAAAAAGGGTTCTTTCCAAATATGGATACTGAATATGAACAACACAGTGTAAGTGTATTAACAGTGAGGGATTCAAAGATAATGATTTCATGTCAACATGAACTAAACTAAACATCCAGATTGTTAACAATTTGTGTGAAAGCTTTCAGTTCAAGACCTACTCTTATGCATTATCTTCAGCGCATGTTGAGAATGTGAGTACATCAAGGTAAGCAGATCATGAATATCACTTGCTACTAAATACAAAGTGCTGGTGTGGACCATGTACGTATCAGTGTGTTGGAGAGTTATATTTACTATACTGACAATCACTATACTGAGGTAAAGATTGACATAACCCTAAGAATTTACTCTAATAATGACCACCCATCCCTCTTCTGTGTAGCGATGCTACACAAGGAACAGGAGAAAATGGAAGGAAACAAAAATACAGTAGCATATCTCCCCTCTGGAGCTTCCTGGCAAGCAGTAAAGGTAGGAGTTAATATACTAAAACAGAACTACTGACTAAACAAAGACAAAATGGCCAAAAGGACCAGATGTGCAGCTCCTCAGCCTATATACCCCCAGATGGTCCGTGATTGGCTGCAGATCCCCAGATTCACCAGCTAATGGTACTGAAGAGGAGAACTGTAAAGCTTTTGCGCAAAGAGCCTGGGGAGCAACACAGCACTTATTAGCACATTTTAACATTTACACATCCCCCTATAAGAGAATGTAAAAGTCTGTGGGTAAATGAATAACAGATGAGAATTAGACATGTCAAATGTTTGCTTCTTCCGTTTTGAAACAGTTCCCTCATCCATCAATAAACCTGCTACGGGCCACCTATCAACCCCTTATTCCTCCCCCTCACTGTGCAATACAGTTTTTCTATATTTCCTGGTCCAAGGTTTAAACACATACATTTAGCAATATGCAAAATATAAGCACCAAACTGAAATGATGAAGGTCTTCAGGGACTTTTTTCAAGACAAGGCCTCAAGATCAGGTCATAAAGCAGCGCAGCCGTAAGACCCTTATCATGTCAGCTGTTATTGTACTTTAGTGTTGTATATTCCCAAACAAATGTGTTAAATAAATTACCACAAACCAGTTGACGAACAGGTAGCCTGGAGCTTTTGGGGACCTTGGAAATCTGGGAAGCCCGTTAGAGGGCCTCACACTTACTCATAGAACTAGAGTTACACCAGGTGACTACTGTTTCTTTGTAAATCCAAAGTAAAGTAAAAGTCCTGCATCCTGTCATAATGTTATAATGCACCACTGAGTTTGTGTTTTTTGTACATGCTGCACTGAGTTTGTATTTTAATATGCCTTAATGACACTTAAATAGTGTTAAAACGTATCGAACTTACATCGATCTTATTGCCATTGTATGGTTCTTCTTCGTTTGATATTGCATGGTTTTGCCAAGATTTTCAAAATAAGACAGTCCTTTTTAAAGAAAAAAAACAAACAACAAAACATCGAAGTAAGAGCAACTTAAATGTACACAAATATGTGCGTATTTCTGATGCATTAATTTGAAGTAAATGATCAATATGAGACATTGTTTCACTTCATTGGATAAAAGCTCAACATCAGTGAAATAAATAGGCGTTTCCCTGGCCGAGGGCTTCCTGCAGCCACACAGCACGACGTCATCACTGTGTGAGCATAAAAACAAGCGAGTGGGCGTCGAGCAGAGTTTCTTTGCTATTGTCCGGAAAGTTTTGAAAATGGTGCAGCAACTCTCCAAATCTGGAGCAAAGGAGACCCCTTTGCTGAAAGCTGGCCACCCTCCAGCAGGTAAACTGTTGCTCTCGCTCACTTCGAGCTGCGTTGTTTAATGTGTTGTTTTTTTGTTGGTTTTTTTCCACTACATTAAAGCCAAAGCGTTGTTGTTTTTGGCCGCTCGACCCAGATAGAGAGCCGTGCAGACCGAGACGTTGAATCAACTCGTCTTCAGCTTTTTAACCTTTTTATTTTCTCTGCCTTGATACGCACGCTGCTACGTGGTGCTCGCATCGTGGGAAACGAGTTGATGCGTCGGTTTCTGTGATAATGCTAATTGCATCAATCGGGCTGAGCTTTGCAAACCTGATACGCCCACATGCTCTTTTCTTTTCAAGCAAGCAGGCCCCTGGTGGAAGCACCACCGTGTTCTCGCTGGCTTAACCCTCCATAAAGGCACAGTTTAATGCATGCAACATGCAGTAGCTTAAAAAAAAAAAAAATGGAGGCTAGAAAAAAATGTGAAAATGTTGTGTTTCTCTGTCTTTACTGCTTTTAATCCTCTTGTGACCTCTCAGATTTACTGTTTTAAAATATAGGCCACTCGCTCAACCTGGACTCTAGTTACAAGCAATGACCTGCTACCTTACTTTGACCACCTGTGTAGTACTTTTAACAGCAATGTAATGCTGCAATCATTGAACTTGAACGTTCTTAAATTTTTCTGATTTTGTTGCTGTGGGTTATAGGCTTTTTGTAGAGGATCTTGTTTTCCATGTTTACAGAAAGGGGTCGGGACCCCAATCATACTGTAATCTTTAAAATCTGCCAGGTGCATACAGCACACTACTTTATCAAGCTGATTAATTTTTTTTTCCTTCTCTGGGTCATTAGTGAAGGCTGGCGGTAAACGGGTAGCCAAGAAAAGCTTGGAAGAGAGTGGCACCCATGGGACTCCAGAGAAGGAGACCAAGAGGTCTGATAAATTGAGGTAGGTCAACAGTCTGCATCTACAACATACAATAAATGGATTTAAAGAGCTCCAAGGACATAGTAGTGGACGTTGCATCGGACCTTAAGGTGTCAGAATGTCCAGCAGCATTTTGAACATGTAGATAACTGACATTTGCTTTTAAGTTAAGTGAAGCTCTTGTATTTGAAGCCTGTTATCTTGCAGCAGGTCCCTCGCCACCTCCAACAGGATGCAACAAGTTGGTATTCTCCTGGCAGGAACTCTTGACAAGGTAAACGACATTCCCTTTTTAAAAAGCCAATCCTTGCTCTGCATGTCAGGTTAATTCCTACTGAGCAAACTGGATTAGTCACAGTGGCTCTCAGGCCACAGAGCCTTGTGGGTAATAAACTCCTGCCTGATGTGTTTGCAGCTGAGCCATGACTTTCCAGAGACACCAGTGAGTGTGAGGCACAGCAAGGTGCGCCCTGCAGTGGAGAAGCCCCACTCGCCCCGGACCTTCTTCATCCAGCAGCCGAGGAAGTTTTGAACAACGCGTTTAAGAATGCCCCAGAGGGAAGCGTGTTAAGTCAACTGTGAAAGACAAGCATGAAGGGATAGACACACGAGGGGACTGACAGGTTGTCAGTGTTGAGGAAAGAAAGCTTTCATCAAGCTCTGTATTTACTTTTTTAGAGGAGAAAATTTGCTTTTTCAGGCTGTGCTTGTTTGTGAGAAGACTATATAAACCAGCATTTAATGTGCGTTTCCTAATGTTATAAGAGAAATGCTGTAGTTGCATTTGCAGCTGATGAAAAACAGATGGCATTTGGGTATGTTAATGTGAGGGTTTGGAGGTTGTAAAGTGAGGTTTTTGAGACTGTTTTTGTTTCTAGTGAAATCTTTGTATCGCTTGGCACTTATTAGATTTAATTAAAAAAAAAAAGAAATTGCATGTCATCACCAGATCTCCTTATTCCTCCAAATTGTTTCTTTTGCAGTAAGCTACAATGACCACTAGGTGGCAGCAAATGGCTGTTTATAAACTCAAGTAGGATCTTTGTGCACTTGACAATCAAACTAAGCTATATACAACATAACAATTACAACCTCCATTACTTCAAGCATGTTACAAGAGGCTCTGACTACACCTTGTCTGTTTTGTATGGTTCAAAAAACTAGCCCTCCATGTTGCCAAAGGAACTATTTTTAGTATCGCTCTTGAATTGAAGGTTTCTTTGGATGGTCCCAGTATGTTCAGGCAGTGACTCATCATTAAATGGTCTGAATGGAAGAACTCTTTGGGAACCTCCCATAAAGGCTAGCTAGGTCTTGTCAGTCAACAAGAACCACAGAACCTGCTGGAACCTGCTTGAGGGCAAATTACTCCAGCAAAATGAAGCACCTACAAGAGACAGTTGAGGTTAAAAAGAGAAGGTAAAGTCTGTTATTTAATTAACCTGAAACATATTTTAAAATGTTAAGTTGTACCCTGACCATTTTGTACCTGTGTAGGGCAAGGTGCCTCCATATACGTGAAACAATATAGCGGTTTATGTTGGACAGAATGCAGAAACTGACTTGTAACCCTGTCTGCACTTATAATTTACTCTAACGATTTATCTCAAAATGTATGCATTCTCACACCTTACTTCCAGAAATAAAGTGTGCATATACTCTGTACTGTCCTATTTGGAACCTTTTAATTTACAGGTGGTATAAGCTACCCGCCCATGGGGCATGAACACTGTATTCAAGTAATGCTATACCTATGCACACCCTGACACTGCAGAATGTGTCTCTGTGTCCAAGTTATCAGTTTCAATAAAAATCCCTGCAAGTGTAAAAATACAATAGCTATTCTGGGCCCCAAGCAGGTTGAGCGTGAACATGCAAGCGTGTTTGTGTGTCGTGTCCTCCTTATTTGCATCAGAAAGCCCACAAACAATATCTGCTCGTTCGTTCGCCAAGAAAGTACTTGATAGCCTTGTAAACACAATGTGCCGACCTTAAATTCTCTGTGATGCTCATGCTGTTCACACATGCCTTTGATACCATCTGTGTGTGAAGTTCAGAGACTTCTCCAGCTCTGTTTGAGGAGTGGAGCAGTTGGTGGTCTTCTGACTTGCAGACATGGTGCATTTCCCTGCCAGTGTCTGCCCATTCCCAGCCATCTGATGAGCCTCGCTGACCCTGTGACACCCACCACACTGCTAAGAAAACACTGCTCACCGACTGTATAACACCGCCTCACACAGAGTGGGATGACTGAGAGGATGTGGTTTGCAGTCCCAAAATGTACTATCACCACAGCACACTTTTCAGTATGCAGGTTTGCTATAGATTATCCTCTCATATTGCAGCTTACACAATAAACAATACAGAATTATAATTTAAAAAAAAACTGATTTTATGATATTACACTTGTTAAACATGTCAGAATCAGCTTGGCCAAGTATGTGTACACATACAAGGAATTTGATTCCATTATATATATATATATATATATATATATATGTGTGTGTGTGTGTGTCTGTGTATGTATATAATCTTAAAATAAAAGTAGAGTTTAAAAACCTGTGGAAAGTCAATCAGGCACAGAGTCTTGGTCAAAGAAGTGAGGGAGCTCATTGGGTTTGCGGCAATGGCACAGTAACCGTTCTCACTTCTTTCTAAGGCAACATTTCCTTATGTGGATCAGTCATTTGTGCATAAATATATATATATATATATATATATATATATATATATATATATATATATACTGTATATGTCTTTGGTGAGATAAATTTGGCAGTGAAACAAGCTGCATAAAATATTGTCACCTCATGAGGTCACCACAGACTAAGGTGTACTGTGAGCTTCACTGGCCAGGATGAGAAAGCCTTGCAATGTGTTTTATTGCAATAATGCAGTAGCCTAAGCATTCATTTGCACTTTTGAAGCTTTGAAGCTTTTGCTCGGTTATAAGCTCATTAGATTCTGCACCTGAATGCTGAGAAAGTTTTAGCCTCTCCATAGAAATAACATTTAAATTAAGCTATATGCTAATATGTATTATTGAATCAAGAAGGCTACAGTACACTCAGATTCAACAGTATACACAAAGCTACTGAATGACATCCTGCTTTTAACAGCCACTAATACAAACCTAAATCAATTAGACAATATTTACATAAAAGCTTTGACTCATATTTCAACCCGTCCTCCTCTAATCTACATCAACAAGGAGGAAGAAGAACACAGTGTACTTGATAAGACTGCTAATATTGGGTCAACTGGTCGTTTTGAATTTGTGCTTTTTAAAGTAAACATAGTTTTAATCAGTTACAGGTGTGTGTTAAACAGGCAGCGCACTCCATTACAAGTCCTGCATTCAAAACTATTTACGTAAAACAACAGAAGTGTTGGCAGCAAAATGTATTAATAGCAGGAATGCTCGTAATAAAGACTGGCCTCATTCAGAGTGATAAATCTTTGATGCAAAGCAGCATCTTAATGTTGCAGCCAGTCCAGGTGGTGGCACATTACTTTATATACGCTTGGATAGTTTAATGTAGCAATGCATCATGTTTTATGAGCTTCTTTATATCTAGTGTGTAAAATATTAATCTGCAGAGTAGCAAATAATGATTGACATAAGATGGTGTAAAAGTTACTATATAATATAAAAAGATGTTTTGATCTGAAATAGTGATGCAGCTAAGAATTGTTTTCATTATTGATTCATCTATTTGCTATTTTCTTGGATTAGTCAATGACAGAAAAAAGTTTTTAAAAAATGCTTAAAATTGAATGTTTTGTCTAATAATCCAAAGATATTTATATTTCCAATTATATGAAAAAGAAAAAAGCAGCAAATCCTGACATTTTGGAAGCTGGAATGAGAAAATGTTTGGCAATATTTCTTGACTTAAATGATTATACCAATTATCAAAATTGTTGTTGATTAATTTCTATTGATTAATCAACTAATCGTTTCACCTCTGCTCTGACATGAAGCCTACTGGTGTATAGAATAACGTTGCACCAAATGGAAGCTGACTTAAAGCAGACTACCAAAATTGTGAGTACAATACTTGTGTAAATGCACCGTTTTACTATACATCTGTATTCAGGTAGTTCATCAAAAGTGAGGACTAGACATGTTTAATATTATAATAAACAGAAGACTTATGCTTAATGGTGGCCTGTAAATGAAAATCTGGTGCACCTCTGTGTTTTTAGGCTGATTCCAGTATTTTTAGTCTTAGTATATTATGCAGGAGCTAACTACAATTCCCAAGAGGTGGAGCTTCTACCACCAGGGTGTGCACAGGTGTATTGCATACTGCCAGTGATTAGAATGGGATTGTTTATTCTCACCTGCCTGTGAATTGTAGAATTGTTAATGCTCTGATGAAGGTCCGATAGACCGAAAGCTCAAAATAAAGAGAAACACTGCATAGATGTAAGTGTGTGGAAATCTCTTCTATCAGTTTAGACTCAGTATATTAAAATTTGACTAAATAAATAAATAAACAAACAAAGGAGTCAGTAATTCTCCACCGGAAATGTATTCCAGGCAGTGTAGAGAGGGCTTTGAAACAGCATTTGGACCTTTAATTTGGCAAATAAAACAGTAATGCTTTATGTCAAAACAATCAGCATAAGGTCCAATTACTGGCTTTTTTCCTGAGCTTTCATTTCAACTGCATCTCATGGTTAATTTTCACTTTTTTAGCATCACACACTTTGATTTTGAGTTGGTAAGTTCCTAATAGTTTTCCCAGGAAGTTTCCTGGAGAAAGAAATAAACTATGTGATCTGGTACTTATTACAGGGGAACAGGGATAAAGCTTTGAGGCAGTTATTTTGGTTAGACTTTAGTTAGTTGTGTTGAGTTTATTGGCAAGAAATTCCCTGAAAGAACTGCACAATAAAACGTCCAAGTGATTAAACAATTGGAGACTTTCTTTGGGGGGGATTTTGAGGACTTCAGTATTTGTCCCTTCACCATACCCCTGAATCCCCCCATTAAATCGCAAGCCTGCAGACTACAGTTGTCCTAATACGTGTATCTTGCATCTCTAGCATCCTGCCGTGTCCATGAGGCATGCACAGAGCAATGAGGAGGAGGAAGGAGGGGTAGTTTGTCTTGGTTCCCTGCCCTCTGTTGAGATGACCTCATGCGGGGAGGAGGAGGAGGAGGAGGAGCCGGAGCCCAGCGTCCCGTAGCCTACCTTGGTGGATCAAGTGGGGGACTGAGTTTGTGTGGAGATACGCTGGAAGACTGGGGGGAAACTTTTTTGGTACTTTCATATCCATGACATTTATCAGGTAAGACTTTTTAAAAACATAATTCACTAGCTGTGTCGACGTCGCTAGATAGCCTGAAAGGTGTCGGTTCACCGGCTCAGAAAAGTTCAGTTCAGTTCAGAGTTTTAGTGGCAGTTTGTTGGGAGCAATGTCGGGACATGCCCGGTGAGCAGCCGTCAAAACCAACGGGAGTGACAGCAGTGTGTTTTTATTTTCAAATCATTCAGGGTTATTCAGCCTCCGTGTTACTTTCAGTGTCGCTAACGTTAAACGTTACCGTTAATCAACCTAACCAGCTGGACACGGAGCTCACTAAGTCAGCGAAGTTACGTTAAATCAAAGTTTCTCGACAGGTAACGTTCAGTGTGGTTTGGCGTGAACTGGAGCTAACGGGACACACAAGTCACACTGAAACTGTTAATCACAGGTTTCACTTTTATTTTACGAGTTATAATGGCACTAAAAACCTCAAATGCTTTTGGCAGTAAGGCTGATCATTGAAGAGTTTAGCGCTAAAACGATCGGTCGATTAACCGATTAGATATTGGAAACAATTTTGAACGTTTCAAAAGTAGCAAATAACTACAACCATTCATATGGTGGAGAAAAACTAAATAATGTAAAATATTTTCCTTTAAACTTACAGATTCATCTTCTTGTTAATCGTTTATCTATAAAATGTGAGGAAATAGTTAAATTTTTTTGTCCCAATTTCCCAGAGCCAAAGGTTTTGTCCAAAGAGCCACATCCAAAAGATATTCGATTTACACGCACCCACACAAAAAACGTTGTTGTTTGGTTTTGGTTTGTTTATTTGTTACAGTTACAGTAAAAGTAAAATATGGTGACATGTAAATGACTGTCCTGCTTTCACCAATAAAAATTGTCAAAAAAGGATATTAAATTTACAATAACAGTCGATACATTCTCATAATCAATTAATCGTTAAGTCAGTTATTTAAAGCAAAATGCCAATGTCTCTGGTTTCAGATCCTCAAATGTGAGTATTTTGCAAATTTTCTCAGTTTTAGAAGACTGTAAATTTTATATTTTTTTACTGTTGGTCAGACAAAACAAGCAATCTGAAGATGTCACCCTTGGCTCTGAGAAATTGTGACAGGAATTTGTTTTTACTACGTTTTGACAATTTATAGACTAACTACATTAATTGTTGATAATAATAAACATTGGTTGCAGCCTAGAAGAGTAGTCAGTTCACAACATGTCACTGCAGAATTAGCCTGAATTACTTGTTACTGTATGTGTTAACCTCTCTAAAAATGAACAGACATCCAAGAACTCTTGAAGATAGGTAATACTTATTGTGGAGTAACATCCTGCTCACTAGGATGCAGATGTTTTACGAAAAGGTTCATTACTTGTCATGTAACTGTGTGGTCTTGTTTGATGCTAATCTTAGTCTGTATTTTGTGATTGGATGCGGCGGTTTTCAAACCCAAACCCAACCCAACCCAGATATAGTAGTAGGTTTAAGGCTAAAGGACTGTAATCTTGTCCGCCCACATAGATTGAGTCATTGAAGTTTGACCACTGGCTGTATATGAGTTTTGCTGTTTTCAGCATATTTTCAGTGGAGGAATCCCCTTGTAACTCAGCCAGGTGCTCTGAAAATCAAAGCTCTGTGTTCCCCTTCTGAGAAATTGCTTGCAAATGTCAGGATGCAGCTTTGATCATTGGGAGCACATGAAGTCATCGATTCAATGTGCTCTCTGATCAAGTGTTATGAAGTCTTCATAACCTCATAACCTCTTTGCGTTCTACCTTGGCAGAACCTGCCACAACATTTGCTATTTCCTGTGTCGAGTTACTTGTCTCACTCTAGCTTCAAGGGCAATTCCACTGTACATACAGTGTTGATTTTCCATTTTAAACTCAACAGGTGGAACGGGCTTTGCTGCTGACAGTCATGCTGACTGCCAGTTAACCTGGAGATAGTCAGTATTAACTTTCCATCCTAATTTCAGGCAATTTTACGCTGATTATGGAATCATTACAGTGGATTTGCATGCCTCTATGCCAAGGCTAGAGCTACCCCAATTGTCTACCAACTGCAGGGTTATGAGATGTTTGCACTACAGAGCACTCATCTTATTGAAAGTGCCACAAGAGTCTGCCTCCCAGTCTCTACAGAGCCTGGTTCCCATGGTCCCCAGCCAGTTGGCCAGTAACAGATGCTGGCTTCAGAGTCGCATTGTTATGGCTGAGGAGTGAAAGTTATTAGAGCCAGTGACCTGACAGACAGCACATACTGAGTTGTTGTTGTTGTTGATGATGATGATGATGATTTTGTACTTTTGAAGGGGCTACTCATTGCAGAAGCACATGGTTCCAATAGGAAAGCCAGATTTCCAGAAATTAGTTGGGTTCAGGACCGCTACTGTCAGCATACTATTTAACCAAGATTGTTTTCTGAATGATTCCTGAATGTTGTGGTGTGGGATTCTGTGGATTTGGGATTCCAGGACACTTGATACCAAAAACCAAACGTTACCACAAATATAAGCGTCAATATAATGTCCTATAACACTCTTAGGGTGCTCTCACACCTAACTTGTATGGTACAGTTCAAATGAACTCAACTGAAAATTGGATTTTAGCTTGAAAGCTAAAGTACTATTATCTATCTGCTTGCCATGGGAACTCTCAAGGAAGCAATTTCCTATGCTATCAATATGTAAGCGATCTTCATAATGTGTATTATATATCATGGCCAAGACATTTTTACATGTCAAAATCATTCAGGTGCTTTCAGGGCATGTTGTGAAATAGCGGTGTAATTGCAGGAGCAGTTACTCCCTGAGCTCCTGGAACTTGAACAAAGCAGAGGTTGTTATGCACTGTTTTGTGTTTTATGCCATGCTGTCGGGGAGCACAATCTGAATGGTCATATATATATATTTTTTTTATGATCAAGTGATCATAAAAACCTAACACTCCAAAAGTATGGTAATATTAAAGGTTTTATTTACTCTTTAGTGTTCTTCTAAAGTCAGACTCATGACATGGACACCATAAGTCCCTAAGTTCTGAAATGCCTATATATTTTCCATCAGGCAAAGACATCATGTTGCATTCTCACTGTTGGGATGAAGGATCATACACAAGCCTACTGGCAAAGTGGCATTGTGTAATTGAATTAGCTCAAGTTTCTTAAAGGCTCATGGCAATTTCTGAATCAAAATGCTTGCCTTACTATTTAATTGCCCCATTTCCCCTCAGGTCATCTATTAAGACGTTACAGAATGACAGCCACGCATATTGAGCTGCCTTTCAGTGATGGTGTTGGCTATTGTCCTAGTATGAGGCCTTCTGCTGAATTATACACCAGTAATTGATTTATCTTAACAAAATTACAGTATTTTCTGTAGTATGAGTTGAAAGTCAAGGTGAGCAAGTGTGTGTGTGTGTGTGTTTTCAAGGTCTATGCACGTGCATATGTGCGCTCATGCTTGCTTGCATGTGTGTATCTAAAGCAGCTGTTACTGATTTACATTTTTGTCAGGTCTTTTTGAAAGCCCCAGAGACAGACCGAGAGAGATGTAGATATGCAGCGCAACATACCCAAGTGTGAAATGCAGTATTTGTGACAAGGCACTACAAAGAATTAATTTTGTTGACATTGGCAAAATGATAAAGCAGAATTAATGTTCTTTCGACTGTGTCAGGATTATTTTAGCTTTGATGGCTAGTGCAACTACAGAAAAGGCCCTTTTCCTTCACAGCAAGATGAAAACAAACTTCCAAGCTTTGATGAGCTGTATTCAATCTCCTCCTGCATACAGTTCTGATTTAGATTCAGATTCAATAAAATGGCATTTAACATCAACCCTAGGTGGGGAAGACTCTAAGGCCCGGTTCACATATCCACCCTAAGCACTGGACCCTCACAGACTTTAATTCTCATGACTTCTCTTCTTCTCCAATCACTGTATGAATGGGACAGCACAAATCATGTACCCGGACAGAGGCATCTCTACAGCAAGTAGAATGTGATGCTCATATTTCATAAGTAAGTCCTAAGTCATATGTTTATGTTTTTCTTTATGTTTCATGCCGAAATAACACTGTCATCATCATTTTAACACCACAACGCTAATTGATTGTTGGTTCCTCCCTTGAGCAAAGATGTAAAGCACTTTAAGATTTCACAGTGGGACAGAGTGTCAAAGTCTGGGAATCTTTAAGGGCGGACATTGGGACTGGGTGTAAGACTCTTGTACCCGGCTCGACGTAAACCTGTCAGAACAATGAATTGCTGAAACAAATGTTATTTGGATTTGTTAGTTTGTCTCCGATATGTCAATTTGTGTCTGCCTTGGCTATAACTGGGTCTGTAAAAGTCAGTGTATGCAGTTGCAGTTATAACATACAAACCGATAAGTCCACCTTGCTTCCTTTACTGTTAAGTTTTTTTTAACACTAAATGATACCGTAAGTAGTTCACTCAGTATAGCTAAAGAGAGACGGGCTAAGAATAAACCTGCACTTGTTACGGCATCTTATCTGCAAAGTGGTTTTTGGTCTGAAGCCCTGTTGCACTGGCTGAAATCCTGGCTCACTAGGCATAGTTTTTAATTAAGTCAGTGGAATCAAGTCTACCATATTGCTGGAATCCTATAATTAGCTCTCTTTTGTCTTAATAAGATGCTAATTCATGTATATGTGACCCTCTGACCGACAAATCTTAGCATGAGGAGAATCTCTCGCAGTATTTGCTGGAACTTCCTGTAGACTTTAAACGCTACCTGTTAATGTTTTACTCTTAATCAAATACCAGGCTTCCTGGGAGGCAAATGTCAAACTGAGTGTAGGCAACAATGGTCCAGCTTAATTTATTTTTACTCCAGATGTTCATTAACACTTGATTGCTATGGCAAATCAGTAATAGAGTGATAACGTTTAATCAGCAGTGATAGCAGGAGTTAATGACTGTAACTCTGATGAGATGATCGTTGTTACTCAGCATGCAATTAGATCTGTCGCTGGCTGATGATGATGACAGAAGAGGGGTGGCTGTTGGTGTGATGTAAGGAGTGTGTAATTGTTGTACTGAAGAAGAAAAGTTCAAAGTGGAGAAACTGGTTTGTGAAAGCAGACCCACTTCACACATTAACTCATCCATAACTCCATGTTACACTCTGATCTGTCAAGCTAAGTTAATGTAGGTTATATATAAGCCTATTGGTTAGCTTAGTTTTTAATCTATGTAGCAGGGAATGGTTGTGAGGATGTGCAATGTCTTGTCTTATTCCAACCTTTAAGTTTCAGGTTTAGTCAGGTTCCAGAGCCTGGGGTGTAACAGTAAATTTAGAGCAATGATTGCCCTCTAAAACATGCCTTGACACTTCTAGAGCAACACTGCTGGGATAAAAAGGTTTCCTTGTTGTCACTGCTGAGCCAGCATGTAGGCCGGTGTCTGGGTTTATTCATCAGTCATATTAGAACAGATCAAGGACAAGACTGGCCTCAGAGGGTGAATCAGTCTTTTCAAAATGATGGTGCTTTTCCCATGGCAGTCTAATGAGTAGATCAGACTTGTTATCCTCTTTAATTTCACGCTGAGCCATGTGGCTGGCTCAATAAGAAACTAGCTGGCTTTGCCCCAAGCTAGAACTTTAAAATCTGCCTGTGTCTGTGATGTGACAATATCATTTCCCACCAGGTAAAGGTAAATAATCACAAAGGTCTTAAAGTGAATATCAGCCTTTTTTTCCTCATCATTTAGTTTTAAAGAATTCTACCCTAAAATGTCTCATATTCTCTCAGATGAGCTAGCTACATGATCATGTTTACGAATACCACCACATGTCATTCCTATCGTAGAGTTATCATGCTATTATTTTACCCAGAACACAATGCTACTGACGTTAGTATCCTTCTCCTATATATTCTTACACAAAACTCTTGTAGAAGACCATTAAAGCCACCACCTTTCTTGGTGTCTAATGGCTCTTTTCAATTGTAGAAACTTTTTTAGGAACCTAAGAACCTTTTTAGGAACTCTACCTACGTTTCAGCTGCAGGTTCCTTGGCTGTAGTTCCTGCCCCTCAAAATGTTCCTGCTCCCAAGGTGGTATACTTTCTGATGGCCCTGGTGGCTCTGGATGGAGTATGCATTGCTGAATGTTGTTGAATGGTCAGGCACAAGCCTTGAGGCCGCTACAACGCTGGTTAGTTTGCATACTAAAGCGGTATGTGTCCGGTGTTTCTCTTTGTTGAGGCAGTTAATATGTGGCATGTGTTTTCAAGGGTTTTGCCAATTTGGCTTAGATTATTTGGCCTCCTTGGAGCTCTGTTATCTGTCTCATATTACTTTGAAAACTCAAGCATCAAGGTACTGTTTGCTAGACGTCTTTTATTGCTTACAAATGCTGCTAATTGGCATTCAAGGATTTCCTGCCTGCCTTCATTCTACTTAATACAGTGTTAAATGCGTATTGTTGTGCAATCTTGGCTGCCAACATACACAATATGCTGATTTGGCGATCTACGTTTGCAAGTTGATAGCATAATAGCCACATCATACCCAGAGGTTCTGGTGAGATTCCTGGCATTCAGTTAGATACAAACTGGTTGTAGTATTATATTTAGAAGTTAAACACTGTCTTACTCTTTTTTTGTTGTTCCGAGATATTTCCCTTTTTTGCTCATTATAAGATGAAGGCCTGCTTCTCAAAGGTTCTAATGCTGTGCAGGAAGCACTTGAGTCACACCGGTAGACTAGTTACATAAAAATGTCTGTTCTTTTGTTGTTTCCCTTCCACTCATGCTAGTGTGAATAACAACCTTTGCTTACAATGGCCGACATTGAGACTGTGCTGTCCTCCATACCTACTCCCTACACTTCCTCCTTCAAGGGTTTGTTAGCTAACTTCCCATTGTTTATAGACCACTTGAACTCACCGTCCAGGCTGGGCCTGTTTCCTGCACTTTTGAATGGACAACAAAAGAAGAGATAATTATGGAGTTCACAGGAGGATTTTAAAATATTTGATCACTTCTAGGCAGTGTTTATTAAACCAAGGTGAAGGTCAGTCCATGGTGAGAATTTCCCTGACAACAGTGTAGAAATCTGAGAGTGATCATTCATGTAGAATCAGTTGATGAAGAGAGCTGACGGCAGGGCGTTGGAACAGGCAAGAGATGAACGCATAGGGTGGAAAAGAGCTGTTTGCTGCAGTCCTGGAAGAGTGGTGAAGTTGACCTGAGCTTAAGGGTGCTCTCCCTATTGTGTGCCACTGAACAGAGGACAAAGCAGGTTCTGACTCACCAACTGTCAATGTATGCGAAATGCTTCCCTGCCAGAGGCAATTCGGTCAAACAATCCTATTTCCGTTCTATATATAGCTGTCTTCTCGGATGACTGTGGTGTAGCTGGATGGCCCCATTAACCACATGTCACATCAGCATTGTGCAGGTGAGGATCTTTTCTTCCTCGCAGCCTGTATGGATTTGAACTCTATCAAGTCAGGAATGACCTGGAAAAACATACATGTTGATAACCTGAGGGACCCCTTAACCACCCTGGTTTCCAATTTCTCTGTGAAAGGAAACCGTCCCTACACTGTACCATAGACTGGAGTCCTTTTTATTGTTGCCTTGAGCTGTTCCAAGGTAACAGACAGCCCACATGTGAAGGTCATAGAGCTGACATATGCCTTGTTGAAAATGCTAGTAGCGGGAAAGCATCCTTAATTCTGCGTGTTATTGCCCAAATACACTGATAAGGTCTTTGGTGTTTATTCCTTTAGTTGCTTGGGGCATCTTGAAACCTGCTGAGGTCTTTTGATGACTGGGCTGTTTGGTCTCTTGACATAAATGAAGAGCCAGTACCATAAACACAATACTCTGCTGTTTCTCTTGGGCCTCTGCTTGCTCTTGGGGTGTCTTGCAGAGAGCACATGTGAATACTGGGAGTCTATTTTGTCCATTCAGCCAGTGTGTGTCCACAAAGACCTGTGAGCCACTGTGGGACTTTCACTGCTCTGTTTTAATATTGAGAGGCCCCTTCTAAGGGGCCAGGCTTTGAGGCTGATATCCAAGCACAGCTTAAAAGCACTGGGATGGACCTGACTTTGAGGGCTTGAGGAATCTTGATGCCCGTCTTGCTGCATACCATGCAGTCCATGGTTCCTCTCTGAGGAGACTTTCTTACAAAGGTCACAGTTACAGCTTAAGCATAGCTGCATTTGATGTTGATTGTGGTGCCTTTGGTATTGTAGGATCCGCACTTCCTCACATCTACCTCCAATATGAACAGCCTTAAGGCGTAGGCAACATGAGCACATATTGTCCTCGTGCCTGTTTCAAATTTTGAATTCATGAATATTGAAGACTTGATGAAGATACTCACCACAGTGGCTTGTCTCTGCAGGGCATGAACGCATCATGTTACAGTGTTATATTGAGGATTTCTTAGTGTATAAGTAGATGTAACTGATACCCATGATCATGTAAGTTGTCATTTCATGGTTTAGCTCCAATTAATGTTTGTAAAATGTCAGCAGAATTGTATTGACTGTTGCATCAAACAAACACCAGCTTGCCAGCTTATGTGGCTGGTGTTAGCTACAACAGCGGTTCCTTACATGTATGTATGTATGTATGTATGTATGTATGTATGTATTTAAATATGGTTTGAATGCTACCCCAATGTTTACTATGGTTTTGGAGAGACAAAGCTGCATAGCGCACAGTGGGTAATTCAGTAGAAAGCATCACCTGCACCCACTTGTAAATATTGGTTATATTTTAAGGTTAATTTGTGCAAAGACAAATTATTAATTGTACCTTCTCCCTAATACTCGGCTCACTTCTGAAAACAATGTTGTTGTTGCACCTCTACCAGACATTCGTTGGAGTCGGTACAATAATAACATCATCTTGATCCGTGACCATCTGTGGCTATTGCAATCCAGTGTCATAGTTGTCTGTTCAATTGGCAAGAATGTGTCGGTGTCTTGTGGGGGAAAATATCACACTGTTATAGTATGTAGCACTGGTTCTACATTGTGGCACACAGGAACCAAACTACTATACAATATATGTCATGATCACTGTGTCATTGTGAATCATTATTGACAAGACTGTTTGGCTTTCATCCAAGTAATGTTCAGGGCTTAATTCCCCCTCCTTGGATAAACATGGCTAATCGAGGCATACCTCGGGGATAAAAAGCGATGATGATGGCTGAAGAGGTGGTGTCTCACTCTCACAGCGGGTACTGACTGTGTGTGTCCGGTGGCTGTGATGGGGGAGGGTGTGATGGAAGGAATTTGTCATGTTGGCTTTTGGAGTTTCAAGAGGGCGTTTCTCATTTCCTTTGGTGTTAACCTGGGTGATGTTTATTGTTACTGTGGAGATGAGCAACCAGCTCCCACACGGCAGACGACATTTCCACTGACTAGGCCTATACTGAGCTACACCATTAGATATAGAAACAGATAGACACCGTCCTCAGATCTGTTTCTTACAATGTCACACCTTGCTGTCATGCTCTTTGATGTCATGGGCATAAGCACCCAAGGACTAGTACTTCTGTACTTTAACCTGCCATCTGACCTCCCTGTTATTAGATCAATATCTTAATCATAATATAAACATCAAACATACCAGACTTACATGACTATCCTTTGCTGCTACTGCTACAGCCTCACATCTATTTATAGTTTACTTAAGCAGAATTGTATCTAAGCATTATATTGATTTTAGTATTAGTTGTATATTAGTTGTTGTTAGAGTTGTACTAGTTCCAATTAGTAAAATTATGTTTGCTTTTTAATTTGAGGAATTTTAAGTCATATCTCACCTCACTGACTTGTAAGCCTCATTAAACGACCACGCCAGAGTTGTAGTGGGATACTGTGATTTGCTGGCAGCAGTCTGAGAACATGCTAAGTTGGACATAGCTAGGAGTATAGGCTACTGCTGGCTTAAGAGTTGCCACCCTTTGATGGTCATAACCTGTTGTTGCAATGAAGATAGTTATTACGATTATAAAAGACATTAGCAGCCTCAAGTGTTCTGTTAGCATTTTAGCTGCCAGCACACATGTTCATGTTGGCTCATCTGGGTGTAATTATGTTGTGACAATGGCATTATATAATGTAACGTGTTAAACCTAATATTTTGAGTGATATCTATATAATGTGGACATACTGTATGCCTGAGTGAAAGTAGTGTTAAATGAAGGAATGTTTATGAGACACTTTCCACCTAGCTCATGTGGTGGAGAGACAGGGTTGAAACTGGATCAGTCAGTGAGAAATGTCATCCTTGGCAAGAACAAGGGCTGGAGGAAATGGTTTTGAACTGCAGCAGACACAAAGAAAAGAAGTTTAACTGCACACATTGCTTGGCAGCTTTCGGGTGACCGAATTCCCTGCCATGTGTTAACGGTAGTAGCAAATTGCAGAAATGGATTTCACATGACTTGGTGAAATCCACAGATTTCTGCAATGGGATATTTCCAACTGTCTGTAATCAGTGGTTTACTCAGGCCCAAATTTCAGTGCAATTGATCAAACAACTTAAATCAACTGAGCAGACATTTACATGTGAAGTTCAGTGTGTTAGTTGGCAAGGCACTTTTTGGATGGCTTTTATTTGAGAGACAAGCTGCTGCTAGAAGAAGGCAGGGTCATGGTTACACTGAAAGCACCAGACCGTTCTGATCTGACCTTTGACCGCCTCGTCGTCTTCTTCTTTTTAATGGCGGATTTGCAACCGGGCGGAGCATTATCGCCAACATTTTACCGCGATTGCCGCATGCCGAAATATCTGCCAGCTTGTTTGCTCACTTGACTTCAATTCAATTATATTAAAAATGAATAAAAAACGAACGTGCTTTTACTTTTAGCCGTAACAATCGCTACCGCAGCCACCATTGTCATACGTTGGTGGTCCCTCCCCTTCTGCTATATAGCCAAGATGGCGACCATTGAGGGTGAGAAGTGTGCAGCGTTTTAAACTCAACTTTCTGACCGTTATGAGTACATCATCCGGATACTCATAGTACACTGCATTTTGCCGTACTTGTCAGTGTGAACGCACTTATGCACTCAAAATATTAAGTGTAAGTACGGAAGTATGCGATTTGAGACACAGCACAGGACTATATATTCATCTCCAGAGAAAGGATGCTGGATTGAATCTGCCAGACATAGAATTGTATTATGTAGCCTCTCAGGGTGGTGTTAGGGGAATATTGAATGAGTGTTTGGCCACTTTAAATGAAATCAGTTTTCAGTACAGACTGATTGAAGGGCATTGTTGTTATATTATTTGAAAATTGAACAGAGCCAAGGAATTGAAAATAACCAAATGGGTCAGCTCCAGAAGGTATGGGGTAAAAAAATGGAGTAGGGTTGGATAATGTGATGGGCTTGCTTTGTGTGTGCGTGTACTTTAGAATGAAACTCAAATGCAGCACCCATGTGCTACTTTGAAACTGCATTCACAATCTTGATTTAGAGTTTGGCTTGGTGGAGTAAAAAAAACATTTTTTGACCTGTCAAGGCTGAGTTGAGATGCAGAGGCTCATCAGGGATTTGCCCCCTACACCTCCACCTCCCATAACTGATTCAGTGGAGGCTCTGCCTCACAGTGTTTCATCTGACACCATCAAGGATGAAAAAGGGCAGATCGATAGCCTCTCTCACAGCAGCAGTGAGAGGACCTAGATATTTAAAGCCTGGCTTTTGGGGTTAAGAACTCAGTGCAAGGACTGTGTGTTTTGTTTGCAGAAGGCATATCCTTATTTGGTTGAAACGATTATTTTCTCTTCATTGGAAAGATTGCTTTGCTGCTATTAATATAGTAGGGTACCCTGTGGCAGTCTATAATGTGTTTAGAGGGTTAGAAACCAAAAATCCCACACAATTAACTGTTTTAGCCGCTGCTGTGTTTAGTCAAGTGGGTTTTTATATTGTCCAGCTACATAAGACTATAAATAATTCCAAAGTAAACAAGCACATCCAGGCATATCCAGGCTGGAGTTCATGTTATACCGTTTAACTCTAAGGATTCAAAATGCACACTAGCTTGGGAACAGCTATGGAAAGCAGTTGCAAACAGCCAAGTTCAGCCTCATAGCATCAATTACATGTGGAATTCAGGGCATTCGACAGGGTGTTTTCCTGCATAACAAGATAGCAGAACTTGTCCTTTTCTGTTTAAATATTAGAGCATTCTTTCCATGTGCCCCTCCACTGATGACCTACAGGATTGGGAGTGCTGTGGGAAAACTCCCAGGCGGGTGCCAGCTAAGCAGAATGAAATGCGGATATACACTGTTTTGCCATTGCAATGTTAGGTTTTGAGGGCACATTTTGTATTATTTGGTTAGTTCTGGGTAAAAAAAGACTTATATGTAGATGTTTGAATGGTTTTCTTATTTGCAGAATAGAGGAAATGGCCTCTGCTCTGTCCCATGAATAGAAATAGACAGGTTTGTGTTCTTGGATAATTTCCATGGTTTTGCATGGCTGATGATAGATGCACTGCTGTTGTCTTGTCGTGGCTGTAAGTGACTGGATTTTTTTGTTTTCTTTTCCCCCAGGGGCCCTAAAGAGAGGATTCCAAGAATCTTGCCATGTTCAAGGCAGTGCTGAAGAAGAACAGAGATGGAGGCAAGGGGAGCAAGAAGGATTCAGGTATGTGGAAGACCAGGAGGGAAAACAGCAAGCTAGGTTTCAGGGAACAAATACCCATACCAGAGACACAAACTCTGTTTCAGAGGCAGATGTACAAAAACTTCTTATTTTCAGTGTTTATAAATTCATTTTTGACTATGGAAACTTTATAGTGTCTTTCATAGTCACCCTTCTTAGTAAAGATTCAGAATGTGAAGGCTGAAGTAAGTTAAATAAAGCTAAAGTAAACTGAAGAGAAAGTTGAGATGAAAGCACAAAAGCCTTGCTAAATCTCAAGTTTGCACTTTGCAAACATCCTGTCATCTAAGCCATCATTTGCAGCAATTGCCTGAATATATATGGCCAATAATTTAGCCTTATACCACCTCTGTCTGTGAAACGTTTTCTTT
Organism: Macquaria australasica; assembly: GCA_005408345.1. Lineage (NCBI taxonomy): Eukaryota > Metazoa > Chordata > Actinopteri > Centrarchiformes > Percichthyidae > Macquaria > Macquaria australasica. Next base: position 478,525 of record SEMN01000053.1, on the reverse strand, counting down.
GAAGAGCGCTGTGTGGTTCTAAGTGATTGGCACATATATAAACATCCACAGTAAGAGCTGGAAAAGATGTTTGCACACAAGGAATAAAGTAAAATATTACAGGTCAGTTGTTCACTCTAAACAAAACAGAAAAACATTGCTATATAATTGAAGCCAGTGGAGCATATAGATGCAGGTAGTCTGAGTAAATGGCGGTGGTGTACAGCTTAAAAAGAAAATCCCTCCAGTGCTTTGTTTATACACGATTGTAAGCAATGTGACTGTAACTCAAATGGAACGTTAATAAAGCATTTGGCACAGTATGTATATCAAAAAGTGATTGGCCATTTTGTTTAACATGGTGCTCTACGCTGCAATAGGGTACAACAACAGGCCCAGAATGCAACACTTAAGGTAAGGCTCTTGCTGTAATGGTAGGGACATGTACAGTCTATGTAGAGATGGTGTGGAGCAAATCACAACTGTGTAGGCTCACACACTGTATGCCACCAGGGATATTGCCCAGCTCCAGCCCACTGCGTCTCAAAAATCATAGAACCATTGTTATGTCTATAACCATCCACCTTTTTTAATTACATTTTGACTGTAGAGACAACCCGGCCATTGTGTCATAACAGATGTTTTCTTTTTCTTTGGAAATCTGTAGTATTTTCCAACATGACTAAACATGAGTCACGCTCAGCAATACATTGTTGACTAGTCTCTTGTTCATACAGTGCCCCCCTCCAATGATCTGTCTTGCCTTAACAAATGACCATTTCTGCTTATACTGCATCTACCGGCCTAGACTTGATTTAGAACCTCAGGACTTGTTTGAACAGGTAGTCTGGTTCAAACACAGTATACAGTAGATACATGTCTCATAGTTCTGCTCTTGTCTGACGTGATTGTTTCACTCAACAGTCAGTGCTAAAATGAAAGGGAAAAGAGTCTGCCTTGCTTTACACACCTGTCACCTCCACTGCTCTCCGGTACAGCACAGAGGGAGAATTCAGTATTGTAGACTTGTATGTATTGTTTTCTCCCAAGTTGTTGCAACCTGTCTCGCGTGTATGAATCACTCTGATAACACAGTCTCCCTGTTATCCAGACACACACACCCACCCACACATATACACTTAAACACAGGAGGTTCTGTGTACGTGAAGGCTGGGAGCCGCAGAGTTTTATGGCGGGATACAACTCCTTTATCCCAGCCTCACTCTCCCAGTTGGACCCCATCCATCAAGCCAAAGCAGCTCTGTCTCCCTTTCTCATGCTGGGACAATAAAACCTGGCCACTCCTCTCTGTTGTTTAGGGCTCTTAAGACAGATGAGAGGTCACAGAGGTACAACAGCTAGCGGTGGTCACTTTACCCCACTGTTCCTGGGGCACAAATCTCTACTGCATATCTTTTACATTTTCAGGCTTTAAGAGTTTTTTGAAGGTCAGACTCAAAGAAATGTGTAATATCTTGTGAGATTGTTGGCAAATCCTGTAATAGCCTGTGATAAATTAGATTTATTCCTTAAGTTATTTTGATTATGTTCCTTAAAAGGTCTTGATTAAGATTTTGATGAGTTATACATCAATATTAACAGCTACAGTATAGGTCACATGTCTATGTCCAGAATCAAATACATTTCAATATGTCATTACAAATAGTAAGCAGTTGCATTGAAAGTGTTAAATTGCATATCGTGCCACCATGTGTTTACTTGTCTCTTGTCCTTGAAGAAGAGAATTTGTTAGTAAATTCAGGTCCTTCCTGGGATGTGAAATGAGGTTTATAACACAGAAGTCCTGATGGAGAAGGCCGTGTTAATCAAACTGGGTACACTGTAGTATAGTTAATGGTCTCTGAGACAAGATAGTACCATATTGCACATAAAATATTCACAGCACCTTCTGCGAGGCTTGAATAAAGATTTAATTTTGATCCCAAATGGTTAGGGAAAGAAAGTTGTTTTAAAATTAAATGTCTGGTGCATCTGAGTTTTGTCATCTGCTTTATTATACACGTTTCTGTCTTCTTGCAATTTTGAAATTGGATAATGGTGAAGGATTTGTTTAATTTGGTTGATACAGCATCAGTGTTATGTTTGAGATTTTTGTCAGCATTGGGGCAATGTCTCACTGTTTATACCGGACGTTTGGTGTTGGTATTTATCGTTTGCTTAAAAGCAAGGTTGGAAAGGTTAATAATTTTGTTCCTGGCAGATTTATTTTTTGCAGATGAATGAAAATTGTGTTCATTAGTCATTGGTCAGTCACTTTTCATAGTGCTGCTTGCGTTCTTACAGGTCAGACTGTGCAGACTTTCCTTCCTCTCCAGAAGGACAAAGTCCCTGTAAAATCTGCTCAGCAACATATAATGGAAATCAGTGGGAGGAAAGACCTTGATAATGGTATAATTGCAAGATAGCTCAGCATATGTTGCTCATGACATGGTGGCTGTGGACTGGAGGCAACTTTAAAGAAGTCAAGGAAACTTGGCCCCTATGCCAGATACCACTACAGTCATTAGCTCTCCTTTGGGATCTCCCCATTGCCAAGACCACAAAAACACACAGTTTGCTAATTTAGTCTCTCCATCATGTGCTCCTCCTAGATCCTTCCTCCTCCTCCTCCTCGCTTGCCTCTTCTAGACTCAGTTTTTAAGGAATCTGTTTGGAATTGGTCTTTTTAATCCCTTTTAAGTACTCTTTATTTTTAATGGTCTGCCATTCTGGAAGTGGGATGCTAGTTTGCTGTGGCTTGTTGCCTTTGATGTCAACATTTTCTGAGAAAGGTTACATAGCAAGTAGGCCTCACTGGAGTTAATAGATTTAGGAGCCTGAGGCACAAGAAGATGATTATATTGTAGAAAATCAAGCAGTGTTTTAATTGGTGTTCTCTTTGAGGATACGGGCCCCTCAGATTTTACTGCGAGTTTCAACTATGACTTCCTATTAACTCACAGCAGTGTCTGGTTTGTAGTTCACTGCAAAACTAATTGCTTGTTCTAAGTTGGTAGAATTGTTTTGGGACAGTGTGTTGTCTTGAGGCAAGTTTGTGTGAGTGTGTTTCATCCCGTTTTCCTCTCGATGCAAACATTGTTCAACAGCAACATTCTTCCAACCCACCTCTTGATTTGTCAGTGTTGCTCTCTTAATTTTTTTTAATGTGAATGCACATGCAGACAGGGCATTCAGGCAGAGAGGGCTGCGACAGTCCATGGTGCAGTTAAGCCACATGTCATCTATTGATTCTTCTTACCAGCCTATAGAAGTGAATGTGAGTGCTAAATTTGATTACGGGCCAACCAATTGGTGGTCTGTTGGCTATCTCTTTTCTTTTTTTTACCTGACAGATGCCCCACTGGCTGACTCCCTTTAAAACATCACTTTCTTGACTGAAGTATACTGCTTCTGACTGTCGCTGCTGTCCTGGGAGAATTGTCATTCAGTATCTGTTTATGATGTGACCTAGAGAAACAGCATTTTCCCTCCAACTCGGGCTTACCACTCAATGAGCTTGGCTGCTTGAGGCAGCTGCCAGACAGTTGTCTGTCTGCTCTGGGTGACACAGTGTTAATCACACTAGTGTGCACTGCCATGCACTCTTTGAGGCTGATAACAGTTTCAGCTGTTTATTCCTCCAACCCCCGACACACACACAAACAGATATGCAACCACCACCAGTTGGCAGTACTTTTCTTCAATTGTTTGGCTGTACGGAGACTGAAGCCACTCATGCACCTGGCTGGATGGGAGGCAGCAGCCCTGTTGTTGACCTGCTAGCACAGAAAAGGGGGGGATAACCCTCATACCCTGCTTTAATTTTAATTTCTCAGCAGTGTAGCCTATATTCTGGGACAGTGTCTGTATGGCATGCTGCCTGACTGCAATGACATAAGATAGATTTTTTAAATTGGTTTAACCATTAAAACGTGAGAAAGGAGCAAAGAATAGATGCAATTCTTATGCCTGCAGTTTTCATTTCCATGGATGCCTAATGGCCTTTATGATAACAACTGCATCTGCACCAAAGTCCCCCTTAAAAGATGATGTTCCTGTGCTCTCTTCAAATGTGGCGTGGCTTGCAGCTGAAGAGTGAACATGTGGCCACTTTACTTTTATCATCATCGAGGTCTCCCACAGCAGGGGGTGGTTTTTCTCTTCAGACAAAAACCTAATGAGAAACAGCCATGGATAAGCAGACAAGAATGTAATGTGTTATTGGTCTGTAATGTCATTTTTAAAAAAGCAATTCATGATTAGGAGAACCTCATTTAGATTTCAGTAAGATAAAGTGAAAGATCAAGGGAACGTTGGTGATGCAGAGGACCCATACACAAACTAATGATGTGTGTGTGTGTGTGTGTGTGTGTGTGTGTGAGAGAGAGAGAGAGAGAGACCATTAAGCTATGCACTCTGTTGCCTCAGCTGTGGTGGTGACTGGTACATGCTGTCTCTGCAGTTTCTGTGAGTTTCTCGGGTGTTTTGACAGGAAACAGTGATTTGTTGCCATGGGTCAGGCAACAGCAAATTGGTTACAAAGCAGGATTTTGTTTTGTGTGTAGGATTTGATAAGAGGTATAAATTTCAAGCACCACAGTGATGATGGAGTTAGTATGTTAACCCTTCATGCTGAATTTCCTTTGGGCACTCAATAGCCCTGCAATAAATACTTCCTTTGTGAAGCTTATAGGGCTCAGTTTTTGTTGATGATGTTGTTTTGAGCAGTTGTTTCTGCTGTTGTTATTGTTGAGTGTAGTTTAGTTAGGCCGAACAAAACAGCTGACAATGCAGAGATTGCCTCCCTGATTCCTGTAATCTCTCTTCTGTTGTCTATATTGTGTATTCCCTCTCTGTGGTGATACAGTTAAATATTGCAGCTGACATTGCAGAGATTCCTTCCCTGTTGTCTGTATTCTCTATTCTCTTTCAGCTGCCCTCAGGGGTTTAACATGAGGAATTTTTACTGTTATGGAAAGACTTCCCTCAATAAACAATAACCACAGGTGGTTGGGCAGTTATTTGTCCAAACAAAAAAAAAAAGAGCTTTTGATGGACAGTTGTTTGTGCAAACAGAAGCAGTTTGTTTGGTTACTGTACAAATATAAAACTATAATCATAAAGTTTTGTCTCAGAAAAAAGTTATTTCATGGGACCTCTAGCTTTTGACAGTTAGTGTGTAAAACAGCTTTTTTTTCACAAACCTTTGTTGCACAGGAATAATATAGCTGTTTCTTGTGGGCTATCAGAAATGGAAATGTTTTAATCTTTGTTCAGATGCGAGTCCGAATTAACCACAGGCTGTTCTTTCAGGACAGCAGCATTAGTTAAATGCTAAAACATTTATCGTCTGCCCTACAATTTTCTCTCACCCTTTGCTCTTTTAAATGTCTGCCAACCACTTTGGCTGCAGAAAAAAGTAATGGTCATCTAACCGCCAAAGGATGTGCTTCGTGTTCCTAATATGGGTTTCTTTTTAACAAGTTTATTTCTAGCCTGAGGTGTCTGTTATTTGCTGGTTAGGTGCAGTCTTCAACATCACTGAGGGAAAGCACTAAACCGGATGCAGGATTACACTGAACTCTCTCACTGACATATACACGGTGGCCTCCCCTCCCCTCAGACATTAACAAACACTACTCAGTGAAAGAGTCTGCCCACAGGTTCCAGTGTCAAAGTGCCTATGATAGCCTGGTTCTTCTCCGTGAACAGCTGGGTGGCAGCCTTCTCTCCAGCCATATCTACCGCAGCCATTTTGAGACACGCTCCCTCCTCGTCCTGTGGCTTGTAAGGGAACTTAATGAAAACTCCCTCGCAGTGTTCTTCCGTCGTGGGTGGATGTTTTAACGTTTTCTCCACAGGAAAACTGCTCCGACACCAAGGATAAATGTGTGTACCAGGTGAATTAGGAATGCATGGGTGTAGTACTGTTGTGTAGTTTCTGGATGAAACTTTTGTATGGTAACTACAGTAGAGGGAAGCATTTAGTCAGTGAATGGCAGTATTCATGTATTTAACAGTCTAGATACTGAATCATAGGCAGAAATGTATTTAAATAAAGAGATAGAAACCTGTTCTTTTCATAAATTTGGTGTAGAGAAATTAAAAGTTGTGAGTTATGAACCAAGACAGACAGACAAACAAGATGCACACAGTCAACCACAGGATGTCTAGACCATAGATTACATATAGTATGTGACCTGTGCAGGACAGGAAGACAAACTCCACGTTATGCCACACATACAGAGAGAGAGAGAGGCAAGCAACCTCAAGATACATTATTAACATCCTTTGATTAACCATAATAAGTATTGCTCAGACCAGAACCACTGACTCCTTTATCATCAGCTCGTGGTTTTCCTTTTGGAAAGACTTTTGTACTGAAAAAACTTGTGCAGCTATGAAGCTCGGGTTTGCTTTTAGTTTGCCACTTGAGCCTTTAAGTCTAAATATTCTGTGATAAAAAGATCTTTAAATGAGTTTCACTTAAAAACACCTCTAGGGTTATATCTAGGTTACCATCCAATGCCCGTCTTGTAACCTGAATTAAAAGAAAACTTTGCTGACAATTGTGAAATGGCTTTTTGGCCCGTGTTTGCTGTTTTTGCTCCGAGTCATGTTTGTCTAGATTTCCATGTCCAGACAGTTGTGGTAGGATTTAAAATGGTGGAGAAAAGAATGCACCTGATCTACAAAGGAGACTATTGAGCGCACAGACCCACACGGCTATCAAAGCAACGTGCAGCCGGCAGGCAATGATTAGCAGGGCGTAGCTCAAACCACATCTTTCACTTACACACGCATTCATGTACAAATACACACACACGCACACACACACATATATGCCCACAAACCTCAGGTGTATCCACATTAGACACTCCCTGTCTCTCCTCCTGAAAAGGAAAATAAGGGCTCTCAGGGGAAAGGAGGAAACATTAGGCCTTGGCTACATTTAAGTTTCACATGACTAAAGACTTCTTAGAAGAAAGGCCATGAAGCTCATCATTTTCTGATCACATTCCATGCATCAAAATGTACCTTTGGTTGCCAAAATGTGGCCATAACAACCCCAGGCTCTGCTCTTCCTGCCCAGTGGCGTCTGACTGGGAAGATTTTGGAGAAATTCTTTCATGGTTCCCAGAGGCCCACTTTCTGCCGTAGCAGCCGGTGACCACTCTCCATTACCCTAATTTGGCTCTCATTCACTCAACATCGATGGTGCCTGTGACCTTGGAAGAGTGTGCACAGCAACGGACAAGGAGCCAAACAAATACGTGAGGACTCGGTGGAGGCAGGGGGTGATGTCATCTACAGCAAAGCAACACACCAGTCATAGTCCCCCCCTTATCCCAACCCCCATCCATGGGCAAATAGTTTCTTTCGCTACTTCAAAGAGGAGGAAAAACTGTTTATCAGTTAACATGCCAGGGTGTTTTTAGATGGTCTTTGAAGGGGCGATAGTGGCTGTCATGGCAGTTCATTGGCTGGAGAGGTCAGCAGGCCACTGGTTTTTCTAATTACAGCGTGACCTTCCTGGGCAGACACATTCCTTCTGTTTGATTTTCCGTTTTGCTTTCATACCTTTAACATCTTTTGTCTATGATCTAAATGAACACTTAAAGTGTCAATTTTTATGCAGGAGATTTCTCTGTCACCCATAGGATGTACAAAGTACTAGCTGTTCACTCCTCTTTACTTGACTTTGATATTTTTTAAAGAGTTTTGAGGGTGATCTATCACCATTTTTCTATGCTGACACCAACCAATGCAGTCACAGTGTCTGACTCTCAGAAAAGCATGCGTGGGTGTCTGTGGAGACCTCTGTTCAATCTTGGGCTTTCTCTCTCCTCTATCCTTCTTTGCTCTGCACTGCTCTGTTCTGCATTTCTGAACACAGAGACTCTTTTTTTTTTGTAATTGTGCCTGCAGATGAATGTCTTGCCATCCTTAGCTCAGGAGGGTTTGAGACAGGCTGAACTAATGACCTCGGTTCCTTTGTGCCCAGCCTCAAAGGAACAGGGGATGGTACTTATTGCAAAGAGGAGCAGTTTGCGTAGAGTGCTCCCTCTTCATATTTACATCTCTCTTATCTCAAAGGTGGCATTTCAAGATCCTTCTTTATTTGAAAACTATTGGTGAAGTTTACTAATGCCTAACAAAAGTGCAGAAGGAGCAGGATAGAAATTGGGCGCATTCTGTTGGAGTTGTGTAAGAGTCCTGTTTAGTGTCAGAGGGGGTAAATTAACTTTGTTCTTCCATTTCTAATCATAAAAATAACAAATCAGGATATCATCCACTTGCTAATGCTTGAAAAAGAAGTTCCTATCGACCATCTAAGTGCATCAAATGAGGCGAATGTGATTGACGCTAAACTCACACAGATTCACCATTAACAAAGATTTTCAAAGATGGTGCAAAGCTGCAAGATCTGCCCTGCTTCTTGTTTGCTTATGGGATTAGGTTCTTTGGAAGGATTGGATGGACAGCCTTTGTGCCACATCCTCGTCCATTTAACGTTACTGAACAGGCTGTTGTCCAGGGGTTAGTGGTGTTCTCATGACCTCACCTGGCCCCAGAAGAAGCTCTGCCTAATGACCTGTGCTAATGGCTATCCAAATCTGTTGTTAAACCAGATCTCCATGGCAACCTAGGACTCCAGACCACATTGCACTTTTGCCTGGAAATAAATTCCACTTTTGTCTCAGAGCTGCTTTATCCATATTGTTAAGAGGAAAAAAGTTGGAAGTGGAACTTCGGCGAAAGCTCCACGGTTGAGAGAAATCAGAGAATGTGGGACAGCTGAAAACTCTTGTCCACCTCTCATCTGGCTGCATTGTGACTCCTCCACTTTGAAGCACAGTGGCCCCAGAGCTGTGTTCGCGGTGTTAAAATGATTGATCATCGTATGGACAAGTGTGCTCGGTCATCCATCATCCGTCTGTCTTTTGCTTGGACTGTACCAGCTGTTCCCATGACTTGTAGAGGACACTGATGTAATTAACCCCATGTAAAACCCATGTGAGACATTTTATGGCTTCACTGTAGAAGCATTAATGCATCCGTTGCTCAACAACAGTAAAACGAGACCATGTAGCAGGGCTTTTTATTCGATATCAGGACTTTGTCATTGAGTTTATAAATCATCCTTATGTGCCAAGACTGCTGATCAGAGATGCTACCAGAAAGAAACATAAGATCAACATTAGGAAACATGAAAACAGTCAAAAAAGATGGATTGTGTCTGTATTGCTGAGTGCCAGTGTAATAGCCCTTCTTTACAAGGCCTCAAGTGTTGTAAGTAGGTTCTCAGGGATGTATAGAATGTGAAAACTCTTGCTAGGTACTACTACCTTGGTTGAGTGTTAAAGCACAGACAACAGCACAGACTCCCTTTCACCACTCGAAGGGCTCTGATTATGACTAGTGTTGTTGGACGAGAGTGGATAGGAGGCGAGAGGGGTATTTTCCCTGTAGTGTGGGAGTGAACAGTGTGCCCCACTTGCCTAGAGTCTGGTACTGAGGAGGCCTGCAGAGAGACATTCATACTGGGACCTCACACACAATACTGCTAGCATGAATATCAATAACTCTCCAGCCAGGACTGTCAACAGTGGATCTGCCCTAATTTATTCCAAAGCTCTGATGAAACAAGGTCAAGCCCTTGGCAACTCAACATGGCTACTTGGTTAATTTAGATTTTCATGGATGGTCAAACATTTGCATTTGTGTTATGCGTGCTGTTGTCTTACAATATGCAAACCTGAAATTGTGTCATTGAATATTTTGTGACAACATAATTATTTCCCATTTTAATTTGCTGGTTTTACTTACTTACACTCTGCCTCTCCCAATGCTGCATTTCAGTGGTAGAAATACAGTAATGCTTTTCCTGCATTTTGTTTAACTTTGAGAACACTGTACTCAGCAGCGACCTTGAGACTGATTGATGGCGTGAACACACACATAGTGGCTTTGCAAGAACTCACCATCAATATACTCTAGTTTCTAAGTCTATGTAGAACTGGCCAAATGTGTGCAATCATAGGCTAGTATTATGTGTTTTCACGATTATAGCACACCTGCTCTTCTCCGTGTAGACTGTTCTCAGGTAGGTCAAGCAGTTCATCTGTATTCGTAGTAATATCCTCTTACTCAGTAAGAATGGTCTAATTAAAATCTGCTTCACTACACTTTTGTACTATGTAGCACACAGTATATTTCATCTGTCAGTCCCTTCCTATTGCTTCCCTGTCACAAATTGTGAAATAAAACCAGGTAAAGATACTGTCTAGCTCATATGCCTTTGCCATACCCACTTAAATTGGCGATTTATGAAGAGGAATGGGAAATGTCATGGTGCCTGCCCAGTGCTACCCTCCTCCTCCTCCTCCTCCTCTTCTACTTTTTCTCCCCAAGACACACACATACCCCTCCCTGTCAGTCTGTCTTCCCCTGGGGCCAGTGGGGAAGGCATTCCAGAGCTCAGGCCACTGCAGAGTGTGCATCAGAGGGAAAGAGAGAGCCAGTCGGAGTCTTAGTGTTTTGCATTCAGGACGTTCTGCAGTTTTGCTTTGCCTACAGCATCTTAGCTTTTGCATAAAGCAGCTAATTTGTTCTCATTATCAAGTGCATATGAATTTGAGTTGAGGGTTTCCAGGCTGCAGGAACTGTTCCCGTTTCTGACAAGCTAAAACTAAAGACACTGTCGGAGTTGTTTTCCCTCCCCAGGGGCCACCAGCATAGATGAGTAATCCTTGAAACCAGTTCGAGAGTTGCTCGGGACAGTCGAAGAGTTAATGGAATTTGATTGTTGCAGACAAAATTGACATTTCATGGTAAAAAATATGCCTACAGGAAGGGATGTGGCATGTGGGCAGTCTGTTAATATACTTAGCATACAATAAACAAGTGAAAAGAAAAAAAAACCACTAGATGCTGCAAGGAAGAGATGTCACATTGGTTGCCTTTTATTCCCTATATACTTAATTCTGCACCAGAAATGAAGTCGGGTGGACAATGATGCATAAGTTATAGAGTGAAAACAAAAGAAATGTGACAAATGTGTTGCAAGACAGCTAACACACTTGGTTTACTTTATTATTTATCACTTACATCAGTCTGTGTTTTACAGTCTTATGTCAGGCTGCCTCATGCAGTATTTTGACTGTTCCTGTGGCTGCCACTGACTCCTCTGAAATTAGAATGGCCTCATGGGAAAAACACTAAGGCCTCCATAGCATTTCACAGATTGTTTGTATGGCTTTGTTTCACCAACGTTTTTATTCTTTTTTTAATTTCTTCAATTATTTAGTGAATTTTGAACCAGACATCTTATTAACATATTTGATCTGATTTGTCCTTCATCATCATAGACGACTTGTACCGAGTACCCTCCCCCACGCTGTATTCCTTGTTGTCTGGCTCTCTCTTCTCTCTGTGGGTTGCTGTGTGTTAACCATGACAGCTTTTGTGAGACTGTCACCCTGGTCTCGGAAGTACACAGGGAATCCACATTGGCACTCAGTCTAGCGGGAGAATTCCCCCTTTGGTGGATTGTCCTGTGGTCATCATGCTTTGTGTGTCGACTGAAAGAATCTGCATTAATTATAGCCTCTCTTCATTTTCTCTGTGGTCCATAAAATGAACTAGTGAGAACCTGATAGTGTGTGTGTGTGTGTGTGTGTACAGCATACAGTTTGTGTATTGAGAGAAAATATAATGTTATCATGGCTCATCTTGTTTAAACAGACTTTGGTATAACCATCTTTTGCCGAAAAATGCACTGTACACAGTATTCTTTGTTGTTTGCATTGAATAGTACAGGCAGTGGACAAACTAACAGAAACACCATTGTTCCTTCTGCTAATTCAGTTATTCTGTCTTTGACATATATCATGACTTTTGAGACTTTGCTACATTACATAGTCTTGCAGTGTGGTGACTGATTAACCAGCAGTTCAGGCAGAGACTGTCTGGTCTCTGTACCTTTTTGAAGTTCCCCTGTGTTGCCTTAACTCACTTAAAAGTCTTATTGTCAGATCTTTATTACAGTAGGCACACAATGCTAATTAATATTCAACTTACTATTGCTTTCATGTACAGCTGCCTTTGAAATTGTGATACAGAGGGGGAAAAAACTCCAAATTCATGGCAATATGTGCCTAGCACAGGACTAACTACATTAGTGAAGAGGAGCAGGGATCACATGTAGGTCAGGCCTTAAGAATCCGACTTCCCGTTCAGACAGACACAGTAATGTGGGTCAATAGGTCATTGTGCGTCAGCTAACCCTCCTACCCTCCACTCCTCTCGACTTGGGTTAAACGCAGGTCGTTGTCCATCTTTGGTGACAAGGTTTCTATGAAAATTAATGTAATTTTATTAGCATTTACACATCATTTAACTGACTCCCCAGAGAAAAAGAGACAGACAGACCCACCTGACAGAAATCGCAAGATGTTGTCTTATACTGAAATACTCTATAAGAAGAGAAGTGAAACTGAAACTTAACTTTGTTTGGTAATTATGTGATGTATTTCTGTGTACTAACATCGTTTAGCAGTGAAGTGTACTCTGTGTACACTTCAAAGTACAACGTACATTTCCTGTATGAAAGATGTATAAGATTTAAGGTTGTATCATTTTATTGGACAGTTCAGACAGTTCTCTGTTGGACAAAGGAGAGGATCTGTCTTTTTTTTTCACAACATATTGTAATCAGAATGCAAGAGAAACACAGAAGAGTGAAATTCATTATCAAAAAAATATGATTTTATGCAGTTTCCAGCAATGAAGATGAATGCTGCTGAGGGTCATCTGCATTCAGCCAGTTAAGGTTTTATATTTCCCTTTTATATTTAGTTTTGATTTAAATTACAGTGTTTCCATCTTTATGACTTTACTGCAAATGTAGGAGACAGTGAGATGGAACACTGGTTGGAATAAACGTTTAGGATTGACTCACATTGACCTGCTGAAATAATTGATTTATACTTTAATGTTTATTTTTCTAAATCAATGTCTCGAAATAATATTGAACCGTTTTTATGGGTTGGGCATATCCTCGTGGGCTCTGGCCCTTCACTTTGATGAGGAGGAAAGAGCATGCAAGGGACTGTAATCATTTTTACATCATCTTGGGGCAGCACTGTATAATTAGAAAGGGTGGATTTCCTTGACCACAGCAGGGGCTGAAATTGCAGGCCTTGCCCCAACCAGGGTTTAGGAAAGTAACTGAAATAGCACTGGCGAGTTTCTGCCCTTGTGTCCCTCTGCGTTATAAAGTGTTGGTCAGATGGCAGAGCAGTCCCCGTGACACACTGCTGCCTATTCACCAGCACTCGAACGGCCAGCTTTTATGTGGCGCCTCTTGTTTTCAGAAGCAACTACCAAAATTACAACTTTGCCATGATCTGTTTAGCATGCAATATGGCTGAAACCTGTATCAACCACGACCTGCTGTGACTGCAGCAAGTGAACACTCCACTGGTAGCTTTTACAGTATACCCAAATGTAGCCTTTAGATGCTGCCAGTTTCATAATAATTAGTATAGTGGTACAGTGTTCCCCCTACATAGGGGCATCTGTGTCACACTGCAACAATTAGGCTATCATGCCCACCACAGAATCACAAACAATACTAATTCCATTATTAGATCTTAAATGTATTTGTTTAGTTGTCAGGTTGCGCACAAATGGAAAGCTAGTACTGCTGTCACAGGAATTGGTGAAGAGTAGTTTGACAAGGCAGAACGGTGGCATTTCAGAAGTTTATATCTCTAGTATATTATCTGCTGTTACAAATCCATCCTTCAAATCCCACACATAGATCATCTTCATTTTGTACAGATACTGTATTGCTGAAATATAAAGTAAAGTAAATTTAAAGTATTTATTTGGCATTTTATGCCTTTATTCAAGAGTTATAGTAGAGAGATGACAGAAAATGATGGGAGGGGCAGATAAGAAATGACGTGCAATAAAAGTCCCTGGCCGACACGAACCGGGGATGTTGTGAGTCATGGTCAGCACCTTAACCTCTGAGTCAACAGGGTGCCCCAGAATATATCATTATCAATTTCTGATGAATTAATTTAGTAACAATATCTTCACTCTCACACCTAGGGGAAACACTTGCTATTGATTTAGGTTCACCAGTTGAAATGCTAGGATAAACTCTTGTGATATGGTTCATGTTGAATGCTTACCACAGAGAGAACTAGACTTAGATTCCCTGCATCAGATCTTCCATATCTGCATATCTGACCCACAGTCAGACACACACACTTCCCTAAGGACCCTTTAAAGTGTCAGTATCAATGTGGAAGCAGTAAGTCCCACTCAGGTCGGGGTGATGGCAGGTCCTGGCCTTGGTTGAGTGACCTTTGGGCCATTCACAGGTTTTTCCATGTCTGAAGGCACGCAGAGGTGTCATTGCAACCTTTCCGCTTCCTGTCTCTGGCATTCTTCTTTGTTTAGGAGCCCTTTAAAACACAGAACAGCTTTGTGTCCCCTGTGGCGAGGTGGAGGCGTGGAGAAAATGGGTCTCTGTTTCTGATTAGCCCGGCAGCCAAACAACACTCATTTCCCTGAGGAGAGAAGCAGGATGCTAATAGTAGCTTGCCTCTTGTAGTTGAGTCTTCAAACCTCTGGCTGCAGACAGGCGTCAGCGCTAATCTGTTGAAGTCTTCTCAAGCAGCACAGTCCTGAAAACAGAACCAAAGTTAATTGTCATTACTGTGGTTCACCACATCTGCAGTTCTGATTTAGCTGGGTCTGCTGACGTATGATCTGTATTATTAGTTAGGTATTACATGTTATCTTGAGGTTGATAATTCATACATTTTAATTTGTGGCCATGATGAGTGGGCAACTTTGATGCCGCAGAATAGATTACTTTGCCGTTAGCCGGCTCCATGGCTAGAATCGTTTTTCCATGCCAGATTGGTTCTCAGTAAAGCAAAACATGTTTTTTCCATCTAGGGCTTGTATTCCACTGAGCAAACTAGTATCCAGGTTAAGTCATTTACAAGTCTGGAGCTAAGTCATCTGCAGAGACTGTGGGGAACCGTTTCTGTGAGGAGAACAAATTACAGTATCTCAATAGGTGAGACAGAAGAATATAGGAAATATCTAGTCCTAGATGTAAGTGTGACAGCAGAGAAGGTGAAATATAGCTGCCCTGAAAGTGCAGATGATTAAGTGTAGGGCACAGTGACACCATAAGAGAAATCTGCTGCCAGCCGATTTCTGGACAACTGGATTGTATTTCACACAACTGCAACCAGTTTAACACGTTTTTCTGTTCCGAATTCTTTGAGATTATGATTACATTGTGCTGTTTTTACATGGGAAACAACAAAGTACACTTACCCCCACTTTCATGAAGATTATAGGCAACATGAAATTTGCACGTTTTAGAGTTAAGTCAACAAGGAGCAGAACTGTTGTTAGCACCTGTGGTGGTTTATTAGGCAAATGTAAAAAAGTAAAAACGAATTTTTCCCAGGGGTGAGCTTTTCTCCTTCAAGCCATATTCTTGCAAGCTTAGGTTGATGCAGCTACTAGAAACAGTTAAAACATGCAGTGACATGGATGCAGTTTTTTGCTCTTGATTTCAGGCTGCTCAGTGGTGATTAGAATATGTTGCACTTTGAGTTCACATTTGTTCACATTGTTTGTAAGTACTGCATTCTGAGTACAAGGGTAGAATTGTTTTTCATTTTTACTATTTATTGTTAATCGGAAAATTTGTAATGGACAGACTATAAAAAAACTATATAAAAACTGCTGTTTTCCATCTTACGTCACCACCACTTTTCAATCAAATATTGTCTTTTTCTTCATCCTTGATGTCCCTTTTTTGCTCACTGTAATGGACTACTTCTGTCTGCCTCATAACTACAACAACATCACCAGATTCAGACGAGATGAAGATGAATGACACCTGTCTGTGAATTCATTCATTCATAGTAACTACAAATACTTAGAGAGGAACATCCAGCCAGTGTGCTTAGTGAATTACATGTTATCTTAACTCAGTGGTCAATGACACAGCCTTATTTACTCCACTAACTGGATGTCCTTCTCATTTCCCCCGATAGCGTGAGAAAAGCTCAGTGGCCCGTGACCCTGGGTTTAAATACATATTATGTGACCCTGTGTTTTCCTGGGTCCATGTCTCTGCTTTGCTTTTTTCCCCCCACCTCTAGCAGCCACCTATGTTTGTGTGTGTCCCTAGCAACCTATGAAGAGACTTATCTCTGACATTGTTTCTGGCATGGCATTCTGTGGCTATCTTGGTGTCAAGTTGATTTCATGAACAACAATCAGTCGTCTTAAACTGTTGCTGTAATTTATTTGCGCTTACTTGTGTCTTGAGTTTAACTTTTACACCCTTGAACGAAATTTTGACAGCAAAACCATACTGCCAGATGTGTGTGGAAAAATATGTTAGCAAATATTCTTTCACCTGCAAGGAAAATTGAACTCCTGTAATCATGCATCAGTCAGCCAACTCACATGGGACAATGTATTATGTGAATACAGAGTATGAACTTAGTTAATATTTGGCATCTGCAGGCATACACAAAGCTCAGCAAAGTAGAGGTATGTGAGGAATGATGTCAGTAAACTTTTCCTCGGTTCAACAAACAGAGCCTACAGGTTTATGCTGGAATGGAATCAAATAATGCAACATTAAGCAAAGGCAGTGACAGATGCAGCCGTGTTTGCAAACAGGGCAGTGATCTAGCAGCTATGGTAAGAGCAAAAAAGTGGGCAGTGTATTGACAGCTTAAATAAACCACCTTATTGCAGAAGGTGCATTGGATACGTGTTGCACTGAGTGGAGTACATCATGTGAGAGTAGCATTGTAATTTCAGTTGTCTGAATTGGCTTTCTTGCAAGCTTTGTTCCATTGAAACAGGAGAAACTAGATGCATGTTCAGTATTTCAGTTTTGTTCGAATCACGAAATCTCAGTAAGAGACCACTCTACTGTATGCTGAAATCCACCATTATCCCTGCTGTGTAAGCTGATTTCTCTGCAAGCCTGTGGCACCTGCCTGTGTAACATGGTTTTATAACAGTCAACTGAATACCTTGAAACTGTATGGATGTAGAAAGTTCTGTTGTTGTGTGAAATCTGTGCAAACTCATTTGATACATTGAAGAATGTGTCATTTGGTATGCTTTGCTCCTAAAAAGCTGACATTTTTGGGTTTATACATTTTCACCCGTTAACTATGATATGTCTGTTCTCTACAGTATAGGCCTGTACTCAAAAATGCCAAGCTTCTTTCTGAAGCAAAACATTTTTTGCCAAGGTTTCCTCTGAGGTTTTACATTCCTGGTGTTCAGACTCAGGATGGTAGTAAAAGAAAATTATTTGGTACATTGTTTCCGTTGGGTCAGCTTCAAGGTCAGTTTGGTCATCTTTATTTATCTGAAGTCTAAACAAAAGGCTGTTGCAGGTTCTGGTCTCTGTATAAAATAAAACGTTTTATATAGTAAATGACTTACTACATCACAAAACACATTTCTCGCTTAAATTGTCCTTTGGAAATGCATCTAACATAAATCATCTCTTTGGGCAGAATACTACAAAAGTCACGTCCATAGTTCTTGTTGTGTTCACAGAGTTTCTAGGTGACTGAAAAAAAAGGTATCCAGCCAGGGGACTCATTGACTCATTGACTAATTGTCAGTTTAACAACTGTGTACATAATCTATGCATACGCAGTTTTTAGATAATCAGGAGCACATCTAAAAGCTGGGTTTATCTCATTGGTTCATTGAATATGAACAATAGCTCAAATGACTTTATGTAATGTGAAATAATTGCCAATAATATTAAACCAACTGAGAATGAACACCCAAATCTGTAGTTCGTTGCAGCTTTTAGCCTCGTTAGCTCATTGTTTTCCAGACCACACATAAACTGTATGTCTGACTCTGACCATAGGCTGCCATATCTAGCATGCAAGCTCTGACTGTGTGCGCTAGTCTTTCTAGTTCTAGGGGTCAGAATTTCCTTTTTCACAACTTATTTGCAATTTTAAAAGTTTGTCTCGAATCACTGAGCCAGATCAGGAAAGTTGAAATTTGGGGTTACTATATTATTGAGGGAGTCTGTCTTTATACGCAGTCCTGCTCCATGCGCAAACACAGCTGCACAAATCCTGTCACAATTCTCTCATTCAAGCTTCCATTGATTTATCTTGAAAATGAACACAGGAGAAGAGAGGACAAGAGAAATGTGCTTAAGACATGACACTAACTAAGAAATAAACTGGAAACATGTGGCCTTAAGGACACATGTGAAAAACAGCTGATCATACAAACACTTGCAGGCGATGTACTGAAAAGTTAAGCTTAAGTTCAGCCAGTGTGCACGAGCTTTGTGTACATTTTCTAGAATATTTCTGCTTGTAAAGTTCTTAAAACTGTGCAAGAGTCAGCATTGTCCACTCATACACAATTAGTACACACTTTAGTACTTTAATAATCAGAGTTTTAACAACATTGTACCTCAATAGAACTTTGGTTTAAACAGGTTTAAAAATCCACAGAGCTTCACTTCCTTCAGCCCAGAATACACAATCAGCTCATAGGCACTAGCACAGTAAGAGAAAATGATAAGCCTAAGCATAAGTGTGTGTTTTGTACTGTTGATGATCAATGCATAACTAAATACTTAGCAAAATGTAAGCACTCTGCTCTTCCTTATGTCATTACAGGAGGTAATAACAACTTTGTGTTTCTCCTCAACAGGTGATGTCCACAGCCTTAGCGCCCAAAGAAGATTCCCACCTGAGGGAAACCCTCAACTCCAGGGACCGGGCAGTGGTCACCCTAATGTCCAAGATGATGTTTTCAGATTAAGCCTCGCCAAGGGAGTGTCCATGTCTCTTCCATCCTCACCTCTCCTGCCACGACAGTCCTACATGATGCCATTACGCCCTAGCAAGAGATCACCAGGTACTGTTTGTACCTATATTTGAGCTTTTCTATATGATTCCTGATGTTGTTGCTGTATTGCCATTGGGTAAAATACTCTCAGAACAAAACACTTTTGTTCTGTACCATACACAACCATGAGTATTAACCAAGAAAAGCTAAATGTGCTGCAAGCATTTGGGTTATTCCAGTTGTATGAACACTATTTCAGTCTTGTAATGGGAGCTTCATTTGTCTCTGTAAAAGTGATCATTCCTGTCTGCCTTCAGGTGCTTTTGTAGGATTGTTGAACATTTGACAGCGCTCCAGGAATGACAGTTCCTCTCAGCCTTAAAACATTGCTGCTACAACTTTCAACTTTGTCCTCTCTGACACATGTCAAACTACTCAGAGTAATTGTTACTTTTGGAAAAATACAGATGACAGGGGGATAAAGTAATAATGATAGCTAGACCATTCTGTTAAGACTGTGAGCTTGGATGGGTTACAGAGAATTGTTTTTGTCACTTCATCCTTGTATTTGATCACCTTGTGTCGATGTAGATGTCTCAACAACTGCACCACATGTTTACACTTTACTGGCTGGTAATGGGCGTGTGTTTACACTGGATCTAATTGTCAGTCCTCCCGGGTTTCTTCTATCCACCATGTTGAGAACATGCTTGTCAGCAGCTGTGGGGTGCTTCAAAGCAGGGGATACCTTTTGTAGCTGAACTTGTCTCAACCTGAGTCTTTGTATTCTGGAGACTTGGCAGAGAGGAGAGAAATCCTTTAAGTGGTCAATGTGGCCCCACTCACATGTGGCACTCATCTGTGGGCTATCTAGCCTTTGTTTAGAGTGGTTACAGCTTTGATCTCTTTAGGGCAAAGATGAATTGATGGGAAGAGGGGTAGTATGGTTTAATCCTAATTCAAACTTGGATCGTTCAAGTTCACATCTCTGTTAAGAAATTGTCATTTAGCTGTTCAACTGCAAGTTGTTGTGTTTCACTTCATATTAGTTTGTTTTAAATGAGCTTTCTAATATGGAACGCCATATTCTAATTTCAGCTACAGATTAGGATGGATATATTGTGTTTGCTTCAGTGTTTTACTCCTCAAACCTGATTTTCTAGGCACCTCTTCCACAATTCTCCTCACATAATTCAAAAACTAATATTGGATGTGCAGGCTGAAATCGTGATGCAGTACATTATGCAAATGTTCGGTGGAAAATCGGATACATAATTGCATGTATGTTTTGTCCCTAGTTTATGAAAAAAAGAGGTAAAACAAAAGACAAATGCAGTTTATAATAGCCAAGTAGAGTTTCTGCCCCCACTCAGGTTAAAACAAATCTATTCAACTACATTAGGTGAGACAGGATTTGTGATGACTGTTTTAAACCCATCAAAGTGAGCGCTGATGAAATGTACATTTAGAGACATGAAGGGAGGGACAAGAGGGAGGGAGAAATGAAGAGAGAGGAGATGCTGGGTTTGTCAAGGTGAAAAGGGCCCTGGGGACAGAGAAAGGGGAACACTCATTAAAGGCATATTCCCACTTGGGCGCTCTGAGGCATGGAAAAAGGGGGAAAAAATGGACTGACAAGATAGGATGTTACGGAGGACAACCAGGGAGAGAGGGTTGGGGGATGGTTTGTAGGCTCTCCTCCGCTGTCCTCACAGGTAACTGTGAAAACCCATAGGGGGAGAGTTCACACCTCCAGTTAATAAACACATACTGCAGGAAATGTCTCAGCTCTGCGACGAAAACAACATGGGTCATAAGGCTGCATCTTCTCTTCTTGCTGAGCCCTAGAAGCGACATAGTGTACTCAATTTAGGACTCATCTCTGTTGAAATGGGCACGTTTTTCTCCACCGAAAATAGATGAAATCATTTCATTTCCATTATGCAGACGTTCTGTTAGAAACAAAATCGTGGGTGAGATTAGTTAATTTCGATTCACCCTGGATTCCTAGCAGGAAATCTGGAATTATTAGAACCATTTCAACACAATCATGGGGTAAGTAAGTAAGTTCACAAGGGTGCTGGCTTTGGTGGCTGGTCCTATTAAACCACAGTCAGTATGTATAAAGACGCTAATACTTTGTTCTTAAGCAGGCCAACATTATGAAAATGTAAGTTTGCTCGTAGTCTTTGGATAACTGATAAATATCACGCATAAATGTTTAAGTGTTATGATTTGATCTCCGCTCCTAATTAAGAGACCTTTAAAGGTGTTTATCAGCAGATTGTTGCATCATGCTCACAGATGTGGAGACCATGGACTTAACAACCTAGTAAAGATGTTTGGGAAATGTATGGTGACATGGGCGTTGATGACAGATACAGGGCCTACCCAAACACCTACAAATGCAAGACAAAAGTTGAGACATGTTGCATTCAGTGTGAACGCAGTCAAATCAGTTTAAGTAATTCTTCCTAATGTATACAATAACAACATTTATATAAACGATAAAAAGTGCAGTATCGACCTTTGCTAACTTAAGTTTTTTGTGATTTAAATTTTTAAGAATAATATTATTATTAGAATTTTATATATATATATATATATATATATATATATATATATATATATATATATATCATAAGGACATTACCTAAAAGTTTCTGAATACCAACCCAGGTCTTTTAGTTACTAGTCACTAGTTTAGTTATTTACTCAAGTCATACTACCCTCATTTATTTATGCCTACAGCACATCCATCAATGCATTCTTTCATACATCCATTTGTTCTTCCCATCCCATCCAGCCATCAGTGATGTCTTTGCGGGGAAGTGGTTTCACAGATTCAGAAAGCATTTTGTGGCTTGGCTTCATTTCCTGACACATTGGATAATCTATCGCAGTGTGGAAGGCTCCAACTTAGTGGTTGTTCTTTTTCCTGAAAACTTCACAGGGGACAACAGAGAAACATTGAGCTAATTAGGAGTGTGACGGATGCCTGAGCCGCAAAGTCCTGGTGGTGTTGAGTGCCACAGCTTTGATCAGCTAAGCCCAGAGCTTAACCATGAAACACAGCACCCTGGCATGTGTTGAACAGCACCTAGGCTTTATAGTCTTAATAGTTTACAGGCACTCTAAAGGCCCAGGGAGGGACACTTACTGCAGGAATGTTGCCTGAATGGATCCATCTTGCTCCAACCCAGTGCAGGTCAAAGATCAGGTATTGGAAAAACTTGAACCTCAATCCTAAGGGGATAGAATATAGTTGATGACACAGTAAATGATGCTTTCAGGTCTTTTTCAGCAGTTAGAAAATCCCTGTGCTCCACCTCTGACAGTCTCCTGGGTATCTACACAGTGACCTCCTCTGGTTGTAATAGGTTACAACCATTGTGGGATTAAAAGCATCTGTTGTCCCCAAGGTTGCGCTGCTTGATGAGTTGCATGCGTGTAAAGATGACGCTTTTGCAGCTGTTGAATGAGCACTTCAGAAAAGCTCACCTCTCCAAAACTATACAACCACACTGCATCTGAAGTATGAGCCCTGTATCTGCATGGTGTGAATGGCACTAGGCATTGTATCAGATAAGATAGAATATAAGATATCAGTGACAATGGATCTCCACTAAGAGGGTGATGAGTGGTGGATACAGAGGGTGTGATTCTGGTGCTGCCACTGGATGTGCATTAGATGCGTGACCTTTCTGTAGTCACATGACAAAACTGTTAGCCCCATGCTTTGCCTCCGTGCCAGCCTGCAAGGGATCATAAAACAGCAATTCATATGAATTTATTGCAGTCATGGGCAGTGTATCATTTTAATTGGTATATCTGCAATGAGGCCACACGGGGGAATGGTCTCTGGTAGGCTGTTGTGTATATTGAAACGAGTTAAGTGGATTTTTCTTTCATGGGAACTTTGGCTTTCCATGGTCCAGAGGCTGATTCATTTATCAATCAGCCAAGCAGGTCTGCTAATCACCACCAGAGAGCACAGTTCTCTATTCTGACATGATCTCCATATCAAAGGATCTGGAAATGCATCAAGAACTTTTTTTCTGTCTTCCAGGCAGGGTGGTGACCCTGTTGATGCTCTTTAATTGGGTAAAAAACTGCTGTGGTTGGACACTTAGACAATAGGCCAACCTGAAAAAATCCATCCATTTTCTGACGACCTATAGTGTGTGTGTGTGTGTGTGTGTGTGTGTGTAAGCCGATCAGGTGACGACTTTCACTGACAGTGGTCTGATGCCATGACTTCTTTGTTGCTTATCTCCTCTTTATCTCTGTTTTGTGGCGGCAGCCCCACTGTTCACCCAGAGCACTCTGAATGCTATACATTTGTGGTGGTTAGCTGTTTGAGCCACTGTACAGTCTTTACAGTGTTGTTTTTGTTGTGGTTATTAAGTACTGCCATTTTGTAAAATGTCTGTGTTCTTTGAGATTTTCTTTGGAGCATGGGTTAAAGCTTAGGAGGACATTATCACTGCAGACCACATAAAACAACATAGAAACTCATTTTGGTAAAACACTTGAAAATTTCTCTGTGGATTTGTGTATTTTTTTCCACTAAGCCTCAGTACAGCAGTCATTAACAGCAAGTTCAAGGACAGTGTCTGCTTCAACTGAAACCACCTCCTCTAACTGAGACTTACATCATAGCATTCAAAATTATATAATTCCTTATACAATCATTTTCAGCCACACACGTTTCTCCTGAGCAATAAATAAATCCTTTATCTTCCTCTACATTGCCAGATGAGTGCAATTTATTTTGCAGTTCTGTCAAGAGGATAGGAACTCTCTTCAGAGCCAGTTGGAGCCCCCTTTTGAGGTGAGCTCTGCTGAAGTCAACTCTGGAGTATTGACAGTAACCAGACAGCCCTGAGGGAATATTGATGCCTCTCTGAGAGCTGAGCTGTAAAAGACCTTGTGATGCTGCAGGAACCTTTTTGAAAGGTTCCTCTGATGAGCACCCAATGAAAAGTTCTATCCAGTTCTCCACTGCACTGCACTACACTCTGGCTTTGGCTCCTTATCACATGCGATCCCCCTTTTTCATCTGCAGTGGGATCCCAATTCACCTACTGCCCAAGAGACCAACACTGAATTTATATCGTCAGTGAGTCAGTAGAATCAGGATGCTCATATGATAGAGTGGTGTATCATGCTAGATTGTAAATGGTTAGGGGATTGGAAAAATCTTACTTACTTTACATTGCTTGATTTATTGTTGTTGCCTTTTTGAAAATGTATGACCATGTGAACAGTGGAGACTAAAACATAATTCATACCAGCTTGTGAAAAAGCATGTGAGAGACTATTAAACATGTGTTAAAAAAAGATTACCAGTCTCTCATTGTTGAACAGAGCAAAAATTGCACTAACCAGAAGAAGATAGAAGAAGCAATATGTCAGGCTGTGAATAGGGAATGAATCAGAAATTAGCTTTCGTCTTTTAAGTTTACAAAGCACCATGCCTGTAATACTCTCTCAGCTATTTTGCTACCATAATGGTGAAAAGATTGGTACAGCTATTAACAAGACCAAGTGTACTATCTTGTGCTCTCTGTCAGACGTTCAATAAATAATAACACTGGTAGCTGAGTCTGACATGCAGCACTCAGAATACCAGTCTCACCCATTGTTTTTTTGCCAGAATATATTATTTTTCACTTTTGAGTTGAAGAATGACATTTTGGAACATAAAGAGGACTGCTGTGAGACTTTGCTTTCATTCTCTTCGCTGCACAAAGAGGACACACTGTCTTATTGAAAAGCTGAAATGTGAAGAAGTCAAGAGTCCATCTTGAAGAATGCTGGGAAAACTCCTTGATCACTTCCGAACCATGAACAAGCCTCTCTTTCATTGGCATTGACTGGACATTGTAAGTCATAGGTATTCAAGTGTTTGGTATGTGTATGTGTGCGCGCGCGCGTGTGTGCCTGCTGATTGATAGCTCGCTGGTCATGGATTCCTGAATCTCACAGTGAAAACCGGTGAGTATAGAGTCCTCTGCAGTCACAGCTCGCCTGGCTGCTTTACCCCAGAGATACTCTTTTCTCTATTTTTCTTCCTTAACCCCTCCCCTCCCCTACCTTCTGTTTGCTTGCTTTTCTTCCCATATATGTAATGTTTATTTACATTTATACACATTTACACATATATTTACGTATACATAAACGATCCGATTATTATGTCAGCATATATTACAACTGAATAATAAACGTCATCATAACTATCAATAGAAAGACACATACAGCAAAAATATATTAAACATGAATTAAGAAAATAAAGATCAAGTACTGTAAACCTGATATGAGCCTGATCTAATAGGAACCTTCTTCTTCTTCTTCTCATTATCATTTCCTCCATTGTTCTTTATAAAATTTGGGAAATTAAAATTGATGATTGTCCTAGATATATTATTGTTAATTGTGTACCAATTAACATACCACATTCTGGACTTTGCATCCAAAGAGTAATAAAGGTGAGAGCACATCAAATTTCAGCCTCTCTCTCATTGTCCTTCAAGGGTCGTGTGTCTGACACTTCCATTTCTGCGACCTTTTCATGCCTGTTATAAACTGCAATTGCTTATTCGTCAGTGCTTCCATCTAGAAGGGCAGAGTGGTAATGGCACCCTGTTAAATCTTGAGATGAGATTCTGAATGGAAAAGAAACCCCTGTGTGCTTCCTCTGTCATGTGCTGATGCTGAGACATCAGAGTCTTGCTGAAAGACCTTTTGCCTCTTCGCTGTATTATCAGCCCTCAGATGTGGCCTAAAATTACCCTTGATAGCCAGGCCACATGTTTGTTATTTCATGTGTGGATCCTGTGTTCCTCTCGGCACTTTGTGTAAACCCAATCTTGAACTTAAGCATATGGTTTAAATTACTCAAACTATGCCCCCTGTTGTTTTTAGATGAAATACACTCAACTGAACATATTTAGCAGTGCGCTTTTGGTCCAAGATATTTACCTGAACTAAGTGTGTCTCACACACAGACCTCTCTGTCTCCATAGTCCCCCTTTAATTGGAGCCGTGTGACTCCTGGGTAATAGGTTGTGCCTGACCATCCGCACATGAATGGAGGTTTTCAGGACAGGCTTTCTCTGCCAAATAACTGGCTAACTTGGTTCGCTTTTGTAGATGCTTCACTGGATCAGTCCCCTTCAAGCTTAGACCTCATCTATGTACACAAATTAAATAGTCTGTCACATTTCACATGTGTTGGAAGTGCTTTTAAATGACACCATCATCACCTTTAAAACTATTTTTCACCACATACTACGTCTACTGCTTCCTGCTCCTCTGACGGACAACTGCATTTGGCTTTGGGCTATTACTCTGAGTTCTTTATATCATGATTTCTGCTAACAAGCAAGAGAACACCCAGTTTGCGGAGGCACAAGCTCTTCTCAGGTATCAAAAGGCACCGTTCCTCACTATGCATTTCAAGTCGCATATCCATAGATGGCACTGTGCATCAAGCTGACTTTGACTCTCATGCTTGGTTTGTTGCAATGACACTTCCAGAGCATTTCCTCTCACATGGCTGCTGCTGTAACTCCCCCTTAACCCCCCCCCCCCCCCCCCCAACTAACCCACACCGCCACTGTTAGTATCTGTGGCCAAGATCGCATTTGTGGTTTAAAAAAATTGTTCCATCTGATTCTGAGGATTTTTTTTTTCTTGAGTTGGGAGTGAGACTGGTTTTCGAATGTGGTAATAGGAAATGGCTACCTCTGCTCTCCCATCTAATCTTTATGTTATGACTGGGGTTACACACAGTCATCTGATAACAAGAGTCTGGAGGAGGAGGAAGAGGTTTGGATTGGGTACAGTAGGTCAAGGTTGGAGTAGCATGGAGGAGTGGTGCAAGGGGAGACATGCTGTTGCTATTCTCTGTGGATTCATGAATCTAAATTATACAGTCACCTCCTGTTTTCAGATTATTTCCTGCAGTTTCATTTTCGCATTTGTCTCTGGACTGTATGTGGATCTGGAATGTATTTCTTTTTTTCACGAGTAATTGTGGGATAGAAGTAGAGGACTCAATGTGCTCGGGATATGTTTGTTTCATGGCTTAGTATTTAGTCTAGTGTCTTTGCTGGATCTCCTGCATGTATAAACAATTATATTGCCACTCTTAGGAAAGATTAGTAGGCATTTGCTACCAGTCAAAGAAAGAACCTAATGTTTTGTCTATTTAGGGCAGATTAAAAGGCAATTTCTACAGAATATGTTGTAGACAAATCTTTTTGCACACACAAAGATGGAAATGTGTCTCTAGTGGAGTGAGTGAGTATGTCAGTGGTTTATCTTTAAGTTCGGCACAGTGAGCAAGCATTCTGTGTGGAGCTGTGGGATTTTCTAATTCTGTCACGGTGTGAGCAGAGGGAACAGCTAACCTCGACTCCTCGCTAAAGACAAAGACAGTCCTCAGAGTATTCTACCGCTGTCCCAGATACATCATCTGACTTACACCAGGACACCCGGACCTTAATCTATCAATATGTGTCCTTGAGGGTATACTTTCAAGGGACTGCTCACAGATCAACATGCAGAAAAACTCTGTTTTGCTGATCCCCAACAGGGCACATTTGTGTTTAAACGCTCATCTTTAAAGTTCACTAAGAGGCTAATTGTTGTGGTTTCCTGCTGTAGTTTACATTCCCAGAGCTGGCTAGCAGTGTCTTACTGGGAGTCTCCAGCCATGCAGACAATATTCTGGGTTGTCAGACAGACCAGAGCTGCTATCAGCGCAGGGAGCTGTCTGAGAGAGTGTGTGTGTGAGTGAGTTTATGTGAGCTGCGGAGTGCAGCCAAGCCTGTCCAACTAAGACACCACCGCCTCTCATCTCTAGTCCCATCTGGAACACGTTAATCCAGCGAGAACCCTCTCTCTCTCTGTTTCTCTCATTCTCTCCTCTTTTGCATTTATTTTCCCCTCTCTCTCTCTCTCTCTCTCTCGCTCTCTATGTCTGTGTGTGTCTGACACACACTCTCTCTGTCATTCTCCCTATATCTTCGGTTTCGTGCTAGCAGGTCCAATCAGGAAGCCCAAATATGTGGAGAGTCCTCGCGTTCCTTCTGATGCCATCGTTTCAGCGCTGAGGAAGGTGGCAGATAACAAGGAGTCCTCACACAATGGTGAGTTTTGCTTTCCATTCACTTGTGTATATGTCTGCTTGTGTTGGAAACAGTTAGACTTGAACAAGCTGGCTTAAGAGTGAGAAACGCACATGTTGTCAGCTGGAATTCACAACTTTGCCCTGTGATCGGTCTTCATAACTGTATGTGTGTTTTGTGTTATATAGAATATCATAGTGTGTGTCCATGGGGTCAGGGAAAGGTCTCTGTAATTTAAGGGTAGCATCAGTTCCTGCATGAGTGGTCCACGTAAGTACCAGTGCGTTTGAGCAGCGTTCCTTCATGTAGCCTCTTATACAAACACACAACAGTGCCGTGTTTATTTTAAAGTGTGTGTTTAGATTACAGAGGAGTCAGTTTTCCACTGTGTGGGGATACATTGTCTGACAGACGCTCTGGCTTTGTTTCATGAGAATGTAATGAGGACAGGACCATAAGTTTCTTAGTAATTGTACATGTTACGTGTGTGTTCTTGTGTTTCCACGTTTCTGTGAGGTGTGCCTTTAGTGTTATTGCTGCCGATTCTCTCCTGTGTTTATGTGTGTAGGGGTAATGTTCCACTAAGTGCTCATGTTTTGATTTCCAGCAGAGCAGGGTGGGCTCAAATTCCTCCCATTGGCTTGAGTGGAGCTGCGTTATCTTTAGCAAAAGACAACACAGAAAGTGGTGCCCTCTGAATGTACATGGCTCACATACGCAGACAGTAGTAACCCAGCGCAGCCCAGTCACTGTTGACTGCTACATACCGAGGCACGAGGGTGTGTCTGACATTCAGCTGGCACAGAGCAATGTTTCGGCTCAGAGCGGGCTACCGGCAGATTGCGGACAACAGATAAATGTTATCCCATGACAGTTGGTGTACTGGCACTGTTAGTAAGCTAATTTTATGAGCTGTATTGTCAAAAAAGTTTTGAGAGATCTGGTTTGGATTAATTTTTTTACAGAAATGTATTGGGAGAATCTATTTAGTTGGTTTAATCATGGTACAATGTTTCTGAGTGTGAACTGCAGGTTGCACGAACAACACCCCTCTCCCCCCTATTCCCCATGCATTTTCCCACTCTGCAGACCAGAGATCCCCCTTGAAGCACATGCACATAAACATAAACATACACACGCCTGTGCTGTTTTAGAAACAATCTCTCCTAAGCTTTCCTTCCTTCCTCTTGCTTCAGCACAGAGAAGAGAACAATAATGCTCAAGGTGAGTGTACTTAATATTAACAAAACTACTTGTGTTTGCAGAAGGGATCTTGTTGTGGTTGTTTTAACCTTGTGTACTCGGTGCTGCCTCTTCTCTAATTTCGTTCTAGGCTAAAATTACTCTTCAGGCGATATAACAGGCCTAACTGTCTTACAAGTATGTGACAGGTCTACTGACCAAGCCTCCAGAGAATCTTTTTGCTACCACACAATGCCGAGAGCCATCCAACTGCTTCAGTCTCAAACACAGAGAGGACACAAAATTATGCATTATGTTATATCTTCTGGTCCACTCTTGATGATAGAGAGTTATAGATCTAGTCAGTTTATGACAAATAAGAAATTACATCGCAGTCTCTAGGAGTTGTACCCAGCCTAATGTAGGACATTTCTATTGCTTATAACTGTTGGAACAACAGCAAAAGTCAGTCTCTCCTTGAGCAGCTCCAGGCATTTAAGACATTTTAGTTTATTTTGCAGATTTGGTAGTGACTTGTACATGTTCTCAAATATTGACTCAGCTCTCACAGAACAGCAGAAATAACCAAGCTTTTTTTTTATGGTCAGACATCTACTTACTTGTGGCCTTTAGTCCTGCCATTTACAGTTATTCAATAACTCTGAGCAGATAAGCCAGGAGAAACTATCTACCTTCTTCTTCCCACAGCCATAGTTAGCAAGTAAAAGAAGTTTACTGCAGAGAAATTACAGGAATGAGCTAACTCACTCAACTAATTATGTACTTAATTAGGTGCTGTATAAATTCTAGACTAATGATGGCTAATTGTGATAGCCCAGCTGTAGTAGGTTGAGGCCCCATGCACAGCTGACAGGCTTTTGAGCAGAAGTACACATGCTATGCCTCTCCTTTTCTCTCCCGTGTGGACAAATTCACACATATAGCATTTGCATTTTGTTTGAAGTTACACCATGCAGTTAGATCTAGTTTCTGAGTTTGGCGTAGGCCTGTTACATCAACTGGATTAATTTGAATTAATGTGCGTCACACGTTGCATGTGACAAGGACGCATCCAGTGTTCTTTTGTCAAAAAAGAGAGCATCTTTCAGCCTTCTACTTCAGAGATGGTAAACAATGCTGACTTTTTTGGCTAACTGCTGAGACAGGACGAGATGGCTGTTTGACATTGCAGCTTTTGTGACAAGGTCAGCGTCAGCATGGAATGTTGATCCAGTGCCGGAAGAATCTCAGTCGGAAAATCCATTGAAAGTTTTGCAGCATGAGAACTGTGTGACATTTAGGCCTCAAATGAAGTGAGTTCTTAGGAGTTGTAAAGGGGCTTTTTGTTGGATGTTGTGCTGAAGGATGCCTCTCTTGGATGTCCAAAACCATGCTTCACATCAATAGTCACATCTTGAGAGCAACTGAGGCTTTTTGTGATATTTTTAGGCAGTGCATGCCCTGATTTCTTTTTTTATGCAGTGCCATTTTTGTGTGTGTGTGTGTGTTTCATTTTGGCCATCCTCAGATATGATTAAAGCTTGCATGTGGCATTTTAATATATTCATTTGATCTTCTTTTGGGTTGGACTGTCATCTTTCCAGCACTCTCCATTGTGGACAAGCAGGATGGGCTGTAAGCTAAGAAAGGAAACGTGCGTTTGACCTGCAGTGGAACCATCTCACATAGCCGTGTCTTTGAGGAAGGATAGAGTTTCTTGTGCATGTGTGCAAATGCAATGTGTATTTTTATTTTGTCTATGTGTCCGCAAGTATATATATGTTTGTTTATGTGTGTGTGTTTGCGTGCATTTGCAACAGGCGGCCAACAGTCCTGCCTGTCAAAATTGTTTCAGCTGTTGTCACAGAGCTCTGTCTCTGTCAATCAAGACTGAACCTCAGGTCCCGTCCTCTCCCACAATTATGCCTCTCTCTTACACCCCCCCCATGTTACAACTGCAGTGAGACCCAGGCCCAAGCACTTAACACCTGTTTCTTCATGTACTGATTATCTTGTCAGCGCTGAACCTATGGCCCAACTTATATTGTTAAGTGTTCTGTGAATTTACACCCCTTAAATCTGGCTGTGGTATTGCTTTCACTTCTCTGTTGTAACAGTACTGGTGGTAATCTGATCTTTCATTGTCATTTCCTGTACAATGTGTGTTACCATGTCATCCTTTGTGCTATTCACGGCACTCTATTATTGTTAATGTTAAATTGACAGTGAAAACATTTCTAAATGTAGGCATCTTTAAATGTGTCATTTTGGCACAATATAGGGCTAAAAAAGGCCTAGCCATGGCAGAATAAAGAACTTAATAGATTCAGCCTCATGTTGTCCATAAGTGTATGTGCCTATGTGTAAATTGGATAAATGTGGTCTGATTGTTTTCTTAATTCCTGATAAGTAAATATCTCATCAAAGACAAGTAATCTGATGCAGATGGGGTCCTGGCAGACTGCATGCAAGGAAGGTTTTTCATAAATGTAGGAAACCATGGTGTCACTGGTGACTTCTTTTTACACTTCAGTTTGCCAGTCCCTAAAACAATACAGCTAATGTCAGATTATTTTTATTTTCTTAGTATGATACTGTATTGACAAATGGAGACAAAGGATGTGAGGATGTTTTTATTCCACTAAAGAAAGAACGCAATAGGTCAGTTATGCATAACGCAGTTTTACATACTGGTTGTGTTGTGTACCATTTAAACAGACTCAAGCCCAATTGTATAATCAAGACCCATTGTTACCACTTTATAGAACTTTTGATGATATTTAGTCAGCCTTCATTCACCATCTATCATTAAGGAAAGTGGGGACTTTGTGGCAGCAGAGATGAATTGGCCGTGATTTCTTTTTGGCTGTAACAGAGTGGTAGTTCTGTCCCTTTTCTATGGTATATATTCCCTCCTCTAATCAACAGCTGCAAGCTGAAACTTTGTACGTTGTCTGTCTTTTCCCTTGTTTAATGATGAAGCTTCATTAATCTGTGCCGCTCATCTCTTGAGGATCCTCACAGCACATCCACTGTGCCCCACAGGGGTGAATAGCTGCATGAAGAAGCTTAAGCTCTGCTGGTCAAATGGTTAATGAAATGCCATCTGTATCTAAATTAGTATTAGAACAACAATAATAACAGCTAGAGTATGGTGTCAAACTGAGATGTCAGTCAAAACAATGATTGCTATCACCTTGCCATCCCCACCCTCCGAACCGTATTTGACTTATTATCAACAGTCTCACCTCAATATGCTGTAATGTCTCATTGGACACTCCATCTGTGCTCACAGCAAAGGACATTTGTGATTCTAACATTGGAATGTGCAGTAAGAGCGCTCAACGTGCTTCGGGGGGTCACGTCACCTAGTACCTCTGAACCCAAATGGGGAAGCAGAATGCATGTTCTCATCGAGGGTTCATTAAACGGGCTCCACTGTTGTGGTAATGAAACTCCAGCTGCTAATGAGCACCGGCTGGATTGTTTTCTCGGCAGGGAGAGAGCCAAGACAGCTATGTGGAGCCAGTCTATCCCCCTCCTCCTCCATCCGTCTTCTGCTCCTCCTCCTTCCGTCTTCCTTCTTCTATCCCTGCACCACACGGGTGCTATTTCACACCTGCTCATAAACTTCCTCAGGCAGCAGATAACGATGTTGTTTTGTTTTTGACTCCATTTGCTGTATAGTTACTGGAATAACAAAAAGCGGTTCCAGCTACATCCCTTTTTTTTTTTCCATATCTCCAGGATAGTGTAAGATAGAGAGGACTAATCAGATGCTGTATATAGCACAGGGAGGTCATTTTCATCAGGTAACCATTTTACTTTATAACTGCCCTCCAGTAGTACCAGATAAATGCAGTCATTTTACCTTATGTGTACTGACAAAGTTGCTGTTGCCCTACTGCCACAGTTTTATCATGCCCGCCACAGGATCATAAATAATGTCTGTTCCATTATGAAGTCTTAAATGGATTCATAAAGTTGTGCTAAGTACTATGCAAGTTTAGAGCCAGTGTCACTCTCACAGATAAAGTCATGAAGTCATGTGGAGTCCATTCGGATGGGACCAATTTATAAACTGGGTTAATCAAGATGAGAGTAGTTAATGAGAGCCATGAGAGCAATGCTGCTGATTGACGACACTCATCGTTTGTGGATGGTGTTTTATCCACTGCAAAATTATCAGAGGTGGGTCATAATAGACAACACTTTACCAAGCCTATTTTCATTCTCATCAAATCGTTTATATTAAGGTAGTCTACAGCCTTGGTAGAAAGCTTGCATATAGCTCAACAGTCCATTTACTGAGCTTGCGTGGTCTGACTCTCCTAACAGCTTTTTAGTTTTTTTTTCTGTGTATGCACAGGCAACCAATTACTGTATGTCAGTGTTAAGGGTTGTTATCCATCAGGTTAGCCAAAGACTTTTCAATTCTGCTTTTACACTCCAGAGAACTTCTGCAGAGTTGATTAAATAAATAACAGAAATGGGTAGGTTTCAGTTGTCGAAAATTGCATTTCCTTGTGCATGAGAAATGATAATTGAATGTGAATTTCCGCATATGTGGGATGGCCGCACAAGATATGTGTTGTAATCCAGTGACCCTGCATAGAATATATATTAACTCATTATTAGTAACACATTGGAGTCTTTCTAGCTAATATAACTAATCTATCATCTAGTCATTTTAGTTTTGACTGGAAACCGCTAACTTGGGATTATTAGACCGTTGCAGAGGTCTGCACAAGTGCCTACTTGTAATTGCGTTTTTTCTGCTAAAAATTATTTGAAAAGTATAGTTCAGCCGAAATCTGTGTCCCCTCCTTAACCGTGACGAAACCCACACAGAAACTCTCTCAAAGGGACACAAACGTACTTCTAGTGACTGTCAAAGCTTCGCCGGACTCCTATAGTCGTTGCTCCCTCACTCTGTTGCATTTTTTGAATATGCTGGGAGAGATGGTTCTAGCAGAAGTTGAGGGCGTAGTTACCTTTTAAATTTGGTTATTAAAGAATTTTGACCAAGATATGTACTGAGTGGAACATTTTCAGTTGAAAAAAAAATCTCCCTATTGGACAAACTATGTTAGCTTTCTAAATGATCTCAAACGAATCTTTGGCATTTCTCTACTGCAATTTCTTGTTAGTTATCGGCCTACAATATGCCGATTCTGATATGTCTCAGCAAAAGAGTGAGAGAGAAAAGAGAATACACACACACACACACCCATAGATACAGTACGTCTACAGTATAAATTTGTGTGGATATGTGTGTGTGACTAACCTGCTGTGCCCCAGGTAACAGAGCCAATGTGCATTAACATGAAACAAGAGCAGACCTAATCTCTGAACACCGTAAGGGAGGCCAGCAGGTCTGGCTTGTATTCAGCCCACCGTCAGGTTATCTTGGGAGACAGGTAGACCACTTGCAGTCAGAAGTGCTCTACTGCTGATAGCATTTTAAATCACTAAACCATAGCAGCCCTCTTTCATGCTTTCCTTTTCAGAAATGCATGACAGCTTGGGAAACTGATAAACTCCACACTGTCCTCTGTCTTTGCACTATGTTGACTGTTTTTTTCTGATTTGGCATGGATTGGAAAGTCCTTTGCTCATTGTATGATGAAGTTATCAATTAAAAATGAGACACGCCATTGTGGTCCTTGACCTGAGGGTGATTTCTATGTTTCATTGCTGTGTTTGTGTTTTAGATTGAAGAAACTGTTATGACAGAGGGACCAGAGAACAAAACCCAGGGATACAGTTGCCACACTAGGATAGGATGGTTGTCTGATTTATTTTCCTCAAGTGTACCATGCCACCAGTTTAATGTCATCTTATAATATTGTTCTAGTTGACATTCTTCTTTTTTACTTATTGGAAGAGACATAGTACTGCACCACTTATATGGCTTTGAGTCTTGATTACCACTGAATGGGAGACATATACCATAGAAACATCAAGTACAGTCTGCACTAAATGCACTGTATAGCTATTACTACCATAAAAAGCGTAAACACTGACCATGTTTCATAGAAAATCATTAAGTGGGAAAAATAATGACTAGTAAAGCTAGTAAACAGTCTCTTATTTCCACAGACTACCTACAGTGTGAAGAGAGAATAGAGCTTATGACTGAAAGGTAGCCGATTTGATCTACAACCAGGCTGGAGAAATCTGGCAGGAAAGCAAAAGAGCAGCATGTGTCCCTCCCTCAGTACTACAGCTGAGGTGCCCTGGAGCAAGACACTTGACCAACAATAGATATGACTGACCAAAAGATAAGACAGGTTGTTTTGAGCAGGAATGAATTAACAGGTAAAACAATAATTAAAGATACCAGTATTTACTTTACATTAGCTAGATCTACTTTTTTTCTGCCTGTTTACTATGTCATTGCTGTCAATGGACAGTAAAATGGTAAGGAGTGATGAATAGGCGATGATAACATCCATTAAAGAAACTGGTCCCAGTGTTAACCATTTAGCTACTGGACAATTGTCCTGTTGTGTCATGTGTATAAACAGAATTAATAGTGAGCCACACACTCTAAATCCATATCAGGCTAAAGTCAAAGTAGTGTAATTATTAAACCCGCAGTACAACTATAAGCTTAACACAGGTTCCTCCATGTACTGCATGTGCTATGTTTTTATTCATAAATGCATGTACACAGAATGCTGTGACAAATTTGCTTGCAAAGTGAAGGTTTTGTGTCTGGCAGTGGGTGCAGTTACAGTGCATCTAATTTGTGTTGTTGGTACAGTGTATTGATTTTCAGAGATACCACTGGCTGAAGATAGTGTTATTGATGTGGCCCATGAGCCTCAGGTTTGGCTTGTAAGTGCCATATGCGTCACATATGTCAGCCTTTCTGTCTGTCATGGTGTATTTATTACGTCAGATGCCTAGAGGTCTATCACAGCCCCAGTGCAGTTCCAGGGCTACTGATTGGTCCTCAGAGGCAGGTGAGTTTAAGTGGTTTTGAGGAACCAGTGATGAAGTGGTCTTGTCAGGGAAGAACAGAAGCACTCAATCAACAAATTGGATTAGTTTCTACATTGTATTACATTATAGCCAGAGCAGGTACAAATACAGCTCTGCTCTCTTTTTTTTATGGCAAAACATTATTGCTTTGATCTTTGTGAGTTAAAGGTTTCAACTATATTGCACCTATTTCTTCTACTTCTACCTCTATTTTTCCTCAACACCAAGCGGAGGGCATAAAAATCTCTTAAATGTCAGAGTCTCAGTGTGTTATTCTACATAATTTAGTCTTCACAAATCCATAATGTTTGCATTTTTAGAATTAAAGGCCATGCCATGCCTTTGACAGACTCTCACAATGAAAAACAACCTGTCACCGTCTGCTAATGTACAATAGCCATAAATGTGTGATGTGTAAGGTGCCCCTTTTTAAAGACCTGGGACCAATTCCCATTATCTGTACCCGTCTACTAAAAATTGATTAAGCAAGCAATTTGTTGTTGTGTACTTCAAATTGCTATTGACCCACAACTCAACATAGATAATATCTGTCCACAGTTGAATTTAACAACTTCATGTTCATTCTTAACATAAATCTCAGTTATAGTACTCTGCCACCTTATGATGTTATGCAAAAGTGATTTAGATTATAGTAGCAGTAGTATAGTATAGTTTTTTTGTTGAACAGAGTTGTTGTGTGGTGTATGTGTATATATTAACAGCATCTACAGGACCTCAAACGTTAATGACAGAAAATCCAATAAAGATGTCAAAGTAAGGCAATGCCAAAGAACTACAGCATTGAACACTTACATTCAAAACATTGTCAAAGCCAACAAAAAAAAACATGTTTGAAGATTGCTACATGTATGTGTTCCTAGTTATTAAGATTTGTGCATGTTGTGGTGGGTGAGAAATGACAGTTGAATGTGATTTTCCTTTTACATGATTATAGCGCTGTGTAAAGACTTAACAAGATGTGTGCTATAATCCAGTGACCCTGAATCTATAAAATTGTTGTTGTTGGCATTCAGGCCTCAACATTGTCTTTGCACCAGTGGTCTTAAAAGGCTCCTCTTGTGCATTTAAATGACCAGGGTGACATTCCCTATAAAGAATTTATTTTCAATGTATGGTCTTTTTTACTGCACAGTATTTACAGTGGAGAAAAGGTGATGCAAGTACAGCAGCCAAAGTGTATTAGGTTAGCATTCAATCCTACATAGACAAAAGCTTTATTTATTCAGTGTGAAACCCTTAGGCCTATTTGATTATTTCCATGTTTCCTTTCAGGCCTATACAATATTTCAGTTTCTCAAAATGAAAGCCAGTGGGCAGATGTGTCAAAGGGTTAACATAAATATTCTGCTCAGTCTCAACTTAGAGGTATGTGCTTGTCTGGCATCACTTACAATACGAGTATCTTGTCTAACACATTTTGTTCTTGGCTGAAGGACATAGGCACATGACTAACATGTGCCAGCCATAATGTCTAATTCTGTTTCATACAGAAGCCTAAATTGCTGCCATGGTTTATTCTTCCTTCACAAAATTGCTCTGGTAGTTATAGCAGACCAGCTGCGTACGTTTTAATCATGACCAGCATAAGTTTTCAAGGAAATTCAAGAACCTTTGGTGTTCTTAAATGAGTGGTGAATTAGTTCTCACCACTTGTGCAATCTGCCTGATTAGGCATGCTTTCTATGTCCAGATAAAAATTCAGCTACTTTTCATGATAAGACAGCCAGTCCAGCTGTTGAAATGGGTAGTACTGGAATCTGCTGCTGCAGTAAGTAGCTCAGGTTGGATACTAGGTTGTCTAGTTATTGCAGGGTTGGTGGTTCGATCCCAGGCTCCTTCTATTTACATGTGAGGTGTCCTTGAGCAAGACTTTGAATGAGTGTATTAGTTATTGGGATGGTGTGTCTATTATATCCACATTCTTTGCCATTTATTGTTTCCGTTGTTCCGTTCGGCTGTGAAGTAGTGTTTGTGCTCCCTTTGCAACATAGGAACTTAGGTTGACAGAGTTTTAGGGTGGACAGTATTTTCCCCTGATTCTGTTTCTGACTATAGCAGTAGAAAGATTCACCTTGTGTGTGACAATAGGCCTTTCTCAGTTACATTTTGAAATAAGATTTTGTCTGCATGCATACTAACCAATGCTCAGAAAAAGCCCCCAGATGAATCCAAAATAAAAGCTCCTGTTATGAAAGTAGATCTTGTTGCAACAAAGCAGAGATATGACTTGTGGTGTGTATTATGTAACAAATATGCCACTTAGAAATATGGTCTGCCAGTGAGATCATTGTACTGAACAGGGCATAGTAAAATACAAGATGGGATACAATAACTTTCTTTTCCCTTTTGGGAGTACAGCTCTGTAATATTGCCCTCACTGCTGCCACTGCTGGCCGGTTTGACATTACATACTGTCCTCACCAGACCGTTGACCTATAACGTCATTATTGTTGCAGTATAACTTCCTCTGACCAATGGCAGCATGGAGAGCAATGCTACAGAGAAGGACTCCGTGTGGACAAGTGGCAAGAAAGTATTAACCCTCACCAAGACAGTGGAGGAATAGATTTCTTACTGTATATAGTTTGATACACATTCTTTTAGAAGGGGTCTCTGTGGTGTATTACTTTACTCCTAAATAGTCATGAGGGGAAGTTGGGGCTCTTAGGACTTAAGGTCCATGTTATCTGTGCACCAACTCTACCACTATCATTCTTCATATTCCTTCCCAATCTACATCATTGTAAAGATTGATTATAAAAGACACTGACAAATTGTTGTAGCTTGGAGTTATTTTCTTGATTATATTCACAGTATTCCACAGGGGGTTAAGAACCTCTTACCGAGATATGAATTTCATTTTTCCGAGGACTGCATGTTAAGAGTTTCTCCCATTCACTACCACACGTTTATATAAAATTGTATGAAAATGCCTTAAAGGAAGAACTGAAGAAGATCAGGCAGCTCTCTAATATGACAAGATCCAATTGAGGCTCCACCAAATTCTACAAGGACCTCCATAAATTACATTTAGGACACAGCAGTAGCCAAACATGCTGTACCAAATATACATCATACAGCAATTACAGATATAAACTGACAGCACATTTGACTTAGAAAACACAAACATAGGTTAAGGAATGTTTCATAGTAGAATATGGAGGGGTGTCGGACCGACAGGGAACTCTTGATCTCTGGATCCAGTAGTGATGAGTTAGGCCAAAAAAATTTTTTAAAAACAACAGTCCAATATTAAAAGTAATTCTTAAGTGTATTCATTTTGAATTTAAATTTAAACATGCACATTTTTTTCACCTAAAGGGTAACTGCCAACCAAAGAGGACATGTAACAGCTTCAGGGTATCTGCAGGCAGGTGTATTTGTTATGCCGAATTTCACTGAAATGACCAGTCTGCACTGGACTTCCAGATGGCACTCGTGTGTTCAGCAAACCTCATTTTAGGATTTCTAGTTGTCCACAAGGCCATTTAAGTATATAAGTGATTTTTTAAAACATATATCAATACAGCCATTAAAGCCACATTTAACTGAGTGAGGATAATTAAAACTTGTTATATATAAAATGGCATTGCGGGCACATCCCATATTAGGAGTTCTCATGTTGGGTGGAGACATTTTCATATGATGACATCCAGTGAGATGTTGCATACTTTCAGATTTCAGCACTACAAGTGCCCCCAGTGCTTGCACTTGAGATAAGATACAGACAGGGGAGATCAGTTTTTTTTATCATGTTCGCTGCTGTCTTCAAAGTGATACCTTACACCATAAAGGCAGTTAAATGCGTAAAGAGAAAAATGTCACAGGGCAAAAGAAGGCTTGTTTTGTTATGGAGAAGTAGATGGTGACTCATGGAGGGATGGAGAGCCGTCTTTTTGATGTTTTCTCTCAAGGGAGTCTTCCTTTAATGGTGTAAACTATACATTTTCACCACCTCATTTCAAGCATTTCCCACTCTTCTCCAGTCTTGTCTTCTATGTTGGATGTTACATGACCCAATCATTTTACCAGGTTGGAGAATTATCCAACCTTTTGAGTAAAAGAACAGCAATTATGATAATGTATTTACATTCACAATAAAGGAGACCACATTATCTGTATATGGGCATATGCATACAAAAGATGTATGTATATATATTCATTGGGGCTTGGCAGTACATTGTGCCATTGGACTTGTTTGTATTTAATCAGATTGACTGCCAGCATTATTAATAACTGTGGAAGAAAGAGGGTAAAGGAGAAAATGAAGTAGAAAGGAGGGAAAGGTGCTGACAGAGAGCTGTATAATAAGCTTTTGTACCATGGACATCTGCCCCCCCCCCCCCCGTCTCTCCCTCCTGTCTGTCGGTCAGACTGTCTGTTCTCTCAGGGAATGTTGTGACTCTACCTTAATTAATTTGCCACATCCACATTTGAGTTACATGCTACATGTATGGATGATGAAATACTCTTCTTCAGTTTCAGTGCAGGTACATGTTGCGCAAAGTGTCTTGTCTCCAGTGTTTTTGTTGGGTTTTTTTTGGGAGGGTTTTAACGTGTTAATACGTATAAAGAAAAAATAGATTGCAAGTAGTCTCTGCCTTGTTGATGGCACCCCAACCTTGAAATTGCACTCCAAACAAGTATTAAGCCTTGAGAGTGAAGACCGCAGACAGTTAAAGCTGTGTTGGAGAAAGCCCATGTCCACTCATTGATATTCAGAGGCTTTATGAGTGAGAGCTGTAAACAACCAGAAAGCCCTGGAATTGGCACTCGAGGCGTGTTGCAGGACAAACACACACACACACACACACGCACACACACACAGTCTCTGCTTTCTTAACAATGCTAGACATTCACATGTATTCAGACTCTTAGAACATGCGTGCACACACACACACACGCACACACACACACCCCTCCCTCACTCCCTCTCTCTCTCTCTCTCACTCCCTTGCTCTTCTTTCCTCCCCCTCTCCGGGTCTGCACCACATCAGCAGCAGCTGGGAGTGCAGCATAGAATTTCAGAGCAGAGCCGAGGAGGGCAGGGCAGGCAGAGTGGCCCTGTGTGGGCCATCCAGTGGAGAGAGGGAATCTGCCCGCTAATGTTGAGCATTTCTCTCTCTCTCTCTCCTCTAGAGCTGCAAGCAGAGAAACAGCCAAGCTCCTCCTCCCCTGCCACTCAGGAACTGATGACAAGGCTGGGCTTTTTACTAGGAGAAGGGATCCCGGGTACGGCACGCATACCTATGGACGACAAGAATGAAAAGAAGGTATTTCATTTTCTCCCTCCCTTCCAACTCCCTCCCTCTTCCAACAGCAGCTGCTGCCACTGCTGCAGCACACAGATAGAGAGATAGAGGAGAGAGGGAAAGGATGAGAGGAGGAGGGAGTTGTGACAGTGTAACAGAAGACTGGATTTTTTTTTGTTGCAGCTTGATTAATTTTTACCCCTGTGCGTTATCTTTGGATGGGGATTTAGGAGGCACCTCTGGGAATCATTTTTTTTGGCACAACAAACAACGGTAACTGTCAAACTGTTTTGTTTGTTGTTTAAAGATGATCTAAAGAAAGTAACTGCATATTTAAAATTGACTGCATGTGGTTTTATTTCAGTGCAAGCTCTCCAGTGTGGTGTGTGAGTCTCCCAGTAACTTGAGTGCTATTTCAGGGGCTCTTGAGTATGTAACAAGAGTGTCTGAGCCCGGGTCCAGAAATAGAGTTATGTTAGGTCTGAGCCTCAGTTTGTTTGGCTCTACTAATTAAGCTGGGGCTGCGTGAAGAGCAGAGCAAAGCCCAGCACGCTGCGCTTCCCTCATTCATCTCGTGTCTTGGACGCGTTTTGACACAGAACCGGCAATTATAGGAACGTGAAAGAGACTTGCAAAGTAATTTATGAGTCATGTTCATTAGTTGAGATGTGAAAAAAGGAGACGGGCAGTATGGGAGTGTAATGGTTTTTACTTTTGTGTTTGTTTTTGTGCGTGTAGGTGTGTGTTTTCAGAGCTCAGTTGGGGAGGAGCACTTTATTGTCATCTGCCAGCAATTCTCTTTTCCTCCATATACTGCTGTTTTACAACATGTCTTTAACTCAGCATGTTGTTTTTAGATCTGTCTTACACTAAATTATTAAATGTCAGGAAGCAGTTTGGCTCTTACTGTGATTTGTTAGATGGCATAAGCTCTGGGCTGCAGCCTTAGAAAAAGGTTAGAAATTTGCTGGGCAAAAACTACTGGCATGCTTTCGCAAAAAACAGGTGCAACTTAGAAATAGGAAATGTTATGTAGTTAACATTAGCATTCCACAAGTTGTTAATGATGCCTTTAGCCATGCAGCGCCCCTCCTGTTCTGCTCTTTGTATTCTTTCAGCATGCCACTGCACAAACATGCAAACCTTTAAACAGTCAGTACATCTCGAATGAGAGGTTAGCCCCACTTCTGTCTCAAATTGGCAAAGCATTGGTGAGTCTTATTAATTAGTGAGTTCAGTTGGGTTGAACAAAAGATTTTTTTTTGCAGCAAAAAAAACCTCGACATTTTCTGTTATTTTGAAATACTGCAGTAATGTTTTAAGCAGGACAAAGATTTCTATTGTTTGACAAACTCACTTATAATCACTACGTATGTACAGTGAGTACTGTTGTTGTTCCAGTTGGAGTGAAGAATTATCGTCAAATATTTTAGTGCTGTAACAACATGCAGTATGTGAAAGAGGCTTAAAAACCGGTTAGGGATGTTTGAGTTCAGGTATAATAGTTAGAAATGGTTTGTTATGGTTTGCTGAGATTTTAATTGGAGTTTGGTTGACACAATGCACAGCCTTGTAGTAAGGGCTGCTCGAAAATATCTGCTACGAAGTTCTTGTATTGAGGATGCGGGTTGATTTGATTTGACAGTGGTTTTTAATTTGAGTATTTTATGTGGAAACAGGTGGTGATTGATAAAATGTACAAGCATGTTTACCAAG
The DNA here is from genome assembly GCA_005408345.1 of Macquaria australasica. Lineage (NCBI taxonomy): Eukaryota > Metazoa > Chordata > Actinopteri > Centrarchiformes > Percichthyidae > Macquaria > Macquaria australasica. Next base: position 435,336 of record SEMN01000053.1, on the reverse strand, counting down.
GCCCGAAAGAGACTGAATTATGCAACGTCATGGCTATATTATGGACATTCTTGTTTGCTGTAAAGATAGCACTGTGCCTGCTAAAGAAATTTCCCCTTGGTGAAAAATAAAGTTCGTTGAATTTATTGGACTTAATGTAAATGAGGCATAATGAGGGAGGAGTTGGTTCAAAACTTACTTAGTGATAATCAGGCTCAATATCTGTGCTGTGGAGCTGTTCAAAGGCTTTGGTTCTTCTTTCAGTGGGACAAGGATGACCTTCTTGAGCTACAGTATATTGTGTGGAATCAGAATACAGTTGAAGGAAGATGGGGAAACAGGACAAACCAGCTTTAATTTGGAGTTCTACGGTTGTCAGTTAGCTCAAACAAAGATTCGGCTGCTGTATGGTTGTCAGACAGGCTTGATGGCATGAGAAAGGTATCTATTGTGTCACAACAAAGTAGAGACTTTTTCCCATGTGAAATTGTCTTCAGGCTTATTTTGGTTCCTCCAGACATATGAGTGTGTAATTTTCAAGCCGTGTTCCATTTACAGTGTGTATGCCCTTCGGCTTGTGTGTCATGCTCACATGTGAAAGGCTTATTTATTTGTGAGGGAATTTTTTGCATTGCTTCCACATGATCCAGGTCAAATAGGCAATGAACTTGAATCAAATCATTCTTTACAGTTTTCTCAATTCTCCTTCCAAATAAGGTTGGAAAATAATTTTGTTTTGTTGTATTTATTGCTGCTCATGCTGAAGAAATGTGAACATGTTGCCAGCTGACAGTTTATATTGAGTTGACTTCATACTTCATTGACATATTTGATTAGTAGAGCACATTATTGGTGTACCTTAACCCTTTTCTCGATTTCCCTTCTCCCCAGTGCTCTGTGACTAGCCAGGGTATCAGCCCCTGCTCCACACTGACCAGCAGCACGGCGTCTCCCAGCACTGACAGCCCATGTTCCACGCTCAACAGCACAACCAGCCGCCCCCCTCTCAGCCGCTCCAGCCCCTGTGGGACCATCACAAGCCCCAGCTCTACACTCGAGAGCAAGGACAGTGGGATAATAGGTGAGAAACAACCAACTCCTTCATCGTACCCAAATAGCAACTTGTATGGTGCAGGAAAAACTTGTGAGACTAGTAGCAACCATGTCCTTACTTAAAGGTACTCTGTGGAGTTTTTGACCAATAGTAGCACTATAGAGCTATAATGTTTTACAAGCAAGTCCCCGTTCTGTTTGTTTCGTGTACATGCGAGAACACTTGGTTGATGCAGTACGCATTCTCGCTGCAGGTTTTTTGCTGTTGGCTGCGGTAATGTTCAAATTAATGTAACAATGGGCCAAAAGGGCAGCGAAACAGACTTCTGGTTAGCAAACATGGACGTAAACAACATAGGATTTAAAATATTTATTAAAATCAGCTATGTGCAAATGTTTTAGGAAGGAAATGCATGTAACACTCTTGTCAGCTCCAAACTGACTTCACTGCAGTTTAAACCCACCTGTGGAGCTTTTGCCAAAACGGTCAGTAACCATGCTAGGAATGCCAGTGATGAGCCACGTCAGCTGCAGATCCACTGGGAAACCGGGCACAGTGAATCAACAGCTTAGTCAAGAGCATGAGTAGCCCACCTCAGAGTAATGACAAAAAATGCCAGCTTACCAGTGGCTACATCAGTTGCTGGGTTTGATAAAGACATAGGTAATGACTAAGGCTCTGCTCTCAGTAATCTTTTTTCCCCCTGCATTATACAACTGTCAGAACAGATTCCTCAGTACACACTTTTATTATCCCTTATTACAGTAAAAGCTCCTCTTTTTCTAATTTGCAATCTGAGAATTGTTACCTCATGTGCACTTTGTGATTAAGACCAAGAAGTCTCACCTGCGTGGTGTCACTAATTCATCATTTTGTTAAACTAAATTGGGATTTTTTTGTGGGACTGAATAGCATTTGTGTCAGCTTGTATTCATCCTCTACCACGTGTCAGTTATTGGGTTTATAGAGCTGTTCCGGTATGAGAGAGCATTGAGGTGACAGTTGCCGCAGTTTGACGTTGTATTGTATCTCTAGTAATAGCCCTGTAAGACATCTGGGGATTTACACAAGCTGACAGGAATATGACGTAGTCTATATGATATATTAATCCGTCTGCGGTTTCTACTCACAAAGCTTTCAGTGGCTATACAAATGTTAGAAATTCATTCTGAAAATGGCTTGTGAATATTTGTGGTGAGGATTCAATAGCAAATTGTAACTATGATCCTGCAGTTATCCTTGGTTGAACTTTAGATTTTGGGGAAAGAGTTAGCAGCTGGGAATTCGGTTTAACCTTTTCCTCATCCTTGTATAAACTAACTAGGATATCACACATTTTATGCCCATTTAGGTAACTGATTGATTGTTCTGCAGTAGAAAAGCAGTGCATGCAGAAGTCAGATATAACACAACAATTTGGATTTCCATTACTGCAGAATTGACATAACTGATTACCACGAGTCAGTCATTCTGTCCCCCCAGAGCAATATCATAGCTGGCTGCTGAATAATTTATGGAAGCTTTGATATAGTATCTTCCAGCATGCAGCATTGACATGCTGCCACCCAGAATGAGACATACAGTCACGTTGCACATGTTGTAGTCGATCTCATTTGTAAAGCTACTTTTGCTTGTGTGTTGTGTCAAATCCAAAATTTATTTTGTGAGAGAATGACACAATGTGACGTTGGTCTACAACATCCCACCCACCCGCCTTGATAAAACTGCGCAGGCATGGAAAAGAACAAAGCTGTGTTGTGTCCACAAGTCAGATTCCAGCCTGTGATTAATGTCCCCAGTTCTTTGAAGTTTGACTCTGACTCTGATTTCAAAAGCACATTAATTTGGCTTTGTACTGCGTTAAAAGCTCCCTGGTGGAATTGGGGAGACTTTGCAATGTCTTGACATTTACAAAACAGCTCCCAGAGGAGTTTCTGCATGAGGTGCCTGGAGAAGGACTTAGAACAGCCCTTTAGCAATGACCATAACCAGCTTAAAATGATGAAATGAGTAAAATGACAAGCCTGCCATAGGTTTGAATAAATAATAATGTATTCTTTGCCAGGGCCTATAGTTCAACCAAGTATGCAATCATTGCAACCTCTTCTACACCGCGATGACTGCTAATGCCATGCTCAGAGCAGGTCTAGACGTGACTGGTGTCATGAATGACTTCATATTTGCCCAGGTAAACAGCACAGGAGTCATAAGGTCCAGGATATGTTATATTAATATTAGTGATGATGCAACATGCTGCAGCATTATGAAATCCAGATTAGGAGTGTGTGATGCAAACGCGGACAGCTGGCCTGTCAGTTCCAGTCCTCTGACCGTACTGATGTTTCTCTATCCAGCTGCCTGTCATTGCGTAGCTTTGGCCTTCCACTCATCTTTTAGGATCATAATATATGGCTGGGTTGGTTGGCCTGAGGGAGGATTAAAGGATTTGTTGTTGTGTTAGCAAAACACCTGCCTGAACTCAAAAATACCAAAGGCACTTTTCAACACTAGGTTTTCACTCCACATTTTGTATATGTTTAAGTGTGAATTTTGTTTCATAGCATCCAGTCGCTGTTTACACTGTATGATATTAGATCCTTCAACCGATGATCCTTGGAAAGAACAAAATAGATTCGAAGAGTCTGGGCTCAGGAAAAGAATTCTACAAATCCACGCCATGATGTATTTCCAGTTTTCATTAGCACTGCAAGCAGACTCTCTGTAAATTTAAAATCAGGTGGTGAATAGTGTTGATAAGGGTAATGAGGAAAAGCAGGGAGTTATTCAAAGTTAAAAGTTCCATTACAGCTCACTGTCTCACTAGAGATAAAGACCGATGAATGTTCATGGCACACAAAGAGCATTACTCTCACATTTCTTGCCTCTTTGCCTCATCTTACCTCCCTCACTTGTTCTAATTCCCTCTCCGTTTTCATCTCCTCTTAGCCACCATCACTAGTTCTTCGGAGAATGATGACCGCAGTGGCTCCAGCCTGGAGTGGAGTAAGGATGGCAGCCTGAGAGGCAGCGGGCGCCATGGCCTGGCACAGAGTGTGCGGGCTGATACCTGCTCTCCTGTGGCCGAAGAAGACTCCAATAGTGCCACAGCAACACCAGCCGACACCCCATCCAGGACAGGCCAGCAGCAGCACTCCAACACATCAGCAGGGGCACCACAGCCTCCAAGTCACTCATCTGAGGGACCCATTCCATACCCACCACAGACATCTTCTTCCCTCATGATGCCGAGGCCGAACTCTGTAGCAGGTAAAAACTCTTGTTTTTTGAGCTCTTGGCATCTGGATGTCTTCTGTGCAGAGGAGGTGATCTGTATACCTTTACTCAGTGACTGTGTGCGTTCATTTAGCATTACGTGAAACATTTTACTTAAGCTTTCTTCTTGTAGCCTAGTAACCTTTTGTTATGCTGACAGTAAAATTGTGACTCTGTGCTTGCATTGCCAGTCAGTTCAAGATTGGGACGCTATGATATGGCCTGTGCCTGAGGCTGACAAGTGTTGTGTCATTTCTCATTTCTAGTCCGAGCAAGTGACAGACACAGACAGGAAAAAAAGCATGTGTAGATATAGAGGGAATGAGAAGTTAGTGTTTTTCAGAAGCCAGGTTGTGCTTTTCAGTGGAGAATGGGGCATCAAGGCAGAAGTTTGGGATTAGGCAGCTGTTGCATGTTGTGCCTCGGCCCTGCCTGCCATGTCGGACCTAAACGCAAGCCACTGTCTGGCTGATCTGTTCTGCATTCCTGCCCTGGAACCTCCCTGTTATGGCTCAGCTCGCCATATCCATACAGCTGTCACAGTTGTTGATATCCCTCGCTACCCCCTTTTCCCTCTCTCTTTCCCCCCTTTTCTATTCCCAGATCTCCCTCACACTGCCTCCCTCTGTTTTTGCTGTTGCTGCTTTTGACCTCTTGTTGTAACTCACACAGCCATGAGTTTTACATCATGTTTTGATGTGTAAGTGAACTGTCAAATTACCAGCATTGTATTCTGCAGCTCTATTTGCAATCACATGCTGCATGGAGTAAGATAATACTCCATACCCAGGGTAACATGCTGCTCATGCTTTCTGTTAGGCTGACCAGGCACTAGAAATAAATATAAACATAAAGGACATGAGTTAAATGCTTGCATGTTATAGCCGTTGCAGACTAGAGCGTGATTAGAATGGAAAAGGGAGAGAACCTTAAATCAAATAAAAAGAGCACTCCTCTAAGTAAGGTGAAGATTGTACGGAGGTGAGGGTAACAGGTTGTAGAGCAGATGAACTGTATGTCACACTGCATTGTACAAGCCGACGATTCCATTGATGAGGCGAAATCACAGGAAATTACTAAAGCACAGGCTGGGCAAAACTGGGGAAAGAAGCATGAAAACATAAGTGGACTTAGGTCAGACCAGTGGCCAAGACGGAGACGAGTCAAAGAAAAAAAAACCCTATAAGACTGAGACAACAAAAAAGAACTGCCAGAATCTAGACAGAGATCAGACAGAGTAGTATATCGCTCAACATGTGAATATTAGTTTATGGCTGGGAGATGATGTCTTTAGTTCATATTGTGTTGCTTGGGAATATGACGGGGTGAAAAGAGTGCTTTACCTATTTCACCTTGATGCCGCAGCTGCCAATGTGTTGAAGTTCAAATGCTTTTACTGCTCCTGCAAAATATGCCTCCCTTGGGTTTGACCTTGATGGAATATAGTAACTATCCACTCATGTCTAAAGCATCTGCCAAATGAATGTAATGCAGTGTAAAGGTGCCATGGTTGTCTCAAAGCCTTTATAATTTACAGCATGCAGCCCACTGATCTGCTGAAGATAGTCTGCTTATTCTGTTTGTCAAAATTTTCCCTGCGGTGTTCTCTTTAACTTTTGGCAAGAGAGTAATATAGAGTCGGTACAAGAGATAGAAGCAGAACAGATACTACATGGTTGGTGCATAGCCTGCTCTCAGACATAGTGTACATGCCATAGCATATGTATGTATTTCACACACTGTGCACTGCTTTTGCATGACACTTTGGTAGTCTTTCTACAGCCCACCACAGTTGAATCTGTTCCCACGTAGTAAACATAAAGGGCTACATGGCATTGGGCTGAACACGCCTGTTCAGTGGCCATTCTATTGTTCCATTAGTTTATACCCTTTTACATCTCTTCATTATTTTGCCGCTGACATAAACCTTAACGGCACAGACACACACTGGCTCATAAAGCTAACAGACCAGAAAAAGCTTGACTGTTTGTGTGTTGGCTTGCGTGTGAGCCACAGTGTGCTCGTCTTTATGTGTGCTCCAAGAGTTTATGGGCTGATGTCATAGTTATGCAGCGTTGCCCTCTAGGGACCTGCAGAATTCACACCTCAGATTTTACGCTGTGTGGCAAAGCCCTGGGAGAGGACATCAAGGACATGGTGAGACAACTTCATTTATGGCTCATACCAATCTGTGTTGATGTCATGGTGTGCCAGGGACAGTGCTTCTTTTCAGTTGATGCTCAAGGAAATTGTATTCAACAAAAAAAACATTAAAAAATGATTCTAAAGAAGCAATTACTGAAGCAAGAAGGAGCCACATGGAGGAGATACCATTGTACAAAACAAAAAATATGTATTCATTATTAGTGCATTCACTCTATGTGCCAGAACCTTGGTGTCTATTTTCCATTGTGTGCCTCTGTATGCTGGATAACGAGGTGTCTGCTGTAAATATGCCTTTGCTTTGTTGATAGACAGTAAGTAAAGACATGAAGATCCAAAAGAATATGGCTGAATTTGATTTACTTAAAAATACTGATGCAAAACTTCAGATACAAGTTGTTAATTTATCCCCCACTCCCTAAAAGATGCAGGGGGTTGAAGAACCTTCTGTTTTTCAAAGTAGTAATTATTCCACCATTGCATCCATATTTTCATTGACTCACTTTCTCTGACACAGTGCTACCTAGCTACTTAATGATCTTTGTGGTACTGTAGGCTAACATGACATAACTCAAACAAAAGATAGAGCCATTATATTGTCATTATTGGGTTGGAGTAAATATTTTTATTCCATACTCTCAGATTTTCATACAGTAGACTTTCATTCCATACTCTTGGAATGAGAGTCAGCACCTCCAGGTCTGAGACCATGGCACTCTGCTTGAAAACACTGGATTGCTTCCTTTGGGTTGGGAGCGACTTGTGTTCTAAATGAGGTCAAGTAGTTCCACAGGCGCATTTGTGTGGAGTGGGCAGCGATGCAGACCTCAAACTGGATTGTTACTGTAAGAAGAGGGAGCTAGGTATGAAGGCAAAGTTCTCATATTCCAACCGACACATATGGTCATGAGCACAGTAGCATCCAAAAAAGTGAGATCACATACAAACAACCAAAATAAAGTTTTTTCCCAAGGTGTTTGGGCGCACCCTTAGACTCAGTGTGAGGAGCTTGGACATCTGAAAGGACAACTGAGTAGCCACTCCTTGAAGCTGAAAAGAGACAGTTAAGGGCATGCTCGGGCATGAGCATTCAACGAGGTGGAGACCCTGGGGTGGACTCAGAACATGCTGGGGGAGATGACCTATCCTATCTGGCCTGGGGACACCTCAGGATGCCCCAGGAAGAGCTGGAGTGTGTGGCTGTGAAGAACAAAGTGTCGGCAACCTTGCTTAGCCTGTTGACGCCTTGACCAAGGTGGTACCTAGAATAAAGAAAAATATAAAATGTACTTGCAGTATTATTTCACCCATCTACAGTGAAATGAAACACTGTACTGTTCTTGTATCGATTGACTAAGCATTGGAATATTGAGGTAACTGCAACAGACAGTTCAGAGAAGCACATAAAATTGCTGAGAGTTGCAGCACAAAGGCCAACTTTTCACAGAGGTGAAGTGGATTTTGTCCATCTGCCTCATGCCAATCAACGGGTTTATAGCTGGGCCTCTAGAATGTTAGCTATGTATGTAGAAGGAATCTCTGCATATTGCTGAGAAGTGTCATTTGCACTGCCTTGGTGAACGCACACACTCCTACTGTGGCTAGCTTGTCCCTGGGCTGCTGTGGGAACTCAAGCAGCACTGTGTTGAGCCTGCATGTGCTGTGGCAAGTTGCACAAATGTTGGCTTGCACCACCTGTCACCGCTGACGGAGCTGAATTCAGATGCTGAATTCAGATGCCTCTTTAGAAGCGGTTTGTAATTATATCATTAGTTGGTAGTCTAAGGAACTATCTTGGCCACCATTCTTCATAGAAAAATATTTACTGCCATATTGTAAGGCAGCATTAAAAAGAGTGCAACAGCAAGCCCAGTAGGCACCACAGACATTTATCATCCATTTAATATCAAAATATCACCTGTTTTTTAAACGTCATAGCTAACCACATGTAAGGGCTGTGTGGGATACTTAGAAATGTGATTGGCTTTTTTCCTGGTCTTCTTTGTGTTTTCAGAGAACCTATATGGAGGGAAAAATGGTTTTCTCATGTCCTCGCAGCAAACAATCTCAATTTAACCTCCCTTGATAATGCAGGGATCTTTCTGCAGCCCAGTATTAAAAGCCTGCTGAGACAAACATTTTTTGCTAGGGATGTAGATGGCTGTCTCAATGATTCAGTTCAATTCACAATATCTGATTTATTAATATCTGACTCAAAACCACTTATTTCTTTTCAATATGGTGCAGTTTTATAAGTCTCAATTTGGTAACTAGCCATCAAAATTGTATAACCATCGAATAAATGTGCAATAATGCATGTCAGATTAGCTGAAAAATGTGCAACAGAATAACTGTAAAAGCAAAGACAGTAAAACACATTATTAATAACACTATCCTTTTGTCCACACTGACACCGTCATGCATCTAAAAATCACACACTTTGTAAAATGGTTTCACTTCACAGAATTTCACAGAATTTCACTTCATGTGTCTTGTGTCCTTTGCTAGCCTTACTCTTCATTATACTTAGGTAATAAGAATTCTATTTTTGAACATTCGTGTTAAGCTTTTTAAAAAGGCTTACAGAGTCAAAGGGCCATATTAGTTCTGGCCACTGGAATTCCACAGTTTTGAAATCTTAGCTTGAGCTGCTTGTGGTCGGGTTGTTCAGACAGGGAGATTGAGTTTAGGGTCACTGTGGCTCAGGAATGGTGCTACAGTGCATCTGTGGTGTTTTGCTATTCAACAGAGCTTTGTGGACTGAGCCATGCCAAGGTACAGTACACACTCAATGTTTGTTTCCTCTGTTCTTCTGGCAAAACTCATGCTCTGTAATAACTTTGCCAATGATAATGGATCCAAGATCCTTCGTTAGACTGTGTCTTGACCTAAGGCTATAGGCTATAATTGACAAGCAACTTCAAGGATATGTTGTTCCACTGTCAAAACCTTGGAGAACAGTGCCAAGGTAAGGTTTGAGTGCAGCTCGCATCTGTGTTTTATTAGAAGGACTGAAGTCATCTCCACCTGGTCCATGAGAATATAATATCATGTTACTCAATAATGTTTGCAAAGGTCAGACAGTAATTTTCTCAAATTAAGAAATAATGTCTCTCAAACTGCTGCAGTACTGCTGCATGAAGACAAGTTATGGCTTTTTGAATTCGATATGCTGTAGTCTCTCTGTACTACTGGAGCAGGAAGGCATGATGTAACTGTTTTATCTAATATGCTGTAAACTCATGTCTTTTCCGGTTTTTGAGACAATAGTGTCTGCTGTAATTTTTGGACTGTGTCAGCTGGTTTTTGTCAGTGTTTTGTGATGTCTTCAGGTAGCCATGGAATTCTCTTCTGCCTCTGGCTTTATGTAGGCTAGACATTGATCTGTTTAGTCAGAGATTGAAAAGAAAGCAAAAAGAAAACAGATAACCCATTCATTTCCCGCAGTTCTCCAAAAATGTCCGTTTACAAAGAATTGTTGGTACCTCTATGTCACAGCAGGAGCGCGTTGCAGAGATCAATCTGCAATCAGTTTTGAAGAAGCATTTAAAATTCTGTTAAGTGGGTCTTCATTAACAGATCAGAACCTGCCAAATGCCTAATAACTGTTGAGGAACTAAGCAACTGTGTAGAAAATCCATTTCAAAGCTATTCTCTCTTTATTGTGCTTTTAAGTTTGTACAGTGCAGTCTTTAGTTATTTCATGAGTATATGCTTTTTAGCCATGCTAGCGGCGTGACTCTGGCGATGGCTCGGTCGGTCGGTCGGTTGGTTTGTCTACCACTTGAAAGTTTGTACAAACATTCATAACACATTCCCCTCAGGATGAATTGTACTAATTTTGGTGATCCTTTAACTTTTCATGTAGCTTTTCATGTTTCAATTTGTCTAATAGTTTGGTTTATGATCAAATACTTGCAAAACTAACGACACTGCTATCAGCCTCGGCTGTGCTTTGTTGTTAGTGCTAATTAGCAAATGTTAGCATGCTAACACGCTAATCTAAGATGCCGAACATGGTAAACATACCTGCTAAACATGTTTACCATGCTTGTTGGCATTGTCATTGTGAGCATTTTAGCATTTGGTTTAAATCACCAGTGTTCCTAAGTACAGACTGGCAGAGCTGCTAGCATGGCTGTAGACCACATTTCTTTGGAAGAGATGGAACTTGATAAGTCCGCATTGTACTTGTATCACGCCATGTTGTGGAATTCCTGTATCAAAGCTAGGTAGCAAGCTGCTTGGATGATCTGATAAAGAGAGCTTGTACTCCTAGGCTGTGCACCGCTCCCAACAAGCTTCACCATTCAGAGGGTTTGTTCAGGTTTAGGTTATAGATGGTTAAGGTTACAGTTTGTTTAGGACCAACAATGGAGGCATGGTTTGCCAAACAGTGATGGATGCAAGCTTATCTCGGGCCAAGAAAGGAAGTCTCCTGTACATGCTGCAGTGAGAAAGTGCAACAGTGGAAATTTGATCAACTCCAAAATAAATTATTATTCTTTATAATCATATTTCTTTTACATATTAAAAGAATTCCTGACAAAGGTCTATGACAAAAACATAGTGAAGTTTGCGCTGACAGTGTGTGTGAATTGAAACTTTCTTATACATATTAATTTTTCACCTCTGATCAAGAAAGTAGACCGTTGCAGCTAGAGGAATTTTAAAGTTTCCATGGTAACAAGCCAAATTTGCGTGCAGGCCAAATAGTCTTAGGCTAAAGGAATTCTGACTTAACAGGTCAGAGAAGGACTGGAGCTAGAGGTGATGTTGAGGTATTTAGTACAGACAATTCACCACCACCTTCTGAAACACAGTTATCACTAATAGGGATGGGTGGGTGATAAGTAAGTATCATTTTATAGTATATCATTTTATTGTAACAATTTTCTCAAATCAACATTTCCAGGTTCATAGTTCTCATCTCACTTTTTTTTGACACTTGGCCTAAGTTTACTTGTTTGCTTGTGTGATTTTTGAATACTTAAAACTAAAAGGTAAATTTTATAACAAATTGATATCAAGATTATGCTAGGATAATTATCACAGTAATAATTTGTCTCTGTCGCCTTCACACTTACTACAGTGGGAATCAGACTTCCATCTGTGTTTATAATATTTTGCCTTGCATTTTAGAGAGAATTTGCAGAACTGTCAGCCTTACTCTAAAAACCGTCACACAATAGTTACAAAGAACTCCTGCAACTTGAAAAGTCAAGACGGCTGGGAAGTTGATGGGACTACTGATATTGTATCAGCTGGTAAAGAGGAGAGCAGAGTCGAGTCAGGGAGATAAGGGGGTCGGTGGTTGGAGCAGAGGAGCTCAGCCCTCTTCCCTGTTCTGTCATGGAACAAACAGAACTGAAGGTTTCAAAGGGCAGACCTGCCTGAGGAAAAAAGAATCCCATTTTCATCAGAATACAGTCTGACACATTTGTGCAGCTTCAAAGTCACGGCAAGCACGGACTTGAAGGTATCATATGTACGTTTTATCAATGAGTAGAGATGTGAAAGAATAGGAAGGAATCTGGAGACTGAGGGGAGGAAAAGAATTGAAGACGGGGGGGGGGGGGGGGGGTTGTTGGAGGGATGTGAAGCCTTCCTGTGGGAATACTTGGCTTTGAAAGAATTGTGGATAACAAGAGATATGACTTAACAAAAAGGAAAAATGATTATGGTGCAGGATGCGTTGTCACAGACAGGAATAAAGAAGTGTGTGCATTTAAACTACTTAAGCAAGTCAAACTGAGTATTGCCTTCAGTCTTTGCTTATTGGACCCATGGGCAAAAAGATGTGCCTGGTGTAGGATGAGGTTCAGTGTGGCTTTTTGCCACTATTCTTCTCCACTATTGGGCTTTAGTGGCGATTTGCTGCATAGAGATGATTTTCTGTCTATCTTCTCTCTCTCCTCCTCCGTTCACACATCTCCCTTGCCCCCACCTCCCAACCCCCCCGACAGTATCCATGTCATATTCTTTCATATACTTTATAATTCTACTGCTTTTTCTACCTCTTTTTCGCATGCCTCTCTTATCCCTCACCCTGCTCCAGCCAGGATCATTGATTAATACTACAGTAGCTGCCCATTACAACCCGTAATCAGCCACATGAGACTAAATCTCTTGGCTTTCCATTTATATTTCCTCTAATTCACTCTCTTTTCACCCTCTGCTGCTTGCTTACCAAATTTTGTGTGTGCGTGCGTGCAAATGCTTGCAGCACATGGACAGAGGTGTATGCATTTGTGTAGCGAGTGTAGGGATGGTGACACTCTGGAAAGCGTTGCATTCATTTAGCAAGTGCCTAATGCTGTGGATGCTGTGACTGGCTGTGCGCTAGAGAGGGGGCAGCCAAGCCCTCTGCTCAGCAGCTGAATGCTGTCAGTGTGCCTGCATGGGAGCAGCGCTGGGGCAGAGGAATCGCTTTTGTGCCCTCAGTGAGCTCATCCTCTGGGAGCACTCTCCAGAGATTTAGCTGAGGGTCTGCACCCTGCCTGCTTGCCTGTATGCCTGCCCCAGTATATTCCATGCTGGGGACAAGGGGAGGGCTTTGAGAATCCCCACTATCCTTCCTGGCTCTGCTGTTGGATGTAAGTAGCTGTTCAGTTTAGCTTTAGAATCAGGTTTGCTCAAATAGTGCTGTATTGCGCTGCACTCACTGACTTTAGATTATGTGTTTACCTTTGTTGATTTGTTTACGTCATTTGTTGTAAGTTAGACTTTGTACATTATAGTTTGTGAAAGCACCATAAACTGCAGTAAAAGTAGTAGCCGTGAAGGCCTTCTTTTATTCCAGTCAAAGTTGTATTGATGGCAGCTTCCTCGGTTACTCTGTTGTCAGCAGACGGGTTTTAATTAGTGGGACATTCCAGAGAGTAAGTTAGCGACCAAGTGAGGGCAGAGCGGGAGTGAAGAGAAGAGTTGAGTGTTTGTGACAGTCTCTCCCAGCTGAGGCTGATAAAATACAAAGCAGTGGCTTTGATTCTGCTCTTCAACAGGGCCAAGAGAGCATGGATCACCATGGTGATAGCATTGTTGAACAGTGCACAACAATTGGAAGAGAGACCATGTCGCACTAACACACATCTTTATGATGTTTACAGGCCGTGTCTCATAATTCAAACAGGAAGTTGAATGGCTTTGTAATCACTGGCTCATCAAGTCGTTAATCTACAGTTTAGTTTCAGGAGACATCCTCCACTTGGCAAGTGAAAACATCTCCTGCTTTGAGACTTCTCCATCTGCCAAAAAATGATGAATTGAACACAATTCTAACAAAAACTGGATAGTTTTATTTCTGAGTCCATTAAATTCAAGGATGTTGCAAGATTAACCCGTAGTGGAATAATCTATTTTCTCCAAAATGAGTACAACATTAACAGTTATCTGGATAGTGTTCTCTAATGCATCACATTGTTTGGCCCTGTTCTTGAATGATTGTTGACTGTTGATTTACAAATCTTGTGGTCTGTTCTGCATTATGGGGCTGAAATTACAGTAATTACAATTAGATTGACTGTAATGAGTCATTTTTAACCAATATAGCAGTGAATCTGTAAAATGGAACATTACTCCTATTGATTATTGTATTTTGATGAAAGGCAAAGGTAATTTGCCCTCTCTGTACACCCCAGCGGGGGTGTTTGTGGAGACAGACCTCTTACTGCTATATTGTGTGTAGCTGTCAGCTCAAATCAAAGAAAAGGGGAGTATTTCTGTCTTGACTTAGGGATACTGTTATTCTTTCTGCTACACTATACTGGTACCTGCACACACTGCCTCAAGGAAACTACAAATGCCAGGGTGCACTGGCGTGCCTCTTCTTCACCCATCTACTCTCAGAGATGCCAAATGTACTCTTTGTAGTCGATGTAACATATATACTCAAGATGCACCAAAGTGTCTGCTTCACTTTCTCTTTATTTCCGTCTGTGTGTCTGTCTACAGCAACCAGTTCCACAAAGCTGGAAGACCTGAGCTTTCTTGATGAACAGCGCAACACCCCCCTGCGGACATCCATTCGCCTACCCTGGCATAACACAGGAGGAAGGCCACCTCAGGACTCTAAAGGTGACTGCGCTATGTCTTGTTGCTATAGATACACATGAGGCAACCAGGGGAAGGTGGAAAAACACATCAGCTAATACATTTACCAGTCAATTCACTTATTTGTATTTACAATTTACGCATACATGTTGTACTTTTGTGGTCGTAGAGTTAGCCATGGCAGTTTTGACATGTTTGATGTTTCTGTCAGCAGATTGTAAAATGCTAAGAACTGATTTATTAAAAGTAACTAATATTCAATTAGAACAAATGCGTGATGATATTTGAGTATACAGCAGAATATAAAGTAAAGTATTTTGACAGTGACATGTTTTTCATTGTTTTAGCTCTACTCCAGTACACTAGATTTAAAATGAGCTGTGTTTCAGCTTTAATGTGCTCACATCCATATTAGCTTAACAGTGTAGGAATTGTAGCTCTTATACTATTTAGAGGTATGTATAAAAGGTTCTACAGTTCATACACGGTTCATCCGAGGTGGATGTAAACACCCTCAAATTAGAGCTAAAAGTCGGCACTTTATCCTCAAAGTCATTGTTTCATTTCAAATCCAGTGTGCTCAAGTGCAGAGCCACAAACAGAACTGTCCAAATACTAACAGTAGGCACTGCAAACACTACTGCACTGATTTATATTTATGCTATTCTATCAAAAAGCATGCTTCCTGCACACATTTAGCTCAGATAAAATCATGCAAGGTTTTCTAGGTTCTCCAGCCTTTATGTCGGTTATGTGTATTGAAACCTCGGTCTCACTGAGAGAAATCCCACAGAGTGAATATTTGATGAGAACATGAATAATTTAATATGACATCATTAGATACTCAAACTGTTTAACCCTCGTTTGAAAACGTCCTTTTCCACACCTCCTTAAACATGAAGTTGATACAGAAGCATCATGTCAGTGGATTAATTTTTATATCCCTGCGGAAGACACTTAAGCACTGAGCAACAGTCCATGTCTGTTCAGACTGAATTTTTATTCTATTCTGTATGTATTTAGTTCTCCGTTATTGCCAGGGAGCACAGACAGTTGTATGCCACTTAATGTTACAGTCTCAAACTGTTCTAGGCTTAAGTGAGTGAAGAAATGAGATATGGTTTGTTGTCTTGTAGTCGAGGTGGGAGTGTGGGCAAAGGACACCGCCATAGCCCGCACAACAGCTCAGGTCAAAAGTTTGCCAGCAGTTTACCAACAGAATGTTCTATAAATATTCCTCACATTTATCTGTGTAGCTGACTGTGTTATGAAAATGGTTCTGTACTATTTAGATAAATCACAATGAGGACAAAATTGTCCTTTTTGAAAAGGAAACAACCATACATACATAATCCTACATGGCAAATGTGTTAGTAATCGTTACATTGAAGTTAAATAATATGCTGGTGGCATTGCGTTCTTTGTCCCATTAACGTAAAATTGTGTATACTTATGAGTCCTGCCAACCTTCTATCCAAAGTAGAATTATTCAATTGACTGTCTCCTTTCCAAGCAGCCATTAATTTTGATTAATTTCAAGTTTGTTTTTTTCAGTATAAAAATAACGTTTAGCGATGAAAAATGTATTTAAAATAAGTAATCCATCATGGCTATGTAGTTATTAGCATGTGGTAATGAAGTTGGGCACAGGGACTGAAAAGTCTCCTGTATTAGTGCGTTCAAGGACTTCGTTAAAAATCTGCAAAATCGAACGTTAAACCATTGTTAAAACAGTAAGCCATTGTTTAGCCAAAGGTATGGTTATTTTCAAAAGGAGTATTATTTGGCCATTATGAAAGTAGGCAGTAATATTATTTTAGTAGAAGCAATAATAGGAGTAGGTTTAACTATCAACAGTGGTATGAATAATAGTTGTAAAAGCAGCATCAGCATTATTAGCAGCAGTAGTTGTATTTATACTAGTATTAGTAGAGAGGATCAGAGCTTTAAAAGAGTTCCCGAGTGAACAAGTGTTCTTAGATCTAATTAGTTCTGAAGTGGACCAGATAGAGTCCTCTTTCAAGTCCACTTACTTTGTGATTCCACTTAAATTAACTTTCATCCAAACTAAAGCAGACAATGAAAAAAGAGACTTTTAAGACTACAATGTTCAGGTTTTTATATACATGGCACACTTTGGATGAACAAAACTATCAAGATGATCTTTAAGCATTCCTTAAAAGCTGTTATACACTTTCATGGCAATGCACGCAGGTTTGTCTGTAAAAGATGGAAGATGAATTTATTCTGGGATAAATTAAGGCTGCACTACAACCCAAGCAAATTTTTTTTCACCTGGAGGAAGGTCCAATGTTTTCATTGCATGATTGTGTTATTGGCACATCATTCAGAGGCTGCAGAAGAGCTTACAGTTAAGTAGTTGATTTGTAGTATTACTGATAGAAAGTGGGTTTAATTCCAAAAACAAACTGAAGCATGTTTCATGCCTGACACTACATATTCCTGCATTTGTGAGAAAAATAACGACACATTTATGAATTTGTTTCTTTCCTATCCCCTTCCTTCAGCTCGTTTTGCTCCCTACAAACCCGTGGACATCATGCTCAAGCCCTTGCTGTTTGAGGTGCCCAGCATCACCACAGACTCTGTGTTCGTGGGCCGAGATTGGCTCTTTCAGCAGCTGGAAGATGTCCTGAAGACCAGCGAGTCCACAGACAACCACGGCGCTGTAGTGGTGGGCAGCGTGGGTTATGGGAAGACTGCCATTATCTCGCGACTAGTAGCGCTGAGCTGCCACGGAGGCCGCATGCGTCAGATCGCCTCTAACAGTCCCAGTGCCTCCCCTAAAAGTAAACTATTTTAATATTTGCACTACATTAGCTGCACGTGTTTATAGTGTTATTATATTTTCAATTTAATATTAGCGTGCAGAGTGTAATGCCTACATGCATATGTGACAAAGGGTGTGTCTGTGTCTTCCAGGTGGTGGGGGACCAAGCACAGACCTTCCGCTCAGCCAGCCACCGCAGCCCACCCCACCTTCCAGTGCTACCAACACGCTGAGGACCAACAGCTGCCCGGGGACCCCCGAGATGCAGCGACGTAGGGAAGAGGCTGTCAAACGCCTGGCTGCAAAGGTACAACTTTAGCCGATACTGTACCTCAGCATTCAAGAGAAATCAGTGTCAAATGGAGAAAAAAAGATTGTCTCACTTTATTATTATTATTATTCTTGTCAGTCAGCTTCATTAAAAAACCGGTCTGATAACAATTGTCACTTTAGAGCAAAGTAGTATTATTTAAACAAAAGCACAAGTATCTGCTGTCTACGGTGTACATTAATTAAATACACTGGGTCTACTTTTTTGGACAGTGTACTGTTTATCTACCCTTCTTGCACTTCCTCCTGTGTGTTCTTGCCTGTGATACTCTCTGTTACAAAGATGTTCACGGTGTGCAGAGCTGCTTTTAGTATGTATGAGATGCACTGCAGAAACCTGATACCAGCTCAGCTCAGTTGATTTATGTTTATATGTGTTTGTTTATGATTTATGGTTGTTTATGTTCATTTGTTTGATATTCAGCCTATGAAATATAGATGGGCTTCAGCAATCTGTTTATATTATGACAGACAGTCCCTCCATTGGTCTTTCAGAGACCTTTAATATCACAGGCTCATCACAGCTTAGTTAAAGACTTGGCCATGAAAAGCAAGTTCATTATTAATGTCCGCAGCATCTCAGTACTGCAGTGTGACTGTGAGGAAGTGGGAAGGTAGAAAACTTCGTCTCAGGTCTTTAGCGTGCCCTTTTAGCTCACAGATGGAAGGCATTTGCATTGTGTAGGGTGAAAACTACCACAGGGTCTTTTGTGTGTGCTGCCATGGGAACACACTAACTATCGGCAGAACTTTTTCTCATACTGCAGTCTGACATTTATTTCAGTTCAGCTGTCTGATGTAAAACAGATTTTTCAGATTTGTCTTTTTTTTACATCCTTTAGAGAGATTATATCGTAGCTGCTGTAGCTTTCACTATCTTTCACTGAACAGTGCTTCAAGTTGCAACACGTTAGATAGGCTTAACATAAAAAACAGTACATAGCTAAAGCTTTTTATTTTATTTTATGTGCACAGAAGATCATTTGTAGAATTTGTGGGGGGCATTTTAAGCCTTTATTGGGCAGCCTGCCGGTGATTGAGTTGCATTGTGGGTAATGTAGGCACTAGGTTTTGATAAGAAAGAAGAATATGTGGAATAAAAAACAACGATATTACAGATTCTTCTGCTCAATTTAAAAATAAATAAATAAAATGTCCATCATGAATCAGACATTGTTATAGGGTTGCAATACTAAATCAGTGGAGTACTCTTTTAACCACAAATTCACCCTGCATCCATTTTATTTAAACTAAATCTACAAATGGTTTCACTGCTAACATTTAGTAGTAAAGAGTTATCAGGGGATCAAGCAACAAATGGACATCTACTAATTATTATTAGTCCCCAGCTTCCCACTATGTGAAAGTCTGTTTATATGCTTTAGCTAAGAACAGTTACACACTTTTAACCATTTGGCTTTGAATTAATAAAGGTGACCTGAGTGAGATAAAATCACTTTAATCAAAGCTTCAGTAGTACTAGCAGCTAAAATAGGCAAACAATGAATGTTTAAATATAACACATACTTTTTAGTTTGTTATAGTAGCATGTGGACAGTTAAAACATTTCTGTATTTTAGTCAGCAACACTGTCATCATTATTGTAGACCATTTGTCTGTGAAGGAGTTGGCAGCAAAGACACAGACAGGAGTTAGACCATATTTCTGCAACGCTTTCTCCGATTATGAAAATTGTTCAGTGGGCAGACAAGTCAGCACTGTACCTGTCTGAAATGTTCTCTACTTAATGCACTTTGGCTTGGTTCGTGGAATTGCTGCTCGCAGCTGTCTTTTGGTTTTATAATCAGCTCCACATCTTTGGATTTCTGCTATTAAAACTGTCACAGTGGTGTTTCTTTTGTCGTTCAGTTTTTTAATCATCAGATCTTACATTTTTGTATTCAGCATCATGAAATCATTTCAGTGGCAGAAAGCACCTTTGGTGACTGCTGGCTACACCTATTCTCATGTGCGGTTTATAAAACAGCACCACTGAGTGCACAGCATTGATGGGCTGTGCACCATGCAGTACCTGCACATTCAGTACATTTTCGAAAAATACTTAGAATTGACTGAAACTCTGAGAGGCATTTAATAACTTTGCCTGCTGAGAGTTTTAACAAGGAAGATGGGGATCACTGTGTTTGAGAGAATATTTTGGATTCACAATGGCTCGATTTGAATACCTTTGTGATGGCGGATTTGTTAGCTCTGTTGATGGGTGGTATAGCTTTCTAATGGGACGCACTGATCCTGCTTTGTCCTCATTTTTAATGTTACTGATTACATCCTGGTGTCCCTGTAACACCTTCAGGGTTCAACACCCTTGTCCTGTCATGAATGCCTCTTTAATAGTGAAATGGAGCGTGAGAGAACTACTGTGCAGTTTGCCTCTGCCACTGGGAACGCTAAAGTTCATGCACCAGACAGACTTTATGCCACTGAGGCTCATCTAAATATCTATGAAACCCAAGCAATATCCCTCAAGCCAATTATTGTGTAAAGTGTTTCCAACAGACGCTCTCATAGGGGCTCTGTTCCTGTGATGTGTGAATACTGATGCAACACCGAGCAGCTTCTGTCAAATTCTGTCAGTTCATTTTAATCATTGATTTAAAAGTGGTCTCATAACAGGGGCACTGAGGCCATTACATTTTATGGTTTATTACAAGTTTTATGTCTCACTCCTATGATAGAGGAGTCTTTTTAGGCATTGTTTCTCAACAGTAAATTCATTGTCATGCCAGTAGATGAAGTACTGCAGGTGCACTGCAGAGTGTTGCATCATAATTTGTTGATATTCTTATTGCTCATTGATGAGGCAGTAGTCTCCATGACTTGTGCACTAACTATCACTGCAGTCTCTTTGTCAGGCACCTATCCAAAGTCATTGTATTTATACAAACAGCAGGTTACGTACTGTATTTACTGAATCTAATTTCACAGCCTCCATCTGTTGCTTTATCGCATCTTTCCAACAAAGCCCTCAATTTGTGCGACATAAAATGCCCCAAGAGAAAAATGTTCCACAGTCTCTGTTTTCTCCAAGACATTTGACTAGAATATTGTGTTCTTTTAAGGTAAACCACCACATCACAGCCCTGTTCTTTGTCTGTAATTAACCACAGGTGATGTGACTGGTGAGCCATCATTCCAAAACATAGAAATAGTGCAAATTTCTCTGTACCAAATCCCCCAATGAAGTGTAATATTTGGTTATCTTTTCGAAGGGATATATGAATCAGTTGCTGTGTTATTCTTTGGGTTTAATTTAGTTCCTATTCTCTCACTTTTATGTTTTTTTATGATGATATGTAGAGCAAATTTAATTCAATGGAATTTAAAGGCAGTCCCAGGCTGTTGTATTCTTTACTTCTAGAAACTTTTGTCGCTTTTGTTATGAGTTCACATCTGGATACAACTTGTTGGTATTGCAGTGATAGGTAGGGGTGAAATGTGCCATAGACAAAGCTCCAACCCTGGGCTTTTGTTTCACTTAAATTGCAATTACAGTCCCCCCTTTGAGCAATACCATCACGAGGCTCTGAATTGGTGTTTTACGGTTTCATTGTTCCTACCTAGCCTTGTTTCAGACCTCTAAATCACTGTCAACATCTTTGTTATTTCAGTAAAATGGCAATCCAGGTTATTTTCCAAAGCTACCAGACCAGAATGTATTCCTGCAATGCTATGCACATCCAGGTGATTGCCATGATTCAATAGGAAGGATATGAGTCATACATCACATGCTATTAAAGTATGAATCCTAGAAGGTGGTGTAGCAAAAAGTTTTGTCTGTTTCTCTCTCCCTCCCCTACCTAACAACCTGCTTTGGACCAATCATTCTGTGCCACCTCAACAGATTTACTGCAGCTAGAATGCTTATGGTGGATTTATTAGTCTATGTGCTTTGTATTTCCTCTATTACAAATGAAAGAAATATATTTATAATATATAATACATTTTCAGATGTCACTGTGGTGTGGCTTAAAGGGAAGTAGGCTTTCCAGAAGCTGGTCATCATTGTTGATGGAGCAAAAGGCAGCAGCAGCAGAGGTAGAGCCAGCAGAGGAACAGGTCACCTGCTCCTCCTACTGCTGCCCCTGGAAGTGTGTCAGCTCCTCCAGGTTGGACTGTAATTAGAACAAAGTCATACATCCCCAGGGCATCCCTCTTTCCTTATTCCCCATCCCTGTCCATCCTTTTCCCTTTTAAAGCAGACCTCCTTTGAACACTGCAGCAACCCGTTCAGACACAGAAGATCCTTCTTTTAGAACTCCGCCTGGGATCCACTGGCTCCTTTTTATAGTAGAGTTTATCTGAGGTGGTCAGCCATTGCCCACTTACTTCATTAACCCTTCTTTGTGGACTACGGGGGATAAAGTGATGTTCAAAACTTGGTTTAAGAGATAATATGTGGCTTCATGGAGGCTTTGAATTTAAAAAGGCATCAGACTGAACACTGTATACACAGAATTTGGATTTTAGTCAACAAGGCTGTTGGCTTTTGCAAATGCTTTGAGGTTATTGAATGTTTTCAGCTTTTTATATTTTTCATTGCTGAGCCAAAACTAATTTATGCTCCTCATTTATTACTCTACCATGTTTTAATTCCTCTTAAGTGTGAAATAACACTGGCTTTGTCTGTTTTTCTCCCTTCCCTTTGTGTTCCAGGTGGTGGCATATCACTACTGCCAGGCGGATAACACGTACACTTGCCTGGTACCAGAGTTTGTACACAGTATCGCTGCCCTGCTGTGCAGAGCACACCAGCTCAGTGCGTACCGGGAGCTGCTGCTGAAAGAGCCCCACCTCCAGAGCATGCTCAGTCTGCGCTCCTGTGTCCAGGACCCCATGGCCGCCTTCCGCAGGGGGGTCCTTGAGCCACTTGCCAACCTTCGTAAAGGTAAAACACCATTGTAAAATATTTCAATAGTTCATGTTTGTAAGCTTCTTCTGTTGTGACACATTTACTGTTTTATTCTTTAACAGCTGCATGTTACTCCACAGTACTCCAGGAAATGTATGTATAGAAAACATTCTGTAGATGACACAGCACTTACCCTTGGCAGAACTGTACTTGTCTATGAGGTTTCAAACTCACAACCGACACTAAGTTATAGTGTCAGTTGCTTTGTAGGCCTTCTGAAACCTCCAAAAACATGATTGGTTTTACAAAGGATATCTATGCCCCAGTTGATTTGATAGATTTGATAAACCAACTAGAGAGCTAGAATAAGCAGGAGAAGCAGGGCAATTCTGAACCCCACACACTTCTCTGCACTGTCCTCCTCTATCCCTTTCTAACTACTCCCTACCTGTTATGGATGTATTGATGCATGTTTATGTGTCTTTGAGCAAGGCACTGAACCCCATATTGTTTCAAGTGTATGTGTATGGGATAAAACGTAAGTTGTTTTGGACTGTTGTGTCTGCCAAATAACTAATGAAATGTAACTGAAGTGTTAACTTAATTTGCTATGTCATAAAGAGACACTTCAACTTGCAAACATTATAGGAATGTTAAATAAGACTATCACAAGCTTATGATGATACCAAAAAAGTAACTCCACCAGCTGCCACTGAAAGTGTTAACCGTTTTCTTTACAGAGCAAATGTAACTTGACATTTCAGTAGTGAGTGAAGCGTGAGCAGTGGCTGTGTAGTTGATTAATCTAAGTAAAGGCCCTTACCACTTACTCTCACCACACCACTGAGAGGGAGGCTGTAGTTACTGCGAGGAAACAAAGCATCTCTCTGCACAATCACCACGGGGCAGTTTAGATAAGCTAATACCGTTATGAGCTGTACCTCACTGCACATCCTCTTACCTTTGTTGGTTATTGTGTGTATGTTTCCAGAGCGGAAGATTCCAGAGGAGGACCACATCATCTTGATAGATGGGCTGAATGAAGCCGAGTTCCATAAGCCTGACTACGGAGACACCATTGCCTCTTTCATCACTAAGATCATTGCCAAGTTCCCCCCCTGGCTTAAATTGGTGGTCACTGTCCGGGTCAATTTACTGGTAAGGAAGAACTCATTCATAAAAAACATGGGGTGAGCTTGTCTTACACACACACACACGTTTATATATAACATACATTTTCTTGCAAAATGATGGAATTAATCGACTCATTAAAGATTTCAAATTAACCTGCGTGTGTTAAGGGAGAGTTATAATCACTTTATTACAGCTAGCGATTGTAGAATGTAACAAACCTCAAGTCCAATCTGCTGTCACTTCTTGATACTGTGGCTGCCATCAAACCTTGCAGATTTTTGAGTTGAAAGGTTTTCCTTAGCTGCTTTTCCTTCTCATACTCTACTCTCTACAGAGTCGTTTTTGTCCAGCATATCCAGGAACATTCACTGACCTGGGAATCAAGACTGCAGTCACTTTGAGCTGACTAGCTTGGAGGGAAAGTGACACCAGGTCGACCAGTTACAGAGATGTGCTGGGCCTGTGTTGAACTCACACTGGTGATAGCTGAGGCTTTGACATGAGCCACATGACGGCTGATTTTCTTTGCTGGGACAAAGCGTTGAGCCTGGGAATATTGTGATAGCTGACTGACTGACATCCAGAACTTAAGTTATTAATGCTCAGGCAGAAGCCAGGCCGAGGTACTGTCTATCAGTATGCAATGCACCACAAACCAAGTTCAGCCCATTTGTTTTAATCCTGCAACTGTGAGCCAAAATTAATATTCAGTTTATGGCAAGGTTCTCTGGATATGCTAAATCAGTATACTGTAAAACTGACATTTTGTATTCAGCTTATATGTATTCACCTCTATTAATCTGTCAGGATCAGTTTATAGTGTGGAAAGATTTTTTCGGATGTCTCAGTTGACTGCACACAATGCAATTTGCTTAAAACACCTCTGTGAAAGTGAATGTAGGTTGGCTCTGACTGACACAGTGAAGCAGTTTTTTAATTGAAGTGAATTTGTGTCACAATCTCTGAACTCGCTAGTCAGTTTCACATGTCACAATGAAGTAATAGATAAAAAGGATGAATCATTCATATAGCATTGGAGAGGCAGCATTATACTCTTTCTTCAATGTAAGCCATGAAAGAATACTGCTCAGCTTGCAACCACAGCATCATATTTGTGTGTAGAAGTCACATGAAAGTGTCACAGTATTGTTTTGCACTTTGAACAAACAGGATTTCACCAGGGAGGAAGGGTTCAGGATATTGGCCTTTGCTTGCTAGACTAATATCTGGCATATCTGTGAGGTGTTGCTAGCACTTCACCCACCTTGTGGATTATGATCAGTGCAATTCAGTGACTCTGTGCATGTGTGGATACATGTGTTTGTGCGTCTGTTTGCTGTACCTTGTCATGATGAGGTAGGGGGAAGTGTTATCTCACCAAGGCAATGTTTCTCTAGCCTCAGACAGGCAGAGGATTGGAGGATTAAGGTGCATTGAATTCTCCAACCCCCAGGACATAGATTGAAATGTGAGCTCTGGCTCAGACCTCTTCTAGAAGTGTTATTGTTGCCCCCCCCCCCACAACCACCACCACCACCATCCCATCCATCCCCTGCCTCTTAATACCGACTTTCCCAGTTGTGTTTTTCTCATAGACACATTTCCAACAGTAGCAAGCGTCTGCTGTGGCCTGATAGCTCAGCGTGTTTGCTCCCCCGCTGCCTTAAAGACAGTCCTCTGATAGTTAATGCACATAAGCAGAATTTTTTTTTAAATGGCAGGATGTGAAGAATGCTTTTGGCCATAATTCTTCTATTTGTTTGTTATGGTAATAAGGAATACAATTTATATTGCAGAGACTAACTAGAAAATTACTTACTGTTATTTGGGTATTAAGGTTTGATTGGTACATTTTCTTATTAATATAGTCTAATATGCAGTGAGAAGGAAATTAAGCACCATGGCTCCTCAAATATATGTTTTTATATGGCACTGACTGTCTTTACCTTGTCTCTACCATAGGAGATCACCAGCCTTCTGCCCTTCTGCAAGATCTCCCTGGATGACTTTTCTGACAACAAAGAGATAAGCAACGACCTCAATGCGTATATCCAGTACCGTATAAATGGCAGCAAGGATATCATGAACAATATTAGCCTGAATGGCAAGGCCGACCCTATCACAGTTGGCAAGCTCAGTAGCCACCTGATCTCACGCAGCCAGGGTTCCTACCTGTATCTCAAACTAACCCTGGATCTGTTCGAGAAAGGCCACCTGGTCATCAAGAGTGCCAGCTACAAAGTGGTGCCTGTCTCGCTGGCGGAGCTGTACCAGTTACAGTGCAACATGAAGTTCATGACCAATTCGGCCTTTGAGCGCTCACTGCCCATCCTCAACGTGGCGCTTGCCTCACTGCACCCCATGACTGATGAACAGCTGTTCCAGGCCATCAACGCCAGCTTCGTCCAGGGGGAGCTGCAATGGGAGGACTTCCAACAACGCATGGAGTTGCTCTCATGCTTCCTCATCAAACGGCGGGACAAGACGCGCATGTTTTGCCACCCCTCCTTCAGAGAGTGGCTGGTGTGGAGAGCTGATGGAGAGAGTACGGACTTCCTCTGTGACCCCAGGTCAGTCCTCTGCTTTATAAGCAAATGTACTAACTCAGCAGCTCTCCCTTTAGGAATGCGGGCTACTATTACAGGCATGACAAGTCGGAAGTGCACCTAGAAAATATTCTCGCAGCGCATCACAATTAGACCTCAAACAATCTGTAGAAAAGCACAAATTAAGGCATGATGATAATTACATGACATTAGTCAAATCAATTTGAAAATAAACGTTGGAGACTTTTAATCAAGACATCCTTACGGTGATTTTGAGACTGTGTAGCAGACAGCACTCTTGTGTTTCAGAAATAATCATGTTGTTTGTCCATTAAGTTTTTACTTCTCACTGTGGTTCTGAATTACTTATTAATAATATGTAAATCATGGCCACCACTTTGCATGAAAAGTAAACTGAAATGAAGGACCTCGCATAAGTAGAATGTTCTAATCAATATGTTCAGCGTGACTCATTTCTGAGCCGGGGAGGAAATCTGAGTTTAAGATGTTCCAAGTATTTATTGTAATCAAACAACCCACTATCATGTAGTTGCTGCATTGCTGTATTTTTTATTTAGTTACTATCAATCAACAATTCACTACACTACTGAGGTACAGAGATCCCTGCCGCAGACAGAATAGCTGATTTTCGTCATGTCATGTTATATTAAGTCGTGTTTTTAGTGTGTATTCCTACCAAAGTGTACCTGTTAACTAAAAACATATATCAGAAATGGACCTTTCAATCAGTCCTCAGGAAATAAGTTGTTTTGAAAACTATGAATACCTTTTTTTATTTGCGAAAATGTTGGCCTAAGCATTTTACATTTTACAGTCATGTGACTCTACTGTGCATTACTCTTGAGTTAGAATCTATTTCCAGATGAGACTTCAATCTGCAGAAAACGATCATCGTTTCCTGCTGTGCCTTTCCTGCCCTGTGAGACAGGCTTATCTGCTTTAGTAGTGCTGCCTAATTGTAATTCTGGAGCCCCATCACCCACATTACAGACTTGACTCATTCACACTGGATGACGTCAGTTTGGCTCCTTTTTTTCCTCCCTGTTGCTCGTCAGTATCACCTCTGCTCACACAGTGGTGTCTCTAAATGGACCAGAGCCGAGCTTCATATTCTGGTCATTTACAGCCTTCCAACTCCGTCATTAAAAAAACAAAGGCTCAGTCTGGCACAGGGACTGCACATGCAGACAAAAGCTTGCAGCACTGCCTCTCTGTTTATGCCTGGGCACGGACAGACAGAATTTTAACCAGATCAAAGTGATCTGCAATCATGCATGTCCTTTTAATGAAGTTCTGCATTAATTAACGCCGGAGTGGAGAACCCAATGGTTTCACACTCTTCACCATTTTCGGCATTTAAACCTAATTTACAACAGCAGAGAACAAAGGTGCCAAGGTGCTCTTCATGACCATAATGAACAAGTAGTTTCATGATGAACACCAAATGCATCAGTAGATTTACATATGGCAAAAAATTACCATCTAAAGTTTATCCTGAAGCAGAAGACCAGATGAGACTATATGAAAACATTTTATGAACATTAAATTTTATGCAACAAAAGGAAAACTTATGTCTTCTAGTATTTTGTTGTCATTCTATTTGTTAACTATTCTGCTTTACAGCTGAGTATCCCCTCTGTTGTTTCCTCACCCAGGAGTGGCCATGCTCTTATGGCTTTCATGCTTTCCCGCCAAGAGGGGAAACTGAATCGTCAGCAGACCATGGAGCTGGGACACCACATCCTCAAAGCACACATCTTCAAGGTACGGCTGTGGAACCTGCTGTATATCTGTTTATTTATGTACTGTGTGAGTATAGTTCACCAGAGGATAAGCCATGGGATGTGAAGAGAAGCACTGACAGCTTGTGCAGCTCAGGTTCATTGACTTTACGTATGTGCTTGTGTCTCTGTGCATTTATATATGCATTGGTGTGTGTTTGTGTGTGTGTGTGTGTGTGTGTGTGTGCAGGGCCTGAGTAAGAAAACAGGTGTGTCATCCAGTGTGCTGCAGGCTTTGTGGATCAGCTGCAGTGCCGACGGCCTTTCTGCAGCCTTGGCCTCCCTGAGGAATCTCTACACACCCAACGTCAAGGTAAAGATCTTCTCCAGCTCTTCAGTGTCAGTCGGGCCTGAGACGATCAGCCCCATTAGCTGATCAGACGATGAAAATGGTAATTCATTGATGATTGCAGAGGCTTGCTTTCTCAGTTTTATACCAGTTTAAATAGAATCGTCTCTGGGGTTTTTATTGGTGGTCAGACAAGATAAGCTATTTTAAGACTATTTTTAAGATCACTTCAGAATCTGGTACCTTATGATGGACACTTTTTATTATTTTTACTTTTGACTTTGATTCAGATTTTTAGTCTTAGTAGTTAATTGATCAATCAAAACAATCAGTAGATTGCTTGATAATTAAAATAATCTATAGTTGCAGCCCAAAATAACAAACACACTCGGCAGGTGACAGTCTCTACACTTTAAGGTCCAAATAATTTTCCTAAAACTCTCAAATCACACGTCATGATGATGATTAGTATACAAAGTATTATGAGTGACATCTGACAACCTCAAATATCCTCCCTAAATGCTTTTGTAATTCCACAGATGGCAATTAAGTTGTGAATTATTATAGATGTCACGCTCTGTTCCTTGCACGTACTTATGGCTTTGAGTGTGAGCTCAGCACAGACTAACAATGTTAACCACCATGAAAAGCAGTATAAAGATGCTTATCGGCCTAGACTGATGCATCTCGTTTCTTGCCATTTCCTTGATGCATGGCAAAGCAAATGCCATTAACAGGCAGGCAAACGTGTAAATGAATACACAAATAATTAGTCAGACCGAGTTACATAATTTAAATGGATTGTAAAAAATATGAAAGCTTAAACTTTTCTCCCTCACCTCTAAAGTCACTTCCTCATTTTTACTGTTTAATTAGTCCCAGCTCTTTTATCCATTTTCAGTTTAGTCCACAAAGCATTTGCTGTTTTCCTCACATTTCCCATTTTCTCATAACATTTCACAATAATTCACATTTTTCTCACATTACCCTCTTTTGACATTTCTTGTATTCCTTGCATTATGTCCCGTTTTATTTGTTCCTGATATGATAATGATAAGAGAATGTCGCAGTATGTTCAGGACATAATAGATCTAGGTGCGTGTGTGTGTCTCATGTTAGCAAATTAATATAGACTAGAGCAAATGGAAAGAGTGTGTTAGTGATAAAAGACTGTCTATGTTGCGTTTGTTAATTAACAATGGTTGGCAGGATCACACTGGATACCAACCACTTATTTGGACACAAGAAGAAAAGAAGTTATTTGAAAAAGGCTGATACATTCAGTTAGCATCTTTGGCCAAGTGTAATATCATAATTTATATCTCGTCAGTTGCTTATTTCACACAGTGATTAGGCATTTATGTAACAGATATTACCCTGGCATTCTTTTTCTCATATAAGCGACATCTTTGCAGGAAACTGGGAAATAGATATTGATGAAATGTGTGCTAGGATGAAGAAAACAGGAAATGTGAGGAGTTAAAAGGTCAACATGAGATGAAGGACAGAAAGTCATATAAGGATTAATTTTTTTTACTATAAATATAAATGATTTAACTGACTGTATTATTAAAGGTAGCAGCAGAAAGAGAACTCCCTGTGAACCTTCCAGTTTTGTTTTGAGAGGGAGAAAATCGTTAGCCTTTCCTGGAGAGGCCATTATGTCGCAATGATGTGTTCTGGCTTGAAGCTAAATTATCCTACTTTTTTCTTAGTGTTCCATCACTTGTTGTCATTGTCATTGTCTATTTATGAGTAACTGTGTGTAAGTGTAACATCACTCAAAGAGACATTTACAGAACGACCTTGTTCTCTCCTCTGGGAAAACTGAGAATCGCTGTTAATTTATTCCACAGTGGATCCGGCATGTAACACACAATTTCATTTCCTGTTGTCGGATACTCATTTTGGCTCCGTGGTTCTGTTTGACTAAGCATTTATTATTGATTTCCTCATCTTGGAAGAGAATAACACACTTAATAATTGCATTCAGCAGAATGTGACCACTTCATTTGGTGTCTGACCTTTGCTTAGAGAGAAATCTCAAGATTAGGCTGAAGCAATACAAGCTTTTGAAATGAGTTACAAGGGGAAAATCAAAAGCATCTTAGATTCTTAGATCTAGATTCTGCTGCTGTCTAAATTCGTCATTGACCATTGTGTTCACAAATCCTTGAAAATCACAAATTGGAAAAATGTATGGGCTTGGAAAAGTGTTTGATCTCTTGTTGGACCTCCATTAAGATATCTTTAATGCCCTTGTGTAATGTTGTCAAACAATGTGGAATAACTGTTTTATGTATCTTTGAAGGTACTGTTAAGAGGAATAATGAGTGCATAAGGATTTACATGATCCTCCCGGATAATATTCTTTATATATGTTTACAATCCATCTATAATTTTGTCATCCTGATTTTCCATATTGTAGTTTTGCTATTTTGGTCTATTCTGTACACACAACGTCTGTTGCATGTCTGTTAGGGTTAGGGTTGTTAGGGACCTGGAAGAGTGTTACGTCCTCTGTTGCTGAGTTTTTCCTGATCCGAATCCAGGGTCTAAGGACAGAAGTGTCATATACTGTAGAGGCTGTAAAACCCCTTGAGGCAGATTTATGATTTATAACCCAGATTTGGGCTATATAAATATAACTGACTTGACTTGTTTATACTTGAATTTACAACAGTCTTTTGTTTCCTCATTTTGGCAATTACATTAATCTTCAGTTCAGATAAAAGGAAATGTTAAAAGACATCTTTTATTGTCTTTTTACATACGAGGGCTTATAAATGCAATAAAATGGAATTGTTTGCAGATAACACAGACTGCAGAGATGGTAACACTTTGATAACATTGTTCCAAACCAGCTGTCTGTGTTTGTACAATCAGGTGAGCCGTCTGCTGATGCTGGGTGGGGCAAACGTGAATTACCGTACGGAGGTCCTGAACAACGCGCCGGTGCTTTGCGTCCAGTGCCACCTCGGTCACCAGGAAATTGCCTCCCTACTGCTCGAATTTGGGTCCAGCGTGGACGTGGTGTCTGAAAATGGCATGAACCCCCTTTGCTTCTCAGCCGCTGCAGGACACTTGGGACTAGTCATGCTACTCTGCAAGAGGGGGGCCAAGGTGAGGAGCCTACATTTTTAATCCTCTAGTTCTATAAATAAAGATGAGTTCGAAATATGGGAGTTGTGATCATACAAACTGAAGCCGTCTGCCTGCACAGACTTTGCTCAGCCGCATTGATGACTCAAAGCTATTTAAACATACAGTAGTATGAGTAAAACTAACCACATTGTATTTCTACCAGGTTGATAATGTAGATAAGAGTGGCCAGTGTGCGCTGGTCCATGCCGCTCTCCGGGGACACCCAGAGATTATCCAGTACCTGCTGGAGCTAGAATGGAGTGCTGAGGGGCAGCAGCAGGACTGCGCTCTGAAGAACAAAGCTCTGCAGCAGGCTTTGATAGCAGCCTCCAGCATGGGACACACACAGGTCCGACTGACACACCTGCACACACAATCCACCCTCACCAGTCCCCCTACACATTAAAACCAATCGATGGACCTGAGGATATGATAAAGAAACTCAGGCGAGGTTTTTATGTCCTCTTTATGAAAGTCTAACTCACAACAAAAAGAGATGTGTTTGAAAGAAAAATTGACTTTACAGCAGCACAACACCTATTCTTTCTTGTGTGTTTTCACAACAACCTTCCACAAAGAATTCCAGAGAGCCGAGGGAACAATAGATCACATCTGAGGCACATCTTGTTCTCAGTGACGATGACTCGAAGTTTGAAGTATTATTTGGCCTTGTGTGTCTGAAAGCAGGAGTTGAGGATCGATCACGGTGCAGTGCCTTCAGCTGCCCAGGTGCGATGCAGGCCTCAAGGTTTATTTTGGCTTTCTCATTAGTTGGAATGGGATGCCGAGGCCCAGCTTAGAATAACAGAACTGGGCCAAGCTAAGCTGTCAACCCACATGTAGGAAGGAGACCCCGTTAAAGTCGAAGTATTAATCAGACTGGACACATAACCTCATACAGTGGTTTAGGGACCAGTGGTTCTCTAGTTTGCTGTGATTCATTTATAATAATTTGCTCAGGCAGCAGTATCCCATTTTTTGTTGTTATTCCGCTACAAAATTAGCATGTTGTATAACCTCTTGAAGGTTTATTTGATATCTTATGCTGAAACAGTATGCCATTAATCTAAGTTTCTTTTTTTGGCAGGTTGTGAGGGGCTTGCTGGAGTTGAATAATGAGCATGCTGTGCAAATTGATAGCCATGACACTCTGTGGGGAGAGACAGGTATGTTTTCATCCATCTTTTTGCATTATGTGGCTCCGTTGTATTATCACCTGCTGTTTTAGCATTCTGGACCTCGCTGCCATAATTGCATGCTGCAGTGGAAGGTCTTGAATCTCTCTTCTGCACAGTAATGCTCTCTGTTTGATGTTGACATCGCCCGTCCCAACTGTGTGTGCATTTTTATGGCCGTTCCAAGTATTTTTCCTGTGCTCTTCTTTCTGCTAAACGTATTAAAGTTTCTACTGAAAGAGTTTGGTCAACACAGCATTTCCTCTGAGCGATGATTTTCCAACATGCCTCTGGACTTCAGCTTCAGTATCCCCTTGGTGCTCTATGTTAAGATACTGCCAACAGTTTGGACATTTTGAAGTTACTCCACCATCTGTTGTACACATCCCTGGACATGTTTAGCTATACCAGGGGTAATGCTGTAGAATTACATATTGATTATAATCTTGTAGCCATAGACTTTCACTTAGAGCTTAATGTTTACATTTAGCTGTTGATATTAGTTGAACCTTTATTTCTGAGAAGGTTTTTGGGACTGCTGGTAAGTTTGTGCTTCGGCCTGATTAAAGTTGAGTGATGACAGAAAGTGTGAGACAGAGTTTGCCAATCAGGAGTAGATGTTGTGGACAGTGGCTGTTGTTAATGGCCTGCAGGAGGTGGCTGTCAGGTGTAAAACTGATTACATGAAAATTGAATAAAGTGCTAGAGAGCAATATTTAATTTGACAGGAATTACACCCCCTCTTCATTTTTTTTTAGGAATTGCAGAGGTGATGTGCTGATAAATGTGCTGTATGTAGCTGTGCATTATAGTCATTTTCAATGTACACCAAGAAGTGACCATAATATCCATTAGCCCATGTGCTTTTTCTGGTTACCAGTTTAAGAATATTTCTGATGCATTATGTAACACATGCAGTGCAGAGAGGCAGTATTTCTTATGATTTTCAGTGTAAAAGTGTGTTTTCAGTGTTTTGAAATGCTGTCTCATCTTCAACGTGTGAACTTTTGCTCTGAGAGTTTAGTGATCCAGGGCTATAAATGTTCAAATCGCACCCCTTTTTATTTGACAACAGTGTTTGATGCTTGTTTTTTTTGGTGCACAATCATACTAGAATAGATTAAAAAAAAGGAGAATTTTAATAATAGTCTCTTTGTGTCTGTCTCACTTGTAAGCCAGCAGGATTTAGCTCTGAAGGTTTGGTGCTACAGGAATGTAGGTCAGCCTATTAGTGGAGAGGCTGTCCACAGTGTGGTTAACTGCTAAGTGACTGCAGGACTTCGGACCTTATTACAGTCCTGGGACAAAGAGTCTGAAATATTATTATATATAAGGAACTTCTGTTCTGTTTCCACTGATATGACTAGAATCTGTGTTCTGGTACATTCAAAACACCTGCCTTCTCGTTACTGAAAACATAATACATTTGTCCAATACTTTCGGGCGTATTACTAAACCTGATGTGGAGCCTAGCTTCCAGCCCAGACATGACTACTGCTGTAAATAATAATAATCATACTCTCATAAACATTGGAGCCACCTGTAACCTGTAGCTGCTGCAGTATTTACCTCTCAGCTCCGTTTACAAAGTGGATGCTAAATCTCAGCCTTGATTTAGCCTCTTGGCATGCCTGCTGAAGTAATGAAATATCACAGGTAGCAATGGAAGGGCGCTGAGCTATGACACCACTCATTTAAAATGAGGCTCATCTGCATTCAGGGAAAAAAGGTTAGTAAACACAATTACGACCATAATGTTGATTTTTGTCCACGGGGTCGTGCTTGAATAAACGAGGCAGCCATAAAATGAATATTTAGTGGTGTGTTACAGATAGAGATGCAGCATTGTAGAGGAGTTCACTACAGACAGTAAAAATGACTCAGCTCATGTTGGCTGGATGCAAACAACAGAAATGATTAGGAGTGAGCGATATATTAAATCTCAGTTTCACCTCAAATCCCTGTTCTGCCATTCAGCGTGCAGATTTAAAAATCCAACCTGGTAGCAGCCGGCGCTCTGATGCAGAGAATACAAAAACCGACAAAGCTCCTGAAATATCCCCCTTTAAAACTGGCCGTTCATCGCTGTCTCCGAAACAATTCTCCGTTAACAACCTTTCTCTGAAAATGTATTTCATATTTAAAATTCAATGGAATATTACATGTCTATGCAAAAAGGCCCTCTGTCTCCTGTATTTACATAGAGGCAGATTGGATTGCACATCTGTACAAGCTCCATCTTTTAAAATCCCCCTCTTAGGATGCAAACCTCTTCCCCGTTATGCAAAGAAAAGTAATTTAACTGCACGGAATCATTCTTATTGTGGTGAACACACAGCAGCAGGACTGGCTCAAGGCAAAGACCCAACAAATACTTGTGTTTCAAAAGTGTCATCTTTTGTAAATCGCGTATCATTTTCTGATATATTTAGTTGTTTGTCTGCCCCGTGGTACAATATACACAGATCATTCTCTGGCATTTTGTTAGGCATCATAAAAATAAATAAATAAATAAATATATAACATCTTCTGACAAATGCAGTAGCCAGTGGGTACTTCTGTATATATTATTCTTGTCGGTTGTTGTCATGGCAATAATCCATTTAAATGAAAGCATATTCTTTTATTTGAGTCAGGATTTAAAATCATTTTGGAATTGAGCGTTTATTTCTCTCCTATGACAAGGCTCTGCTATTATTTTCTTTGACATGTACAAAGAGAGCAAGTGTTCATTCTGTATAATAAGAGCACAGCATGAGCTAACCCAGGCGGCTATTTGTGGATTTGCTCAGGTGCCTGGGGAAAAGATGCTCTTTATTCTTGCATCATGTGACAAACACCTGCATTGTTTTACTGTGTGCGCTGAAACCAACACCGTGCTTACTGTTTTCTGATGAGAAGATAGTTCTCTATGAGCTTTACTTCATCAGCGTTTTGGAGAAAAGATTCAAAACAACACAGATTTTAGGAAGTCGAAAATCATACACACGTAACATAAATAAATGCTCCCTTAATTTTCCCTTTATGAGCTGCAGGGCATTTTGCTCATTTCATGTCACTAATTTCATTCTTTCAATGTGGAGCAGTTAAATGTAAGAAAGGAAACTTTTCAGACAATATAATTCAAATTTAGCTGACAAAGGTGGAGGCAAAGCAAAGTATGCCTGTGTGCTCACTACACTGTGTAGAAATGCATTTCTTATGTAATGGAGCATCTGCTGTCCCCGGGCAAAGCAAACATGCCATTTTACAAATAACAATCAATGTCTCAGTGTTGGCTTTTATAAATTGCCTGCAACCTTTTGAAATGGACATTTGGTCAATTACTGAGTCATACTTAATTGAGTTGTTTGTGAATTTTACCCTGAGAGTAGCGTAAGCAACTATAACAGTAGCAAGGACACATTGAACAATCCCAATCTATGGTTAGAAATGATCAACTTAAAGCCTTTTGTCAGTGTTGTTAAAAAGGTTCCAGGTTGTTTATCTGCAAAGCTTTGGTTAAAATGCCAGGTCACAACATCTTCGTTGGTGTTGTTGGTGGTGTCTTGTGTTTCTCTGGCCTGGTGGTGAAGTGGTGGTGGATAAGGACATTATTGTGTGTTTACTTTGTAAATCTGTTTTATCAGTGATTTAGAGTCTCCTTCTCAAGACACTGTCAAGGCAGCTGTGTAGGTGGGCTGGAGGAGTAGGCAGAGCAGAGTTGAGGCAAGGCTGATGAATAGCTTACAAAACATAGTATGAGATAAAATAAGAAATAAGGCAAGACTTTAGTGATAATACTGAAGCAGCAAGTCAAACTGAAGTTAGAAAAAGGAGCTCCTTCTCTGAAGAGCAGAGATGTTTTAGTATTAAGAAAAGTATTTGTGAGATTACTCTGAAGAAGTGAGTAAATACTATTAACTTGGCATGAGGATATGGGAATGGCACTAAGCGTGGTGGAGAACGTCCAAGTTTAAAATGAGTTATGTAAAAACAGGCTTCACTTTCAAACCGCACATCTGTTGATAGTACGTTCAATGTAACCCAGGACCGTCCCAGGTGCTGCTCATGTTGCTAAGTTTAGCTGCTCGGAGTCATTGTTCTTGACTGAGCTGTGTGTGAGGATATCCATATTTTGAGCAGATGGAGGGCGGGGTTGTTTGGCTCTGATGGCTGTTCATCCAGATGGATGATGTCAGTCAGATATGGAGGCTCAGCGGCACCTTAGATCTCTTGGAGGTGAATGTGAGAGCAGAGCGGTTCTGGTTCTTACGGTGGATCTCACTCCGTTTTGACAACCAGCGCTCATTTAAGACCGGCCCATCTGCTGCCATACTAACTGTAAGCATGGAACATTTCAAGAATCTGTCTTTGTTTTCTTCACAGACCCGAATACAAACACAAATTAATATTTGTTTTCTTTTTGTTAAAAATGGATTGGACTGTTAATTCTAGTTAATCATGATCTGAAAAAAACGAAACAAAATATAAACAAGAATTGGTGGTAAACAGAATTGTTTGACTAATTGTCTAATGTTTGTCTGCAGATGTATAAAATGACTAAATTCTCATCTCTCTGTACAAGACTCGGGGAGCTCGAGGCAGGAATTTAATGAGTTTAATAAGCATAACATAATTGTCTGTTTTTAAACTCAATTAGCACCAAACATTAGCCTGCATTTGTCTACTCCATCTTTGCTCTGCAAAGGATATGAGAGATTCTGGGATTGCAAACACCATTTATATCTGAGCCTTTCCTTTATCTACATATTTGTGGGTTACTAAAGACTCAGGATGTTGCTCATGAACAGCATAAGTCTCTTTGTACTATTCATGTTATCATATTCACTAATCTTCTTGTGTCCTCTCTGGCTTGGTTTAAATTCCACTCCTATCTCACCCCTATACTGTATCTTTACCTTAACCTGTTCCTCTGTACAAATCTAAAAAAGTGTATGTGTGTGTTCTCTCTCCTCTCTTAAGCCTTGACGGCAGCAGCCGGCCGGGGGAAGATGGAGGTATGCAACTTCCTGTTGGAGCAGGGGGCGGTGGTGCAGCAGGTCAACCGGCGGGGGGTGTCTCCTCTCTTCTGTGCCGTCAGACAGGGACACTGGCAGGTGAGAAATGCTCTTTTGTTCCAGACAAACTATCCCTCTGTATCCACAGCAACCACACAGCTTCAAACTACAATTACGCCTCAATCTTCAAACACTGTGTGGCATTTTGTTGTTGCACAAGATAGATTTTGCACACAGGGTCACGGTCTCTGCTAAATGAACAATCTGAAGTTTTGTGTGAGCTCTGTGCGCCTAGATGTGTCTGATGTCTGTCTGTTTCCCAGATCGCAGAGCTGCTGTTGCAGCACGGTGCTGACATTAACATCAGTGACAAGCAGGGCAGGACCCTACTCATGGTGGCTGCCTGTGAGGGTCACCTGAGCACCGTAGAGTTTCTGCTTTCTAAAGGTGAGCTACAACACCATCACCACCACAGAACATCCATCATTAGTCTCATTCACCAAGAAATTACGAGGCAGTGAATACTCATTAGCTGGACGTATTAAATTAACAGAGCGTGGTAATATGAAGTGTTTAATTGTTTGTCTCCAAGGTGCATCTTTGACTTCGATGGACAAGGAGGGACTGACACCTCTGAGTTGGGCATGTTTAAAAGGACATAAGAACGTAGTGCAGTTTTTGGTGGAGAAAGGTGCGGTCATCGACCACACGGACAAAAACGGACGGACTCCGCTGGACCTTGCTGCCTTCTACGGAGATGCAGAGATTGTAAGTGAAATTAGTTTAGGGTTGTTGCAAACATCCCAGTACACACACCAACGGTGAACTCAGAGACACACGCAATAACACCACACACTGACCCCACACTTCATTTAGCCTTAACTGAGAACATCCCTATGTCATTATTGAACACATACCGTTCTGTGTTAGCTCAGCTCTTGACTGTCAACACGGTGTTTTTAACTGTTGGTGCTCTCGTGTAGGTCCAGTATTTGGTGGAAAGAGGAGCAGTGATAGAGCATGTGGACTACAGTGGGATGAGGCCTCTGGACAGGGCCATAGGCTGTCGGAACACGTCGGTGGTGGTGACTCTGCTGAAGAAAGGGGCCAAGCTGGGTAAGCACACTGCTTTTGTTTTGCTTTTTTTTTTTTTTTTTTAAACCTATGACTAGTTTATCATGTTTGTAGCTTTGTGTGCAGATACTCAGTGCTGTCAGTAAGTTTGTAAAACACCACTTTGTCAGCCGTTACCCCTGTGGTCTCTAGAAAGTGTCCGTGGTCTGCGGAGTTCTTTCACGTCTCAGTAAACACAGAGAGACTCTGTGTTTTGTTTTGTCGATATGTCGAGCTTGTTTCT
Source organism: Macquaria australasica (assembly GCA_005408345.1). Taxonomy (NCBI): domain Eukaryota; kingdom Metazoa; phylum Chordata; class Actinopteri; order Centrarchiformes; family Percichthyidae; genus Macquaria; species Macquaria australasica. The sequence goes on along the minus strand of SEMN01000053.1, from coordinate 396,377 downwards.
GTCCTGCTCAGTATCTCATGGTACTAAGAATAAGCTCAGGCTAATTTTGTGGAATGTTGTGGAAAAACCCGGTTTCCATTCCTGCTTTTCACTCACTGTTCAGCTTTTGTGTGTGTGCGTGCATGCTCACTTTTCCTGGTATGTCAGTGCATGTGTGTGGCCTTCCTCTTCTCCCTCATGTGCTGCTTGGCTAATTTAAGAATGTGACTTGTCACCTAAATGACATTCATGGAGCTATCTGGGTCTGCGGCTTATCTGCAGAGCACTCTTCTGTCTCAGAAAAAAAAAAAAATTGTTAATGGGCAGAACCTTTAAATGTTCTTTCAGCACAGTTAACAGTCTGCATGCATTTACCGCTGAAAATACATTTCAAGTCCAGACACATAATTGTATATTGTTACACTACACTTTACAACACATTTTCCTTTCACTACAAAATGACTACTCTTGCATGACCTCTTTTCTCTTCGCTCTCTCCCTCCTAACTCTCTTAACTGCCTTCAATAAACTAAGGCTACAGAACGTCTCCTTACGATCGATCAGGTACAATCTTTAGGTAACTTTACCTTGTACCAATTTCCTGAGAATGCAGTGACCATCTGTTGGCACCAGTAACAACGACGTAACACGCCTCTCTCGGCTTCTCTCTTACCCCTCTGCACCCACAGGGAACGCTGCTTGGGCCATGGCTACTTCCAAGCCTGATATCCTCATCATTCTTCTTCAGAAGCTGATGGAGGAGGGAAACCTGCTTTACAAGGTAATGTGCCACTGACAAAGAAATCACTTACTTACTACCAACTGTAAAGAGCACTTTCCTGTATTAATGAAATGGTTAATTTCACTAAACTGCCCAGATGTACTAAAAGACAATTAGCTATTATCAGATGATGTCATGTTTTTGTAATATAGAGGAGGCTCTTGGGGAAAAGAATCGCGCTTGCACGTAACGAGAGAAACAGAAAAATGCTGAAAAGCTGTTGTGTAGCAGGTTGTAAAACAAGTAAACATACAAATCCTGATTTGAGGCATATAAGATGACATGAATATTCACCGTCAGTGTGGTAAATGGCTAAATGATGCTGGTGGCAGTTACTACTGATGGATACCTAGCTTGAGTGGGAGGCTGCTAGAGTACATTCATACAGTAAAGCAGCACCAGACGGTCGTCTCTCTCAGGCTAGCCTAGTTCAAACAGGTTAACAGGTTGGTCATTTACAACAATGCTTAGCCTAACGAAACCTGGTGATTCAATCAAATATGTATAGATGTCTGGATAAGCAATGTCTGGCCACTGTGTTGGGTCATTGATCCGTCTGGACAGGGAAGACTGAAGGGGCAGGACGGCTGACCTATTAAAGAATCCCGAATGTTCAGGTTCAGGCAAGGTAGCAAAATAACTATTAGACATGTCTATAAAACAAAGGTTTGTTTAACGTGAAATTGCATTGACAACTATAGGATCTTCAGTTTTCTATCCCCCTGAAAGGGGCGCAGCACTGACGTTTTACGAAGTACCCGTATGTGCCGGTCTGGTCTATGGAAGTAAAAGGAGCACTGAACAATATAGTTTAGTTCAACGTAACAATGAAGTGATTACCATATTTTTCTAGCTCAGTCAAATGCAGAAAATGAATAGATGTATATGTTCTGCACCACTTACCAAAGGAGCCATGATCGATGCCTGACATTTAACAGATTGAGTTTTGTGGCAGAAAGGACAAGCCTGTCAGGTGGCGCGTGCGCGTGTGTGCGCGTGTGTTGTATGTGTGATTGATGAGAAGAGAGGGCTCGAGCCAGAGAGCAGCTATTGTGGGAGTATCTGGTGAATATCTTGCCCTGCTCCCCCCCTGCACATTTTCCTTCTGGTTCTGTCCTCTTCCTCACTGCATGTTTGCCCTCCATGTGTCCTCCAGAAAGGGAAGATGAAAGAGGCAGCCCAGAGGTACCAGTACGCCCTGAGGAAGTTTCCTAGAGAAGGCTTTGGCGATGACCTGAAGGCATTCAAAGACCTGAGGGTCTCTCTGTACCTCAATCTCTCCCGCTGTCGCAGAAAAACCAACGTAAGCCTCTCAAGAGACACTTCACTTTTTTTTCTGTTCCTCAGCCAGCGCTGTATTTTTAGTATGATCCTTTAATGACTTTAAATAAGGTGTTTCACTCACCAGATTTGTATTTGTCAGTGTAATGAATATCAAGGGGCATCGTTAAATGGATATTTTTTCTTTAGTTTTGAAATGTTATCGACAAAAAGATAAATCTGTGACTAGGACTCCAGCATGTGAAATGATTTGAGCATGTGTGGGCAGGGGAAGCTTGTTAGTGTTCAGATGGTAAAGGGGGAGAAAGCTGAACGCGTACTGGGCAGCGGACTCAATCTCCTGAAACAGTTTCAGTTCCTGCGTGTGCCAGCCTGTCTGCTCACTCTGCCAGAGTTTAACTGTGCCGAGCAGTTGTCCCTTTTCCTGTTAAAGTTTTCACCCAGTGTTTTAACAGAATGATGAATTTAAATGACTTAAAAATTACAATGAAGCAAACAAGCAGAGAGGGGTAGTTCTGAAGCTGTTCGGTCTTTGAATTTCTGGATAATCGTTCCTGCAGAAAAGCTCTTCATAAAAGTTTGTTTACATAAGTCTTAGTCTAGTCATGAGTCTAGCAGGAAGACTTTTGTAGCGGGCCAGCTGTTGATGCGATTACATGCCGCAAGCTAGCAGAAGATATGAGCGAAACGGGCACCATGTGGTTGTCTGTTGTGCGTTTCTACAGTAACAACGCCTGGGGTGCCTGCCAGGTATTTTACCATTTCACACAGGCAGCAGAAGTGTTGGAGAGATAGCACGGGTCAAATTCAGCCATTACTTAGTTTGAAAATACTGTGTAATGTCCCCAAAGCAATAAATGGCTGCATTTTTTATATAGATATACAAGAACAAGATATAAGCAGCAAAATGTTAATTTCTGTGATTGAAACTTAGCCACATGTGCTTGAATATCAACTGGTTGACTGTAATGTATTGATTCTGCTCCTTTTGTAGGATTTTGGGATGGCTGAGGAGTTTGCAACAAAAGCACTGGAGCTGAAACCCAAATCTTATGAGGCGTACTATGCCCGCGCAAGAGCTAAAAGAAGCAGCAGGTAAACTATTCAGCTCAGTTCCAGGCCAGCTTCTGTGGTTGTTATTGGTGAATTATGTGGTCTGGATGTGGCAACAATCTCTCTTCATTCTTTCTCCCATCCACAGGCAGTTTACGGCGGCCCTGGCTGACCTGCATGAAGCAGCCAAGCTGTGCCCCAATAACCGGGAAATCCGTCGTTTGCTGGCCCGAGTGGAGGAGGAATGTAAACAGATGCAGCGTACCCAGATTAAAGGGGGCCTCGCTGGGGCCGCAGCTGCTTCCAGCCAGGCGTCAGGAGGCCACGAGTCTGACCAGGAGCAAGATGAAGGACAGGAGGACCATTTAGAGCATAGCCTCGCCAGGAGCTTGGAAGGACAAAGAAGCATCCTGGAAGAAGAGGAAGAGGAGGAGGAGGCCTCGCTGCATGACCGAAGTGAAGCCTGCTGGTCACAGAACAGTTATTCCAGCAACAGTATGGGACATCAGAGTCAGAGTCCCGGCTCACCCCCAGGCCCCAGAAGGCTCCCCCCTCACCGGTACCCTCGAGAACACCGGGAGGCGCTGGCCCAACAGGGCCTGGTCCTGCAGCCCACCAAGCAGGCCCAGATAGTCAAGACCAACCAGCATATGAGCTCCATGCAGGCTGGGGGAGGGGCCGTGGGGGGCCGTGCAGCAGGGGCAAAATCTCAGTACGCTCCCTCCAGTCCCTTACCCAGCCGACACATGTCCAGTATGTTGAAGCCGGGCCCAGGCATCGACATCAGCCCTCTGCCGCCGCCGCCCGCTGACGAGCCTGTATACGGGAACCGCATGTCGCTGGCGGCTGCCTCCATCTCCATGGGTCACAGTTGTGAAAACGAGAGCCTCCATTCCTCCCAGGCTTCCTACTCATCCTGCAGCAGCTCCAAGGGCCTGGGGCAAGACAGGTTATCTGCCCACTCTGCATCCTCTCTGGATGGGTTGGCCTGCTCCGGTCCCGGACCCCAGGGGAACCACACTGACCCAGGAAAGGAAGGGATGTGTGGTGCAGTAGGATCGCAGGGAGGAGGCAGCAGCAGCAGCATGCGTGTGTCCAGTTCCACCAGCAGCCTGGCGTCCAGCAGCAGTCTTTCAGACAGCGGCAAGCTGGGACCTGATGTCCGCACCAAGATCTCTGACAAAACAAAGCACAACCAACAGGCCAGCTCTGCAACAGAGTACAAACCCAGACCCTTCATGGGCATAACTGACAAGAAAGCACGCTTTCAGCAACAGCTCCAGCAGCAGCAGCAAATTCTACAACAGCAGCAGCACCACGGCTTGCAAAGTCACCAGAGCCTGCAGTCTGCCGGCCGCAGCTGGCTGAACCACTCGTCCGACGGTCTGGTGTGTCACAACATGTCAGCAATGGGCCTGCTGCCTGGCGACTGTGAGCTGCCTTACGTCAAAACAGTGAGCACTTACCAGGAGCAGCACAAACCTCCACCACCTCAGGGTGCTATGGCAATGAGTAGCTTACAAAACGGCATGCACGCCATGGAATTCAAAGAGAAGTTCTGCCAAGCCGCCAACTGTTACAAAGAGTCCAAGCCAGCACTGGCTATGCCGCACACTTTCATGGACAGTAAGCCCAAGCAGCCTGGCCTAGCCCGAGATAATCCTGCCATTCACGTAGCGTCAATGAAACCAAAGCGATCCTTTATAGAGTCGAATGTGTAGAGATGTTTGTTTTATCTCTCATACAGTCCACAATGCACACACACAAGCAACAATCTAAAGTGAGAGAGTCAATTTCATTTTTTTTAAAAACCCCAAACAGAAGACAGTCTCACTTTTAAGCCTTGTAAGAAGTACAGTATGCAAGTGGTTTGTTTTCCTGCGTGAATACAGACTGCAGGCAGTGTACCGAATGCTCCAGATTTTTCTCCTCCCAACCTGTCGCTTGTGGCCGTCAGCTTCTGTTACATGACAACATGTCCGCCGTCGTTCAGCCAAGCTGGAGACATTGCACTGAAGGAAGTATTTGGGCATGTACTGTACAGTCCTCATCAACGCAACAGTGACAGTAAGCACTTTATACACCCTTAGGCCGCTCAAGTGCTTAGACGACATATTCAGTTACTGCATAATGTTATTACAGAAGAGTTCTGAGTGAGTGAAAATGGGGTTTGAACTGTGTTCATTACGTCCATGGTGCTGAGAGAGGAGAAATAAGGAAGAGAAAGTCCTCAGTGAAGGTGTAAGAAAGTCTAAAGGACGGGCATTCCTGTGTTTTACAAAGGATGTTATAGATCCTTTTGTGTATATTATATAAATATGTACTTTTCCTTCTTTTCAGTGAAGGTCTATGTTAAGTGTATTGACAAGTTCAGACTTGTGTATTTTGAGTTTTATGCACAATGTTGTTCAAATGGTGTTAAAGGTTCTAAAAAAGCATTTGTTAAATGTGTTTGTACATTATATAAATCACCATTAACATTGAATTGAAATCCTTTCTGTATCTGCTTGTTGTTGCTGTCTAGTTTAATTTATTTACAGCGCCAATGGCTTGGTTAATTGTAAAAGCAATATATTTTATATAGTTATTTTTGCACAGCTACTAAGACATTTTATGATTCTCAATGATGTTGAGTTTAAGTGCATGCTACAATTGCAGTTTATATTACAGAGTCAAAAAAAATCTATAAAAAACAGAAATGGTTTTGGGGCACAGTGCCATCAGCTCTATTTTAATATGTACGTTAAATGCAATTGTTGCCATGTTTTCAGTATTGTGAGCTTTATTAGCTGTGATCACATACTGTAATAGAACATTACTGCCATAGCCACCATGGGAGAGAGAAATAAAGACCCACTGAGGAAAAAACAAACAGGTCTGCTGACTTTTATTCTAAAACACAAGACTGCCTGAGTAAAGAGGACATTTAATGATTACCATGAACCTAAACAGGAATGCAACGGGTCAACAAAGTGAGACTAAGTTTTGCCGAACGGTGGCCACAAATCGTCACCTTGGAATTATAAGGTTCCATCTTCGTTCTGAGCGATTTTGAGATATTGCGCTTTAAAGTTTTTGCCTTCCCAATAGTTGATAGAGATAGAACCTTTTTGTTTCTAAATAAAAAGTCCAAAAATGCATACAACTTAAAAAAAAACACATTACATAATGTTATCACAGAATAAGAATATGTGAATAACTCAATTTTGGCAAAAATGTCAGAACCTTATAATTCCAAGATGACGAAATGGCGGTTACAGGACAATGGCACATTCAATTTCCATTAATTACTGGCAAGGTACGGTGCATTTACTTCTCCTTTTTACATGTGGGTTAAAAACCTTGAAATAACTGTGTGAAATGTTCAAATGTAGCACAACAGTAGAGAACAGACACTGTCAACTCAGTTACACTGCCCATCTATTTAAAGTTTGCTACAATTAGCCAACATTAGCCACCACTTGCTTCTGGTCATATCAGACCTAAGGCTGTAGCAGCAAAACCCCTGAGTGTATTGATCAGAGCAAGGCTATGTTTTATTGCTCATTAACTCAATTGTCTCACTTTATCCCAATAATTAAAGCGAGCTTATGTAACTTCTTGCTGAACGGCAGCCACTGTGGCCACAAGTGACCATTAGTAGACAATCAAAGTCAGCAAACTGACAAAGTAATGTCAGTTACACAGAAATATTTATCTCTGCTATCATAAGCTACCCTGAGTCTACTGAACAGTGGTGCATTTCATTTCTTATGAATTCTTAACTTTTTTGAGATGAAGAAGCTGTTATTTCTCCATCAAAAGTTACGTACTGTTGCTTTAAGCGATCTTCAAATATACAGTATAATGCCTTACAGTTGGCAGGTATTTTGTTAAACAGGACAAGTCATTTACTGGGTAAATATCCGTTGACTTATCCGAGAACTCAGATTCTGATTATTTTCTAGTACCCTGAACAAAACTCTTAATAGTAAATACTTCTTTCAGTGATAGTAAGAGCACTTGTTATTAAATGAGCAATCCCTGTTCAACGATGAAGTACCTGTTTAGTTGGATTCTGACAAGCTAAAATGAGCTGCTGTCTGCTGGCTCGACTTCCATCGTGTTATTGCCATCTTCAGAGATCTATTTGGGGTGAGGAGTGTGGTCTGTAGGAGCAGGTTCGTCATGGGACTGGTTTTGTTCTTGCCCCTGATCCAGCTCTCGATGGATTCTCGCTCATAGGAATACCCATCTGTGGAGTAGACACACATTTTGACACCTTATATACACAGATTATAGTGTATGCAGAAAAAAAATACAATGAATCGTGGACTCAGTTTGGTTTTAAGCGTTTGTTATCTCACCTGCAGCAATGACTGGATCCTTCATCAGCTCTCTGGTGATTGGACACAGAAACTCATCTGGGGCCTCTGAACCGCTCTGCTCTGCCTTCAGGGCCTCGATTTTCCTGAGGAGACGACCGCGGAGGCCCACAGACTCTGAGAAACCAGTTCAGTATTCTGTTCAGTGCGACTGGTAAATTACATCACATGCTGTGCAATTTCTTGTAACGCTTGAAACTTAGTGAAGCAAAGATTGTTTGTATCCAACCTGGGACCATTGAATGATCATCAAAGACTTTCTTGGTTTATGTGAAATACTGTCAAGTTAATGTTATTCCACTGTTTTTCTGTGAAACTGAATCAGTGAGGCAAAAGACACTCGACAGGAATAAATCTGGACGTCCTTTCAATCAATCTGTGCTGAGACACAAAGAGCCAGGCACACACTCAATGTGTGATGATGGCTCCACAACTCAGGCATGGTGTCTCCCCCCTGAGGAGTTTGTGTGGGTTGTAGTTCAAAGTTAACATCTCTCATTACTCTACTCGAGAGAGGAAAATCTCTGCTGCACGTCTCTGCCCACTGACAGCACCTTTTGAATTTGTCATCAGCTGCAAATTTCACCACCAGCTACAATGGAGGGAGGACCTTTACAGCCACACATGATTAGTGATGTGTCCGTGAATAGTGGCTGTGTCGCGGAGGTGCAGGTCTCATACAGGCAGAGATACAGAGAGTGAGAGCAGCTGCAGTGACATTTTCTCTCCTGCACTCTCAAATCCTCAAGAGATTTTGTATCAAATATATTAGGTTTTCACACACAAATAACATTATTACAGTGCAATTACAATTACAATATATTGAGCCAAGTTCTGTAAATCTATCTAGTGACATTCAATCAATTAATAAGAACAGTCATAACAAAGAAGAATATTTCTATGACACTTTAAAATATTGCACGGTGTAAACCGTCTACTAGTTTCAAACTGCAAGATGGGTAGTGAGAGTTTTTTTTTTCCACAACATATTGTATCTTCTTCAACAGGTAAGTGAGCCAGTTGCATTTTAATGGTTAAGACAATAGTGACAATAGATGTGATTGTTTTTTGGCTGCCAGGATAAGGACAGGGCCGTAGGCAGGATTTTAGAAATATTGCAGGGACGAGTCCCCCAACCCCCAGAAAGATTTTTACCTGACATCAAAAATAAAGTTTCAAAATGTTTTTTTAAATCATTTTATTTATTCAGTTATATTGTCTGTAAATTTTATTGACCAAAAATGGAGCTGTCTGTCTGTATAAAACCATGTATGTACAAAATGTCAACTTTTTGCAGGCTAAGAAAAGCGACCCTGTTTTCAGCTTCGTGACAATGCATTTTTCAGATAATGCGATGGGTTTTTAAATGGTTTAATTAGCCTTAGGTTTATCTGAAAATTTGGAGATACATGGTTTTCAGTAGAAATCAATTCTGCACACTGCCAGGAATAAACGCATGGTGGAGAAATAATTATTGATAGATAGATAGATAGATAGATAGATAGATAGATAGATAGATAGATAGATAGATAGATAGATAGATAGATAGATAGATAGATAGATAGATAGATGCTTAAAAGTAGTCTAAATTGAATATATTAAAGTCTAAAAAAAATACTGGAATCAGTCTTTAAAATATCCACACATGCAAAATGTACACTCGCCCCAAATTCCCAGAATGTACACCACAGACATGAGCTCAGCGTCCTGTCGCTACAGTCCTGATGAGGGAATAAGAAAGAGAGCGTGTCTGAGCGATATCGAGGTTCGTCATCGACTCACATGTTCCGAGGATGCTTGATAAACCATCTGGTTCTAGCTTGGAGTTAATGACTTTGGAAATGATGTCAAGAATGCAAGACCAAAAGTTTAATTTTTGGAACATGTGATAAAACGATGGCTTCAAGTTGCGTCTGATGACTATGTGAATTTAACACATATGGGAGAGATTTCTGGATGGATTTTGTGTAGTTTTGTTTTAGAATAACTGAGTCTGTGTAGTAGTTTGAATTGAATGAAACTCTCTAGCATTATTTCAACATGTTTGTATGTACTCAAACGCTTCCTCCCATATGTCATGCTGTATAGGGGCGCCACGTTTTGAAGACATTTTATCCATTTCTAGGACACAAACAACTGAAGAGAGCTTCACAATCAGCTATTGAGGACCGGCCATTTCTCTTACTGCAGAAAATCACATGTTGTGAGTCAGTCTTTCATTCACAGAGCAGGAAGTAGAAATGGAGGGAGGAGAGCATTCAAGTGCACATCACAAAGACTGTGGCTACGTCTTATCATGAACTCAGTGCCTTGAAAATCCTGCATTCAAGTTTTAAAGTACAACAGGCAGATGCAGCAGCGGAGGCCTGCTGTCACAATCACAAATAATTTGGATCCTACGGGAAAAGTGATAGTGCTTAATCAAAATGTCTTCTTCTTGGTGAAACACGCTGAATCCATTAAGTCCTCTGATTCATCCAAGAAACTACTCTTGGATAGAAAAACTGCACTTAACAGCTCTATAGGGTTTAAGATTTCCATAAGTTCCCACATTTTCGTGGGGGCACAAGCCATTAGTACTATACCGTCCACTTTACATTTAGATAGATAATTTGATGAGACGCTACAATAAAACTGCAGAATGAGGCTGTCTCCGCAGAGATACACTGAATTATATTCGAAGGGGACTTTTTTTTCCTCCCTTTACTCAAAGATTCATGAATATTTCATCAAGTAAAGTGCGCTGGAATCTAATTTGCTCTGTGTGTGTGTGTGCTGTATGTGTGAATAAGAGTGTCTATGCCCGTGCACGCGCACGCACAAACAGCATGCATGGAAAATGATAGTTGTTGGTTGCACAGCCCGAAAAGGACAGGAAATGTGGCAATTTGCCGTTTCCTCTGTCCTCATTCTGTGGTAATGATGAGAGCGGTCCTCCATACTTAACGCATGGAAGAGATGCTCAGTCTATAGGACATGCTTTGCATAACTGAGCAGCATTCAAGGGAAATTGGCTTTACTGTTGTTTCTTTACTGTCTACTGCTGTCCAATTAAAGCAAACACAACAACAGCCAAAAGGGCGTTTTTACCGTGATTAAGGGTAGGCTGTGATGCAGCTAGTTACATAATTATAGTTGGCACAAAGTAACAGTAATCAGAGTAAAGACAGCTTTTCTGGGCATGATGGCATTCACACAGCACATGAACTGTCTGCTCATTACACTGTGTGTGTAAATAAGGATTCAAGATTTGTGTTTAGCTAAAACTACCAGTGTTGAAATACTAACTAGAAAGCACGCAGACCTCTATCAAGGACATAAAATACAAGGTTAACAATCCCCCAAATGTGTTATTTCAACAGAAAATAATTAGGTTTTAGTCTGCAGTGAGGATGTGTGCGCCTCATGCATATTTTTGACCAGGTGTACGTAGGGTTTTCTAGAGAGAGCTGGGTGTGATATGATAATGTGGAATTGAAAATGAGGTGAGAGATCAAATCTAATAAATTATTCATTTATTGCACTGACTGTGTATGATTTTTGCAGTCAACACATGGATCCATAACGTCAATCAAAAGGTGCATTTATAAATTAATTATATTATTTCACTGTGTTTATATACTTGTAATTTTATTCTTTCTTTCTATCCATAGATTGTGTTGATGATTGAAATATCACTGCCGATGATGGGTGAATTTATGATAATACAGGTGCTGTAAATGGTCACGTGCATAATGGCCGTACATAATGATGGCCGCTCTGGTGTTTTTGGAGAACTTTGCTGGTGCCACATAGACAATCAGTGAAACTGTGTTTTTTTCTTTGCCATTCTTTTCATTGGCAGGTCTAAGGAGTGCCGGAGTGGAAGTCAGGCTTGTGCACGTGCACCCAGTTAACAGTAAGATTTATAAAACAGGACTGTGCGTACGCACAGGTTTTATATAAATCTGATGCAAAGAGTGCCCACACAAATGTTTGTTTTTCCTTCACAAAAAAGTTTTTGTTGTGAACCTGCACAGTTCTGGGCATCTGGCCCCAGGGGTTATGAACAAAAACATGAAGTGCGTTATAAAAGAGCCACCTTCCTTGACTGACTTTCTACCATATTGAATAGAGTTTTCAGTAAAGTTTTTCTGCAAAATAACAGACAATCATAGATACTGGGACTTAAGGATTAGTTCAACATTTTGGGAAATATGCTTTTTCTCTTTCTTGTTGAGAGTTGGATGAGAAAGGTTGATACCACTCTCATGTCTGTACGGTAAATATGAAGCTGAAGCCAGCAGTCTGTTAGCTTAGCTTTGCATAAGGAAACAGCTAGTCTTTATGTCTTTATGCTAAGCTCATCATCACAGACGGATAGCGTATTCCCCCAAAAATGTTAAACTATTCCTTTAAAACATAACTGCCTTGGTGGAGATAACGAGGCTAACATTTGTTTGGTACTGTGCTATAGTGTTGCTGCTCATACACTGGTGTCTACAGTGTGTCCATCCACTGCAGGGAGAAATATTTGGTTTTCTGGCTGCAGTTTGTACAGTGACTTTCCACACTGAGACCTTGGATGACCCTGAGTGGACTAATCTTATTTTCAGAGGGATTATTATTGTTTGTGACATAAAGGTCATCCTGTGGGGTGCTGTCCTCACAGCGTGATTTGTGATTGTATAAGCAGATAGAAATGCTGCCGCTTCACGTCCCTAAATCAGATCACTGTTTGGAGAGAGTTGGGGGTAAATCAGAGCATTGATAAAAGCAGCTTATATAATGCTATCCAATTCAAGCTTGTCATGTTTTAGGATCAAACGGTAAATCCCCACAAAAACACTGAATCCCAGTGTCCCTGTGAGTGTGTGTTGACTGTACACTAATGTACGTGTCTGTGTTTTATATTCCACCCTCACCAATTCCCAGCTCTGCAGCTGTTTCCTTGTTCAGCTGGCTGAGCTCTGGTCCATCGATGTTGTTGGCTTTAAAGATGCTGACGAGCTCCTGCAGTCCTTCCTCACACAGCCAAGTCTGCACATCCTCCTCCGACCAATCAGCAACCAGCAGCCTGGAGTGACCCGGCAACTTCCTTCCTGCAAAACACACAACAGGAAGGGAGGAAGTGCTCTGCTATTATGCCCCCATCTCCTGCAACAAAACGTATCTGATGCAAACAAACAATTTCCCTCACACTCCGCAGAAAAGGACACACTCCCTCGGTGCTGATATGAGAGTGACAATTACTTTCCTGCACGCACACACACACAGATCCCTGATCTACCAAAGAAAAGAAAATTAAACCCAGGGTTGTGTTACTTCAGACTGTGCCAGCATGCAGCTCATCAACCTTCGCCACGACACTATGTGAGCGAGCAGCCATCATTTATCATATGAGGACGAGATAAACTGGCCTGTTGTGTGCCGGCCCCCGTTAATGACACCTCACAGCAGCCTCGTGGTTCTCATCGCCCATCATTAGCCATGTGAAGGATAACCCTGAAGACTGGGGAGGCGTTGCTCATTACCACGCTAGCCACATGTTAGGTTTCCCCCTCACCTCCTCCTACCTCTGCTAGCCTAACAATTCACAATCGATGCATATTTTCCTCCACAACAGACTGTGGTCTTGAATGCCAACGGGGCCGGCACACAACAGGCCAGTTCATCTCAGCCTCGTGTGATAAGAACGTGCCTGCGCTTGAGAATGAGTGAGGTTTTGTAATTGAAAAAAAAAAAAAGACACTCCTCTCAAATTGTAACGTGTCCTGTGGCTGCACTGCATTCTGGTCTACTGAGGCTTCAGAGAAACTGGCATCTCTGCTTTATTCATCTCTTCGTATAGGATTGGTGAACGTCGTGACAGCATGTCTAGAAGTGAGGACTGGCTCTTGGATACTAAATATTAAATGTTGAGCTGATACTAAACCTTTTTATTTACTGTTGATGTTTCAAATAGATGCAAACAAGACTAATGACAGTGCTAACATGCTGATGTTTATCAGGCAATGTTTACCATCTTAGTTTAGCAGGTTAAGATGCTAACATTAGCACTAGACAAAGTACGTCTGAGGCTGATGGGAATGGCATTAGTTTTACAGATATTTAGTCATAAATTGAAGTATTGGACAAATTTAAATTTTGACCTGATCCATCCCGAGTGGAACATAAATGTGTCTAGCAAATTTCATAACAAGCCATCCAATAGTTGTTCAGTCTGGACCAAAATGGTGGACTGCCATTCCTAGAGCCAAATGTGTTGCTATTGCCCTCCACTGCACTGGAAATATCCATAATTGTCAACATGGGGCCAGCTATCTATAAAAAGAAATAATAAATAAATAAATAAACCAGGCCTAAAATTGCAGTGTTGGGTAAAAGTGATTTTCCTACACAAACAGAAATCCTACCCCGAGCACAGTCACACTGAGTGGAAATATCCACTTATTGGGTCTGCACGACAGTGAGCAGAGTAACACCACCTCCTCTCTGCAGCCCGGGCTGATAGAGTGTGGAGTCTCCCAGTCTAGGAGGCTGAGTCATGGAAACACTGTGCCAGAAGCATGAAAACCTCACAGAGCTTCACTGCAGACTGGGACTGCTCAGACTGTAGTGTTTAATTACTTGGACAGATGCACACATGAAGCTCTCTTCATCACCTCCATTATTTACAGGATAAGTCTGGCGATATTTCTTTTTTTACTGTCAACAAATCCCATGAAAAGACCAAAACCAACAATGAACTGATTCTACTAGCAAGTATTGTCTGTGCAGCTAAAGCCTGATAGCTTATTCTTCTGTGCTACAGACACCTCAATTGTTGTCCAAAAACTATAAAAACACATTACATTTGCTCTGGGTGACATATTCCTTCATTACAATGAACACGCTCACTGTCAATCCCACGTATAACTTCCTGCTGCTGTAAATACTCACTTTCATGCCTGATGTCTATTAATCCGCTGCTGAAAATAGTCCCCAACAATTTACTTCTGCTTGAGTGGTGTTTATAATTACTCTGAGTAGACCTTTAGTCAGGTTGAAGCTGGGTGGAGTCAAATGAATTGCTTTATCTAATGTCTGTCTATTTTTATTTTGTATTATTATAATTACTTGCATTGATTTATTTTGTTTTCATCCCTTATTTAGTATTTATATTATTTTTTGTTATCAGCTCTCCTGTATTGTGTTGTGTACTTGTTTGTGCCTGACGTAATGTGTACATTTTATTTGTTGAATAAAGTTGAAAAAAAAAACAAGGGGGCATCTGATGAGATATTTCAGTCTGGAACAAAGTGGTGGACCGACATTGCCATACACAGAGTCAGCCAGCATGGCTAAAAACTACAGTGCCCATATGTTTTATGAAATTACTGAGCCTCTTTTGAAAATGAAACTATATTTCTGAGAGACCCATTTTTAACATTTCAGTAGGAACGAATGGGCTTTGGAAAGTGTTGAGAGAAGGACCCACACGGTTTTGGTCTTTTCATGGGATTTGCTGACATTAAGAAGAATATTGAATAATGCCACCCTTATCCTTTAAAGCCAGACAGTCGCTCTTTCATTTTATTTTTTTGGATCCCCATTAGCTTCACCAAAGCACCTTTTTGGGGGTCACACAACACGCTATACAGTTTACACACAGGACAAACACAAAATCACAAGAAAGGCTTTTCATCACTTGTGAAGAAGACGAAACACTACAACAATAGCTCATTAGAAGAGATGTTTTCAGTGGATCAAGACATTAAATTATCTAAACACCCCGTGCTAGACTCTGATATCTGAACCATTCACACATAAACATAAAGTACATATTAAAAAAAAAAAACAGCAGTGGTTTTCAGTTCAAAGACTGTGGTGAATAACTGAAGATTTCCAAGGGCAAAACAGAGTGATGCATTTATTTACCTTGGCACACAGTCTGCCTTGATTCAGCTGCTGTGGAAAAGACATAAAAAGGAATAACTTTAAAATGTGTGAAGAAAGAAAGAAAGAAACAAGATTAAAGGAAAGGGGAGACAGAGAGAGAGAAAGAGGGAGAGGCATACAAAAGGCAGATCTTCATTGAGATGGAATTTGCTTTGTCAACATCAACCTGACTAATGGCAGATGGGGATCTGCCCTGATGAAGCTTCAAGGCCTGCAGATGTCTGGTGATTGCACCTTTTCATTTTTAGTATTCCAAATGTTTTCTTTAATGTTGGGTTGGAATTTTTTTTTTTTTTTTTTTTTTTAAGAGGATTCACCTCCATAACAACAGCTCTCTGAGGCTGAGTGGTAGTTTGCCCTGCTGTACCAATAAACATCAATCACAATTCCTCCTCTAGACGCCGCAGCCAGACAGCAATACACATGTAATAGGAGCTTCTCCTGTTGGATATATCCCAAAACACTCTTTTGGGAGGCTTTGGCGCTCCAAATGGCTTCCGGGCTCTGAACCACTGCTAACAGTCTGTTTTAAAAAGAGGAGTGATCGTGCATTTGCAGGCGCCAACCTAAACAATTCTCTGTTAAGTATTTACCAGTTGTGCTGACTCCGTCTCCTATTCTCCACACGTTCACGGTTCTGTCCATGGAGCCGGTTGCCATCCACGGCATGGTGGGAGACAGAGCAACAGCCGTCACGTACCTGCGGGGAGGAGGAAGAGGAGCAGAAATGTGAAGGGTGTGTATGACAGACTAAAACCGGCACAGGAAGAGATCGGCTTTAAAAGTCAGGTTCCCTCTACCCTTAAAAAATAAATAAATAAAAATGATATATATATCCAGTCTTAGATTGTACAGTATCTTAAATCCTTTCAAGCACTTCAAAGCACTCTGCTGGTGCCTACCTGTGGTGCCACTTCAATGACTGTCTGGAAAGCAGCGCTGGAGAATATACTATTGCATCACTGCACCCTGTGCTTCTGGGAAAAACTAAATCAAGCAAAAGTCACACGTTTGGATCTGAAACACTAGGACTCCTAGTCTGCTGTCTGTCTGATAGCTACAGAGATTGCGTAGCGGCGGGAGGTCAGATTATTTACCTGTCGTGCTGGTTCAAAGTGTAGAGCAGGGCTCCCAGGTTCTGTGAACAAATTACAAACAAACATGGACAAAACAGGAATGTTTGGCATCTCTGTGTTTACAGCGGCTGTGATTTATTGTGTAGAAATCTCCTCTGCCACAGTCAACTGAAGCAGCAAAACTAAACAAAATGCTGTTTTTCTGTGCTTTACTTACCGCATCATATATTGCAACACTTTTATCCACTGAACTGTTGAATAATTGGAAAGTAAACAAAGTAATTTGCAGAATCCATATGCATACATTTGCATTTTAACATAAAAGGGAAAAAAATTGATTCCAGTCAAACAAAAACACACATCATTCAAATGTTTCTAAGTGATATAAACAGAGCACAGATTAACCATACTGAGGCCAGAAACAGCAGAAGGACCCAAACTGAAGCTTAAACACAACAAAATACACTCCTCCTGTGGCCGACTGCGGGAACAGCAGGATCAGAGCTCAGCAGTGGCATCTGCTGTTTACAGCACAGAAGAAAAGGGGCATTTTAAACATGGAGGAGAGATTAATTTAAACTTAATTTGTCCCAAATGAGCAAATGACTTCACAGCCAATAATAAAACAAATGACATAAGCCTGACAGGCACAAAAGTCAATATTCAGTTGCCAACGCAGCGGGTGTTTATTAGTGCTGCTCACACATGTGAAGATGAGGAGAAGTGATTTATGTGCGACTGTGTGTGTGTGAGATGAGTGTGTCTCACCCCGAGACGACCAGCTCTCCGTCAGAAGAGAAGGCACAAGACAGAACTGGAGCCGACTGGCTGGTGAGAGTGTGAAGCAGCTTCATGACACAGGCTGAGGGTCAACAACACACACACACACACACACACACACAAGGTTAGAGTTCAAAACAAAATTGTGTCTGTATTTGTTCAGCTACCAACCTCCTGCAATTTGTCCATAAATTGACAAAAACATGAAACATTCAGTCTCGGAAACTGACACACACACACACACTTCAAAGTGCATCATTGTCTGTATCTGTTCAGTCGCCCCCACCCCCCCGCACTCAAACTTCTTTGTCAATAACTCTCTTCCCTCTCGCTGGCTTGCAGCTGTGCCACCTGCTGACAGCTGCTTGGAAACAAAAGATTTTCTTTTTTTGGCAATAAACCTAAGACATTCACAGCCTAAGATACAGAGTAATAATTCACTGTAAAGTAATTCTATGTGCCAGAACTAATCGTTGTGTGGCAGCATTTAAATGATTAGCCTGTAAACACAAATGTATTAAATTAAACCTCCCTCTTCTCCATTAGAGTAAAACAATACTGTTTTCAGGCTCTGTGGGAGGCTAATTTGTTATTTTCATGCATATTCATGATGTGAAACACCCGTACTTCTGAGTAAGGGAAAAAAAACAAGAACGCATTATTAAACCCGAAATTTGACTGAACACTTGAAACAAGATGTGATGTGTGAGAGGTGTCAACATGTGCTGCTGCTGGGTGAAAGGAAACAGCTACAAAACTGACAACATGAAAGATATGAGCCGCCAAACAGACCTGGAGTAACGACCATTTCATCTGGATATGGAGCCATAAAAATATAGGGCTGCTACACAAAGTAAGAATGCTAAGAAAATGTTACAGAGTGATCCCACTTCAGAATTGGCCCCTTGCTTCCCTGAATTGTCTACACTCAAATCTCTTTGCAATCCTCTTGCAAAAATGAGAAAAATGCACTTTTCAGAAAGGCAAGCCGCTCCACAGAGAAACACGGTATCTAAAAAACTGCATTTTAAAGAAATGAAACTGAGCTGCTCAGAGATGAAAAATCCCCATGCACCACAGCGGGTCACCACAAGGGATACATCGCATCCTCTCCAGAAAGGGCCGTTACCACAGCAACACATCTTAGGAACTAACAACATGGCGTGTTCACACACTAACAAAAGTACAGTCTGTAGGCTGTACTTTTGTTACGCAATCTAGGAACGTACACGAAATGTTCTTGTTCTGCTGTCGGTCGTACAAGATATAAAATGTCACAGTGGATATATGCACCTGATTTCCTCCAAACTCTTCTACACACACGCACATACACACATACACACACGCTCACACACTGTCCTCTGCTGCTGCTGTATTTCAGCAGAACGTCTTAAAGTGATCCATTATTAATGAGTCGGTCTGCAGCTGATTTATTCCACACACTAATAAAATTCTTCTATTCTGCTGAGAGATTTCAAGGTTAAAGCATACAGCAGGCTCTCTCTCTCATCGGCGATGGAGTGAGGGAGAGTTCAGTTGAGGAAGCGGGCAAAGGGGTCAGCCTACCTGCTCCTTCACGCTGGGAAACAATCCATATTTTCAGCTGGCTGTCCTGGCCACAGGAGGCCAGTCGAAACTCCACACAGCAGCCATCTGCAGAACAAAAAACAGCCACGTTCCCTCTTCCTGAATGTTCATGCTCGACTGAGTTTAATAACAAAAAGGAGACAAGTATCATCAGACGGCCTGTTTGTGGAGTGTAACAGCATGTGGCATAAACAGTGTTTGGATTAAAGCCAGATTTCCATATCAAAAATGTGATGTTTTTATTCCCCAAACGTGGCAAAAAACAAACACTGTAAATGTCATTTTGATTCAAGGATAAAATGCAACAGGTTGCTTTTAACTATCTGCTAACTGTGAAGGTTGAAGGGTTTCAGTTTTATATCTGTGCAGGATGAAGTTATCTTTATGTAAGATGAACTAGGAAAAAAGAGCCAAAACTGAAATGTCTTCCGTTACAAACTAAAGGATTAGTTCACCCAAAAATCCCAAAAAACTGTGAATAACAGTTGAACTTCTTTCTACTGAAGAAATAGTCCCAATGAAAACTGTCCACAGTGAGTAACTGAGATACTGTTTCTGTTTATTCTAACTACTGTTATTTTCATGGATTTCAATCTATCATGACATTTTTTTCATTGCTTTAAGCACCACAACCGAAATCCATTCACCTCCATCGTTTTGGATTGGCAGCAGAAAAATCCCAAGAGGCAAACAAACAAACTATCTGCCTGTCTAGAAACCACGAGTGATATGTGAATGTAAGTGGAAGAGTTTTTTTTGTGATTTGGCTGAAGTGACCCTTCAAAAACACTCACCAACTTTAAACTGGGGTGCGAAGCTGCAGCAGGTGACTCCCAGGTCGTGGGCGTCCTTCTCAGCATGCAGGAGGTTGATCTCTGCATCCCAGAGTTTGAGGTCTCCGTAGGTGCAGCCGGTCACAAACATCTGGCCACAGGGAAAGAAGCAGCAGGCCACAACACTGGCCTCACTTACTGCACTGCATCTGTGATGGACAGCGTTAAGATTTACAACTTGGGTTATACTGAACAGCAAGGTTTATCAGAAAAGGTGTCAAATAAACAAAGATCAGAATAATTAATCCTGGCTTAAAAACAAGCTCTAAACTAATTTGGCTGAGGGTATGGAGTCCTGGACTGAGTTTAATGAGATTAATTTAAACCACCTGTGAGAGTCACAATTAAAGAACCACAGCAGGCCTGAGGGTGCTTTTAAATGCTGTGACAGATCACGGAAATCACATTTCTTGTGGAATCAAAGGATTGAAAGACAAATTATTCAAAAATTATCCTCACAAATGTGTTTTGTTATTGAGTTGGTTGCTCCTGTCAATAAGTGCTTGTCTAGCTTGTGGTGCTCTTTGATCTTCATTAGTCCCACCTGTCTCTTTAGCTGAACCCGCCTTAATGTAGTCCTGAAGTAACTAATCTAAACCAAATTAACACACTTTTTTTCTGTCAAAGTTAGAACAATTTAAGTTATTTCTTTCTTGGTGTTTTTATCTGTGCCCTTCTCACTATTTTGAAACGGGCATGGCACTGATGAAATAATCAGATGTATCAGATAGATAGATAGATAGATAGATAGATAGATAGATATAAACCTAATGACTCTGTGGGATGACAGTATTTGCTGATGAAGGCTGCAAGATGTTGCTAAAAGCTCTGCAAAAACCGAGTACTGGGACGTGATTAGAATTTTGTCAAATTTCCAGGTTTGAGAATGAACCTTCAAGCTCAAGTTGTGTTTCAAGTGAAAAAATGTGTTGATTAATCACATAGTTGATGAAGAAGATTAATGGGCAGCTATTTTAATAATCTATTAATCGAAAAGGGATTTTATGGGGGGTTCTTTTGTAATAGGTTATAGTGGCATTTTTCACTATTTTCTAACATTTTATGCACGAATAAAAAAAAAAAACTCACAAATATTTGCCAAGTTTTTGAGTGTTTAACTCTTAATAAATAATAACTAAGGACTTGCTTTGACAATTGCTTACAGTAGCCATGAATATTTATAGAGAAATACTTGGGGAAGGAGCTTTAACATGTCACTTTGAAGCTAGAAGGCAGGAAACTGGCCCTTGGTTTCTCTTACTGTTGGTCATGCAGCTCTCTGTTCATGTGATTTGCACTGGGTCACACTGTACCTGCGTAATGTCTTGGAGGGGAAGTCCCAGAGGGCTACGGTGCCATCACAGGCCCCTGCCAGCAGGAGGGAGGAGTCCGGTGCCAGCGCGCACACTCGGAGCGGACTGCGGCCCGGGTGCTGCAGCACAACGGCCGCCTCACCTGTCTCCGAGCTCCACACGATGGTGGATCCGTCTGTGGAGCAGCTGAGCAGGTAGCTGCCACACGGGCTGAAGCGGCAGCAGTGAACCCCGTAGCCGTGGCCCGAGAGAGGAGAGAAAGGAAGCTCCGAGAAGTCCGCGGTGTTATAAACACGAAGTGTTTTATCACCGGAGGAGGTCGCCAAGAGAGATGGAGAGAAAGCACAGCAGCTGACCTCGTCCGTGTGGTGTCGAAGAGTGCAAATTACTGACACCATCTTGTGACGGAGGCGTTTGTTGGCTCTGCTGGAGGGAGCAGTTCACTCACAAGGTGGCGCAAAATGCTCCAATACCCGCCTGTGACACCTGATGTGACAGCTGTCTGTCTCTTTAACGTTTCGTTAAAATACAGAAAAGGCACAAACCTCTCGGCACAAACTGTTGCTCCTTATGTGTCGTGGTTTCTCTCAAAGCACTTCCTCCTCTTCCAGCAGCACTCCTGTTATCAGTCATGTGACGCTGATATTGAGTTACACAATGTTCATAGCTGTTTTTCAGTGTGAAATTCTTTCTACTAAACAAACTGATCCAATTAAGATTTACTGAGACTATATATTACTTTACTAATTGCCTTTAAAATATAAAAATATATAAAGTATAAGTACTCATAATCCAGTGTAATATAAATTATTGGATTTTTTTTACTTATTAATGTGAAAGCAGCATTTTATGTTGTAGCGGATCGAGATGGAGCTAATTTAACTACTCTGTTGGGTAGTTTTTATCTTTAACAATGCTTCATGTGTTATTTGTTGGTCATGTTTTGTAAATTTCCCAGCTGTGGGACAACTAAAGGTTTATCTTATGTAAAGTTGAATCTACAGTTCTCAGCTATAGTTAGGCACTATATGCAAATGTGAAATGAATGTAGTATAAGTGGAGTATAAAGCAGAAAAATATAGAAATTCTAAAGTAAAAGTACCCCAAAATTGTACTTAAGTACAGTACTTGGGTAAATGTACTACTACCATTACTGGCCCTGAGTAAAATCAAATAATGCATTCATTTCTATCAGACCATTTTATCTTAGTGTTAAACAACCAAATAAAAACGTTTCAAATGAAATCCATGATTCAAAAATTGCAATTTGATTATTAAAAATGTACTTACTCGTAATTTAATAATAATAAATAGGGGAGATAGTGAGGGCCTAAGTGTTATTTTGAAAAACAGGTTTATTTGATCTGTGCCACACACCCACTATTTAAAAATAATATTCCCACAAAAGTCGCTAGTCATTTCACAATATTCATAATAAAATACAGTTACTTCAAGTCTTCTGACTTCAGCTGTCTTGAGACGCGTCCAGTGGACCGTGACACTGTCCGACTCCCAGCTGGATTAAAGCCCAGTGCAGGTTTCACGTCTGTCCGCAGGATGTGTGACAAGACTCCGGCTGAAGGAAATGCTTGGAGATGAAAACACACTATATGCACCACATCGATTCTTTTCAGAGGAAAAGTTTTAACATTTTGTGTAAGGGTTTCCTACAGTATATTGTGCAGGACACACATACAGTACACACACAAATAGAAAAACAAAACAAAAAAACGCACTCCTCCATACACTGTTTAGAGGTCAGAGGTCAGGCACTACAATACTGAGGAGACCACGTTGTTGAGTGGATATTCAGCACAGGCAAAGTACAGTATAAGACATATGAAGTGCTACAATCATCCTTATGCATTAACAATATTTTGAACTGTACTGTGTGTACTGTACACTCTATACATGTTAGAAATAAGACCTCCTTGTATTTCACACAATTAACTCAAACGCAGATGAACAGTAGTACTGCTGGCACGCTATAGTCAAAAAGCTGTAAACAATTATTTTTTTGATTGGCTTGGAATAGTCCATAAAACAATATTTTGATTTTTTTTTTTTAAAGCTGTGTGCCATTTCTTGCTTTTTCTTAGAAAAGACTGACTGTAACATAAATACTTAAGAAAATAAATACACACATATACACTAAAGTTCTGGTGATTAAAAAAAAAAAAAAAGCCAATGACCTATCTACGGTGGAAATCTTTGCTTCCCAAATACAATATTGAGTCCGAGAGTCAGTGCATTTTGATAAAGAAAACAGTATTGCACTTTAAGATATTAAAACCATGAAGCGTCTTCTCTCAGCAGGAGAATTTGTTCTTTCACATTGCACATCAGTGTTATTATAACTTCGTACTGATTTTTTGTCACAGGTGCAGAGAAGGCCTCCAACACTGAAGATGGAAGTTTGATATGTAGAGAGTAGCGTAGACAGCACACACTGGAGTTTTTTTAATCCAGCAGTTCAGTCCATCGTTTGTCGAAAAACCTCCTCATGCTGTGGCCAGCCCGTCCAATTTCTGAATCATCTTCATTAAATTTTTCACAGTTCTCAAAAACCAGGTTCACGTCAACGATGAAAGTCTCCAAATTGAAGTACCTGTAATTATTAGAAAAAGGTTTTCATTTGAATGTATATGCAGCATCCAAATCAAAAATGGAAAATTATGAAATACATGCACTTAAAATCTGCATATGTCTATCTTCTTAAAACACAACACTGTGACAGTGACACAAACATACTGGTTGTTGGTGAGCTTTTCTCTGATGGTGGAGAAGTCCATGGGCTTCTTGATGACCTTCCTGTATCCAGGGACAGCTTTGTGGTTTACCGGCGTGAGGAAGGGCCAAGCGTCCTGATGGGTCTCCAGCTCAGCCAGCAGCACTCTGGAGAGAACAAGTAGCAAACAAAGCTGAGCAGTTTGCACCGCAAATATAATTTGACTAACTTTCACTCTAGTTTCACCACTTGATTTTAGGATTTGATAGGATGTGAAATGACACAGTAAAATGGTTGTTTTGATTGTTATAGATTCATGACTGCACAAGGGTGATTGTCTTATACATGTATCACAGGAGCTAATCTAAATATTTATGTATTTTTAACAATGAGAAGAGGTAAAGTAAATGCTGCTAGGTCCTATGCATGCAGTGAGTATGTGTCCATGCGTACCGGCACATCGCCAGCCCATTTGTGTTGTTGTCTTTGGCCGTTTTGGCTTTTTTCGCACAGGAGACAGGGCTGTCATGTCTGGCCTGGGAGCTGGGTGGGCTGTCGTCTCCTTTCCTCTTCTTGAACTCCTTGGTACCTTTCTTTGGCACGCTGTTGCTGCTGGCAGCCTCCTCTTTGATGAGCTCTCCTACCGCAGATGGCTTACCATTTCGTTTTACCTCACTGCCTTTCTTCCCCCCTCCAGCTGTTCGGCTCTGTTGCTTCCTGCTCTGCGGGGATTGACCACTTTCCTGAATGACAGAACGCACAGAAGACTGGTGTAGAGACACACACAACATATCATATTCAAATCAATTAATTTGGGTGTGTACATGTGATACAGCTATGTTATCATTTGACAATCGCATGGCATGAGGTCCCTTAGATCTACTGTAATAGTAAAAAAGATTTTATTAAATAAATGGCAAAAGAGTCTCAGGGCATGCTGGTGTACCTTTGCTACACAAGTGGGACAAAACCAGTCGCCGTCAGGTACTGTAGTGATCTTGGGTTTATGGCAGTAAGTGTGGCAGCCTTTGTCACAGCCATCACAGAGTAAGAGCAGTTCTTCATTATCCCCCTTTTGACAGAGCTGGCAGTGCTGGAAACACCAAACATATGTAGTTCAAACTGATATACATCACTATGAAAACTAGTGATTTATGCAGTTCTGTGCAGCCAGGCATATTGAATGATGTTGATTTGTTACTGATTGGGCTATTATCTGATATGGTTGTTGCCTGGTGATGACGTATTGTAAATTGATGCTGCTAACACACCTTTCCTTTCTTTTCACCCTTTGCCTCACAACAGCCCCCCTTTTAAGGGACACAAGCTGTGCAGAGAGTTATTGTGTTATCCCCGATTCTTTTCAAGAAGCTTATGTAATTTTAAATTATAATCTATACAGTAGTTTTTATGAAATGGAATGAGAAGCCATGCAGCCTTAAAGATCGATCTTCATGAAGAAGGGCATCTTTAAATTGGTGTTTAAATGTATGTGTGAAAAAACATTATAAACAAATCTGTGATTATGAGAGAGAGGGAGAAATTAGGGGTCACTAACCACTTTCATGATGGACCGTTCCCAGGCAATGGATTTCTGCAGCTGCCGAATGCAGAGTGACAGCTGAGCTGAGCTGCGGACTTCACCGAGGGCTTTACGCCACAACCTCATCCCCGGAGCCACCTCCTCCTCACTGCTTAGAGGTCACAGAAAGTGAGACTGCAGCATAACTGTACAGCATTCACATCCACAGTCTGTAACATTATTACACTGAATGATACCAGCCATAAACAACCAACATAAAAGTAAAGAGGGAAACAGTGTTTAGTGTTACACAGCGAGAAGTTAAGAATCTCTAGAATCAGTGTGGGATGAACCTTCACCATCACCACTAGAGGATGGTGCAGGAGCATGTACAGCGACATTATCCAGTCTGATCTGAAAGGTTGTACTAATCGGTCTCTTCCTTTTCTACCTTCGCTCGATGTTCCTCTCCAGCTCTGCCAGCCTGATGACAGCTATATCAAGCGGATTGTTGGGCCGCCGCACCACGCTGCCAGGAAGTTCCTCCTGGCTGGTTTCTTTCTGTCCCTTTTTCTCTGGAGCAGGGGAAGAGAGGAGCTTGTGCTCATGATAGACCAGATCCTCCCTCTCTGACTGGGGCTCAGGATACATCCAGCCCTGAGGGAGATATGGTGAAATATGGCCATTGCAACACAATATTTGATGACAGTAATTAACATTGAGACAAAGTGAGGACACGTGAACCTATCAAAGTATATACTGGAGAATTACACATGGAATTACATATAAAATGAATTTGGGAAAAAAAACTGTGGTTTATTATCTGTATGAGCTGCAAGAAGATGAAAGAGTAGATTGCTCATTTGCCTGTACCTTGACCTGCAGGCTGGCAGAGATGACTTTCCTCTCCAGATTTTCGACCTGCTGCAGCAGGCCGATGTCCACCTCCATGGCCTGCTCCTCAACACACCAACTCTCCACTGTCTCCTCACTCACCTCCTGCTTCTCCAGCTCTGCAACATCAAACGCTGCCACCACACAAACAAAAATGAGCAATGTACTGCCCACTGAAAGCAATCTCATTGTATTTAATGTAAGGCGACCAAGTGCCACATCACAAGAGGTCAAATAACAACACGTTTATATCACTGCATGTCTGTTGACTCTTGACGTAAAGAGAGCAGAGGAAATGTGGACCAACCATCTTTGCTGTTGGCACACAGCTGGGTCATATACTCCATATGTTTTTGGATCTGTTTCTGCAAGACCTTCTCTCTGGTGCCTCGGCTATGGAGGGCCTTGACCAGACTGTGCAGTTCCTCCATGTCTGACACCCTCCACCAGCCGCACAGCATCTCTGCCAACACACACATGCACAAATTTAAAAACTAATGTCACATAATTGTTTAATTTTAGCAACATACGGAAGTTGTGTAATTGACTGACAGTTGTCACAGCATGTATTCCAGTGCTGTCTGGGCAGTGAGTGTCTTTAGTCCAGCATATTTCACTTGTGCATACTGGCAGCGAGCCATTCTTACCCTCGGGGATAGGCTGAGGACAAGGGTAGTCCTGGGTCTTGGCCACCTCCACAGCAGGGAATGAGGCACAAGCGGGCTTGTCACTCGAGGGCTCTGGGGTCTCACTCTTGTTGACAGTGTTGTTATTTGCCAGGAAGAGGACCTTGTTGCCATTACCCTCTGCATGCTGGGAGGCCAGATCCAGCATGGGGGGTAGAGAAGCACCAGAGAAGGGCAGACTGGGACTTATCGCCGCGCTGGACGTGTCACACAGCGTCAGTCTGCTTTGATGAATGCCAGACTTTATTTGCTGAGAGGAAAAATACACACACTTTAAATTATGATCCGACGACAATTTTATGGTCATGTAATATCGAATAATATTTAGAACACGTGTCAGTGTGTCTAAAAAAGCACAGCGTGATCTGAAATAATTGTGACTGAGACGGAGATAGCATTATTGTTATCCACCGACCTGAAGGACAGACGACTGCATGTTATTGATCCCAGCAGGAGCGCTGGAGCTGGCTGTAGCTAGGGGATTAGGGGAGAGGGAGGAGGGGGATTTGGTGCTGATGGTCTGTAGAGGAGAGGAGGAGGCTGGGGGGCTGGAGCCAGAGGTGGCCGAGGACTCGTCGCAAGGAGAGCGAGGCAAGAGGCTAAACCACTGGTTGTTCTTTTCCGTCAGTATCTTGGAGAGCTGGTCGTCATGGAGGATAGACAGGGGGCTGCAGGTTAGCCAGGGACTGCTTCTGAGCTGGGGGGCACTAAGCAGAGATGGCACTGAAAGGTCTGCTTTATCTATCAGTCCCTGCTGAGTTGTGGCTGTCTGAGAGGTGGGATATGAGGGATAAGATGAAGTGGTAGGGACTTGAGAGGAATGACTGTTGTGAGAACAGATGTCTGAATCTTGAGCCATTTTGGCTACTTCAAGGAGTTTGCTGAGCTTAGAGAAGGAGCCGGGTTTTTGGAGGAAGAGATTGAGGCTGTCTTTGTCCTGCTGGCTCTCTGGTGTGGATGTATCACCGTCGGTGCTCTGTGCTGGGCTGGAGACCACTGGCTTCTTTGTCTCTACCAGCTGCTCTTCTTTTACCCTGATCACATGAGCAGCCCTCTGTCTTTTCTTCTCTCTCTCCACCTCTTCAAGACCTGAGTAACATGAAAGTGCACAAAAAACATTCACATTTCTACCCTGTACATGTTGAACAAGAACACAAGTGAATTAAATCTGAGCTTATGAGTTTTGGTCTGCACCTTCTCCGCTCTCCATGCCTTCCACAAAGATGCCACCACACTGCGGAAGGACCCAGTAACGTCTCTTGTAGCGGTCCTGTCCAATCGCCATGGAGCGCAGCGAGTGAGATGAGTCAAATAACTTCCGTCTGATCTGACACTGTTGCTACAGAGACAGAAAGTACATTTATTAAATTCATTGATGACCTGATCCTGAGAAAAAAAAAAGTGTGTCTCATCTGGTTCAATTTACCTTGTATGTCTTCTCTATCTGTTTCTCCAGCTCCTCCATGCTGGCCGAGTGTACACTGTTGTCCTGGATGAAAAGATCTCATTAGTGTGAGGCCAGTGGACCGGCTGGCATTTACAATAACAAACACTGATTTAGCCGCTGGCTCCAGCAAAAGCATCATGCTGTCACTGACCTCCTCTTCACAAATCTCTGATTTCTTCCCCTTCTTTCCCCCTGATTCTTCTTCCTCCTCATCGTCGTCGTCTCCTTGGTCTTCACTGTCATCGTCGTCGTCCTCTTCCTCCTCACTGTCCCCCTCTTTCCTCTTGCATTTGTTTCTGGCACTGGGGATGACAAAGGTGTGGCTGTCCTCTCCCCCCACGCTGCTCTCTCTCTTCCCCGTCTTCTTGGCATGGATGCTCCTCAGTCTTTGAGGACAAAAAATGGACAGTCAGCTTGTAGAGTACACGCTCATGTGCAATTCAGATTGTTTCAGCATCGCCATGTCATTCATGCTAACACAAAATGTAAGCACAGAATCTTCCAATAACAGCTTAGATGATGCATATACTCACTTGCGAAGCTTTCCCTCGACAACCCACTTATCCTTCCTCAGGTTGGTCATGTGATCTATGTTTTTGTCGATCTCACTGCAAAGTATCAGACAATATTGAAACAGATGTTTCTCTGACCTTTCTGTATAATAAAAAGAGAATGATGCGTTTGCACCACACTGCAGTGTGCACCAGATGCGTTTCAAAGTGTGACCAGTGCTAATGAAAAATTGATGACAGGCAGTTTGATGCAACCTTGTGAAACTGTCCATCAGACCATGATTTGTCATATTCCTTTTGATACTCCTCTTATTCCATTAAAATTGAAGCCTCCATGAATAAAACAAGCCAATACTTTCCACTCAGGCACAAAGATGAACTTGTTTGCTTCAGACCCAAAAGGAACACGTTTATACAGTGCTCTGAATCATTTTCACAGGCCAACAATGATTTATTTAACACAAATGTATCAAAGCCTTAAAATGACCAAGATTTATTTTAGTGGTAGTTTAGTTTACTATGAATAGTCCATTAACATTACTGCCCTACAACAAAATCTGAGAGTTTGCTTTATTTGTTAAACAGAAATATCAAAGACCAAATGACTGTCAGAAGGCATCAGGACTCTCACCTGACCACAGCCTTACTGCAGCACAGCTCATTAACCAGGAATGCTAGCAAGGAGGCCTTCTGTGACGGGCTGTGGGCCTGAAAAGCCTTGGTCCTGAGGCTGAGGGCCAGAGCAGCCAGCTCTGTCTGCTCACAGTGACCCTCCATGTAGATCTGCAGGATCTCAGACACATTGTCTCGGTTGATCCCCACATTAGTCAGGTGGTCCCCCAGGGCCGTCTTATTCTGATACAAATGGAGTGATTCAAACAACAAACAAACGCTTAATTTTTTATACCAACCAAGTAAAAAAAATCCTTTTTATATACTGAAACCCATGAGAGCTGAACACAGGTGAAGGGTATAGCTCATAAGAGCGGAATGGGATTCTGGTAAAACACTTTCCTTTTGAGCAATTATCTCTTTGAAACGTAAAGTAAGCAATGTTAAGTGCTTAAGTGACCCCTGGGAAGTGTCAGACACATCTAGGATGCGCAGATTATTATGAAACATGCTTGATGTTTTAGTTGGCAGTCTCTGGTCCTTGTATGCACATCTCACTCAATGTACACAGCCTGAGACAGCCTCTTAATATGAGGAGATGTAATAATGTAATGTAAAATCACGTAAAGACATGATTGCACCGTACAACAGAGCATTGACAAATGGCCTTGGGGAATTTATTAAAATGATGATTTTAATGTATATGTGTACCAACTGCTGTAAACACTCCTAAACAGACTCTTCATTTTCAATAACTGAAGCAGTGAAAAGTGATATTTGTACAATAGTGTGAATCAATACATTTAATGGGCACATAGTAGTATGTGTATGTATGTGTGTGCATACACATGTAAATCACAGTACAGGAACCAGTTACAATTCAACATCCCTAGAGATTCCAAAGTGCATTAACAGACTCTCACCTTGTGACCTGCAGGTATACCGGGATCACACACAGCTGCAGAGAGCATGCTCACCAGCAGGTCCTGCACCTTGCCCATGTTGGCCCCAATGTTGAGCAACCCCTCTTGAAGGTCACTTAGGTTGAGCATGTTTGGATTTATGTCCAACCTCAGGACCTTCCCAAAGCTCCACAGGAACTGCAGCACCATCAGGCAGTCAGAGAAGGTACTTCCTGCTAAGACCAGACCAGGGATTCGGGACAACTCTGGAAGTGGCTGGAGAGAAATACAAGCAAGATTTAAAAAATAAAATACGTTATATTTATCATCTCTAAACAATTTGTATCTAGTCCCTGTAGACAAAGAATCCTTAGGAATATATCAGGAATTAAAGAATGTATGTTTCAGCAGGATTTAGAAAACATGTCCATGTGTTTATCTTGAGTAGGCTCCGTCTTCACAGGTCTCTCTAAAAAGTCGATCAGACAACGGCAGCTAATTCAGAACGCTGCTGCTACAGTCCTAACTAAGACCAGGAGAGACCACATCACTCCAGTTCTCAGATCTTTACACTGGCTTCCTGTGTGAAGTGATTTTAAAATACTACTGTTGCTTTATAAAGCACTGAATGGTTTAGGGCCAAAATACATATTCTGCACCACATATCTGGATCAAATTCCCAGAAAACTTGAGATCTGCTCCAATTCTCAGTTCTTTTAAACAGGGCTTAAGATTTTTCTGTTTGCCACTTCCTTTTATTAAGTTAAACTTGGTTTACTTATTCATATCATGAACTACACTATAGCTGCACTGTAATTTGTATTCTACTGTGTCTTATTCTATTGTTGCATATTTTTATCATCCATTTTATTTGTTTTAATCGTTTTAAAATTCTATTTATGTGTGTCTTTTTATATTCCCTTGTGCCTCTTTTATATTTTCCTAATGCCTTTCTGTCTTATGTTAAGCACTTTGAATTGGCTTGTTGTTGAAAGGTGATTTACAAATAAACTTGCCTTGCCAAAGAAATAGATGTAATATTGATTGCAAGAATGCCCAGACAACATTTTTACCATTTGTGTGCGTTTTCCAGTGTTTCTCAAAATGTTGGTGTTTCAGACTATTTGTTAATTCCTTAAAGAAATATCATGAATAAAGCCCAAAATTCTTTGATTTCGAGTATCTACAGTAACAGTATCAGTAATACTCTGGTTGGTGTTTTGGCTTCAAGAGCCACTTGGTGGCAGTATTTTGACCTGCACTTGCTTTCTTTTTAATCAATTCCAGATGCTTTCAGTGATATTACACATCTATTTTGGTAGATCTGATAGTGAAACAATGAAACCATAAATTTGTCAAAAGCATTTCTAATCTTCATGCCTATAGCTCCTACAGTGATTATAATGATTGATTTCCATGTCAAAAAAATCCCTGTGCTGGTGGAAAATCCAATCTTTCCACTCCACAGATGGAGACTATCCATGATGACATACATGGACTCTCATTTTCATCTGCCAGCAGCTCCACACTGTGTGAATACCTTATGATCTGCTAAACACATGTCTTCATTTGGCTTCTTCAGCTCCTTCGCTTTTTCCAGTTCCAGTCTTCTGAGCTCCAGTTTCCTCTCCTTGTTTAACCGCTTCTCATCCTTCTTCTCTTTCTTCAGGCGCTCTTTCTTCTACAGCCAAGAGAAAGAGAGCGTATCATAGACTCTGCTGCAGGCTATTGTGCTTTTGCTCAGAATTACAGAGGGTAGACGCAATAAAAACCACAAACTTAAAGACTGCACTTCACAATATGTACACATACTGTACATTTATGTTATTATGTCCCACTACTACAGACTGCAGTTTCATGCACTTTCACGTGAAATTATTAAGGAGCAGAAAACACAATAAAACCGTAACCGCGAATGACCAGAAACAAGGAGCAGATCAGGTGTTACCCACCTCTGCCTTCTTACGGGCCTCCACAGCCTTCATGAGCATCATGTGCTGCCTGCGTCTTTCCCTCTCCTGGCAGAGCACAGACACAGTTTCTATTCTATTCACTGCTCTTGCTACTTTTTGAAAAGAAAAGGGCTCATATATGCAATATGCAATACACAGTATAAACCCTGTGACATGCACAGTAGAAGTAGTAACACAGATCACCCATTTGTCATGATCATCACACAATCAAAATGTTGCACACTGTAAAAACACAACAGTTCAACCACATGGAACACAATGATAGACGTAAAGCGAAATTGCCGGTAGTGATGCATACACACAAAGCATAAGCTCAAAGTTAGAGGCAGCCATTATTAATCTGAGCATGTTGGCAAGCGGCAGACTGAAAATTACAGGCCAAGAGCTTTAAAACTACAAGCAGCAAATATTAAGTGTTACAGGGACAAGCAGAACACTGAATCTATCAAGTGATGAACAATGTTGCATGAAACTATCAAGACATCCTAGTCCATCTACGCTATTGTTGCCTCCCTTACAGTTAAGATATATTTAGTGAGAATAAACACACAAATGAACAACCATGACAAAACATTTAAATGAGGAAAATTAAGAAGTTAAAAAACAAGAATTATGTTTCCATTAACTCAGTGGTGTAAATCACTGGCAGGAGTACAAACTGTATATTGACTTTTGTCAGGTGATGGAATGGATTAGGAAGTTGGCTCACATGTTGTAGAGTAAAAGGATTTTGAGTACCTAAATTTAATCAATCCAAAACAAAAACAATGTAATAATAATAATAATAATAATAATAATAATAATAATAATAATAGGTAGTTGGTGTTCTTTCAGGCTATCAGAGTGCTTTGCAAACTGTTTTCTGTGGCATTTTTGATCGTATCGGGCGGATAATGGATTGTGTTTTCTCAGAGAGACAAATAGAGCAGACGTATGCAGTGCACTGTTCTGGAAAAGCCATGCGGAAGGATGTAGTATGACTGCAGCCAATGCTACACTTTACGCATTGCTATGATGGCAGCCATTTATCACAACACGTTCACAATATGTTGTTAAATGTACAGAAACAAACATACCCATACCATATCTAGTCTATGCCTCTCCAACTCCTGGTAGAAAGAGTTGGCAAAGTATTAAGAAATAGAAAAATCACACAAGAAAATCAATGCAAGAAAAATCCAACCAATGGTAAGCTAACATAAAAATACAACCAATAACACCCAAAGCGTAATTTGACAGGATATATTGTACAAAATAATTCCATTAGACACACAAATGATCATTAGATAGAGAGATTCAGTTTAAACACAGAGGAAGAATGGCTTTGGTATAATGCGGTCGTGGACAAGATACCGACCTGGTGCTTCAGTATGACAGCTTGCAGTCTCCGTATCTCCTTCTCCTTTAAGAAGAAAAGATGAACTCAATTAGAAAAACACACACATGTACATAATTTCAAAGGCGTACACAAATGTCTGGCCTTATTGAACAACATCCCGCTAAAGTTCCAGGCCTCCAGTCTTCATTGGTTGAACTAATGTGAAAACATTTAACGGATACATGTAGAATGCAGTGAGGTGATCCAACCTCCATTTTTTTTTTTTTTTTTTTTTTAAAACACAGTGATTAACCAAGGCAAAGAAAATTTCTTTTGCAGTACAATGGAGCAAAAACATTAAACTGCAGACAAGCAGGAGCAAAAGATCGAGAGTCAGGGGCATGAGGGACATTTGTGGCAGTTGAACAATCAGACTGACTTGTGTTTTAAGCAGTTTGAGACTAGAAGCAACAGTTTACACACACACACACAGTTTGTTCTTAAATGTCATCTTACTCACCTTGTTTCGCTTCTCAGCCTCCAATATTTTTGCATTGGCTGCTTCTTCTTTCTTCCTTCTTTTTGCCTGCACATGCAAACCAGGTCATGCATCTCATTTAAAACACATACAGTACACATACACCACAGGAAAGCTTTGAATTAATGAACATATGATTCGGGCAGCAAATTCTGATCAATGAAAATCAGCCAAGATAATTTTCTAGATTAAAATCATCAAGTGAAAATAATAAAGGACTATTGTAGGAAAATGATCTTAAATGTATAAAATACATAGAAACCGGGTTTGTTAAAGAAATATTAATTAAGTGTTAATATTATGTCTAAGTTTGATAGATTGCTTTTTTACCAATCTGTTTAGCACTTGATGCCGTCAATGGAAAATATTCCACAGAAAGCTAAAGAGAGCCAGTGGCTCACTGATAAATTAAAATCTCACACACTGAAATCTTGAGCAATGAGATGATTATTTCCTCCCATTAACACTGAAAGACAAAGTGGCTGTAGTTATTATGAAACACCAGCAGGCAGCGAGAATAAATTAAGCAAAATTTCTATCAGTAATTATAGCCCCAACAAAATCCTGTTAAGAGCCGCTTGCCAAGCGTGTCAACTGAAATTTGATTTATAAAAAGCTAAAATACTTTACAGCTTCTATTAGTGAGGGAATGCTAAATAGGTATTTCACCTAGCCATGGTAAACTCTGGGCCACCTCTTACTTAATGAAATACTGTATTTTGTATTAAGCTCCATCACGGTCTGAGGAGATTTTCATATTCAATGGCACTTTTGCAAAAAACCAATTAAGCATTAGTCACATGTACTCACTAGATGTGACGAAAAGTGGGACCACATAATTTAGGAATAGCTTTTGGTTGGGTTTTTTAAAAACCCTATCAACAGCAGAAAGGAAGTGTTTTAGAATGTTTCTGCAATAACTTTCAGGACGAACCTCGAGAATTTGCTGTGCACGGAGTTCTTTCTCCACACGAATTTGCTGAATGCGCTTGATCTTCTCCTGGTAAAAGGATGAGGGCAAGATCAAATAAATTAACTGTTAAGTCATGCATGTTATAGAGTGGTGGGGGGAGGGGGTGTGAAGAAGTACAGTGGGTCTATGCAGATGAGGAAGGTGCAGCATTTTGAAGGATAGCAACTTCCTTGTAGAATTTTCAAAAGCAATTCAACTGTGCTTAAAACCTTTTCACCTTGGAGCACACAAACTCTGAATATGAACAGAGCAGCTGCAGATAGTTATGAAGCTTTGCATGGAAAATTAAACAATGCACGCAAAGAAAAACCCCTTACCTGCTGTTTAAGAATCTTCATCTGCTCCCTCTTTTTCCGCCTCTCCTCTGCAGCCATTTTTGCTGGAAGACAAACAAATTAGGCTTGGACACAGCGCATGATGTAGTGTTGGAGAAGAGTCTGACTAGACAGCAGCTGTTTACCTTGTTGCTTCCTTGCCTCCTTGGCAGCTTGCGCCATGGCCTGCTTCTCAAGTTTTCTCATCATTTTGATCTGAGCAGCCTGTCGAGCTATTTCTACAACATGATGAAATATGTTCACAGACCATATTGAGTTAAAAACTTTAAACGAAGAACTGACCCGCAGATACTCTTACACTTGCCCAAATCCTTCTCAACAACCTCCAGAGAAAATGCCTGCCGTTTTTGCAACAAGCTACTGTTTTTATGTGCAATAATGGCAATATGGCCTATCAAGAAACCAATATCTTCTAAGATGGTTTTTACCAGGAAGTGACATCGCTTTATCTCCAGTTGGCCAATTATCCTTACAAAAAAGATAAATGCACCAAACCACTAAACAAAAATAATTGATACAATATATAGCCAATAGCTGTTGGTATTTAATGGTTGATTTTCTATTGAACTGGTGCCACTGAGACAGAGATGTACACTGACCTTGAGCCTCCAGTTTGCGTAGCAGCTTGGCATCACTGACATCTTGGAGGTTATTTTCACCAATATTAAGAGGATGAGTCTTCCACTTTCTGGCCCCCGTACCATCACCTGTCGGCTGGTGCTCAGACTTTGTGCAACGGCTGCGTCTCCCATCCATCGCTATGATAGTGGGAGCGATGTCCTCCTCCGGCAGCAAGAACCACCGTAAACCCTGGGGCATTAGACGAATAAGAAAGACGGCTTAAAATCAACAAACCAAACAAAAAAAATGGCTAGACTGATTATCTACTCATTGCTGTAACTTACAGATTTTATGTATTTATTTGTACTTTTCCTGCATTTAAACAACAGCAGACTATTTTTCATGCTTAAACTTTATTTTAAATACATTTTTCATTTAATATAAAAAAAACTGAGCAGGTATGTTAATTTATATGCTTTGGTCTCTACTACAGTGTGGGTGTAACTGTTTCATTTCTCTTTAACACAATGTTTTTAAAACAAACAGATGTGGGCATTGTAATTTCTAGCAGTGCACTTTCATCAATTACAAATTGCAGCTTTAAAGCAGGCATAGATCATATGACTAAAATGATAGATTGAAATATATATTACATTATATATTATTTTACTTTTCCATCTATGATTAAATGGCACATTTGCGCAGAATCCATGTCGACATCCTTCAGTGAAGAAACTAAATATGGATTCTAAATAATTAGTATACTATGATGAAAGGTCATGCAATAGTTGCCTATCACATGACCTTTCATGTAGCTGCCTACAAAAACAAGTAGAAACATTTACCTCTGGTCCTTCTCTGGCTTCATAGAAGTCACCAACTTTAATTTTTGTACTGAAGCTGAAGTTATCCCGTGAGATTTCAGTTATTCCATTCCGGAGTAAGTACTGCAGACAAAAGAATAATGCATATTAACTAAAGCATTGGTAAGAACTTTCAGCCATATTAACTAGTCAATCACCATCATTTCCCACCTGAAGGTAATTACATAATGCTATACTGACGCAGTGAGCATGTGCAATCATTCAAGGCTTTAAATCTACTTTCCATAAAATAAAGCAGCATATTGTAGATTCACCTTCATTACATCAGGATACTGACGCAGCTTCTTCCCACATGGAGCAAAGTAAACGACTTCTCCTTGTAGACGACCTGCCACAGTCCTGATTCGGGTCTCTCTCTGCCACCTGAGGAATAAAGAAATGTGCAGAAATAGTACATACAAGGAACTGCATAGTTGATACACGAACAATATCATAACCACTGTACAAGCTGTATTCATTCATCATTAATACATATTCTATAAGCTGAATGTTTCTCTCATAAAAGTTCCCTGCTCCAGTTCTAGTGTCAGTGTAGGGACAGATGCATATCATCCTCTGCAAGCAAGGAGGTACACTATGTAAATGATGTCTGTACAGCGGTGTATTGGGTAGTCTGTGGCCTTGACGTCCTCTGACCCTTGCAGTAATCACACTCCCAAATGGCCATGGGCCAAGTGGGGCAACCCCTCAGTTCCCATGAGCTCCGCTGGAGAGCAGCCATGGCTTACTGAAAAGACATGTAGACTGTTATCCCAGACAGAGCAGCGGCTGGGGGCTGATATACAGTCTTGTGGCCTCTGTTTCCTGTGAACCTGCTGATGAAAAACATCCCTAGAAGATGAAAGGCGCACTGATCCAAGGCTGCAGAATTTGTGGGCAGGGAGCTGCTAATGTTGCATGTCTGCGTTGAGGCTGGATGCAATTAACCCCTTGATGCTGAACTGCTGGGCCTCATTTCATTTCCTGCCCACTATGACCTACTGCTCAAGACTGGGGTTTTTAAGGCCCCTAACAGGAAGGGAAGGATGTCTTTTTGTGGTCTACTCCTACTTGGCTCTTGATGAAGACGTCACTGTCCTCAAATCAGGAAATCCAGCTGTACTTTTTTCTTTTTTTTTTTTTAACATTTACAGTATTTACCCTGGGAAAATAGTCTGAGCACATTCTTGCCCGATTTCATATTCAGTTACCCACTTTTACACGTGGATCTGCCCCAACTACAGATGACAGATAAATATCTTGCTCACAGTGTAATGACAGTACTTGAGTGTTTCTTATTCATTTTCAAGTTCAATTAAAATTTTCTAAAACACAACTTATTGTCTGTTGTATGTGTCAAACCCGGAGATATGATAATGTTTGCTGTGGGTGATCATGCGTCTCGTGCTGCTCCACAAAGTAAAGATGACCGCAGGTGACCTTTTAGGAAAGGTCACTTGTCAGCCCTTCATAACACCAATTGCATAAACACAAACAATGCAGGAAGTGTAACAGTAAGGACAAATGGACAATAAAACATTTGTGTGTTTCTTCTTTTAATATGAAGTGCATGCACAATATCTCACCCAAACTCAAGAGGCAACCGCAAAACTCTCTCATCCGTTACTCTCCTCCTCTTCCCCGATCCTAGAAAACAGGAGAAATGACTCAGCGCTTTTCACACCTCCAGGGGGACCCGAGCAAATCCACAAACCTGCCATGTTTACAGATATATCCACCACACAAAATAAGGGGTGGGGTGGGGGGTGGGCATATTACTGCAAATATAAAACCTCCAACCTTGACCCTGTTAGACATCTCAATTTATTGTAAATAGTTGTTTTATATATATTAAATGGCAAACTTTACTTCACATGACCTCACATAAATGACCATACGAGCAGGGCCAGGGGAATTTGTTTTTGGTACAGCATAGTGGGTTAGCTCAATTCAGGGTCAGCAACACCCCATATGCATGGACGTCAACATAAAATATTAGACAAACAATTCAGACCTTTTGACACATAAGAAGTGCAAAACACAAGAACAGAGCTTGTACAGCGACAAGCCTCACGGCCGCCATGACAGTTCAGTGGTTGTAGTACTGGTAGTGTAAAAAATACAGTTCCTTATGTGTCTTTAAGAAATCAAGAGTAATTCACATACAGCTGTGACATGATTCTTCTATTACTCCATAGAAGAACTAAATGGAACAATAAATAAATATTTTCCCGTTATGGAGTCAGAATCCGGCTCTGTTAGTAATGTAATATGCTCCGTGACTCATGCGGTATCAGATATATATAGCATCTGCTTGGGTTATTAAAGCAAAAGCTGCTGAGGGCCAACAAAATAATGACGTAACCAATTTCTTCCAGAGAGCTCATCTTAACCTGGAACTATTGAGAAATGTACATCCATGTTTTAATACTGGAAAAGTAAGTGTCCTTTTCCACTGAAAGGTTGGATAGTCTGAATAAGCAAAAAGGAGGGAGAACATAAAAGCCTGGACTACCAACAATACAAAAATACCATGCTGACTTTGGTCATGATCCTGCTTTGTTATCCGAGTGAGTAACACTTTCCTGAAGCCTGAATCACACGTTAAAGTATCTTGTTAAATTGTGAATTGAAGCTGTATTGTAGGTTGTGGGTGTATTTGGTCTTTCGGCAAACACAGATTACCTGGCAGTGTGGCGAATGTGACGGCTGGCGATAGGGTGCTGTGGTTATTCAGTGCCCCTGAGCTGGTCACTGCGGCAGGGGTGAGTAGGCTACTGGGTAAACTAGGAGGCTTGATGATCTGCAGGTTGAGCAGGGAGCAGTTGGCTGAGAGGTTCGAGGAGGACTTGTGAGAAGACAAGGACGCTTTAGCGAGTTTCACAGGGGTCCTTTCTGCATCGCTATCTGCTTCTGTCTCACCGCGCTCCTTCATATCATCCTCGGAGCCATCAGAGTCGCTTTCCAGATTGCTCTCCGACTCTGTAGGGGATTCCAGCGTGACAGCGTGAAACAGGGAGAGCGCAAAATTATACCCTAATTAGCATTCTTCTCACACCCAAACCACAGAGAGCACTGCTAATTTCTAGAAGAAACTTCATCTAACGGCTTATATCTGCATTAACATGTTACATTATCAATTGTATTTCTTTATTAAATTAAAGAAAGGTCTGTTTAATCTAACCTGATAGGCTACTGCCGGAATCTTCATCCTCAATATCGTCTTCATCGTCTTCATCATCATCATCGTAGTCATCTCCGAAAGAATCGTCCGAGTCCTTGCTGCTGTGGATATCAGACTCGCTGCTTCTGACCAAGTCTACAGGTGGACAGGACGAGGTTTTAGAGAGGCTCTTTCCTGCATGCAGAGGCTTGGGAGTCTTAGTCTTCCTTGGTCTGTGAGCAAGACCTGATGAGGCAGAAGACTTAAGTGGGGAAGCAGAGCTGCCCGACATCTCCTTGGTGCCAGTGCTCAAGTTGATGGGCATGGGATAGGGAGGGCTGGTGGCCGCCAGGAGGGGCCTGCTAGTGGGGGTGCTGTTCTGGCTGCGGGGTTTGGTGATGAGGGCCAAGGGGGCATCCTGAACTGCGCTGTGGATCACTTCATTAGGGTGGTGGTTTAGGAACAGACTGGTATCATTGCTGTGTGGGAGAGACAGTAAATGACTGCTCAACATATCTGACGAATGTTTATGCGGTGTCAGCAACGATGAAGAGGATGGAGACTTTTGACTTTTATACCAGTTCTGGCTCTTAGGCTGCAGAGAGAAAGCTTGCTTCACAGAGTCCTTCGAATGGAGGGGCTTCATAGATAAAAATGAAAAGGGAAACAAAGAAAAACAAAGGAAGTAATTACACAAACTGTCACTCACATTACATTGCTGTGGGCTGTGAATGAAGGAATTTAAGGTGTAATAAGAGACAAGGACAATGAAGAGCAGGCTTAAGCCTGTCAACAACAGTAAAGAAAAAAAAAGGCTGCTGTGGAAAATATTTTCAAATTGTTTGGCTTAGTGCCATTGTGCGACTTTAGCTGTCATCTTGTATTTGTTGCTATTGTTATACTCTGGCAATCAAAAGCCTCTATTTAATGTACCACCATGATATGAATTAAAACCCTCTTGTTATAGACTGCTACATTTTCCCTCCTTTTCAAAATGGTGACAATAACAGAGTCCTTTAAAAGAGACCGATTTCTCTCTCTTGATAACAAACATCCCAAAGCATAACAGAGCTAATTGCTTGTCAATTTTGTGAAGTATTCCCAGTAGAGCTAAATGCATTGTCACTTCTAGTCATGTAGCGGTCAGACTCACATGCAGTAAAATAAAAGCCCTGATAATAGTCTATAAGCATTCATTTTCTGTTGCCCTTTGGGATGTGGGAACCCACTGATTTTTATTTATTTCATGACAGAAACAATGATGGACAATGAATAAAATCAGAGCTCTTTCTATTGCAAAAGAGGATGAGAAATACGTTTGTTTCATTACAGTAATTTGTTTTTTGCGCCTTAGGTAGTATTCAGAAAAAAAAAATCAGCTTCAATGCAGGTAATGTGAATACTAAATATAACTCACCTGTTTCAATGTAAAACTGTTCAAGTGTAACGATCTTTCATCCGGAAGGTTCGTTGGTGGTTTGGGTAAAGAGGAGAGGGAGAGAGACTTGGGTGATGAGCACAGAGACAGGGGCTTCGATGGGGAAAAGAGAGCCAGAGGTTTGGGAGAGGAGGAGACAGAGCTGTGCTTTGGTGAGGACAAATGAGAGAAGTGCTTTGGTGAGGTGGAAGGAGGTAAGTGTTTAGGTGAGTTGGAGAAGGACATGGGGTTGGGTGAGGACCTGGAGGGCAGAGGGGAGGCCTCCCTGTGGGACTGTGCTCGGGGACTGCTGCCGGTTGCCGACCCTGTAGCCTGGATGACACTGATGTGCTGCTGGCCTTCCTCCTCTGCAGTCCTGGAGCTCTGGAGGAACAGAGCTGCAGACTGTGGCAGGCCAGCGGGATGAGAAGAGGACTGGAGGCGGAACGAGGAAGTCAAAGGAACAATGTCACGAAGACTGTCTAGAGATGTATTTCCATCAGTAGAGCAAGGTCTCTTCTTTTTACTCTCAGAAGTGTTCTGTGTCAGCCGCTGAGTAGGAGGATGAGGAAAATGGGGAGAAGACAGCATGTCATGTCAGCTCCTACTGAGAGAGTCTCACAGTGGCAGCTCTGTCAGCTAGCACATACATCCAGTTTGCCACCCACCACCATGGCTGCTTTTGACAATCCAAGTAACATTTACTAAACAGAAAATCGTTTTACACAGGGACACAAAACCTTACAAAATAACTTCTTTTTAAGTTTTCATCAATTTGCTTTCATGCATTATTCTGAAAAGAAACTAAAAAAAAAGAAAATCTTTTTTTCAAGCTTTTTAAACCGTTATTGACAATAAAAATGGTGTCCACTGATTTTTAAAACTGGGTATGCTGCTGGGTATTTAAACAAACACCAGACGCTTGAGTTAGAGACGCTTACCTTGCCTTTCCTTTTCACTCGACGGTCTTTTTCTGAATCAGAGTCCTCACTGTCATTGCTCTGATCATCCTCATCTTCATCATTGTCCTCCTCCTCCTCTTCCTCCTCCATGTCATCAGGATCACTGCTGCTCTCCTCACCATCACTGGAGCTATCTGACAATGATCCAGATTGGCTGCCACTCATGCTGGAGGTCTCAAGTGGTCTTTTGTTGGGTTTCTAAATAATAATAAAAATCTGCATTTCTTAATCATGCAAAACAGGGGGGAGGGTGCCAGGAACAACAGAACAGTGAAGTGAGTTTTCATGCAGTGTATTGTATTAACCTTTTCTTTTGTTTTCTGACTGGTCTTCTGGTGCAGTTGGCCCAGGTCCTGACTGCTCTTTTGACTCCGACTGCTGTTGGCTTTTGTTTTCTCCGTGTTTCCCTTTGTTGGAAATGAACTGGTGTTCACAGCAGAGTTTCCAGTAGGAGAAGAAGCACTCCTACCATTCACTGTTCCAATTGCACCTACAGAAACTGGCAGTGTGAACTTCTTTAGATGGTTGCTCATGAGAACAAGCACATTAGGAGGACAGCAAGTCATTATGTGATGTTAACAATGTCGGCATTTTAATGATAAACAAAAACATGTTCACTCATGGAATGATTCTTTGTAGAGCCTCTTTGCTTTGCCCTAAACTACTACAATATGTATAACTTTAGGCAGGAGCTAGCTCTTTTTTTACCTGAGGTACGTGACTGCAAGTGAACTGGATCATGGCTCTTGAAGGTTGATGCAAATACAGGATGCAGACCCAGAAAAGGAGGGAAGAAGGCTGCTGCTCCTCTGGTATGTGCTTCAGATGGCCGCCACCAGTCTGGAGTGGGGGAGCGATAGTGTACAGTTAGGCATAAGTAGCCACTCTATGTAGATATGCAGAGAATCCAATCTGACAACATGTTATAAGAGCACGCTTTATCCAACCTGTTGACAGTACTAATCACTCAGTTCAAAATATAGCTTTGCATTGATAACAAGTGCATTCCACTGACTGTGATGTCATTCCTGTATACTGAGATTTGAAAAGTTAAAGCAGAGGTCATCTGGTGGAATAGCTGCAAAGATTCCCCTCATGCACAAGACATGTAACAGCTGCAACAGTTCCCCAAGAGCAGCATTCATCTGAAACAGCACCTGCTTTTTAAAATGTCCATTTACTTTGTGCTGGGTGTGATGATATCACTTAAAAAGCATACAATCGGATATTGCTGAGAACGTCTTTAGTTACTTTTGACATAAAATATCATGTCAATATCACAATTTTTAGTGGGAGGATTGATAGGAACCTTGTGCTTCCCTACCTGGAAATGTACCAAACTGGGAATGAGCAGCCAAGGCAGACAAACCCAGACTTCCTAGGCCTCCGAACTCAGAGCAGCCTGAACTTGATGTGTAGAGCCCAAAAGCTGGATGGCTGACTAAAGGAAAACCATTGGAGCTGCCAGACATATTTAAACGTTCATCCCCCGTTATCTGGAGCATATGGCCTGGAGAACAAAGGACACAGTTAGAAGAACGCTTAAAATATAATCTATTGATTAATATATGAATTCATCAGTTAATCACGCTATCCAGAAAGACGTCTCTCTAGATATTCTATTTACATATACAGTACAT
The DNA here is from genome assembly GCA_005408345.1 of Macquaria australasica. Lineage (NCBI taxonomy): Eukaryota > Metazoa > Chordata > Actinopteri > Centrarchiformes > Percichthyidae > Macquaria > Macquaria australasica. The sequence goes on along the minus strand of SEMN01000053.1, from coordinate 352,364 downwards.
GTACAATGCACAACAATAGATTTAACATATAATTTCTAAACTCATCAGCTGTTAATACCATGATATCATTAAGGACCAATTAAGACCATATTTTATGCTTCAAAAGAAAAGAAAAAGTGGAGTAAAACTGAAGACAAAGCTGTGGATTCTGCTTGTTCTGTTCAAAATCGCTTCAGCAAATAAGAGACACAGCCGTCTGCTGAGTCTGAGAATCCAATTGTAGTGATAACTATGAATGATTCAGGGTCTAACACCCCTACTCATATTTAGAAAATTAGAACAAACCAAATTATTACTGCATTACCACTGTTAATAAATACGTAAGAAAATGAATAAATGAAAGAAAGAAGGAAGGAAGGAAGGAAGGAAGGAAGGGAAAAAAGGACCTGCTGAAAGTACTCTAAAATAAAAGACTGAGCTACTGATGCCAAGTTGACCTGTTCCTTTTACAACAGCTAAGGGCAATATATCCAGTGTTTGTTATCAAGACTATTTCTATCAGAGAAACCAGTCTAGCCTTATTAACTAGATCCAATACCTCATTTTCATTAAGAACCCAGAGCTGTGCAGGAATGAGCCCAGTTGATTTGTTCTCTGTAAATGCAAAGCTAACTAGGCTAAACACTGTGTCTGATTCTATGTTGTCCTACTGCAGTGACAGGACATGGCTACGATTCGTTGATCAATTTACTAATGTTTAATAGAAATTATTTCACCATCTGGCCAATACTTTTATTTACTTTGGTTTATACTCTTATGTCTGTAACCGTTTATATATCAAAACTATAAGCCCTAACAGCAATTCTAATTAACCTCAGTAAAAATGAACTGAAAAGGTACTTTATTAAAATGTGCTTCAAATATATGAGTAATATATAGTATATAAGTCAGTAATTGTGCAATTTAACTGACGTGACAGTGAAGCTAGACACCCTAAAACAACACCGGCTTTATTCTTTAAGAGTCTGCTAAGGTTTTAGCCTTGGCGTTATATAATGTACTCCTACTTAACTGTGAAATATTTCACCAACTTCTTTAAAATAACCAGGTCATGCCTTTTTTCAGATGCCAATACGGAATCAGACACTTGTTCTTACTTACTATGTTAAATTCACTATGAGGTGCTGCATAAAAATGTTTCACCTCACGTAGTTAAAGCAATTACAAAGCTTTTAAGAATATGAAAGCTGGAGTATGATTCTATTCAAAGGGGTGTTACCATCACTGGTTGTGTGATATCTTTCTTCTTCTTCCTACAGGGGATATGAAATCTCTTGAAAGAACTTAATTTACTTGATACTCGAACAGCGGTGTGACTTCAGAGGTGCCAATGTGCTTTCAGCATTTAGTATTCAGTCCAAAATAAATTATCTTGGAAATTTCTGTGCACGTTTGGTGTGGGGGTCTGAAAATGAATAATTTATAAGAATGTCTTTAATGTGTTCTTCATTGTGATAGCATGACAAAAAAAACACACTACTTTTTGGGGCATCTTATCATGAAGGGGAAAAAAAAAAATCACAAACCACGGTATGTAAATTTGCACATTATTTTGTGGTCAGGGGTAATCTGACAGCTTATGCATCACTGCTGCTCAATGCATAATGGCTTTGACCACAATTAGTATTCAGAGAAAACAAGAGGATGTTGGCGGCTGCATGCACACTGTGAGGCTGACAGACATGTCAAATCATGCAGGATAAACTGGAGCTAAAGGTTGTCAAAAGACATCCACAAGGGCATACAAAGCTTTTTAATTGTTGGCATTCAGTAATTCAACAACCTTTCCATTCCAATCAACTGGGAGAAGGTGTCTTAAGTTAAGCCCCCTTATTGTTGTACAATCTTAATTCAGTGTTTTCCACAAAATTTTGTTGGACAGCCCCTCCAAATAGATTTGCCTCTTCTTAATTATTTCCTCTGAAATGTTCGTGTGGAAGCTTAGTTAAAGAATAATAATAAAGGCAGACCGATTGTAAAGTCAGTCAGAATGGTGCATTAATTTACATTTCTTAATAGCTTGGGAATTTAAGGCTGTTTTGTGGGTGACCATTAATGCTGTTTGCAGCACTGCACACTCATACTTTAACCTACTGAAAATAATTTCTCAACCTCATGATAAAATATATTGACTTGAAACAAAATAAGACATCAAAACAAATAATTTTTAGTCATATTTGATCTTATGTGCACATCCAAGTACTGTCTGTCTGTCTGTGTGTGTGTGTGTCTGTGTGTGTGTCTATACACGCGTACCACAGGTGGTGAGAGGGGAGGTGCCTGTGGGGCTCGGGGCCGGTCTGCACTTGGTGGAGGGTGTCTGGGGTGGAGCATGGGAGGAGCTGGCAGAAGAGGAGGCCATGTGAAGGGAGGACGGGGCTGATGGGGAGGCCAGCCGCTCTCCAAACTCCATATCTGTCAAACACAATGCAGTCAACACTTAAAGATGCAAGAGGAGAAAAGAAGGGGACAAAAAAAAAAAAAACCCACTCATGCCACAAACCCCACTGAGACCGAGTTTCTCTCCGACACACATCTGAATTACTGTCAATACTGGATTTTACCCCCTGATGTCTCAATGTGTAGGACTCAGTCTCTGAAACGACATTCGTGAAAGCAACGCGTTTTCCACTATCACAACAAATAAGGTCAATAATTCAATGATTTTGTTTATTGACTTTGTGAGGTATTGTATTGTGATGGTATAAGAGCTGAAATGATTTATTGACTAATTAATCAACAGAAAATTAATCGTCAGCTATTCAATTGTTGAAGTCATTTATCAAGCACAAATGCCAAACAGCTGGTTTAAGCTCCTTAAATGTTACAAAAAAATAAATAATTAAAATAAGCAACTTGAAGACCTCACCTTAGCCTCTGCGAAAATGTGATGGGCATTTTTTTTTTTTTACTGTTTTCTGACATTTTAGAGAGTAAATGGTCATTCAATTAACTGCATAATAAAGTAAATAATAAACTAATCAACAATAATCTTTAGTTGCAGCCCTAGATATAATAATACTGTGTAATTTTTATTTTTATTTTTTTAACAAAACTCTGTTGTCTGAATCAGCCATTCTCAACCAGTGGGCCAGGGCCTAATGGTGGGCCTCAGAGCGCCATCTAGTGGGCGATGGCAATTTACAAAGCTAGTTATTTTCACCAAGGTGAAATATGGTCTAAATGTAAACGTTTAATCAACGTCTACAAATAGTCGGTAAAAACACATTCACTTTTGAACGTATTTTGAATGTCTTTTCAACGTTCACATATAGACCATATTTCACGGTTGAAATTATTTTTATATCCAAATGTGCTCAAGAATTCACATAAATGAAAAACATCAAATTAAAATGCATAATTTCAATGACCAGGTACGTTTGAATATCACCAGCCAATCACCACACAGCATGAGGTTGAGACAAACGTGTTTTGCCACCGTTAGCTAGCTAACGTTCCCTTGGATGCAGTGACACAAAATGGATCGTTTTTGAAATGAAAAAGTGATGTGGGAGACAACCCTGCGCCAGTAAAAGCTCCAAAGCGTGTGGTGAGGAAGTATGACCCTGAATACATTACATTTAGAATCATAGTGACAGTGAATGTGGTGAAATCCTGTCAAATGAGGCGCTAAAACCATCGAAGCTCCAGAGACACTTAAACACAAAGCACCTGGGATGTTATGGGTTTTTTTCCTCATTTATTTGGGAAGGTGGTCCTTGGAAATGTTTTAACAATCAGAAGTGGGCCTTAAGTTACAAAAGGTTGAGAACCCCTGGTCTAAATGAATGATTCCATGTACACTGTAATTAAACACGAATATTGAATTTTGGAGGCCATGTTTTACACATTTAAAGGGTTTTATCTAATGTAAAATGTAACACAGGTAATCACAATAAACATCAACATAATTATTGTGATTTTTGCATTCAGTTACCTTAATATTCACAAATATATATTGTACAGAGTGATAGAGCGACACACACACACACACACACAATAAAAACAAAGCTGAAACAAATTCATGCACACATCAGACACACACAGACATATACACACACAAGGTGAGGTGACAACTCAGTCATATCAAAGGTCTTCATAGCTCTTTAATGTAAAACTGCTGCTGCTTCTAATGAGGGGGTAAGCCTTTATAGAAAATGCAATCTTTCATTTATCCTTCCACAATCTTTACATACAGATGCATAAAAAAAAAAAAAAACTATAATTAGTCTCCACTTCCCATCATCCAAATCATGCCACAGAGATTCTAGTACTACTGTACTCTTTCATCAGCACCACATTTCCTGGATTTTCCATTATTTATGCCACTTCACATCCCACTGATCACAAAAGCCCACATCTGAAATCCTCTTTAACGGATTCTGTTTTACAGCCTGTCTTTGTTATAGTATTGTACATCACACCAACAATTTCGAGATCTCCCTGGTGATTCTCCTCTGCACAAGAAAACAGGAGCAGCTGATTAATTTGAGGAGACAAAGCAACCCTCTGAATATCAAGTATCATCCCTCACCAGGAACAGCACTGATGAGACGTAAATGACATGAAAGCGGCAGGCATGCTTCACTGGAAAGGCCACTGTTTCCTGCGGTAGTGGGAGTTGGTAAAAGAACAAAGGTGCTTTCATATTTATAATGCAACATTTAAAAAAAAGAAAAAAGAAAAAACAGTTGGTATCAATACGACCTTGCTACATCACACTTCACCTGTCATTCTAAGATGTCCAGTATGCTAATGAAAATCAAAAACCTTATCCGTGTGTCAATTATGAAATTAAATATTCAACAGGGTGGCAAAGATTTTGTCAGGGATTAAAGGTAAAGTGTGTCTAATAAATAATGCACACTACATTTTACTGTTAATTTACTTCATTTTACAGCGATATGCTGCAGATATGATCTCTTACTGGGGAAATTCTTTCCTACTGCATAATTAAAGTGGCATTTTCTATCAGTATGAAGACCTGTGAAATGATGTCTGAGGTAGCCTTCCCTTTATTAATGTTAAAAAAAAAAAAAGATTTACAGTTGACTTCATTTGTCAAATGTAGTATTGCAAACAAAAATATATGAGCAAAAAACTGCTCTGTAGGGAAAGACTGTTTATGCAGAATTTGCATAGAAATGTAAATGGGTTTAACACGCAAATAAGCTTGAATTTATAGGTGATAAACATAAAACCACAGAGGCAGCAAGTACAGTATTCTGGGTGTTTTATAACTTACATAAACATTTTAAATGAATTTGATGGATGTATGTACACCATTTTGAGCTAATGCACGCATGCGAGGTGAAAGACACACTCCCAAGCAGCAGGATGCAGGTCCTATGAAAGCATATACATGCTAATATACCGAATGTGATTCACACAACAAATGACTCTGATTGAATCAAAGTCATGTTCACATACAGTATATGCTTCCACAGGCATAACAAGCAGTTTGTCATCTTGGAGTAAAAATGTCTCAACGGGAAAACAATGAACTTATCAACAGAATGAGATTCGAATGAGACAAAACACTACATATCAGCTACATATAAGCTTGTACAATAAAAAAAGCAGGGTCACATTATGTTTAGTTAGTGGCTAAGAATATGTACTTTGTGCACTTGCATATTCCTACACAAGGTCATGGGTAGCTGGAGCCTATCCCAGCATGCATTGGCACATTGGGCAGAAGGTAGGTATCCAGACCATCACAGGTGTAAGGGCACACTCACACCAACAGACTATTTTAGGAGTCTTCAAACCCCTTGACATGCATGTCTTTGTAATGTAAAGGGAAACTAAAACACCAAAAGGAGACACGTGCAGGGAGACCAGTCAAACTCCAAACAGAATGAGCCCTGCCTGGATCAAACACAGGAACTTCCCGCTGTGAAGAGGCAAAGCTAACCAACTAAGCCGACATGTTGCCTTGGGTACAAAAACAGCTAAACAGAAATCATACAGCTGGCCTCAGAGCCAAGCTTACAAAACCACTGATTTAAAGGAAGTGTGCACTTAGTTTTCTTTTAAACTGTATGCTTAAGTTTTTATAATGAAAACTGACTCTGTGTATTTACTCTCTTTCTTTCTTTGTGTGTGATGAAGCTGTGCATATTTCACATAGCGTTGTTACGTTTTGGGTGCACCTAAGCATTTGTTTTCCATTGTGTGTTCCTCCTTGTCCACGTTATCTTCCTGCACAATAACAGATGGCTGATGCTAACAATGATAATCCAGTAACAGAGTCATCGGCATGGATCAGCAGTATTCGCAGTGCAAACAGTCTTTTCAGCTAATAGAAGGTACACGCAAGAGACAGAAAGAGGTAGTGTATCAGAGTGTCTTGACACTGTTCTAAGATAGAGAGCTGCATCACCCAAAGGTCCTCTATCTGCTCTTCACCAATCTGTGAGGAAAGTAAAGTAATGAAAATAAAGACTATGTGAATGAAAAAAACAACAAACAAATATGTCAAGTTCTGACATTCCTGGTGGCCTAATTAGCATTACATCACAATATTAAATCCACCTCCTCAGAAATTAACATGTCCCTGATTGATTCAATACATGGTTGCTGTGACATGAGCTGCAGTCTCCCAAACCTCACAAATCACTGCTGGTGTCCATCATCCCACTAAACAATTAATTCCTTCTGGTACGCTGGAAAAATAGCAACGCCACTCACTGTTTGGCCTCAGTGATTTTCTGGATGGGAGGAAATAAAAGGATGTAAAAAGCAGAGGGACTGAAACCTTCCCAATGGTTGACAGCAGTAAAGCAAATTTTTAAAAAAAGCCATTCACTCCCCCACTTGCTGTTCTCTCTTTGAGGTCACCCAGCAGACCAGCTGAAATGAAGTCAATTATTTGTGAAGGGTTTCTCCCTCCCCCCATTTGTGTGTGCACGCACAAGATGTGCAGCACGAGGGCTCGCTGTGGGGCAGGCTTTTACGGTCAAAGAATGACAGAAAATGGAGTGTGTGGGGTCGTTGCGACTAGGTGCATAACAAGTTCAGCGATACACCCACAGTTCAGTGGAAATAACATGCTCCTACGAGTTTCCATCAGTTCTTCATTCTGCCCGTGTCTTCTGATGACAAGTTATTGTTCTTGGCCCTGACTCCTACTCTACCTGGAAAGTGATGAAGTGTTCTGTCTGACCCATCCCACCAGCCAAGGAAGGAAACTGACCTGCATCAGGGGCAAAACTACAGTAACACACGGCATTAGAGTCAGGCAGAAGAGGGGTTTCAGGGCCAACTAATGCCTACTGTGTTTGATGATGATGCAGTGTAGTCCTCTAAAACATTTTCTTTGTTTCCATTTAAGCACTTTTTGCAATTAGGTCAACGGAAGTGGTTATATAATAGGTGGGTGACACTACACAATAACCTTTTCTTGTGTTTTCAGGATGCAATGAATAATTCCAAGTCGTTGAGGAAGTCAATTTGAGCTCAGTTTTGCATACAAGCCAATGTATGCAACCCTCTATATGCAACCTTCTGTAATCCTGTTCACCTCACAGTGGCACAGCAACTAAACGAGTGCTGAAATGACTCGATAGAAAATTGATCAACACCAATTTTACATTTAAGTCATTTAGCGAGGAAAAGTGCTGAACACCCTCAGGTTCCAGCTTCTGAAATGTGAGGATGCTTTTCAATAATACTGTAAAGTGAATCTTCTTCTTACTTTTTCTAGGTTTTCTACAAATACAGTGGGGACACACTGTCTTTTCACTTGATGGTGTTTAAGTACACTAAGCATGCTGCCATGAGATCGGAGTGATTAAAAAGGAAAACATGTTTGGCACTGCTACTCAATCAATACTCTGCATTAAGGGCTGGTTTACCATTCATGTCAGGTTTGCTCTGCAGCGAGGGCCCCTTTTAATGACCATGCTGGGAGACAAAAGAAGCCATTTGCTTTCCAGAGGTTGTGTTCATGAGTGCGGGGAAAGATGGACAAGTTCAGATGAAGCTACTGGATGTAGGTTGTAAATGAGGAGTCTGACCGACAACCCTGACTATTACTGGAGTGGCAGATGGCAGAGTAGTGTTGGTTACACTGGGGAGCTTCTGGGATGCTCTGTGACACTGATACAGCGGGAGGGACTCCCACTGTCACTAAATGTGATCCACAGCAAAGCCTGCCCTAGTGTTACTGAACACCTTCAAACACCATCTATTCACTGATTTGCCCGTCTCAGCCATGGTCTTTTATGCATCAATGTAATCACATCTTTGTCCTCCTATGCAAGAACGAACATGTGCTCCGAGCCCTGAAAAGAGCTCCAGCCAGGATAATCATCCTTTTTTGCTCCTGAGAATTACCAGCAAAACACAAAGCGTAGGCATTCGGTTATCATCATTCTTCAAGGCACATCCATCTTTTAGGGAGACCTTCACGGCAAAAAGTGAATTTCTGTTTGTATCGACTGCTTCAAACAAGTATTGAATGCTACCATGAATATAGTGAAAAGGCTGGTAGTTAAGGAGGCAAATGGACTCTGATTAATGATGTGAGGCCTCAGTATGACACATGTTTCAAGAAACACATTTGTCCTTCACAGCAGTGTTAGCACAGTTTGCATGTGGATCATTTTCATGAGGAGTGATCTGGGGTTGGGACAAGGCGCCTGGAAACAGGAGTCCCACATGTTCTGCACAGACTGACATCCATCATGAACACGTTCTTAGAGCTCCTGCCTACTGCTGCCCCATCAGCAGCAAGCATTAGCCATAAATTGTGTAGCTCAGCCTGCAGTTTTTAATTAGACACATACAGAGAAGAAGGAAGAGAGGGGGTAGAGAGCGAGAAAAGGACAAGTAATTTCATGCATCTCCCAATCAGCTGCTATTAATTTGTTGTTGTTGGCTGAGAAAATGCAGGTGGTACAGGGAGAATGGCATCCCCTGGATGACATTTTCATTGTTAATGCGTTGCTAAAGCAGTACATTTTCCAATAGAATGCTAGACTTCATATAAATGAACCCTTATTAGAGCTATGGTATACCTGTTTATGATCTAATATGCAGCCAGTTCCTAGTATTTGCAGTTTTTTCTAATGGGAGGAGGAGGAAAGGCAAGCAGACACTTGTTAAAGATAATCACACATACATCATATTATCATCATTACACAACTTCCCACTACACCCTCCTTCTTCACTCCTGCATCATTTGTTCACCATCATTTGCTGAAGGCATCATTATAATGAGTATTTGTTTCTGATAAGGAAAAGTGAAGAAAAACATTGCTCAGTGGGGCATAAAATGAGGATAGTAAATTTGCGACTGTGAAATTTTTGGCCCCCAAAAAGACGATGTCCACCAGGTGCTATTGTTCAAAAATGAAGGGGTACATCTAATGAATTTTTTTTTGCACACTTTGCAGAACACAGATTAGACATACAGTAATGTATTTGAGAGGCAAAAAAGGTTTCTGCTTTTGAGTGGGAACAATGTGCACATACAGGACCTGACTTAAAAATACTACAACAAGAGCAGGCAAAATGATTACAGGTAACAGCAGATTCTTATGTTTATCACTGTCAAGGGGAGCTTGTTCAATTAGATGACTGAAAACCTGTACCATTTCAAAAATATTTACATGCCAGTGATAAGAAAAAAAACACACAATAATGCCGTGTTTACGCAGTCCAAACTTCACACTTTTTTTGTAAAATATTTCTGGCACAAACAAAGCGTTCATGTGTATGATAAAAATGCCAATTTTAAAGAAAACCTTGTTTGCATCACTTTACCTTGCAACTTCAATTATTCACAAGCAAGGTGGTAATTCAGCTGGGCTGTGAGTCAGAATGTTACAGAAATTCAGCAGATGAATACCTCAGTTTAATATTATTGGGCTGTGAAAGGTGCGCATTTGCATGTAAACAGGAAAAAAAAAACAGCCTGAATATAAATCAGGTGCAATCATATGACAGGAAGCATAGCTACAAATTAAACATGAGAGTAGGACGCTGGTGCAAAGGTTATCTGTCATTCTACACTGCTAAATAACACACAGCAGAGCAAAAAACACCTTCTACTATTTTAGATTCAACTGTAAAAGAAGACAAAGACATCCTCTATGACATTATGATTATTGCTTGTTTGCTTGTTAGACAAACAAGCTGTAACGAGGCCATTTGGTGGATTATGCCACAGAACTACATTATGACAAAAATCTGCCTGTGGTATGTCATCAATCAAGTATCTGTTAGTTGTCTATAGGTGTATCGTGCCACAGGACAGTGAGAATAAAAAGTCAAAAGGCTCCGTCAGTCGTTAAGGCTTAACACTGTGTTGTCAATGTCGTCATGCTTTAGACTGATCAAAGAAACAGCATTTATATACGGGAAAACATGGGGCCTAACAGGGCTTTTAATCCATTTCTCCCCACTGTCAATGTCCAAGATGAAATAAAAGGCAGCCAGGATCAAGGTAAACATGGCTATCACAACTTTTTCATTCCCAGCTCCTCTCTCTCACTCTCCAAAGAGCACAACATAAATCACATGGCAACCGTAATGGGAAGTGGGACTGCGGTGTGCCAAATGAAGCAATAAAACAGATCCCGAGTGTCCCTTTCAAAGCATTAGTCACACACTGTCCATATGTCCACTGCTTTATTGACGCAGACGATGCTGGTTACATTCAAACAAACACCTGTGCACACACTGAATGTCCTAAATGAAGGTCAATAATGCAGAAAAAGTGAGATAATCAGGAATTTTAACCTCAGAATTTGGCACTGCACCCTTACAGCCAGATAATGTCAGGCTGCCAAAAAGGGGAAGACAATTTTCAATAGCTGGACTCCTAACAGAGATGCATGAGGACTGACACATCGCATCTCTGCACCAGTCACTTTGATGTGGAGAACCATGGGACTATACTCCCATAAGAAATTCTTGGAACACAAAGAAACAAGAAGGGCCCTCAACACTCCAGACAGGACAGAGCAAGCATGATTAAGACAACATGGAGCGACACGATACACTGATAGAAGCGTGAGACCCTGCAGTGAGGTCTGCAGTCAAAGATACAGCTGCACTCCTCTTGTCCTTAGTCATTAAAGTTTTGCAATTGCTGAACTATGAGTTGCCCAGTTTTGCCTATATTTATCTCAATTTCATTAAGAGTGGTCAGTGATGACTTCTACAATCTGCAAGTGTGTTGTGAGTAGCTCAGCTAAGCATCTCACACTCAGCCAGCTTAGGCCTAAGCATTAGTAAAAAAGAAAGTAGTCTCTACATAATATTCCTCTGCTCACTGTTTTGCAGCAAACCACCTACAAGGCTGATATTCACCTTTATATCCATCAAACCCCCATCATATCATTAGCAGTGTACGTGGAAGTGAAAATACTAAAAGTAATAAATATAGCCTGTAGAAAAAAAATGAAAATGAACAGAACACATTTAAAATGGTGTACTTTATAGATTACACCTGTAGACAGGCCGTCACCGGATGACAGGTTTTCCAGGCAGCCATTTGGAAACCATTCACTGCGAAAAAGAAACAATTACCTCCTCAAGGTGCACAATGCAACAAAGTTTCAATTCTCCATTTGTTAAGTCTGGAAATTAAATTCAGTGCATTGGGTAGCAAAAAAGGAATGATTTGAGACACTACAAAGAATTCCCTTTGGAGACAATATACTGGATAAAGGAGACTGAGGTGTAGATTTTAGAAATCATTTTTAATGGTGTTTTTTCTAGATATGCAAACAGTGTGGTTTCAAAAGAAACATTCCTGAGTTCAGTTCATAATGGAGTTTCTTAACATTAAAAGTGAGCAGGGAGAATATTTTAGGGACTGGGGGGCACTATGTGGTACAGTAACAAAATGAGCCAGTGAAATACTGAACCTAACTGATTTCCTAAATGTGGGAAATTTGAAAGAGAGGAGATGCTCTTGTCGATGAAATGTCTCCATCACCGGCAGCAAAACAACATACAGTGTAACCTGCCTTGAATAACACAGGTCTGATCAGGACAACCAGATTAAAAAAAGCAAGCTTGCGCAATAAACACTGAATGCTGAAGATAATTTTTATCTTTTCTAAAACAACATTCTGAAAAACAACACTTTTGCACAATTTGTATTTTAGTATTCTGAAATTAACTTGTAACTTAATCTTTGAACCACGAGCAAAACAAGGCTAACAACAGTGGCTTGGTGACTCCGTTACTAGGACTGTAGCAAGTAGCCAGTAGTTTTGTTTTCCCCAAAATGTACGGTTAAATGAAACCACTAAGGCAGTGCTATTGCAAAAACCTGCTGTTACATTTCCTGTACTTGTACTGTCTGTAGCAACCTTATACTTGACAGACCACAAACAAAAAAGGAGAACAATCAAAGAAAAAACCCTGTATTATGTACTCTAGTTGACAATGGCAACAGTTTATGAATAATGAAATTTAAGCCCAATGAATGATTATTTGCATTGCTGCATATTTTAGGCTAAATGTGATATATATTGACCCACTTTCACACATGCACTTTATTTCATAATGCTCTGGCAATTCTGCATGTCACTGTCAAAATAAAACACTTATCTGTGCAGAGGCTGCACAAGAGCCACAGACTGAACAATTTGGCACACAGACAGTCCCTGTTGACATTCTGATTCTGTTAGTCATTAAATCAAAGGTTATCAGAGACTGAAGTGTCAAAGGCAAATATCTAACGGCTTTTCTTTGTTCTTGGCACCAGGACGTAACCGTGTTTCACATCGTAATTTTAGGAAAGTAAGAGGTGAAGGTTAAAATTAAAATAGGGCATTTCATTATTTAAATATGCCAATACTTATGGGATAAAACGCAGGACAATGGCTTTGAGATGAAGCAGAAGAAAAAAACAACACTTTTTTTTTTTAATAGTGCTCAAAAACACCTGAAATTCATTGGAGAGTTAATACTAAGCGCACGGTAGATGCAGCTGTGGCTTCAATAGATGTGGGAGAGTCACTTGGGATACTCAGACTATTTTTATTTTGATGAATGTGTGGGGAAAATAACTAATTTCCTGTCTGCCTCTGAGCCATCTTCACAAAAAGAGCTTCTTCTCCGCTGCTAAATGAATATTTCCATCACTGCTTGCACTACTTCAGACACTGTGTACTCTACAGTATCATGCAGCGCTAACAATGACTATAAAAAGGTACTGAATGCCACCGACCACTTAAAGTAACCATGATAATAGATATGAAATATTATTGTACCAGAGACCACTATGGCTACAACCATGGCCCCAGAGTTTGGGCTACCAATGCTTCATTTCTAAAAACAACAAATCAGAGTTAATTTGGAATATATGTTATGCACTGAATATGCTTTTGGTTCAGGACTATTGCTACTTCCACTTCATGACATTCACATTCAGAATAGCCACATTTTGTGATACAGTGCAAATAGACATGGTATAAATCCAAACTGCTGAGAGAGTTGGCTTTTAAAAATGGTGACACTGTGCAAATCTGAACTGCAAAAGCAGCACTTCACCCAAAACAAAACCCCAAAGTGGAAATTAAGCTGTTGTGAGAAAGGGGAGCCAATGGCACAAATTCACATTAAACCCAAACAAGGTAAAGGCAGGTAGCAGCACCTTCTACAAATGTAGCGACTGCAATGACTGCAGGGACTGAGCAGTCCCTTAATAGTTCTTTAGATTTTTTCTTGGGAATCCCTGTCATTTGCACACCTCTCACCGCTAACCTATGGGTCTTTACTTTGACTGCAAAATAAACACACTCTCTCACACACACACGCACGCACACACACACGTGTACTGGATTTTTGAGGCCAATATGTATTTGAGAGTTTAATAAAATTAGATGAATCAACTTTTCCAGGGAACTTTTAATGCATTTTTTGTGCACAGGTTTTGTGCTGGTTCCACTTTTATTTTGTAGGCTATAGTTCCTGCCCCTGAAAAGTCCCTGCTCTTGAGCAAGTACTCTATGATTGGACAGGAGCTTATAAGGGTGGAGTTTAATTGAAATGACACAAACCACAAAATTACATACAAAAGTTCATCATTAGTATCACTATTAGGACTAAGGACGGGAATTTCTTTGATTCTTTTTTTTAATAGTTGCGTAGAATATGGTTGTGTACTAAAGCAGAAAAATAACCAGAAAAAAACACAAAGCAGATCATGCTTTTACTTTAGAAACAGGCGTCTAGGCTCTCTGCTGTTTTAAATCTCACTTTCTACCTCTGCATGTCTCTTTCCCAACATCTATGCAAACATTGCCACACAACAGTGTATGTCTCAAAATGAAGCTGCTTTTTTTAATCTGTTATCAGTCTAATTGACTTCATCTTTATGGTTCTTCAGATGTGGCAGAAAAACAAACATGAACGTGTAGTTTTAGTTCCTTATGCTATCTGGTCGAAAAAGTCCAACTGAGTTACTGGGATTGAAGAAGAGATCAAGATGGGTTTTGGCAGCATATCAATGATAAGAGAGCTGTTCATAAAAAAAACAAATAAAACAGGAATGGGCAAAGAATTACCCCGTGTGGCACTCCACACATTCAAAAGCTCATGAAGGAACAACAACATTCCTGACAGACAGATAACAGTAAAACCATGCATGTGCAGTTCCAGATATACTCACCCACCTTCTAGGCCTGACAACACAATGCAATGACCATCGGTGTCACAAAAAGCAGTACAGAGTGTGACGCTGTCTGTTCAGTGTAGTAGCCACATTGCAAATTGTCAAAAATATTGGTGTTGTTGCTGAAATTACGACAGGCTGCAGACACAACAGCTCCATGGATATGCGTTACTTTAACCCCATTCTGGCGACAATATGTCAACACGGTCAGGTAGCTACTGGTGCAAAATACAGCAATAAATATCGATCCAAAAATCGAAATCAAGAGAGATTATCATCAGTTTGCTGCCATATCTTGCTGAAACATTTCACCGTATCGACTACCTAATTTATCTGCCTGCAGCATTTTGGTTTTTAAATTGTTTTTAAACAGCCCTGCCGTCGGGACAGTATGAGCTCAGTCTGGCATAGGCCCAACTAATATTGATACACATGTATTTTAAGTAGGTTACCACCTGTAAGCCCAACGAGAAGCAGCATCTGTCCTTGCTAATATTGTCATTGCAGGGCAGCTGTATGAGGATAGCGTGAAACAGAACACCTTGCACACACACAGAGCCTTACTAATAGAAAATTCTTCACACAGTTCCTGTTAGTGAAACTCGACAAGTGCTGCCCTCTGAAAGCTGTGTGCAGCCAGGCCTGAAAGAGGGGAGGGAAGGTGCATGGCATGGCTGCTTAATATCATCCTCCTTAGAGACAGAAAAATAACTTGCTTGTATGGGTAGCTCCATGTGTACAGGACGCGGACCGTTAGCAGGCACATAACATTCAAAATCTGATTTTTGCACCACATATACCGAAATGTCGAACATGTTTTTAATTATTTGAATACAGGAAGAAGAGCACATAAGTAAGTGGCTAATTCCCAAAGGAAGCTGACTGGCCAACCTTTACAAGTATGGCTAACATGTATATTTTTTCATATATAACATTGACCTAAACGACAAATTACTACCAGTAACCCAGAAATTTTATTTGGATATTTATATTTTATCTAGTTTAACATTAGTGCAAACTGGACAAATTTAACATTTTGGTTGTAAGAAAATAAAACTATTATAGAAAATAACACAATATTAGGAATGAATGAAAATCAATATGTTATGTATAAATATCAATATAATGAATAATCTGGGGTAGGGTAGGGGGAAGACAACACTTCACTTTTTCTGAAGGATGCCACTCAAATCCAAACAATTCCTCCTGAATATTAAGGCTACTACCCGAATACAATATTCATTTTACTGCAGGAGGACAGTCAATGCATAACAATGAGATCTGCTAATGAAATCAACCATCAAGCTGAAATACATACATATTAAACGGGAGTCTCAATGTCATTTGCTTTTTGCATCGTTTGTTCATTTTCCTTATTTTCCCCCAGGTTCATTCGATATTTTATTCCGACTTAGATTTGTTTACAGCCAAGAATAATGACTGCATATCACGGTTCTGTTCTGTGTGCCTGTGTTATCTGTGTAATGAGCAGAGCCATTACCAAATTAATATTATTTGCATAAACATTTTCACCTTAGCAAATTATTTATTTAGAGTCAAACAATGTAATGAAAACCATTTGCCAAATTGAAGCCATGCGATACATCTACACTCCTGAGGAATCTCTTCCATTAACAATGTTGTTTAAAGAACTGGTGGTACGCAAAGTCAAATCAATTACACTAATTCTCTAACAACATGAAATAAATGGAGCTAAACAGCTGCCACATATTGGTTTTCTATGTGACAATCCTACATTGATTTATCTTCTACTGTGTTTAAAAGGGTACAAAACGTGCTTGTTCACAAACTACAATTTGCTTCCTCATTATGCACCAACAACAGACACCAGTTTCATGATTACACATGCAATCTCTCTCTAAAAAAAATTGACATTTAAATCCTTTACCACTAGCTTAGTAAACAATTCAAAGTGAGATAATTGATCATGTGCTGGGGGATCTCTGTGAGCGGCAGAAGGTCACCGCCCGCCAGCAAAGCTGATAGGGGAAATGGCGTTGATGCTCCCGAGCTGCCATTTTTCTTCCCTGACAAAGACTCCATCTGTCACCAAGCCATTTGCAGCCTCCGAGTCAGAATATCAATGATTTCCAACCAGTCTACAACTCAGCGTTCACCTTGGTGTCACCTCTACACCCATCAGAGCGCTGACACCACAGATCCTCTCCTGTAGGCTGCCAACAAGACTCTCATACAGCTGAGTGGCATTTATGCTGCTCAAGAACGGTAAGCATTTTATCAGCACTGATAATATTTGAGCATTTGAGATCTATGATCAAGTAGCTGCAAGGTGTCAGAATTTCTGGTTTAAGAACAAATCCATGAAATCAGTGGCAAAATCAAGCTGCCAAAGACAACATACTTTGGAAGCTTTTTTCTAAGACACACTGCAGGATCTTTATTTTGTGATGCACAATGTTGCTGTGAGCTGATGAAAAGTCCCTGTTGTCCAATGAAGACTTAATGCCAACAATAAAGAAGGAACAGCAGGCAGCTGGCCATGACCACCCAAGAAAATTCAATTTTCCTCAATGCCATCTGCACACTTCAGAGACGCCCTCGCAGGCCTTCAGTCTTCCAACAAGCTCCCCAGTAGACCATGCCAGTGTTCTCCCAAAACCCAGGGCTGCCTCACCTCTCACCTCAGAAGAGAAGCATATATAATGAATTCCACTTTATTGACAACAAACTAGCCTCTGTGACTGCAGCTGCCTGGAACTCAAACCACTCTCTGCTATACTACCTTCCTCCCAGTGGTCTTATCCCTGTATGAGCAGACACAAGTTCCTCCACATAAATCCATACCGCTGCCTCCACTGTGTTCCTATCTTAAATATTATATTACTCCCTTCAAACTAGCAGACTATAGATGACCTGAGAAACCCAAACAGCACATAAGAAAAATAGAGTGTGCCTGAGCATCAGCCAGTACACAGTATAGGCTAATTCACACAAACATGCACCACCTATGGGTTGGTTTGCTATATATACACACATATATACATATATATATATATACATATATATATATATATATATATATACATATATATATACATATATACATATATATATATATATATATATATATATATATATATACACACACATATAGATAGATAGACAGATAGATAGATATATATATAGATATAGATATATTCAATGTAAAGATCATTAATTTCATAATGCAAAATAATATAACCAGTGGTTTTGGATTAGTACCATACAGAAAAATATTATGCAAATTGCTGCTATTCTTAGAAGCCAAATATGGCTCTGTAGTCATTAAACTTCTGAGAACAGTCAGTGTCAAGGCAGTATCCATACAACTAATACATCTCATAGTTGCATCATTCACATGAGTCTTTGATTTACCATTGACAGAGTTCTTTCATCATCACTTCACTTTTCCTTCCTGCATGTATTTCAGTCGCCCTCTGGGCAGAAAAATGTGGAGAGGAGAAAGAAGAGAGGGCTCTGATATGTACTACCACATCATATTATACAGCCACAGCAATCTGTTTGCTCCTCTGGCAAAGTCACAAAATATGGCCTACTCTGTAAAGCTACACTATTAACTGAAGCACATAAATATTTAAAAAAGAGGGGGAAAACTGTCAAAGCTCAACCTCTCTCTCTTGCACATATAGAAAATGATGATGCATATAAAACATACCACTCACCAGTCCATAAAGCTTCCCTCCCTCTCATTTAAGACTGGGAACTGTTATGATATTAAATATTATGATACCAGTATTAATAGCACTACTTTTGAAGTGATACCAAATGGGAACTTCACTGATTATCAATAATGTGACCGGAAGTGATGGATAACACGCTTCATACCAACCCGACATTCTGTAAACTACTAAACATAATAAAGCTGAAATTATAAAATTCATTAAAATATTTTAATTAGCTTAAATTATTCATTTAAAATGCCATTGTAATACACTGTTTATTGGATTAAAATTGGCCTGACATTTTAACAGTGTAACAGTGTCCTGCTTCACTTTGTCTCCCTTAACCATTCCCCAGAAAACAAGCATGTCTGCTTTGTATGGAGCCAGACATGCCCTTTGTGTGCTTTGTATCTCCATTGTGTTGAAGTGGTATAGAAATGAATGCCAGTACTGCCTGGCTTTTACTATAAAGCAGCTGCTGGCAAATGAAGTGCTGATTTAAATTTCTTTTTGCTTGATTAAAGTTAGTCTAGGTCTCTCCCTATGTGTGCTGCCTCTTTTTTAAGGATCTATTTGAAACAATGCTGGGGAGGGAACTTCTCAGAAAAATCCCAGGTCCTTGTATTTTGCAGAAATCACCTGTCTCACTTATCACCTCTTTCACCTTTTCTACATTACTCTTTTCACTAATTCTTTCTTAATTATTTCTTATTCTAAAAGTGCAGCTTAAACAAAGCAATCAAAGACAGAGATCACTGCACAGATGCACAGTGGACACAGACAACAAAATATGAACATAATCACTAAACTTTTCAAAACCACTGCTTACTACATCCTTATAAACAATGAGCTGTTTCAGCCTGATCTCACTCAACACAATCAATCATACTGATCAGACCTGGTCTGATGATGTTAAAGTACATATACACTGTATAAGTAAGCATAGTTGTGTGTGTGAATGTGTATATGTATTACACACACACACACACACACACAGAGAGAAAAAGAATGTTGTGTAAAATATATTTCCATTCTTGAAACCATTCTTTATCATTCATTAATAAAATATGTGTTTAATGACTCAGGGCCATATCAGGACTGTGAAGAAAGATTAGTGTACAGCAACCATTGTGTCAGCTTCTGGCAACCAAAAGCAATGGCTGGCTATAACTTGCCAACCTGGCAGCTGTTCCTGTAACTTACAGTTGGACCCTGTAGGTAAACTGAAGGTTACTCATAACTGCTGTAATAAATCTTTGAGGGCTTCTACTACACACACAGATGAAGGGGAGAGTGCTCAGGTTTAGGGATGATGGGGTTCCTGTGGCGAGGCTCATTTTGCCATTGCCATTTCAACTCAGCGTGTCTACAGCAGCGCTACAGATGACCTGCCTCTTTCCAGGGTCAGTCACATAAACAGTAGGAGACTTTTTCTCTAGATCGGGAGGTGGTCATGTACACGTCATAAATCTCATGGCATGATTTCAGCATTCATTGTTTCATAAAGGTTAAGTGAGCAGTTCCACTCACCTTTAGGATTTTACTAAATGTTGAAAGAGTTGGGAAGCACAACATGAGGCAGAGTAGCAAAGGGGCAAGAGGGAAAACTTTGGTAGGGGTCAACCCTCGGTAAATGTGAGCCGCATCCTTCCAGAAACAGTAGCATTAATCATTGAGTTATATCTGATTAGCCAACAATTTAATATTACAATTGAAGACCGAAGTATTATTTCACTTGCAACACAATATTAATTTAATTTCAAGTTTGTCTGCTTTGAAACTGTATGGATTTAGTGTGAGAACCAAGTGCAATTGGCCTCATATATTCACTGCTTGGAAAAACGGTTTTATAATAAATACGTCTCATCAATTCACGCGTACTCCACAATGGAGAATGTACAACACAGAAGGATTAGCCAAACTTGCAAGACTGCAAATTACCTCTCTTATAATTTGGCAGCAAGTATTGCTGTCAGAAAAAAAAAAAAAAAAAAACACGTCACACTTTCTAATAGATAGATAAAGCTCAGGCCGAAGGGAACTGAATTTGATTTACCCACCACCTCTGTCTTGGGGCAACAACTCCATTTTTAATAGCAGCCAGGAAACATCTGTGTATGCGGAGTAGACCAAATTAAAGATTTAAAACAAAGCCAAACAATAGTTCCAACCCCACCAATTACCTCTGTTTGGCTAACAGTAATTTATCTTAATATACCCCATAGTCAAAAAAAGTTTTCTTTTCTCCCCTAAGAGAATTAAATATGTTCTGAAGCCTTGACACTCTAAGTCTAAGAAAGACAGGAATTAATTAGATACACACAAAATGAGAGCAAGTGTAATGCAGCACAAACTAATTTCATAAAGGAGGACTTTGTTAAATCTCAACCTAATTGGAAAATTCTAATCCTAAACCTAAATAATACTTTAAAATGAGGTGTCCCGCTTAGTCCTGCATTTCCATTCATGAGTTACTTCTTCCAATTTAACAAAGCAAACTGGTTTTTCTTATACAAAATCAAAAGAGGCACTTCAAAGAGCATACTAGCACAGATGGACAATGGGTGGCTGATGTAACCAAACACTTACTGTATGAGACTGTCCTCAGTTCTGTGGCATCACTGCTCTGCACCTGAAACGCGAGACAACAGCAGTCAGATTTATCGCTTGATTTTATTGATTTACTCATTCAGCATCGTTGCTATTGGAAAGCTCCATGAAAATTAAATAAAAATGGTAATATATGGACTCTCTGGGAGATGAGTTATGCATTGTAAACATCAGCAGAAAATCAAACTCCTGCTCCAAGAGGCAATGGGACATGACAAAAACACTTAAGAGAAATTGGATTATGGTCTCTCTCTCTCTTTTTTTTAATATATATATATATATATATATATATATAGTATATATATATATATATATATATATATATATATATATATATATATATATATATATATATATCCAATGACCTTAGGAAACTGTATTAAATAAATGTATTTTCGTTTGAATAGAAACTGAAACATCCTTTTGTGAAAAACACTCAAATACCAAGCTTCGAACAAGAGATTTTAAAACATGACACGTGTTAGGCACTGCAAACATTTCTGATCAGCCACCACATGTATACTATTTATGCATTACCATCTGGGTTCATTTTGATTGGAATGTAAAGGAAATGGAGCCTAAACCAGCTTCAATCTTTGAATAAATCCTGAATCACTTAAATCTTCATAAATCACTCAAAAAAATCAATCGGTCTAAGGTGTCTTCCCCTAGGAGTATTGAAGTCCTGGTCCTGTATAATATCTCTGAACTAAATCAAGCCAAAGCACTGAAAATACCATAGAACAACAACCATTTTGTGGTCTATCAATAACAATCACTAAGGGTTCCTAACTTCTATATTTTTCCTTTACATTATCTGTTCACCACCGCTGTCTAAAAACTGTCCAGGTTATATAAATCAAGCTTTATGCTAGAAATAAGAACAAAAGATAGTTATTGCCAGGCCGAGGCTTCCCTTGAGGTTTTCCTTTGACAGGTACACATTTAAAAGGAATTAAAATCCAACTAAAGAAAATACAAGAGAATAAAAGTCTTATACTAATGACAAACAAACATTAATTGGCTAACACCATTACCCATTACTGCGAAAAACAAAACCAAACAATCCTGCACACTGTCAGTCACTTGTACTCACTTTATTAACAGTTTTTGTTTTTTTTAAACTTGATCACAGTATGAGGACCAAAACTGTTAACTTAGTACAAAAGGCCGACAGTGACTAATTTGACTCAACTGTCAATAAGACTTTCTGGTGAACAAGAACTTTGTAGTAATAGTTAACCATTACCCACTACCAAAAAGGAAGAAACTAATTTAATTCAACTCAAATTAACTAACCTGAGCTTGCTTTAGGTCATCCATTCTGCTTTTTGGTGTTGTTTGTTTGGTCTAGTAATTGTAAAGCCAATATATCCTTTTCTCAAAGCTGTTAATTATTATTACCCGTTATGTTTATGTTAATCTCTATTTAATACAATGATTATAACATATCTTAGTGGATTGCTACATGAGACTGTTGGTCTAAATGTTTTGCTTATAGCACCTGTACGTAGTTTTTGAAGGGCCTCAAAAGGCCTCAACATAAAATACGACAGACTGATAAGAAAGCCTAACAAGCACATTTCTTTGGTTATGATTTTAGGAGATATTTAATCCGGACATCACAGGTTAACACATTACTGACCCAGCCACAGATCTTCAAATCTGAATTGGCTTATGCTCAAAACGTCTACCAAGACAAGACGGTGCAATGGCTTTCACATAAAGCTTCATGTCACAACGACCCACCACAACAAAATTGATCCTTTTAAAATGTCTAGACACGACAGGAAAAAAAGTTCAAAAGTAAAAAGGCTCTGGATCGAATCAACAGATCTGCCACTTTCATCAGTCACATTTACTTTCTGATATGTTGTTACCCTCCTTCTCTAATATACTTTCTAAATATGGAAGTCATTCATAACTTACAGCCTCCATGCTCTCACATTAGTAGCAGCAACACTGACTTGTTGTGCGTCATCTACATGCGGGTCACCTTACAGTTCCATCTGTGTCAGTTTGTAGTGTGAATACCAGTGTTAAAGAGATTACTGTCAACTGCATGTTTCATTCAACATCAAGAGTAAAAAGGTCACTCTCTAGTTTCAAGTAATTGGTTGTTGCAACAAGTCTTTGAACTACTACAAGGCCAAGCCTCCTCGTGTTACTCAGCGGTACATCTATCTGGCTCTATGCCATAATTTAAAGAACAGATAATGGCATTGGCCTCCCTGCACAGAAAGCTGTTTACTAAGTCATGAGTAATATAACTAACAAGTAACCTGGGCATCAAAAGCAGGTTCCCTCTTCATAGTCTCCTTGACAGCCCTTGTGTTACATGATTTGAGGGTTTCAGCTTGCTAGTGAGGTCAGGGTGAACATCATGTTTGTGAAGACTGGGCCTGTCGCATTTTAATCTTTTATTCATTTGTTAATCTCATCCTCTCAGTCCTGGCAAACCAACACGGCCTCCAACAAATTCTGTTAATGTGAAGCGTTTACATTCAATGGCAACATTGCAGTGAAACAGTGCAGTGAAAAGAAAAGGTGTGCTGGATGACGTAAACATTAACCACGTTGTTTTATTTGCTTTGCTATACTGTACCTTAGTGGCAATGCTCAGGTATTTGTGGGATAAGCTAAATGAAAACATGGGCAGTGAACATTTTATCGATATCGGTCCAATATAAAATTGCAAGAGTAGATAGTGTCAAACAGGCTATCAAAATATAACTCTGGTTTTACAATCACCCTCCCCAATACAATTCCAATCATCAGAACCAATGTGATTAAAATGTAGTTAGCCTACATATTGTTGTGAGGGACCTTGTAGAGATTATAGGGATTATTTCTTATAGAGATGATTTCCGGATAATCTGCTCCACCTGAACTGATGATCATTTGTTGTTAAAGTTCATATAATGAGTGGTAAGGTCTGTACCTTTATGGTGTTTCTTCAAAATAAGAATGTTTCCTACTTAAAAAAAAAATTGCACAGAGCTGCAATACTCTTATGGCATGCGATGTCTCATTATGGTGAGGAAAGAATTTACTCATTAAGCCTTAGATTTTGGCCTTTGCTGACATTTTTAGGGATACGTTTATTTTCTCCCATCTCTTATCAGGCCAGACAATGCTGAGTAAAAATTAAATATTAAAAAAATGTGGCTACAGCAGCGTTCCTAGCACAGCATTGGGAAGTGTTTGTGGCAGCAGTGACCACATTTTAAATTTATGAGGATCAATAAAAAAGGGGGCTCCTGAGGCCCAGTCTTTGTGTGAGAGTGGAAAGGTTTACAACAGAAACTGGACAAAAGGTTTGTATTAGTCCTGTAACTATCTGACTAAGAATTATGAATATGGAGTCATTCGTTCTCAGCTGGCCTGCATTTCCTGCAGCAAAGGAGGCAAATAAAACAGCCAAACAAATAGACCAGACCACTAGCATTTTAAACATCAGACCCATTAACACAGCAGGGACACTTCAATCTCAGAAGCATCATTGGTTCAAATAAAGCACTGCGACAAGCATCTCCAGGCGGAGAAAAAATAGACCAGAAAGATGAGTGAAAAAGAGTAATCTGCCTGACATATTCCTAATAATCCACCTCCCTCGTGCCGCTCCCCCCAAGCTCACCCAATCATAAAGTGTCAACACTGACCTACAAAAAGGGACTCCCGTCAAGCCTTACATGTTTAAAAACATCAATCACAACAGACAAAGAGGGTATATTGAATTATACAGCATTAACCTTCAGGGCTTGCATATAAAGACCATAGATTTATTTATGCTTGTGTGTTAAGAGCCTCTGCACTGTTCCTTACAGCAAGCTGGCTGCCAAATTGATGAACCTGCTCAGCCCTCAGCAGGAGAGCAGCACCTTTGATTAATGAGTGCAAACCTGTGGAAAGGGTAAGAGTAGAAGAAGACAGGGTGAAAATGGGTGAAAACACAATTATTAGCAGTCCTGCTTTTTTTTTCCTTTGGCCCTTTGAAAAGGCCAAAGGAATATAAGAGGGGGACCTTCTTATATTCTGTGAGGACATGCCAAGAGGGGCTACAGAAATGCTTCATGTGACCCCCACTTGAAATGGTGAGCAAAAGAAAAATACAAATCTGGCTACATCTAACACAACTTGGTAACCCAGGAAACATGACATATTAATACTGAATCTACACTACTGTAGGTCTTGACCTCATGCACAAAAATCTAACAACGCTGATATACTATGTGGTGTAATGGAATTTAAGGTCTATGTTTATAGTAAGTTGTAGATGGAAAGGTAGTTATTTTAAGTCATACAATAAATAGTTTGGGACCAAGTGAATAAATCTCTGAGAAAAAGAATTAAGCTGAAGACATTTTTTACTTAGACTGCTAGGGCTGCTGACATTTAAATGTGCTCCTTTAAGTAATTCAGCAACTATGAGCTACATTTGTTTTTAGCACCTGGAAGAACAAAACCCTGCAATATTTTTGAAATTCAAATCCAAGTTGCTGACTCTTTTGATTTCTCAATGTTAAAAGCTTACATTAGAATCTTAGCACACAGCACTTCAACGTTGTTCTCTCCGCAGAGCTTTTCAAGGACATGTGCTCTGAATAAATATGAGGCAAATTTGGTGACCTTCTACCTGTGTTTTGATTCATTGGCAGTTACTGGATGCATGCATAACACATCAAGGCTGTGATCGGATTTATCTTGCTGCCTTGGCTACTGAAGCCATTTAAATGATGGACTTTACCGGGAATCATGTTTACTGCCATTTGACTTAGGACTGTGTGTGCAAAGGGCACACACTAGTTCATTACTATCAATTATATCTGTGAAGACAAATCAGCTCCGCTTTGCAGCAAACAAAAGATGCCTGCTTAAGCAAACTAAATGACGCAAGTTTAAATTTACACCATCAAAATAAGCTCTATACACTGTATGAGCACAATTGTTCACAAATCAAGGTGCATCACATACTCATGTGGTTGATACAGTCATGTCAAAGTTTAAAAGGGCCTATAAACAAGTTAATTTCCAAAGAATAAAATGTTGTCCAGGTTGTAACAATCCACATGCCTTTTTCATGAAGGACTGTGATATGTCACAGTAGGAAAATCACACGTGTAAATAATAAATGAATGATGGCTGAATTCCATTTAGCTGCTTCTGTTTCAGGGTCCTGGTATTGTGCATGCTGGCTCGCTGTCACACTGTCATGGCTTACTGGGACACTTGAATAGATCAGAGCCATCGTTAATGTTATTAGTGACACCTGTGCTTTTCCAGCTATGACAAGCCGATATGTCTTCTGTGAAAAAGGCTTATTGATGTTTACTTATCTCAAGCAACTTTTTTCTAGTTTGTGCTTCTGTGAGCCTGTGTGTTCAGAATAGGCAGGGGGAAAAACAACTTTTTTTTCAAGGTTACTTAAAATTTAGAGTAAGCTACATAGGCCCAGCATAAAAACCATAATGCACAAGGAAGAAATCAGGGCAATGATAAAATGCCCTGATTTCTGCTTTGGAAGTTAAGCCCAGTTTGTGCTTGTGGCACCCAGATTATGACAGCCACTGCAAGTTTAAAAGCTGAATTTCTGGGGCTATAAGCCAAATGTGTGACATGTAATCAGTGGTTGGACTGCAGTTTCATGACATACCCAATCAGTGTTGGAATCTCACTAGTATGAATCAAACTCCACGCTACTCTAAAACCCATTACGTGTGTGTGTGATCAAAATTCTGCTTTCAATTTCAATTCAGCAGAAATCAAGGTTGTATCACTGAGACCTTTTCTCCTCCAAAGTTTCATAACTTTGTTGCGGATAAACACCGTCTGCATTGACCGTGCTAATTTAAATACCCCAAGATGGCGAATGCCTTGTTGTTGATATGAAAGCAGGAGAAAAAAAAATGGAGGGTATTGTCATAATCTCAAAGGGTAAATTTCAGCCCAGACCGCAGCTGCTGCATTAGCAGGCTCTCCTTTAAGAGGAAGCAACAAAAAGAGAAGATAGAGGAGGGGGAGACGACACCAGCGGGCAGCCCCCGCCTTTAACACTGATAACGCATAATTAAATGTTATGAAAGACGAAGAAGCTAAAACATTAATAAAAACCCACCTGTATTATATCCAGTTGTTTGATAATTTCATGTTGTCACACGAAGCGTAAAACCACAACAAGCACTGCACTGGCGGCCAGACGCTACTTTTTATATGATGGACTCCTACAAGAGGCGTGCTGTGAGCTAGAAATCCTAATATTCTGTCAAGCTAACTTGTGCACAATGTTTTCATCATCCGTCCATTAACGTTTCTGGACAGACGGTGGATCCGCGGAGTGGACCGGAGCTGGCAACAAAGACAAGCTCCATGCTGCACGGTGGCTAATGACAAGACTCAACAGCACTGCCAGTTGTCTGTGCCAAGCAACGTAACCGGTGACATGTTAACGTTAGTTGCTCAACTCTCATTTCAGAACACTCTTCTTAGGACCAAGTTACAGTTTCAGCATGGCAACAGTTACGTTCTGAACAAAGTTCAGATCGGCAGCATCCGAAAACGCTGCATCTACTTTGACGTGAACTTTGTTTTTGTTTTTTTTTTGTTTTTTTTTTAAATCGCCGTGTTGAACTCAAGGAGCGGATAACGCTTGAATGAGGGCAAGTGTAGGGAAAAGGATGCTACACGGTTTAGCGAAAGAACGTTAGCCTAGCTGTTAGCCCAGGCGACAGGGTTTCGTGAAACAACACATTACTGAACCTACGTTGGCGAGTAACGCCTAGCGACCCAAGGTTGCAAACTCCCGAAGGCTAAACACGGACAATTAAACTCACCTTATCGTCGAAAATTGGTGTATTCCTTTAAAAAAAAAAAAAGAAAAGCGAAACGGAAGAAAAAAAAAACCCCCCACTGTGTTAACTTCCCAGTTAATGCGTTGTTTTAGGGATGTTGAAAGAGATGAATGGAGACTTGGTCAGTAATTGTGACCGAGTGTGTTGGTCTCTAATCGCAGATTGAAGAGACTCTCCTCCGTTTCACTCCGAGCAACTCGAGAGAAGTGACGTCAGCTCGAGGCTTCTACAATGCAAACTTTTGTTCCCAAAAACTGCAGCCGGCAAGTGCGCAAACTGTAACATATCTGTAAGGTGGGGAAACATAAAGTGCCTCCATATGTAGAACAACCGCCAGTGTAAACATCGATACCATAAATTAAATGATGATGCAGGCTTTATCAAAAACAGTAGCTACTGATTAATGATTTATTATCGCAACAACCTTACACTGCTCATTACTCTTTAGACTACATGCATGTATAAAAGTGGGTAAAGCCCTTCACAAGCAGGTGTATAGGTTTAGGTTTTCAATTTCCACCACATGCCTGGTGTGACAGTGAAAACACAGTCCTGCCCCCAACTATTTTTAAAAAATTCATATGCTATACATTTTCAGGATTTATTTATATATGATTTAAAAAGATACTTGGGGTATATAAGTCATGTATGACCTGGTGTAATATAGATTTTTGAAATTCAAAATAAGGTGGTAGATTATACTGCACACACTCTCATAGTTTGCTTTGTAATTAAAATCCAAAGAAAGGATGCAGGCACAATAAGTCTTGCTGACAGTGAGCAGAGAGTGTTGACAAAATGTCTTTTTTTGAAGATTTGATCAGTTCAGTCTTTCAGCTCCACAAGCAAAGTTTAGAGCATGCAAAAAGAGACACCTCAAAATAGACTCATCCAACAACAAACACACTAAAAGATAAAAATTTAAATAAAAAGTAACATGCAGTAGCAGTGAGAACAAAAAGTGATAAGTAAATAAATAAATTTAAAGTTAAAAAAAAGATTGAGACAGCAGTGCTGGTAAATACAGAGGGTGCAAATTAATTTAGACTGCAAAGTAATTTCATTCCACATAGTTAAACATGATTGTTGGGATCTATTGCACCTGCCACCAGGGAGTCCACATGTGTCTTAAAGGGAGTAGCTCAAAGTCTTTATTTAAGGGATGGTAGGTATCACTGTCAATTATATTTTCCTTTTTCCAGATTCTTTTGTTAAACTTGTTTAAAAGTGTGGACAGCTCGGTTCAGACAAGGAATGAAGCTCAGAATGGGATAGAGAAACTATTAACAAGGCATTAATGTTTTGGTGGTGGTTGAAATGACATAAGTAAGTAATGCAATAAAGTGACTCCAGTCGGACAAGGACTACCATCTGCCTTTTTTTCTGATCATTGAGCAAGCATACAATCTGTAACAGGAAATGGGGTGCATTTTATCATTAACCTCAAGGACAAACATTTACAACACAGTGCAATTAAAACAATGCAACAGTATGAAAATGTATCGCTGATGTGGACTGACGTAGTGCTGTTGATCCAGTGTTTAAACATCACAAATTATAAATAACTCTGTAATGAATTGTTGCAGAGTAAGATCAACATTTGCTTTTTTCTGGGAGGTTAGGAGTCACGTCTTGTAATTACAGTACGTTGCACCATGTTGTCTCTTTTGAAAGAAGAAGATGTGTTAATGTTCAGGGGATGTAGTTGATTTCCATCCATGGCACTGCACCTTTTGCCAAAGCACACTGTACATGAAGTTGAGCTAATTGGACACAGTAATTAAGGCACAATGGCACATTTGAATTAAAGATGTGGAGAAAAAAATCAGCATTTGTAATTGAAACCAGGTTTATTTGCTTGTTCACCATCCCCTTGTGCTCATTGATTTTTCTCCCCCCTAATTCTGTGTCATTTTAGATGCTGCAGTCACTGGACTGAGTGAAACACACGCCTGGCTGGATGAACACACATGGTGAGGGAGGAAAAAAAAAAAAAGATTTGATAAATTCGTCAGCCGAGCCACAGGATACCTGGGTTTTTAATTGTATTGGACAATCTTCATTAGAGAGAATGAGCGATGGGAGAGATCAGAGCAGCGTCACTTGCAAAAGCCTTTTCCGGCAACGTTTTTCACATTGTACAATCAAAATGTCAGCCTACCTTGGTCATTTGTAACATAATAAATCGCAGTCGATGGCTGCAATGCAGCAGCATGCTGGGGGGAAGGGCAAACAGTCTGTCCCCTTTAAAGGGATTTTTAAAGAGTCTTGATTAGAAAGTATAATGAGATACCAAAGACACAGCAAAGATGATCTCTCTAGAGACTGATGGAAAACAAATTAAGATGGTGCTTTTGTTTTTAATTATTATTTTTCTATCAGTCCACATAGAAAGCTCAGTATACCCCTAAGGCACCGGAGTTGGACTCTCTGTCATTGATTTTTTTTTTTGTCCTGACATATTTAAATAATACAGATTTTAATCATGTCAGCACACAATGCTCTGATCCCTTTAACACCAAAGCCTTCCAGCACTGCACATGCATTTGATTTAGAAAATGGCACAGTGTCTGAGCTAAAAAAAAATTTAAAAAAAAGGGTAGATTCATCGCTTAAGTTTGCATCTGTGTTCATGTGTGTGTCTGTGTGTGTGTGATTGTTTGTGTGTGTAATATGCAGTTTAAACTCTAGGCTCTAATACAGTGTTTTCAACTATTCTGGGCCCACTGTCACCAAAAATCTGCCACACCATGTGAATTGTCAGATATCAAAATTGATACAGTTGTAGTGTTTTTGCATTCATTTTGCATCAAACACATGTAGGCATTTGGCATTCTGTATGTTAAAATAGTGACAAAGAAATCAAAATCAGATTAAAGCATTCATTACACATGTAAATTGTAACATAACTAAGATTACCATAGCCCTGTAGGTGGTAAAGAAGTGCAGTATACCACGTCTTGACATAATGGCCATAATGGTCAGAGAGCAGTCATCTAAATAGTGGCCTTTGTTTTCCTCTGTTAATTGGAGCATGTTCCAGGATAGTGAATGGGGGAGAAACACGAGACTTCCAGGACATGAGAAACAGATGCGCTACAGTTCTGTGTAAAGACACCTTTCCCAGGAAAGACCGGAACATGAAGAGAGGACGAGGTGAATAGAAATAACTCATATCTGGTAGAATCCTGAGAAAATGAGACATGAAACCAGAAAGACAGGAAGGACTTCTGACTGACTTTGACTCTGACCTTTGTATTTAAAACAATGTGAAGTCTATGAGCAAGCCAAGGAGTTGTTTTTTTGTTCTGTATTGTGTTTTATTGACACATAACTTGATAATTCACAGGCTTGATGGAACCTATGTCTTGTGATCCAGCGTGGCTCTCATTTCCATTCCATCTGTCACGCCACTGTATGTCATATCTTATTCATGCATACCAATGTCCATTTTAATTAGTCATTCTGGGTCAGTGTAGGCCTCTTCCTGCTTCAAGCAGTGGTGTGGCAGATGTGTGAATGAAATTCATCTGCTATTATTTGAGCAAAAATAGGCCATTAGAGCCATTGTGACGAGACAACAGCCCCTCTGTGATAATAAAATGCATACGTCCCAGTTAAACAGAAAAGACGGTTTTAGGGATGCAACAGCATAAATCACTTAAGTGGGAAACTGTTTGCAAAAAATGAATGGTTATGCTTCAAAAGGGTAATCATAAATTAAATTCAACCCCATTATTTCCCCAAAAAATTAAATGAGGCTTTTCAGTACATTAGTGTTACAATTAATTATCATAATTATAATTATCATAATTATGCCTTTTGCGTGTCAATACACATTTTTCTCTGTTGTAACTGGAGAAATACAGCAGCTGAACACTGTTCTGTAGCATCACAACAAATTAGAAATGTGTAGGTTCAGCAGACCTTATACAGGCTGATAATCAGACTGAATTGCCATTTTGTATTCACGTCATTATTCAATCTTACCTGATTCTATTTGAATCGCTAAAGTTTTTTATGATGAGGGCAATTAAGAGACCTGGTGCCAGACCAGAATGTGTACACACAATCACACTTCACGCTTTCTAAATGTATCATTCAGAGGTCCATATAATTAAGCTTACTCATAGCAATCAGCTTTTGTATCTCAAAAAAATTATACTTTGTTGCTTATTCATGAGCGTGAATCATTCTTTGGTCTTCTAAATTTGTACATTCTGTACATTTGAGATGCTGTACATAATTGAAGTAATGTAGAACTAACGTTTGATTATTGAAATTTTAACGAGAACTTGAAAGAAGCAACAGTTCAACGGCTCTAACCACACATAACCCCACACAGAGGAGCTACGGCTCCAGTCCCATACACCACACTGCAGCCACGGTCTTCTCCAGTGCCATTCTGGTGTTTGGACCTTTATCTCGCATAACATGTTAATTATTGGCTACCACAGCGAGACTACATGACTTTCTTAATCATTAAGAGGACTTTCACCTCAGCTTGGAGACAAGATAAGCCTCCTATAACTTAACATCGGATCTTGTGTTTCTTCGACTCTATTTACTCTGTTAATGTTTAAAGATATTTGTTACCTCTAGGCTTGAACATTTAACAGGTGTGTCATTTTTAGAAATCAGTGTTCTTATAGATTGTAGTCCAACAACAAATATTCTCACAACAGTGTCAAATTAATCAAACTGATTATCTTCCATGTTTCTCATTAATTAGTGGGAGAAAATCCCTTCCCTGCTATGTCGGGGAAGAGACTTGACAGAAATGTGATTCACTATCCCACCTTGTGGCCAAATCTAGAAATTACCTGGAATGCTCAGAGGAAAAGGTTATTGTTATGGTTCTCTATTAGTGCACAACATAAATAAATGTTGGTCCACAAATGCCTTTGATAATTCATAACTAGATGTTGAAAACATCAAGAGAAAGTCCTCAACAAAGAGGCATATGCAGCCAAAGAGAATTTGTTAGATGACAGACTTCTTGGAAGTATAAAATTAGATGTGCATGAATGGGAAGAAAAAAAAGAGAGTTCTGTTTCATCTTGGCCCACGCTGAGATGTCAACAGAGCCACTGGACATTTGGAGGGAGTGACACTTTTCAGATGACAGTGATTTAGATATCCTCTCAGAACTAATTAGACTCTATCCCCAATTTTGGTGTCCTAATTCATCCTCTTCTCCTCAATTATGCATCGACATATATATTTAGCAGAACTGTTCTATATAGATCACACAGAATGGAGAAAAGTCGTTCTTTTTTCTCAACTTGCACATTTTTGACTTTGCTGGACAACCCAAGGCTGGAAGGTGACATATTACTGGCAATACTCCCTGTTAATGGCTAATAGAACTTTGTGGGTCAGATCAATTCAATAAAAGCAAAAACAAGGCCTTCTTATAGTCAAACATACTTTATTATGAAAAACACACAAGGGCTCAGATCCTGCCAAATGAATCTCAAATATTGCACAAAAGCATTCATGCTGTTGAAAATGTATAATCATCATTCTGCAATATACCCATCCCAGAGCCAAGTCTTGATTGTCTTCAATGTCACAGGAGGATTTATTTTTTCCAACATCAAAAACATGACCACTCTCTTAAAAACAATACGACGATAATGACAATAGAATTTCATAGGTCAGCAATGGAACACTTAACATAGACCTAAAAAAAAATACATATTGTATCTTTTGACCAGGTAAAAAGTACATAAAGGGAAGATGAACTGTGAATGCAGATTATTTTCATGATAGCCACCTTGAAAATATCCTGGAATGACTTAAGACAGTTTTATCAGTGTCATGATTTTGAACAAAATCTGGCTTTACTGGCTGTATTTTGGTTAGTCTCACTCCTAGTCACAATAAAAACTGAAATTTTAGGAAGGCTCCATCTCAATATATTTTACCAGGAAAATAATCTGCTTTATGGACTGTGCAAATCTAACTCACTGGCTACATTTACATGGGTGGAGTAACAAGGCCATTGCTCATACTCTAGCTGGGCTCTTGTTCGGATAAAGCTATTTGCATGTGCCCTTGACAACCTGTGATGGAGAATCCCTGTTTATTTGAATACTGCTTAAAGGGACACTCGCATAAAAAGGTCAGCTTACTCATCATGGTTGTATAATTTCTACTGTGGCTCTGGAGGGAGCTTTCTGAAGTCTGAGAAAATAACCCTTGATGATGTCATCAGGGTTATCTCAGTTTGAGCTTATAAAATACAAATGTATAACAGAAATGCTGTGTTACAAACTGGGGGGCGTGGAGTTTGAAAGACATGAGCATTTACTTCAATTATTTATTTCAATCTCCCTCGTTAGTCTCACACGTTTATGGGAATGCAATACTAAATCACTGGTGTAGCCCTGTAACAGGAAATTTCTGGCTTCTCACAAAAAGTATACAAGCTTTCCTCTTCATCTAATCCCTTCCCCATCTCAATGTGCAATAGTGAGTTACTTCTAATATGCAAGAGAGAAATAATGATCCCAAGTTATCCAAGAACTGTGTAGTGCCTGATGACAACTTGATGTTACATCAATTCACAGATGACCAGGCTACAGTTGCAGATGAAAATGCACCAGTCTGAAAAAAATTACAGATGATTTTTCGTGAGTGCAGATGACAAAAAAGCAGTAGTGAGATGTTTATGTGCCACAGCGAGAGGTTAGTATTAGAGTAAGCCTGGCGTCCGTTTTCTTACAATCACACCACATTATTCTGAGTCATGACATCAACATGTGTTAAGCCAAAACTACTTCTGTTACTGCTTTTTTTTTTTTTTTTTTTTTAGAGTGGACCGACCCACCCACCCAGTGAGGAGGAGGGTTGCTTCATATTGTGGAAGGCAAGAGAAAGTTCTCCTATGGCACACTGTTAGTCTCCTCAGCCTCCACCAGGCAGGACTGGTCTGTGTCTAGAACTCGAAAGGGAGGGTGGTACTCGAATGCCGTGAGGATGGTGGAGCCAAGACTGTGCTTCTGGTGCAGGAACCAAATAACTGCTGAGACTCCCATGATAGACACCACGCTGAGAATGACCAGGGCGGACAGCAGTGCGCTGGGTTCTGAGGAGGACAAGTAACAATGCAAGGAAGGTCAGTACTATAAACACAAAAACCACAGAGGATTAAGTAAAGAAAGTGCAAATAAAGCTCAAAGGTCGACTTACTCTGCTTGGCTTCCTCTGCCTCTGAGGAAAAAAAAACAACAACACAGTGAGGCAAGTGGAAAACAACCCCAACCATATTTTCTGAAGTCACATTAAAATCCTTGCTGCATACTCATGGATCAGTCACAAACTCTGGAAGATTAATAGCATATCAACAAGTCTAAAACACATTTTGACTTGTTGCATTAAAAAACTTACTCTGATCTGTCTTACAGATCACTCCATTCTCCACTTCATCCAGGCAGCTGACTTGTTCCCACTTTCCCGTGTTGCTGTGCAGAGCCACGCATGTATCCAAGGGCACGAGGTCTGATGGAGAAGAGCTGTCCTCCCAGTTAGTGAATTGCACAGGGTCGCCCCCGAACCACTTCATGTCATCACCTGACAAGATACACCAAGTACTACAGCATGACGGGCAGCGGGAATACCAACCACTATCACAGGAAATGTCAGTCATGTAATGGTGGGATTATAGCATCCCTTTTGCTTTCCCTATGGTCCTCCTCCAGCATTCGCACAAACTGCACTACAACACAAATAATGTTGAAAGAAATCAGTGATGTGCATCTTTTCCCTCCTCGGGATTCACGATAATTGAAATGTGATTCAGAGTTTCTGATAGCTTAGCTTCCCCCACAGTGCCTCCAAAGACTGCTTCAAAAAAAGCAGGATTTCCTGAAGTTGTGCCAGCATTTAAAGACAAGGATGAGTCAGCGTTGTCATGCTTTAAAAGTAGCTGATAGACAGCACTTCCTATTCTCTAAATCAAGCATGTGTTTCAAGGAAACAGAGGAATAACCAAAAGACAAAGAGCAGACAAAAAAACTGCAGATAACTCCTCAGTACTCGAGTTAAGATGTTTTTGTCAACCTACTGTTTCCAAGGTCAAGAAAAAACTTTCATGCCGACACGGACAAGAAGTCCTAAAAGTGCTCAGAAATATGCAGATAAATTGACCTTGAGTTAAGATTTTGAGAAAAAGTATCTATAACAAACATCTGGAACAAAGCCCTTTAAGATTCAGTGTCATTTTTCCACCTAGTTACCTCCAAACAATAGTAATAGTTTGATTGTAATAGAGAGAAAGTTAGCCAGCATGTTTTCACAGTCCTCTGGTCACATGGTACTTACTGTTTGTGTCATAATACATTCCCAGCCACACGTTGACATTGCCTTGCCACACCTCTGGGCTATACTGAATGATGAAGTGATTCTCCTCAGCGCTCTGGATGGTCAAAAGCTCTAGAAAAAGCATAGCAATGTATGACAACAGAATCACGCACACTTTGAGAATACAGTCCATTTGTCATTTTGTATTTGACAAAATGTTTGAAAATAAAAATATCTCAGGTACCAAATCCTTGGCAGAGGGTCTTTGCTCTTTCAAAAGTGTAGCTTTTGATTTTGTCTTCTTCTCCGTGGACAAAGTGGTAACATTTGTCTTCAAACGGCACCCAGGTGCGTCCGTCTGCTGGGCAGTCTGAGGACAATCATGGGACAAAACATGGTGATGGAAAGATTTGGCACCTGACCTTTCTAAATTTCTTTTAGCTGTGTGCGTCTGTGTAGGATGATTTAGAAGCTACAGCAAGAACATTTACAAAAACACCTTATGAAATATGACTGACCACAACAAACTAACATAACCAAATTACCATTTTAAGATGCTGCAACAACTCTGCGTCATGTTTGGTTGGATGCCAGTTAATACTAGTCTACAACCAAGAGCAGTACAGTTCAAACTACCCATTTGGTTAGTTTCAACTTGTGACCACTGTTCCTCTTTATGAGTGCAGTTTGGGTCTGGCAAATGCTGTCATGATTTTCTAGACTGTTCCCATTGTAGTTGTCTGACTGCTGCACCTGTTATTTGGTCTGTTGTCTGCCTCAAGCTTTAAAAACCCACACATCTGTCACACTTCTGCCAGTTTATCTGAGATCTTGTAGCAGTGTTTTACTTGGTAATAAACTTACTTTTCCAATTAGTGTATCTATTGAAATGACTATATTGGCTCCACTGCTCCACATAAAGTTGCTGTCCAAACTATATAACGGGATTTTGTACGTTTTCGTTGCAAATTAGCCATGATTAGACGCTTTCATGTAAAATCCAAAGAATGCTGCCTTGCAATACACCCAGCGCAGGAGGGAAAACACGGATTTTATTTGGGTTTTTCGCAACATAGGAAAGCACACAACTTTTAACTTAGTTACGTGTAGGAACAGTGTGTTCAGTTCAAAAGATAACGTTGCCATTATGCAATTGAACAACAGTGTCGACATTCAGGAAAGTTGGTTCGCTAACAGTGACACATTTCCACGTCTACCTGCCCGAGAGAAACCGCACACTAAACAAACATTAAGTGCAAAGAGCAGAGCTGAGGGCGCTTGCTTACTGTAACACAGGCCTACGCAATGCTAAATTCAACTGCTGTGCACAACCGTGGCTATGTTAATGTAGCTCATGTTCGAGCGAAGACTCAGTGTTTAACTCTTACCTCCCGTCAAACTCAACTGCAGCTGGATACACAACACAAAGACACAGAACAACGCTGATCGGGAGCGGTGGCTGCTCTTCGGGGACTCCATGACAGCGAAGACAACAAGAAAAAAAAAATGATGTAGCGCCAAACTAGTTCTCTGACTGTTGCACGACTCAAGAGTCCGCGAGCAACGTGAGCGAAATCCCACCCACACACACACACACACACACACACACACACACACACAGCACAGCAGCTCACAAACTCGGCCTGAACACTTGACTAGTAAATACAGTACTGTACAATACAGTCATACACTGTAAACCAGTCTGCACTGATTTTACCGACACTGGTTTACGTCAAGTTAATGTTGTTGTTGCCTGTCGTTATATTATTTGGACATAACAAGAGCAATTTGAACACTATTATCTGCGATTTAATTACAAAAATCGTAGACATTTAATGTAGATATAGGCTAATAATGTTTGGAAAAGCTGCCTTGGTAATGCATCCGTTGTGCTAGTATGAAAACAGAAAGTCCAGATTACTTTGCACACAGGAACCTCTAGGTGGCGCTGTAGGCACAGTGTTCATCAGACTGAATGCTGTTTCTGGATTTGCATTGTTTTATACTCTATATACTCTGTAAACTGCCATTGCTGTCAATGACTTATTTTTCTGATGCTGTAGTTAAATAGTTTGGAATTAATAGAATGTGTTTTAAGGCCCCCATCACATTTACCATAATTTACCATCACACATTAAATCCATAACATCTGTTGGATTATTCAAAACTCATTTGAAATCAAGTTTCTCTTCCTCCTGTATCTACTCTGTCATTATTAATATATTTAGTCACGCGTCAGTCTAGTCCAATAAATAGTGCTGTAATAAGTTGCTGCCTGAATAATCACAATCGATATGGTTTGTAATTACCTTTTAGGACATCAGTGTGTAGGAAAAAGCAGCTCCCTCTTCCTAAACTACAGACGTTAAAAAGGGTACGGATGCAGGATTGCTTCCTACCTGATCAGGTGAGGTAGGGGACAGCTGAGAGGCTCAGGGGCAGGGTGGTTGTCGTTCAGGGGGGAGAGGGGGTTTCAACTCTATTGCTTGTAGGCGCAGGTGGCACAAACACAGACAGCTGGAGCGTGAGTTTTTCTCCTCGTCTGGAGCTGGTGGCTTCCCGTAGGGTGGCACAACACCCCGCAGGATACCGTGGGGACCCATCTGCCATGGCAAGGCCTGCTCACAGACGCCCCCATCCACCCACCCTACGCCATACCTCCTGATACCCGTAACTCACCCTGTCCAGGCCATGCATGTTGTCAACAATACCATGTGACAGTGTTTATTTAGTCCTTACCAGGTCCTCACCCTATGGGTAAATACTAGACCAACTCAACAGAGCTACAACTATATTCACATCTTGCTCAGAGGAATATGGTTGCAAAATACATTTCCAAGGCTGAGCTTAAGTCCAGATATTATAATTGATGGCATAGATGACTGGAAATGTCTTATAGCTATTTAGGTTTAGTGTATGCTGAATATCTCGTCATATATTTTATTCTTTTGTGATGTACAATAAAGCAGGAGGAAAGCATGACCCTTGATACATGGTGACTTTTCAGTCCGTGGCAAAAGGTTTTCCAGCCAGCTGCAAGAGATAATAATGTCTCATTAACTCACTGAGTGAATATCTGAAAGACTGGTTAATGTATGTG
The DNA here is from genome assembly GCA_005408345.1 of Macquaria australasica. Lineage (NCBI taxonomy): Eukaryota > Metazoa > Chordata > Actinopteri > Centrarchiformes > Percichthyidae > Macquaria > Macquaria australasica. The sequence continues at coordinate 313,154 of SEMN01000053.1, read as the reverse complement.
TGAGGTAGGAGATGTTCACTGTCACATTAATGGAGCCTGCTATCTGGGAGAAAACTGACAGCAAAGTGACCTTTGTCAGCTGCTGCTTAGACGGGAGAACTAAACAGATGTTCCTTTTCTTCTTCCATTTTTGAACCTCAGCCTACAGAGAACTGCTCAAGTATCTAATCTCTAATCACCATCTCACAAAATTAAAATCTAATGTGTCGTGACATTTCTTTACATTTATCCATACTTTTCTTATGGCATACATGTTTGTGTTTGCCAGTCTTCATGTTTTGTAAAGATAATAAGACATTATTTTCAAGCTGTCTCACAAAAGGTAATTCATTAACGCATGCATGTTTTCCAAATTCTGATAAGGCCAGATTCCTTATTAAACATACACTGAATGTGAGAGACAAAGTGAGAGACAGTGCTTGGATTTCAGCCCTTCGAAGCCGCAGCCAAGCCCCAGTAACAACCATCATCTGTTGTGCCAACAGAGACGAGACTTAAACAGAATAAAGTTGAAAATCTTGAAAATTTTTATTCAAAAATGTCAAAGAGATGAAAAGAATAAACCTTAGGCAACAATCTACTTGAGAGAAAAAAAAGTCTTTGGCTTTAACAAACACTACAAAACAAAAATACAGAGGAAAGATTCCTTAAACTGTACATGCAAGTTACCACTGGCAGTTGTGTGGCACAAGTAAAAAAAATTAAAAAAAACAATAAACTTTCATATAGCTCTATGAAAATCTCTCATTTCCTCAAGCTGTCTGTACAAAAATCTTCATAAATTAGAACTTTTTCATATAACTTAATGACTGTTCAACATGGTGGTTACTTATATGAGCAATTTTTCTTGGATGCACCTCTGCAACTCTTGACCCAGATACTATGGCACTTGGTTCAGACATCACTAGCAGCATAAACCTCACAAGACAGTATTACTTCTCAGTCTCAGGCATTACACAGAAATCTCAAGTATAATCACAGCGGCCCTGTACATTTGTTGCACACCCTAGCTAACTACAGAGGAAATGCTGCTGCGCGTTTGTCTAGACCCAAGACAAAGCAACAAACATGTTTGTTTAAAGGAGCAGGGATCCAGTGAACACCACAACGCTTTGTTGTCATTGTTGGTCTTTAACATCTTAGATCAGCCTCTGGAATCTATTGCCGTAAACGCAGCAGCTCTTTTAAAACGATGAAACTTAATGTGTGAACGCGAGTAGAAACATGTTGTCGCCCCTCCTAATGATTACAATAACACATCATTAAAAAATAGGTTTGAAGAAAATCAAAAAGTATTCAAAACGACCTAGAAGGAAACAGCTGTGTGTGGCCAGCTCCTGAGCGTGGCATTTGGTCTGGAAGGGCGGGCTGGACCTGCTAACCCGACCTAGTACAGAGGAGAAAGAAAACTCTGAGGTAGATAACTGGTCTGACTGACCACCAGGTCGAATCACAGGCTCATTGGAGGGAACCATAATCAAAAAGCCTGCTTTAATCCACTATGATAAAAAAAAAAAAACTGACTTAAAAACTGAAAATCTGACATATTTTTTTAGTGCCATGTCATATCAGATTGCTATTGTAGCACTGTCCTTTCGTAGTTTCTTTTTCTTTTTAACTTAGTCTTTACTATAATGTGCATTTAGCATTTTTCAAAGTATGAAATTCATCTGTGGCACTTGTTGGATCCAGGCCTTCCTTCATGCTTGTGTGTGTCCGTAATGCACTAATACCTATGAAAACTGAATGTACAAAAAAGGCACACTGTTCAAACTGCAAACTAGTTTGCAGAGTCACTTATGTCCTGGTTAAAGAGACAAATGATGCTATTTCCTCAGTGTACTAGCTCACAATCTTTGGTGAAGTAAACTACAATTGAAAGTGCCACGTTTGTTTGTTTCCTATCAAAGAGCGAGGTGCAATAAAATACACATATTCATCTCATTTTACCCCCCAACTCACTGAACTTTTGCCTAAGTTCTATTACAAGGCTTTGATGAGTTTTATTTTTTTGCACAATCATAAGTCTATGTTTTGCTGTTAGTTTTTCAAATAAAAGTGAAAAAGACACAATAGCAATAAACATCACCCAAAAAGACAAAAAACACAACCGACAAACAAAATACATATGCCCCTTCTCATTCCCCCACCCCACCAAGTTCAATATCGGCTATTCTACAATACCAAGTAATCAAAAAGGCAAGATTCAAAAGCTGATCTTTCAGCTTTCAATTTCTAACACATCCCAACATCCAGAAACATGTAAGGTCTTCTTTCTAAATAAATATTACATCCAATAAAATCATCAGATGTGGAGTCATTTCATTAAAAACTTTTTCTCTAAAATTTCTTCCACTTTTCTATCAGTTTTGGGAGGGGAAAAACAATAACACATAGATTTCATAAAAAAAAAAACCCCTCCTACATAGCTAATTTCCAAGGCAATAGCTCTCAACATGTTTTGCTTATTGCCGCTCTGTGTGGTGGTCTGTACAGCTACTGTATCAAAACTATGAAGGCAAATTTGAACTGAGAGAGAAAGATCAATCTAAAGTACTAAGAGAAATCACTTTACAAGAAAACAACACTTAACACTTCACCATAGCAACACTCACACAGCAAGCACAAAAACATCATTTTCAAAATGTCTGGCTAAAAAAAAAAAAAAAAAGACAAATCTGGAAATATTAACACAAGACGTATTTACTATCATGCACTTTGAACAACTAGTCACATGATTCTTCCTTGTATCCTGCGGCAATCCTTGGTAAAAAATAAACGTTTTCTAGTATGAAAATAAAACTTTTTCAAAACTTTTTTTTTATATATATAATTTGAATCATTTGATGCACTCAGATATTCCCTCTGAAAATGATACCAAAAAATAGTCTCACTTAAACATTTGCAGAACCTGTGCAAAACAGTGAAGTGATCCTTAGCATCCATTGCATTTGAAGACATGATTGTTTTAGCTGTTGTCCAAATGTTACCTCAGCACTACTTGGTTTGTTGGTAGGAATATGGGGAATGATTGCCGGATGAGTCCACTTGTGACTGTGCACCATTTTCCTGGAAGAGAGAGTAAAATAAGCCTAATTCTTTGCCACTGCCATTTTGCCAACAATGAGCTGTTGTTTTAAAGGAGGATATGATTCACACACATCAGGCTACAATGCTGTTAATGCACGTACCTCTATGGGAACACTTGATGTCTGCATGTGTGCATACTGTGGGATATATGCTCCTTGCATAGCTGTGTTGGCGGCCATAAACTGCACAATAAGGGGAGAGAAATAGAGTCATATGTAGAGCATGTTCATGATCTATACATTTAACAGTTTAATGAGGCACTTTTTAACACCTTGTTATCAAATAAGTATAACGTGTGAACTAATTTTTGATCCCATGCAGGGTTCTCTCACCGTTCCTGCGCTGCCCAGAGAGAGGTGACTCATCTGCTGTGCAAGCGGGGCCATCATAGAAGTAGGCTGTAGTGACATAGATGGGTCCATAGAGGGCGATATCACTGTACCCTGGAAGAAAAGTGTGAGCAGATGAGAGAAATGTATGCAGCTGGTGCATACACAAAGTCACTGAAGGAATATTGTTCTGTAAAACTAAAATACTCCTCAAAAACCATATTAAATAAAGATGATAGAATGTATTCATATTTAAAATGATGCAGAATATCTAAGATGTAAATGCATAATGAGTTTTGCAGGATTGGATTTCAGGCAAAGAGAAACAGGGTGATCTCAGACTTCACTCACAAATGCCCACAGCAGAAGGAGAAGAGTCACAAGTTGAGCAAGTTGACTGTAAGCATCTTGGCTGGCCTGATGCATATCTAGCAGTGTTTCCTCATCTACGCTGGCTCATTTTCAAAGAAAGAAAGGACTCTTCTCTCTCAGTTCTAACCCATCTGTTATAAAATATTCGGCATCTGTCATCGAATACACAGTTTTACGTAGCCTCTATAAAGCAGTCGTTTTCACATTCCTATACAAACACTTTAGTGCTGTAAATCTGTAAAGGATCAGTGTCACCTTATGTGTAACTACTACTCTCCCATATTGTGTCTGTCTGTTTACAGAAAAATCTTTCAATTCTGTTACCAACACAGAGGGAAGTGTTTTGATGGAATAGAAAAAAAAAGAGAAAAGGGAGAGAGAGAGTTATGATGAAGACAGTGATGATGAGAAGAGGGAGAGGTTTTGTTCTTACCGGGTGCTGCATGATGTAGGGTTGATGAGACACCCAGGATGGGTTCTGCACCTGGAACATCACACAAACACACTCTGTAAACACACTGGCACCAAACTGCTGCTATTTCCGGAGATTACATGCGACAGCGACTGGCACAGCAACAAGCATGGAAGGCCACAGTGCCCTTTGTCACATATTTAGCCCACACCCCAGAAACCCCAAAGGAGTTTCTGAATCCCGATGGTTTATAAAACATTAATGCTGAGTTACTACATGTAAAACTGATGAATGAACCGTTGTGTATTACGGTATCAAAGCTACATATTCATCGTTGAAGAGAAGGATTCAAACCTGGTATGTTGAAACCGGAGACATGTAAGGAGACATGGACGTCTGAGCGATCATCCTGTTAGCAATGCTGTATGCTCCTGGGAAAAATCTGTGGACACAGAATAAAGTGTATTTTAATAAAGAGTAAAGTCAAAAAATAAGTTAAATATAATGAAATATATGTTTATTGACCACGACAGTGCAATCTGATCTGTTGTTGTAGCTTACCCATTTTGCATAGCAGCTGCACTGGGGTCATATGTGAGTGTCATTCCAGCCTGGGGGCAAAAGAAGGCACAGGTTTGGCAACTAAACTGAAGCACTCAACACCAACACTTAACCGACACAACGTCATACAACAGTCTATTGTGTATCTATAGTACTCAAACCTGAAAGAGGGCACCCATGACTACAAAAGACTTTATAATAAGCAGCAGAAAACACAACCAGGATTACAACTCAATAAAAATCAAGTAATTTATTCTTTTAGATGACTCTTTCATCAGGTTGTAATATTTGTTTATTATTATTATTCCTATCTGGTCAGGGATTGGTTCCCATCAACCACTCAGACCTCTCACTCCATCCACTTACCAGTCTGGAGTCACCGTCTCTTGCCCAACCTCGACCATTCTGGGCAAATTTATTGTGACTTTGTCTCTTTTTCTGTCCACCATCAGCGAACTTGCACAGCAAGGGCTCAGGTGGTGCTAAAGAGAGAGAATCACATGAAAGGTTTGTCTTAAACACTATCTCACACACACACACACACACACACACACACACACACAGAGAGAGAGCTGTCTGTCATTGCTTGCTATACAGTCATTCACTCCCTGTAGCCTGGGAGTGCACATTTACTAGCCAGCCTGGGAACACAGACATCTAATTTGGCAGCTGTGGAGCTGTAATCCCCTCCCCTTCCTAAAGGAGGCAAGGCCAGCAGAGACTATTTCAGTCTAATAATCCAATTAAAAAGCTTAGAGAGGGAGTGGAGGCCACACAGAGCAGCTCCCTCTCTCTCGTTTTCTTTGTCTGCGCTCTGCCACTTAGGGCTGAGTGTATATGATCGCTTTACCAGCAGACTCACTGACTCCTGTTGGAAGAATGAATTAGTTGGCTGACCACTTCATCCTGCCTGTTCAACACCGCCCATTAACATTGTACACATTATAGTCATTACAAGACAAATCCTGTTATTTTCTTTCACATGTTCTTTTCATGACATGGCAGTCAAACTAGATCATTTAACATTACAAGTCAGCAGTATGTGCCCACGAATATGAGATAATTATTCAGGATGTCTTACCTGGAACACCTGCAGGTGTCTTAATAAACTTCCCATTGAAGTGAGAAATGACTGCATCACATTTTTCAGTTGACTCCATCCTGAAGTTATAAAAGACACACAGAGCATGACTATATCAGTGATAACTGCAGTAACAAGGGTGAGCAGGTTCTTTCCACCTAAACAGCTTGAACTGTTTCCGTTCTGGGTGGGTAGAAGCGGTGGTTCAGTATAAAAGAGTGCAAGCCCAAAGTGTTCATATCTTATCGAATCAACCTGTATAGTCTTGGGCCACACAGACCTATTTGTGCACACCCACACACACAAACATTCCTATGATGCGTTATTATGTTTTTGTTTGTGTCAGTCATGACCCCGGCCTTGCCTGTCAGGTATTTCAGTCAGACGTCAGGTTATGCGAGTATGACTGGTGGAAGCTGGCATTACCACTATAATTAAGTCACAGTCACTGTGAAACTATTTTTTAAAGGTGTTTCCATTTGTCCATACACTGTTCTGCCTGCTTTGTTATCCACACCATAGCTATGTGTTTTTAAGTAGTCGTTTTAGAAATGAAACACATTCTGCATTGGACTGTGTGAGCATTTTTATGATGAGAAATCAGCAAAACCCAGTGTGTTTTAAATCATTTTTAACCATTTGAAAGGTGTTTTATGCAACATTTTTTAAACATCACTTTATCATTGGTAACTGGTATCATTGATAGCCTGGATCTCAATCCTTTGGTATTGCTGACACTATTGTATCTCAAAATAAATACATTTCCTATAGACTCTGTTGCCTTTTTTACTGCTGTAAAGGGGTCTCTTTTAACCATGAAGCATCATATCAATGTGTCATATTTGACGTAGTTTAGATTGGTTGATGTTAAAATGCTAGGCTATATGTAGCACCAGGAAAAAAAACGGTCTCTTAATATTCAGGACCATGATTCATTGACAATAAATTACACAGGGATCTGACCTCGCAAAGCCCACTCCTCTGCTGCCTCCACAGGAGTCCCTCAAGATGCGTGTGGATATGACCTGGCCAAAGTGCTTTAACATGTTCTCCAGTTCCTGCTCATCCATAGACAAAGGCAAGTTGGAGATGTACAAGTTTGTCGGGTCTTGTTCTTGTTGCTGTATGGTGAAAAAAAAAGAGAAAGGGGAAGCCTGAGGTAACGTAATTACACTATAGGAAATGCTTGAAACACAAAAACATTCCTTTGAAGTATCACATTCACAGTGGGTTTAGCAACATGTAAAGTAGAAGGAGGAAGAGAGGAGGGAAGTTTCCTTGAAATTCCATGTAATTTATCCCTGCAAAAAATTAATACGGACCTCAGTAATGGGGTTATTGTGCCTCTGCTTATCTCTGCTTCTTCCTGTCGGTCTCTGTTGGGGGTTTTAGGAAGTAAAGGGTCACCATGAGCAGTGATAAATAGAGATTTGCATGCAGCCCACGGTGGCTTAAGGCTCACATCAGCTGATTTCTTGCTGTATTTTAATAGCATCAGCAGAAACATAAGACACTGCTACGAGACCCTGGGGAACGGCCTCTCACCATTAATATTCAGCGTTGTGTTGTTCAGAGTCAGCTACAGGGACAGGTTGGATTACTAAAAGTAATACACTGACAGAAAAAAAAAGTCAACATTTTTCAGAATTAGACAATGAATGAGCCACAGCCTGCGCTGTAACAAAACCCAGGGAAGGTGCTTGGGAAGGGAATTGATAACTTGTTAATAACAAAAAGCTGATTTTTTTTTCTGCCGTTATACATTACTTGATCATTACTTCATGCAAGATGAATTTTGACCTGGTCTTTCTTGTCACATAGTTTCTATTCCAGTAGAAATCATGCTACATGATGTATTCAAAGAGGGTTTGAGGGTGAGGTGAAGGACCACATGTTTTATTGATGCAGCAACTCTATCATCACTTGAGAGAAATTTGAAACAACTGTATGTCAGAGAAATGCAGGGACAGAAATATGGCAGTGAGGTAAGGTTAGTGCTTTGAATGGGTCACCACCCATCAGTCAGTCATTAACTGTGACTGACGCACGCTTGTGGGTGAAAAGCTGTTGAAGAGAGGTGCGGCTGATGGAGGGATGTTACTCTTTGCCTCATTACACAGGCAGGGAGTATAAGATGCTGTAAAAATGAAGTGATCTGCTGCTGCTTGACTATATTAATAACTTCTTGTGCAAATGTTTATTAGGTGAAGCCCTTGTATGTATACAGGGAAAGGGAAGCACGTAATCAAGTATCGCAAGACAAGATTCATTGAAATAACATAAGGTAAAAAAGAAGGGAAACTCTTATCTGGCCACTTCCCACCACCTGTCTTTGAAATAATAATGAGAGAAAGCCCACTGAAGGGTGCCAGGGCAGATAAAAAACAGGAAAAGGGACCTTTGTCAGAGAGTCCATTAAGCCTAAACAAGCTTCAGCAATAGTGAGAATAAAGCTGGAGTGAAAGGCTCACACTTTATAATGGCATTTACGTTCCACAATACAAAGATTAAACTTCGGCATTCCCCTCAAAGCTGCTCTATTTTAATTAAAAAAGTAAAATGGGTGCACAGAGGCATGTCAAGAAGCTCCACAGATCCCCAGACAGGGAAATGAGGCCAAGGGTTCTTGCTCAGTGCTGTATGGGAACTTATTTCTCCCAACTGGTTCCTGTTACCATAACAACGCACAATTATTTACTTACTTTCTAATGTCAGTGAGTGTAGATGGCTAAAGTAATACAGCCCTACTTTAAAGCCCTTCATCTGGAAATCTTCTATGTTATATTGTGAACAAATAAAGCTGGATTTGTAGTGTACTGAAACCTTGAATGACTGTCTGTCCACACAACACTGGGTTAAAGCAATCTATTTCTTTAACTTGACAATCTACTATAACTCCAACTTGTCCAGTGAAGAAGAGAAATGTGTTTATTTGTATTTCATGCAATGTTTTCTGATGTTTTAAACTGAGGTTTAAGTTAAATAATCTTTCAGGGAGATACTAATTGTAAGTGTAATGGTGCTTTGGAGGGGACAGAATGTCTAGTCTCCACTCCTGGATGGGCTTACTGTAGAAGTATGTCCACATGGTGGTTAATTTCTCTGGTACTTCATCCCGCTGTCAGCAACACCAATCTCTACACCCTATAGTCTAACTATTGGCGCCACTCAGGTCTGAAACCCTTCTAAAGCCTGGCTAGGAGCTGTCGGCTGACAGAATACCTTTGGGAACCATCAATGATGTATATGCACACAACACTTGCAGAGAAACACACACCTATACATTATAAACCATACATGAACACATCAGAAAATTTGCTGATGATGCACATTTAATTATTGGGGACAGATTTACTAAGAAAGTGGTGCAGTGCAAATGTGCACTGTATTAACTATATCCTACTATTAATGCAACAGGAGTCAAACAGGAGTCAAACAGACTTTATGGAGAATAAGACAAATAAGAAAGATGAAGCACCAGGTCAGCGTGCAGCAGTTGGAGGGTGAAGCTGTTGATACTGCAAATGTCTCACTGGAAGTTAAATGCAGAAGACAGAAGTAACTTAACATTGTGACTTCACAGTTCATTAAACCTCAAGTTCAAATTCAAGTTTAATGAACACAAACCACAACAGCCCGTCTAAATCCAGGAGAATACATAATCAGCCTCTGTTACCACATCTCCACCTATTATTTGTGCAGAACTCAATGAAATGCATGTGCAATAAGGACAGAGCTGCGCATTGCAAACACAAGCAAACTGAGACTTGCAAACTTGCGACAACCTGGCGCACACTGTCACATTTGCTCCTGAGCGGTATACAGACCAAGGGTTGGGGAGCATATACCCTGCAGTCATTTCCAGTTCCAGCTATTTAATACCACAAAGATTAGGTTTAAGTTGCTTGACCAGCCAGATGGAGGAGAAACAGTGTTACTGGGTGACTGATATCAGGATTAGACCGTAATGAATCCTCACCTTTGCCATCTGAGCTTGGACACCAGTGGTCTTTAGGGCAGCCACAGCTTTCTGAGCTGCAGCGGGGCTGTCAAAGTCCACAAAGCCATACCCTGAGGAGACAAGCAACATAGTTAGGACTATATTCTATTGTCAGCACAAATAATGGCTGAGCCTCTGTGTTGTGCAGGCTGACCGATGCCTCGCTGTGGTGGATGATTGTTCATTAGTTGGTATAACATGTTACAAAGCTTTACATACAGTGTGTTATTACTTCTGCATTATATAGGTCTGTCTAACTGTGTGTATTTATGTGTGCTTTTTTGTTTGTTTGTGTGTGTGTGTGTGTGTGTGTGTGTGTGTGTGTGTGTGTGTGGAAGTAGAGGTAGAAAAGTGCTGAGGATGCAGATACCAGTGTGACATTCATGGCTCAGGTCAGCTCTTTGTCCTGTGGGGTACAAACAGGGCGAACCTATGGTCCCCAACCTCTACAGCAGCTGCTAAATTTAACCTATTCAAGCTAAATTATGGCGAATATGTCAGGGTTCTTTCAGCTGAATGGGTCACATTGGTACTAAAAGTTTAACGTGAATCCTTGTCTTAGTTATTACTACAAGTTCTTGATAATTCTGAAATTCGTAAAAACAAAACAAAAAACAAAACAAAAAAAAACAATGGCTTTAAAGAATTTTGTGAAAATCAAGGTCACACAAGGTTATTGCTAAAGCCATCTCTGGTTTCTATCTAAAATTCAGTCAAAGCTTTACAAGGTCTTTAACAGTGTCCCCTTTCACCGAGAGCCTTTGATTAACTGGCCTCTGTATAATCCAGAGGAGAGTGACAAAGCATTCTCTTAATCCCATCAGCACTAGAGAGAATCACTAAGTCCCTCTTTATTTAGACGGGCAGTCTACTAGAACTGGACCAAGACCAACACTGTCATCGGCAGAAAGAGGAGGAGTCGGCCACTTCTTCCCAGGAACCACCCACAGCAGTGACACACCAACAGACAAGGGCTGAGGCTTAAAATAACATGAGCTGGGAGGCAGCTTTAAGCAGCCTGGCTGTCTGTTTCCTGACTTGCCTGGATCATCTGACACAACTGCATAGTTGCTGAATGACATGATGTTTTGATAGAATTCACACGCTGGATGTCTACCAATTTTGGGGAAGTGTAGAAGTGATATCCTCTCTTACAATGAGGTGTTGAAAATACTGCAGGGCAGTTCATGAGATTTCTTTATACATACTTAATTAGAGGAGAGATTTAAAAAATAAAGGGTGGTGTTGGAAAGAGGAAAAACAGCTTCACACACCTTTACATTTGTTTGTAGTCTTGTCCATGATGGCCTTTGTTGATACAATTTTGCCATACCTAAGGGAGGAGCAGAAAGGCGAGGCATTGTTAGCTGGATTATGTACCAGACAGAGCCAGTTATAAAACACACACAGAGAGGGAGGGTTGAGCAACAACCTATGACATCACTGTGAAAATATGAGAAACAGGAAGTGGTTTCCATGGGGTTCTGAAAATCCCCACCATGTGAGTGCAAAGCTAAACAGTCCCTTTTTCTTCAGCCATACTAAACCGCTGTACCAAAGTCTCTCTTAGGAGAAGTTAGGTCACTTGGACAGTTGGGATTATTTTTTTATATGGGGAGTCATCTATGTGTAAAGTTCTGACATATAACTACTGTTTTCATTTTACATTTAGGAACACTGGTGAACTGTATACCCCTTACAATCTTTTCACGGCACACTGTTGTCACAGAATACAACTTTTTTTTCACTTGTTGTTATTGTACTATGTGCAAACCACTGCCTCACAAAACACGGAGATTGTGACATTCAAAAGTCTCGTCTGGTTCATGAGGTTGCCATGGTTTCATGGCAACAGAACAGTAATGGTATGCATGTAGACCACAGGAAAGTACTGAGAGTACCATGTTACTTCCCTGTCATTTCTTAAAAAATGCTTTGATGTGGGAACTGCTAAAAAGCTGATGGCATTGAGGTGAATAGGAAAAACTGTGTATTTTTAACTGTGCATTATTATTTTAAAACTGTTCTTTTATATATATATATATAATCTACAGTGACAGTGATACAAGCCACAATGTACCCTGCAGTCAACCAGGAGGATATTGTAGCCAGGGATTAGGTTGGGTGAAAGAGCATGAACTTGTGACCTTTCTTTCATCGGAACTCTAATCTCAAATCATGTGTGGCTAGCTACAGCACGTTTGCTCTGACACTACCATCAAAATGTAGTATATTTACTTGTACACGTAACTGTAGTTACTTAACACACTTCAGGGTTATTCAGACATTTTGAATGCACACACGCAAAAAAGGAAGTCATGTTTGTCCACAGATTTACATAGGAAGTGATAAAACAGCACATCTGATACTTTAAGTCACATTTGTAGTATGAAGCTAAAATTCTTATTATTATTTTAGGTTGCAATGTCATCTGAGGGAGCTTGAAAACTCTTAATACAATAAATAAAATACCTCAATAAAATAAAGGTGTATGTCACTGCTGAGGCCAATATCAACATAATATACGTAATATATTTCTAAACAGCCATAGAATGAATTGGCAGCTTTGTGTTGCAAAGTCGGTATCACATTAAAGGATGGGGCCTCCGAAAAAAAAAGGTAATAAACTCTATGAGGCACCAGCGTGGTCTCTATAAAGGATTCAGCGCACAAAGAGAGCTGTTGACGAGTATGGTGCTGACAGTATCTCTCCTTTATCCACACGCATGATATATGAAATCTCTGCTGCTGTCAAGTAGCTCATCATCTACGCTCTGTCCTTGTCTGGGCTTCAAGATCATTTTTCATGTCATATTCAAATGAAGCCTGCAATACTGCCGCATTTGTTATAATCTCAAATATATACATAAGAATCCATAGGTGCCTCACTACGCTCTCTGCATGGTCCAAATCTACTCTGTTTGTTATAAAAAGCTGATTAAATCTTAAATCCTTTCTTGGGGGATATTTAAACAGATTTGTAGGGCTAAATTTGTCAAAGTCAGCTTATGTATTTTAACAAATATATGTGAAAAAGTGACTGCCACTGCAAATTTAAACTAGACACTAAAACTAAGTAGGCCAAAAAATCAATAGTTGATCAATGGCAGATAATGATGAGAGGAAGTGTGGTACTCACGGCTGACAGAGCTTGACCAGGTCATGGTCTGTGGTTGAAGGGGACAGGCCTCGGATGTAGAGGTTCGTTTTGCTGAGCTGATCCCAGCCTGCACAGCTACTGCTGCTGCTGTTGTTGGTGCTGCTGTTGGTGCTCGGGCTGGGTGGAGCCATGGGGTGTGACGATGAGGCAACAGGTGGCTGGAATAGGCAAGGAGACACAGAAACACTAGACTGAATTCAAGTTCAGGCTGGGTGGTAATTAAATATTGTTTACCGTCCCTACATATATTCGTACCATATAATGGTGATTTTACCATATCAAGATATCAACATGAATGATAACAAGTCAAAGTTTTCCCAAAATGTACTTAAACACTTCAGAACATGTTTTTTTATGTTAGACAATTTGACTACAGAATTAACATGAGTTAAACTTTTTACCATGTGATTGTAAATATATTAAGAGAAACTTAACAACGGGCCAAACAGCAGTGTTTCACTTCCCACTCTGGTTGAAACTTTCAAGTTAGTTTCACCTCTTTTCTGATGTCACAGTGTACTGGAACACCCTGGAGTACACTTGTACATCACTGCAGCAAGGTGAGAAGTTAAACCACTGGAGGTCAGCAGAAATAAAATAAGGTGTTAAGTTACTGTTTAGGCTAAACCTGCAATAACTGATTTTGTGGCCACTTTGGGGCAGCAGACCCAATCTGTAAACACAATACTGACATATTATCACCATAAAACGTTGATATGGCGAAGTTGTTGGCAAACAGTTGGTTATTTACCCACCCAGCTGATTCAGAGTAACATTAGCACTCATTTAGAATTGTATTTCTGCCAACCTGATGAATGCAAGTCCAATATTCACTCTCTTTCAGCTCTGTTTTGCTCTCCACCAACTCCTGAGGGAAATTTCTAGTGCTTTAGCTGCTAAATGCTCCACTACGTTCACTAGCTAGCCGCTAACTGTGTCTGTCTGCCGATTGGTGCCGAAAACAGCTGACTGCTGCATCTGGAAGTGATGCCGATGAGAGTGGTAAGAGTGAACCAAAAACCAGAAATGTTGCAGGCTGTAAAACCAAAACAATTAATGAAAAGATGCTGAAACACTCTGTAGAGCTGAGGGGAACTGCACAGTTGGGTGATAACTGTCGGTGGGAATGTCACGACAAGTGACCCCTTTCACGTGCACATCGTCCTTGACCTAGTCAGGACAAAAAAAAAACAACTTGCTGCAAAATGTCTGCACTTTTTTGGCTTCAGTATATTTTGGATTTGCTGACAAAATATTAATATTAATATCTGAGTGAACTGTATCAGGATATAATGACTGACCCTTTTGCAGGACATTTCTGCATGAAAATTCAGTCCAAAAAGAAAGTACCGCTGTGTGCCCTCACCAAGTCACTCACATATAGTCACATATTAGGTGGGGATAAAAGATAAACTGTCTGGACACTCAGTCATTATTATCATGTGGGTTTCTGTTCAGTGTGAGGAGGATTTGTGTTTTACAGAGCAGTGATCCATATCTGCAGAACAATCTCCATCACACCTTCACAGTCAGCACAATCAGGGTCCACAGGGGCCTGTAGCTCTGACATCAATGTCACACTGATGTCACACTGCCTCGGAGTGTCGGAGAAGCTATTTGCAGGTTAACATAAACAATTATTTCTGGTGTAGCGCCAGACTTCTTAACCTTAGCACTCTCACTAATGAGTAGCTTTATTTACTGTATTTGTTCAGAATGCTTTGACTGACTTCAAGTATGACTGTGTGTCTTTTCCCTATTAGTCAAGAAAGTCTAGTCTGAGATGATAAAACATAGTCAAACAACTGGCACTGCGATTTGCTATTCAGTTATGGTTCATTTTATATTACTTAAAATAGCTACAGAGGGCCTGTCCATGCGAAGGCAAGGGGGAACAGGCGAAAATCCTCTAGTGACTGAGCAACTTTGTGTTTGCAAGATACAGATGTCCTAGTCTGAGAGAGCTGTCCCCTGCAGAGATTTGTCTTCTTCTTTACTATCCAACACTGATTAACCCCCTCAACCCCCCTCACTGAGGAATCACAAGCTGAGAGGAAGCTGATGGAATCCCAAGCATGAAGTGGTGACAGGATTGAGCAACTCAAGTCTGGACTTCAGCCTAGAGGATCTTCTCTTGTGACTGACTGGTTGACTGCCTCACATAAGTTTGACCTACTGTTTGCCAACTGATTGGTGTCCTCATTTCCTCCACAGTTAAATGCTCTTTTTAACATGGTCTGTGTCACAAAGTACGAATGTGAATGTGCTCGAATGTGCTCTCAGCATATGGTGCAAACAAAATTGTTCCACAAAATAAAGGTGAAGGGTTAGAGTATATATATATGTTAGAGTATATATATGGACTTGCTCTTTAGCAGTTGCCACAAAAACCTCATCAACAGACACTTCATACCAATATCTTTATAATGTCATAATGTCTAACTGACATTGAACTATGGGGCAGGAGATGAGAAAAACAAACACAACCAAGTGTGGGAGATCAATGGATGGGGTTAGACATAAAAGCTTTTAGATCTAAAATAGCTCCATGTTGCATTTGTATTTTACTTTAAACCTTTGGCAGTCACTGTCAGTATCAAATGTGTTTTTTAGCACTTTTTCTAAAAAAAATGAGACAGGCATTGTATACATTCCAGTAATAGTTTATAACATATGTACTAACACACAAGACAAGCCAGTCGTTAAAGAGAATGTCTGCTACAGATCCCCGAGCTCCTTTTTCAGAGTCGCTTCAGGTGAATGCAACTTCCCTTTTCTGTGAAAGGTACTTTTGTTTTTATACATCTGCCTGCCTACTCAGATGCAGGACTGTGAGAGACTGTGATGGGGAGAGGACGGCATCTTATCAGCCAGCTCCAGACCAACAGAGCCCCGTCATATCCGAGCTGGAAATACACAGGGCTTCCAGTAACAGGCCTCGCCCATGGAGCTCTAGCCACAGGATAACAGCATGAGCACGGCAGAGTAAATATGCTTATTCAAATTATTTGGCTAAAGGGAGTTTTAAAATTCTATATGTAACCGGGACAAAGTGAATGCATCAGTGGACAATTGGTCAACCATACTTTATAATTGTGTACAATACAGAGAAACCTAATCAAGCAAGCAAATAGCATGTATGAATTACATTTTATGGAATATATACTCCAAATATCTTAGGTCCAAACTAAGCATATATATATATATATATATATATATATATATATATATATATATATTGCAAACTTCTATTTGGTTGAGTTTTGGATAAGTTGTGTTCATTGCCAGCTCATGTGTACTTCATTTATAATCCAAAATATCTAATGAGTGATATTGGAAGAGGTTAGCCTACTATTTTGCTGTGCGGCCAGTGCAGCCATTACATTAAGCATCAACTGAAGTCATAGGCCTGTACTCTCCAGCAGTGTCGGACCTGGATCACAGCCCGAGCAGCAGTTCTCATTTTGGATAGGTGGCCTATCTGAATCTTATATCCCACACAGGAGAACAACACTGCCATTTCAGTATAGTTTAAACAAAGTGAGTTTTCTTTCTGTTAGACCGTCGGCTATACAAGTTTATTTAGGCTGTGAGCTGCTGTCAAATAGACCTTTTTGCGACTTCCATGAAGTCAGCGTCGTGGACATTATATCTTAAGGCTGGTCTTTGGTAAATATCAGCGTATTTACCTGTTTGCGATACGGAGTCCTTAGTGGGTTTCCAGTATTAGCAAAAATCATCCTCAGTTCGAATAGGGAGGGTAGTTTTTCTTTCAGTTAAGCTACAATATTCTATCGAAATACATCAAACTCCTCGTATGTAAGTAGAAATTTTGTTGACGTGGATATCCTCTTTACTCCGATAAAGAACACAAAAATAGGATTCTATACATATTAGCTGTATACATCTCCTTATTGTCGTCGACTATCCGGCAACAGAAACCTCCGTAAATTGTCCCAACTTCGATTGCCCAGCCCCGTTTGTTTGACTGGCTTCATTGATTTGCAGTCAGCGCTGCGCAGGACAGACGCTGCCACGGTGGGAGGAACCACTCGACCCTTTGGTGTAGGGGTGACCTTTTAAAAAATTTCCCTAAATACACAACAATTTGCATCTGTTTGCTCCAATGAAGATTTAAAAGTACGTTATTATTATCTCTACAAAATGTACCCCGGCATCAACCGTTGTCTACGCTGTCCTTGTTATCTGAACACATAATAAAAAGACACTACTTCCACCTCTGTTTTTGCTCGTGTATTAAAGGATGCATACCAAACATTCCACCGTGCGGCTGTCTCTGGATGTGATATTCTGACAAGTTTTCAGTGTGTTTTTGCGTTTAACTAGCACAACCTACGGAGAATAAAAATCAAACTGAAGTGGTAAAATCAAGTTATATTTTTAGGTATGATGATAATTATTAATGGCGGTGAAGGATTCCATTTAGTATAGCCTACCGATGATCAATATGAGCCCCTATGGCCAGGATAAATTGGTGAGGTTTTATAGAAGCCTGTATAAAAATGATCACCTAGTGGTAACGGATCTCTTTCCCGTTAATTTAAAATGACATTTGATAGGACACAAGCGTCTAATAGACTATAGCTAGCTTAGGTCACACAAAACATTGTAAAAATAGACCTTTCCTCTATATGACATTTTTGAAATCTGCTACATTATATCAGGGATGAGTGAAATGGTTCGCAGTTGGAGTAAAGGATCAGTCCACCCAAATTACAAAACAACACATTTCCCAATTAAATGAATGGTTTCTACTCATGACGATACTTTTGATTTGATTTTAGCCACCCCTGTAACTTCTGCCACCACCCAATACAATGGAGATTAATGCAATTTCTCTTGTGGTGCTAGGGCAATCATTTGTGATTAATAGCAACACTTATAATAAACTTATAAGATAAAAATACTGTATTATTTTTTTAGCTTTTACCAATGAGAGTTCAAGAAAATTCTAAAAACTGTTAACAGTGATTTTTGCAGATTATCCAGAAGCAGTTTCAGTAGTAGATATTGAAAAAAAACCTCTGGAAAAAACACTATCTGCATTGGACATTTGGGAAAATACACTTTAAATTATTTCGTTGAACTAATCCTTTAAGGATTAGGTTTTGTACTTATATTATGGATTGTGTGCAGTAGGACCCTCTTAATGTGAGTGGCTGGTGGTTGTGCTGGTGTGTGTTTGTGTGTGTCTCTGTGTGTGGGGGGTCTTTATTGGAGCAGGTAAGAGGGGCAGGCTGGGCTATAAATCAAAGGCAATCTACCCACCACTGTCACCTGCTGATTGGAAAACCAACAATGGTGGCAGAAAATGTGAATTAATGGCGACCTTCAGCAAGGTACAAGCACCATGCTATAACCACTGTCTTGTTCTGCCTTTATAGCCTCCCTAAACAGTTGAACCTTCTGGTCTTCCTGATTTTAGTTAGCAGTTGTTGATAGCGGTTGTTTTGTGTCACCACTTTCAGCTAGAACAAATAAGACAGATAGGATCCAAATTAAATATTATCTGCATGGTTAAAGACCTGTATTCTCTTTCACTAACTCATCGACCCACACATGTGCACTGTGGTAATATCTAGAAAGAACATAGCTGAGAGACCCTCTAATGTGGCTCTGCTTTAGCTGTTTAATGATATAAAGTGGGTCCCTAAAGCTTAGTATTCACTGAAATCACCATGACACCAGTGCCCTTTATTTAAGGCATTGGCACATAGGTGTGATATGTGATATGGCTTTCATAAATGAAAGCAAAGATCACCAGTAGAGCATGTAGAGAAGTTCAGCAGGCAAACAGGAGTCAACGGGTCAGCATTAGAGGAAAGGGAGAGAGGTCTGATTCAGCACTCTGCTCAGGGTACTAAAGTGGGGGCAGGATAGGTAATTAAACCACACCTTTTATGAAACAGTGAAAGGAAAGGTTATCTCTCATCCCTGCGTTTGCGTAGCACTATAATAACACCTAAATAAACCTGCACATGTATCTAATAATATTGGAAATTAATGTTATTATCATAGGTAGAATCATTTTAAATGTTTATCCATAATTAGACAATTCCCATTGCTTTCCATATCACAAACCTGACCTGGAATGAATATCTAATTTAAATGTTAAGTTCACAGTACATACAATATAGCATTAAATCAATTCAAGCAGGTTGTTTTGATATGAAAGGGCAGCCTTTGCCAATGGAGGAACAAACAGATATCCAGAGAGCATGCCGTTCCCCTGAAGGAGATCTCCTTTCATTATAGGTGCAGGTTTAGATTGCACATGCATAATCACTCAAACAGGCACACACATGCATAGATGCAAAGATTACAAGATCACTACAAACCCATGGACACAAACACACACACACACACACACACACACTCACACACACACACTGGGTATTTCCAAGGGAAATAAGAGAGTGAGGTTATTTTAGGACATTGTGCTTCTTGCTCTCACTCTTCCCTGAACTAATGAAAACAGTCTCTACCAGCAAACAACTCTGAGGTATATGAAGAAAGTGTTGTTCTCGGTTTTGTCCTCACAAATCATAACAGCAATTACAGTCTCACAGCTCATTCTGTGAAAGGCAGAGAGAGCTAGTCGTTTCTCCTCACTTCCTCTGTGTGTTAGATTCCTGAGAAGTGGCACCACCTCAATCACAGTTGCACAGAGTTTTAGCAGCTCCAGGAAGCTTTTAGTAACAGCTCTGTGCCTTCCTGCCTGGATGGAAGGTTTGGGTTGGGGCGTGTAACCCCTCTTTGGCAGCAGCAGATTCATTTCCCCTGACTCTTAACTGTATATTACCCACAAAAAAAAGCTGAGAGTGTGTGTCACACAGAGGAAATACCACATTCACAACTCTGGTCTTTAATTGAGGGGCTGATATGGGGGAGGTGTTCATGACAGCCCTGCTCAGCTATCCAAAAATGAATGAGTCACCTCACTGGTTCCGTGTAATAATGAACAATTGAGGATGCTCTTTTTGAATGAGTAAGAAATACATGATAGACTTTGGTTGGGTGTTTGAAATTACTAGATGTTCTTTTATGGTCTTTATTACAGGAACCATTGGGATCCCTCACCATGTGGTACATAATCTGTGTTTGATTTACAGCAATGGAGAACTTGGATATCATCACACTGGTGAGGGCAGCAGTGTCATCACTTGCCAAGTCCATTGCACTCCAATACTGTTTTTATTATTTTGTTTAGGTGAATAAATCCTTCCAGATATGAGGATTATACAGCATTAGAAAACTTGGAACCTATCTATTTATATATAAAAGACAGCTTAAGCACATAATCATGCACCATTTATTGCAGCTTTAGGATAATGTTGGACATAGTAATTTATTTTGGAGCGACTTTCATAGTGTTAACTTAATGTACAAAACATGTGGCAAGGCAATTTAGAAATCAAGAAACGGAATTGAAAATCACTGCAACCATCTGATGTAAAATTGTTATTATTACATCTCATAATTCTTTATTTCTCTAAGAAAAGACGCGCTAAAGCTTTGATGATAAATGATAATTTATGATTTGTTAAATTGTTTTAATGATCACTGACACTTTTCCTTATAACCGCTTTATGAAGTGATAAAAACATCATAAAAACAGGGTTGCAAAAAGAAATGTTTTTGACACATTACAGGCCTACATGATAGCATACAATGTACTCTTCTTTTTCAATGAGTCGGTCTAGACTTGCTCTATTCGAAAAAGTGCCCTGAGATAACTTTGTTATGATATGGCGCTATATAAATAAAACTGAATTAAATTGAATTGAATGTTAGGGATTAAAAATTGTCCTCACATACAGGGGTTTGTAAGACAAGGTGGTTTTTATTCATATTTCTCACTGACATTTTGACACACATATTTGAAGCTTTTCTGAATACTTTCTAATATATTAGAGGAAATACTTGACAGCAGCAGGAAAGGGTTTGTTTTTTGTTTGTTTTTGTTTTTTTTGTGCAGCTTAGCCCTCATTTTGCTCATGGCAAATGTCCCGAGAATGAGAGTCATATGTGTACAAAGGCAGTTCTTTCAGGCCTGACACTGACATAAAGAGCAGCGCCGCTGGGCTGTTTCATTGTGTACATTCTGCTGCCAGGCAACTCTCCAAACTTTATTGTAAACATTGTATGTTGCTTTTCAGCCTCAGCATAATGCCATTGTCCACATTCTCACCATGGTAGTTAATGCATTCACCTTGACAATGATTTGAAGTTTACTTTGGTGGAGGCAGTCTGCCAACAACGATCGCCAAAATATGACCAAATGATCACTACTTTGCTAAGAGTTGTTATCGCTGAACAATCTATGTTCATAGTATGTTTTATTTTAAAATAGTCTTGAGAGAGAATGAAATCAGGACAGTCCATCCTCCAGAAACAGCATTTACAATTGTTATGCTTAAAAATGTGAGGTCAAATTCATTATTACGATAAATACATACAATACACTCAAATTTTGCACATCAGTTTATATGTCACAATAGGTAGCACTCTGTTACTTTGTGGCAACTTTTGTTTAAAAATATCAGATATCCCCCAAAACCCAAACTGATTTTGTAGCCTTCATTTTCACTTTTTATACACACGATGCTTTGTTTGGTCATCTGGTAAATAATCTCAGATGAATCATACCATCTCTTACAGAGACGCCATGAATGAATGGCCCCATTCTACTCTATAGTCCATTCACTGAGAAACCCTCAAGAAGTGTGTTTAAGGATACGCTAATGCACCAAAAAGTATGATTTCCTACTCAATGTAGGATAACTGATAGTGTGAATGTATACTTTGTGTTTCCTGTTGCTTGTAGAAATTGTCTATCTGGAGCCGTAAGTCTCCTGCTGATAAAATTTTCATGAGCTTGAGTAATGAAGAGCACTAGAGGGCTCTTTATGTGAGCTGAGATGCCTGCAGGTCAGCTAGGGACTTTCTTCTTAACCTCATATGCCCTTTCACTTCTTCAGTTTTGTTCCATCTCTCCTGACATTTAGCACCATTTTTCCCTACAACGCGACATAACTGACCTGTAGTCTGCTCTATAAGGCTATTATCTCATAGTGAGTTGCTACAATCTGAAATTAACTGAGAGCATTTGCAAAATCAATGCCAACTTGTGCTCAGTGTTTAGTCAGGACAAAAGAGCAAATACAGTGTCTATATCACACTGCAGCATCAAGAATCCAGCTTTTTGCATGCTGTGTTTGTACAGCTTATAGAGATGAGATCTATATACAGTCAGCCGATTGTGATCATCCCACATGACTCATCAAGTACAACCAACTCCTTGAGAACAAACAGTATAGGCAGCCAAACACACTGTACCTTGGTTTGCAGGTTTTGGGAATAGTAATAGTGAGGGAATATGTGTTTACCCTAACAAAACATTCCCACGAAGACAGAAATAAAGGCATTCAGTGGGCTATTCAGATATTCCCGTCACATCCATATCACCTCACCCTCTGTGGGAAACACACACCGCCGTGACCCTCCCCGTCCACATCACTATTGATTTTGGACGTGTGAAATGCCTTATCTTATACTAACAAATTAGAAATCAATGCACGTGTTTGAGGACTAGTAATATATTGTTGGCTCACTTTGGGGGGATTTGACTGTTAGTCAAATAATGTGAGCATTTGCATAAAGTTAATATAGGTAAAATATAATTAAATTTGACCACAAGTGAAGTTTGTGTTTACAATAAGTCTTTTAAAATCTGTTGACGGAGGTGACACACAACTTATTCATGGTATCATAGTGATTCAGTGATACTTGAATTAACTTGAAGGATATATGGTTGATCATCTCTTTAAAGGACTATTAAAGAGATACGTCAGAATTTGTTTGTTTGTTTCTCATTGCCTTGCACACAATGTAAATTACGTTTTGCTCAATACTTGTGGTTTAGCTCTTACGTAACAGGAACAGGGAGAGAACTTCCTCTCGCTATCAATCAGGAAATTCTATAAGCATGCAGGAAAGTCTTCTCTAAGTATTTCTGCATACTCAAAAACTGTTAAGAGCAACATCTTATTTAGGTTACTGTGGAGGCACAAATAAATATGACTGTGATTTAACACACATTAATAATGCATAGATCTGTTGCATGTTTTGAACCTCCCTGTACCTTAGCCTACAAGAGTCTATATGTGCATTGCAGAGTCCAGGACAGCTGACGATCATAAAATGCCCCTCAAACATTTAGAATAAATGAGAAATTGTGTAATATTCTCAGAACTACATAATCTTCTCACAGTTTCTCAACATACGCATCCCCTTGCACCCCATCCTCTTCAATAGCAGGAAGCCCCTGAGGCCAGAGCCTCAGCTAAAACAATACTGTGTGTGGCTTTAGCTTCTGATGGAAACCAAAGCGGTTCAGTGTTCTGCTCGGATGTCACACACACCTACTTTCACATATTCCAGGAAAAAAAACGCAAATTGCACATAGTGAGATCAATTGTTTTGGCACTACAATTTGGATAAATAACTAACATTATTTGCTATGCGTAATGCAAGCATTTGTATGAAGAAAATATGTGAAAGGACAAAGTAAAAACAGTAAAGAAGAAATTGCATTTTTATAAATGTTTTCCCTTTCATTTATAGTTTCTTGGTCTCGTGACAGCAAGGTTTCTCTCCATTCTCTGCCACCTCTCTCTGGGCTCCTGAAATCTGATCTATGTGTTTCCCCCTGCATTCCTCCTCTCCCCCTCCTCCCCCGACATGCCAGAGTCCTCAGCTCTGCCCTCTGTCTGATCTCGCGTCTCCGCAGACCTACAGCAGATTGTTTATTTTGTTAGACACAGAGGAAACATGGATGGACCCTTCATTGGCTCAAGATTTACTGCTGAGCTCCTACCAGGCTCTAGTGTGATGTGTATCTAGAACAGGGCCCCCTATAAGAGCAAGCTTAGTATCCTTTTCACTACTGACACGTCGCAAAGCACAATGGGATTGCCTGTTTGGGGGATATGACGTTAGATGATCACATCAGTTGATACATTGTGGTATTTTGCATACAAATAATCCACTCATCCTACTAATTGTGGATATTGAGGGCACAGATCATTCAATAAACCACATACACCAATGTCCTATAATGGACAAAGGGCAAAAAAGCCACATCTGGCTCATTCATATGTCTTCTCCACGGTAAGCTGGATGATGCTGGAAAAGGACACTGCATCTCCCCAGAGATCATTTCTGCTGAAAATTATGAGGCCTCTCTGCACCACTGATGTCCTCTTGTAAGTGGTGAGGTCAGGGTATTAGACGAAAGTCGCTTTGGGAGACTCATTTCTCAACAGAAAAACATCTCTCTGCTCACTTTATTGTGCACATTGAGTGTATATATCTGTTTTAAGTGGCTACATGTAACAAAGACTGATTATAGGTCTGAAGGAAACAATGGTTTATAATGAACGTGAAGCACCCAGTGTGTTCTTCTTCTTCATCAATTCAGAGTGTATTGGTTGCTAATACACTGTGGTCTCACAATGCAGGAAATGCACATATTGTTGACGGAAATGCTGCTTCACTGTGAGACAAATGATGGCACACTTGCCTTTCAGCCTATGTGAGTGTTGTAGCTGACAGTAATGCATGGTGGAGCTTTGTGGAGGCAATTATGATTTATGAGTCACACAAGGGAGAGTGAAGTACATCCAGTACTTACTTTAGAAGAAAGAGAAAGAAAAAGAGAGAGAGAAATCAAACAGAGCAGATTGCCACATGAAAGGGATGGGAGTATTCATAAATCTGTCTCATCATGTTTGCACTTTTCCCATCTTTAGTGTTGTTCACTCTCACCCAGGCATGACAGGTACAAGTGGATAAAGAGTGCATTGCAGAAATATTCCTGATTTTCCTCCATTTAATACTCTGATGTTTTTTGTAACACATTAATATCCTGAGCAGCCGGCTGGGTAATAGAATTTCCTCCTCAGGAAAGATGAACAAAGGGAGGATTGAGGACTGAACAGAAAGAGAAAACGGTATGAATGATTGTGTGGTCATCGAATTGACTCATATGCCTCACCCCATGTTCAATTATGAAATCATCGCTTATCAGTATCCCACAGTCTAAATGACATTTTTCTTTACCAGAACCGCAAGACAAGAGTTATGTCAGATTGCCATAAATCCGGAGTTCAAAGCAACCATGAAAAATGTGAAACCCTAAAGATGGCCTGCTGTTCTCTTCCTTAAAGGAATTCCAAGAGTTTATTATATGAATTGAGGTTGTTTGTAGCACTCTGGGAGTGTAAGTCATTCAAAGGAGGAGCAGAGGTTGAGGCTGGAATGTCAGTGAGGGTCAGAGACGACAACCTCTGTGGCAGGACTCCAGAAAACGATCCCTGGAGGAGCCAGGCCACTGGAGTCCCACTGTGCTGGACCGGCCACAAGATGGTCTGCACTCATTCATTCTCAAACTGATGATGGAGACAAAAAATGCTCATCCACTTATCCTTCTCTGCCATTTGTAGTCAGTTCTTAATTAAATCAGTTATAAACTTAGAGACTGGTAAAACCTTCTTGGCAGATAACAGATACCTCCATGTGCACAACAACCGAAAAACTGTAGGTATGTTAGCTGTTTTTAAGTATATCCAAGCTGTTAATATTAGTTGATTGTAAAATATAAACTGCAGAACACTGTGTCTTTCCGGGCACAGAAAATAAGACCTATGCCCCAGTTTCTTTCACAGGAAGGAAATACATTTGTCAATCATAATTTCCAGCATCTGTGCCTCCTGGCCATGGTAAGATAACACACAGCCGTGTGAGAAAGTTAGGTAATGAAATATGCAAAATATCCCAAGAGACGCTTTCATGTATCCACGAGGAAGGTACAAAAAGTGTACTGTACGCCAACTGAACATACTGAAAGAAGCAAGTTGAGCCTTGTTTGGAAATCTCACTAATGATAAATTGTTATCATGTGCAGTAAATGATCACATTGTTAAAATATTGACTTAAAAAAAAATATTGTATGAAGACTTTTCTCTTCATTAGATCAACTTGTGATTTTGTTGTTATTAAGAAAAAAAAGCATTGCCACATCCCCAGATATTAAAGAGACTTTAAGTAAGGTAAGGTATCAGTACCAATATATATTATGGTAATTTTTAAAAATCTTATTTTGCGCACCTGTAATACCAACTGCTAACATATTCATATACATTTGGAAAATAATGCATGGTAATTGTAGATATCAGCACAAGGGGGATCTGCCTTTTGATTTTACACTGCTACCACGCTGACACTTCACATGATCAAATGAGACAATAAAAAAAGTCCCATTTTACTTAGTTTCATAGCTTCAGTGGGTCGTACACGATACTGTGCCTCTATGCTCTGAGAATCTTCAATAACTTAAGGTTAAACACACTGTAAGGATGTTAAGAATATACTGCATCTCAATAAATCACTCTTAGCTGCCATCTACTGGTCACTCTTGTTGTGCCGCAGGTATTTCTTGGGTTGTCCTTGTATTTAGATGCTGGGGAGAGGCCTCTCACTGTGGCACACAATGCCTTCTGGGACATGGGTGCATCAAGTTCAGAGGTGATACACATCAGAAATATAAACCTAAAGCATGTGCAGTCATACCGCTACATGAAAAGACAAAAGAGGTTTGGTGAAATGTAAGAGCATTAACCATAATGTCACCAGGACTTTTAGCACGTTGGGTTTTAAAAGAAGTGATCCAATTTTCCCCAGATTAGAGATAAACTGACCCTAGCAGTTGGGTAAATTCAGCCACTGCAGTATTCATGTATGAATGTTTATGTTTTATGCCCAAACATAAACATAATGTTAACAGTCTATATCAATGCCAAATGAAAATGTGCTGCAAAAGAAGCGCAACCATGTACAGCATTGTGAACTAATTGTCCACTGGTGGCTGTGGCCCAAATTTTCCTAACAACTAAATATTCTATCATCATGATTCAGCATATCTTTCTCATTATGTTTCATTAGTCTGGCTGTGAACAGGTTTTTAGAAGTGCATTGGAGGGAGCATAAGGAGGCACTAACATCACATGTTACTGAGTCTTGGTCACAACATAAGAACCTGATCCCATGTGGTATAAATTGTGGCCACAAAGGAATTTGTTAACAGTAAATATTACCAGGGGCAACCATAGCTCAGCAAAGCACAGCTTTAGATACCTTGTAATGTGCTGAACAGTCAAGGTAAGCTCACTGAATGTGTGAATTGTTTTGTCAGTTTAATACATTATTTTTCATTAAATATTACATTGTGCTTTCACTGTATGGGAAAACCATAGGCTCTTTAGAAACAGTCTGTGGGAGAGATTCTCATTCCTTCTGCATATGCAGAGGCATCTCTCAGTCATGTTTAGTCTCATTCATACATTTGCTTACTAATTAAAAAGCTAACTTGTTCTTGCTGACCTCCAGTGGTGACAGCTGTCACCTTGCTGCTGTGACGCTGAAGTGTACTCAATGTGCATTCAGTACACGCTGACATCACTATTGGCTGTGGTTAAATTAACAATGTTCATACTGAGCCCAGTGGTCAGCTATGTCACATGTGCACACACAAGACACAGACCCAATCCTACAATCCAATGAGAGACAAAAAGATCAGTTTAGAAAAGCAAGGGAATATTAGTGAGCCTTGAGAAGTTTTTTTTTTTTTTTTAACATTTCAGTTGAATAGGCCTTTTTTGCAGCAGACATTTTGATTTGCCATAGTAGGAAAAGCACAGGTTACTAATAACATTAATGATGGCTCTGTTCTGTTCAAGTGTCCCAGTAAGCCATGACAGTGTGACAGCGAGCCAGCATGCATAATACCAGGACCCTGAAACAAAGCAGCTAAATGAAATTCAGTCATCATAAATGTCATTATTTATACCAGTCATTTACTACATACTATAGTATGACATGTCAAAATGTCTTGACTGTCTGTCTGTGAAAAAGGCCTCAGATTTTTTCACAACCTAGATATTTCTAAAACAGAAATAACATCAACAAAAGCAAAAAGCAGGAAGCATGTGTGACTCTTAAGTCAGTTATATACAATATATAATGTTATACCTTGTCATCATGCCTTTCATGTCTAAGCACTTTGAATGTCCTTGTTCTTGAAAGGTGCTATACAAATAGACTTGAATTGCCTGTTATCAAAGCCCAAATTCACTGCAATTCCACTGATTTTGGTAATTTGCACTATGGTACATACTCCATGCTTGTTACAGCTTTATTAACAATAAGGCAGGCTCAGCTCCTTCGACAGAGCTTGTTGAACGTTCAGCAGCCTGATGTAAAGAGTTAAATGTGCACAGTATAAGTCTAGTTCGGGGACGTTTTTTTCACATGCACAACAGTCGGTTTGCAGACGCGTAGGCTGGAAGAACCCTCAACCATCTAACCACCCAGCGCTCCTCCGAGCTCCGCGCTGATTGGCCAGGATCGAGTAAAGGCGGAAGTCTACAGGACAGGGGGATTCCCCGAGGGAAGTTCCCAACTCAACTAGGCTATGTAAAACATACATTGCCATATCCTCTCCAGCGCTTCGTAACTTTGCATCTGAAGATTAGGCGACGACGCTGCGGTGGTGTCAAAACAATATATGCGACTTTAACAGTTACTCGAATGAAGGTAAGGGGACACTCAAGCACTGGCAGCGAGGGAACCTGATCTGTGGAGTTGTTGCTCGGTCGCTTTATCCACCACCGGTTGAATGAGCTATGGCTAACCGGTCAGTTACGATTTAAAGAATACGGAACTGTGCGGATTAGGATTTGAATGACATTTTAAAGCGCTACGCTGCTGTGTCTGGGTGGGCTCCGACGTCCGTGTTAATGTCCTTTTCTAACTCAGCCTGCAGGCTTTACTGTGGCTTCATCCAGGAGCCGCTGGTGTAGCCTATCACTGACAGCTAGTGCGTTACTATGACATTTATGATGAAGATTGATCAATAATTAATGAGCAGCTCTGGGTGAAACTGACTCCAGCCTCTTTCTTGTTTTGCATCACCTCAACGCGTCCATGTTAGCTGTTACAACAGTAAGTATGGGGCTGCAATGGTCCCAAAATTGCTCAAAAGTTGTTTGAAAGTCAGTGGACAGGAAAAGACAGAAATGTAAGGATTGTTTAGGTCAGCGGATTTACACTAGTTGTGCAAGAAATTGCAAATGCATTGAGTAACTGTATTTATTTGTCATTGCTTTTCACTGGCTCAGCTGCTCAGCAACATCTTGAGCACATAGTTTCTCAGAGCCAGAACAAGGCATCGATTGTTGAAATGTGAATACAATTTTGCTATTGCACGTAAGCTGATATTACACCGGAACTGCCAATATTCTTTGGTAATAAGTACAGATTAGGAAGTATGTTTACTCAGTTTTGGCCCAGTTGTGTCTCTGCATCAGTAGCTTAAGCTTTACTCAAATCAAGCAAATAATTTGACACAAAGCATGTAAAGACAAGTTGACCATGTGTAGAAACATTATAAAACAAACAAAAAAGGGCCACTAACTTTATGTTCTTGTCAAAGAAAGTGCTGTCTTTGTGCCTCCTTTGGAATGAATTGTTGTTATGTTTTTAAAACATTTTGTGATGTCGCTCATAGGGCTCATGTCTGCTGTGTCAGTGATGACTGTGGAGCACACGGCATGGAAAGGAACATCGGAGACCAGCTCAACAAAGCTTTTGAAGCTTATCGCCAGGTCTCCATTGAAAAGGACAATGCTAAAAAGGAGCTGCAGCAAATGGTAACGACAGGAGCAGAGCAGCTTTTTCAAACTTTGTGTGAAATGAGCCAAACATTACCAATATAGCACAAATAATAGTTCACAGAGTAGCTTGCATTGCCGGTTTCACAAGAAAGGTTTTGTAACTAACTTTTTCAAAGTGTGTTTACCCATTTAATATTTGTTAACAGTCAAACAGCAGGAAGTCTTGTTTTGAAAGCATGATTATTAGTTATACATGTATATGACAATGTGACACGCACATGTGACGTATAGGCATACACCAGATTGCAGATATTGGTGCTAAAAAAAAAATAACAGAAACCTCATTTTTACAGACTGAATATTATGAGAGATACACTCAAAAACTTCAAAAGCAGATAGAGGACCAGCAGCAGTTGATTTCAAAACTTGAAGCTAAGTTATCAGCAACAAGGCAACCATCAGGTTAGTGAGACGTGCCAGATGATCTCTCTGCTTAAATGTCGACAAGATAATGTACTCTTGCGTTTCATTGCATTCTGGGCATTGAAATGGACAACAAATTCTAATGGATTGTCATAAATTATACTGAATCTGTTTCATCCAGCGTTGCCTCCTGTACAAACTGTTAATTTTCACTGTTTTGGATCCTAAGGAGAGATGAAATGTGAGCCTTGCAACCATCTCCTTGATGGGGCCAGCGCTTATAGGAAAATTCAGTACCCGGTATGTTTGCTGTGCTACAAGTGTGCTCTTTCTGTGTCTACACTATGTGAAAACTGCAATATGATGGCCCCAAAACAGGTTTTTCTTCATTCTCTGATGTGAAATTACGCACAAGCATAAATGCAGCTTCCTCTCACATACAAACACACAAGCTGATAGTACTTCTGCTTGATGCTGTTGCACTTGTGTCAACAAGGATGTTAAAGGAACACCGATGGAAGATATAGCAGTAACTATGAGGCTCAAAATATGGTAGATCAGATTCATACTGTTTTTTCTTTCATTTCAGTACTTCTCTGGCTGTACAGCACAAGTCAGCCTGCAAATAGAACATTTTTTTTTCAGTGTTTCTAGCCCTTGTTTAACAGCTCTAAAGCAGTTTGCAGATAATTGCGTGATAGTTAAGAGACATTCTGTCCTTGTTCAGTCATTCGCTCTGATCAGAAGGGAATGTCCATGTGTTTTCATCATTTTATTATGCTTCCATTCATTTGTTTTCCAAAGATTCGAGCAAAAGAGGAAGACATTACATTGCTGCTGTAATAGTATCCACCCTCTCTATTTTACTCCACACAAGGTGTATCCACTTTTACTTCACCAGATGGTGCTAGAGGATAATATCGCTGCACAGTTCAGCAGCCTTCAGCCTGGAAACATTTTTCACTAGTAAATATAAATTTGTGATGTGTAAATAGAACTGCAGATGTATTATCAAAATGGCCTTGGATAATTGTTGCTAATGATCACTATAAATGTGATGTGTCTTTTTTCAGGAGAATATGGGCACTGTTGCTGTTGCTCCTAATATGCCAGTCAACAGCAGCGTTGACTAGTATGTGTCTCTCCTTGTACAAAGACTTTATTTATTTATTTATTTTTTTTTTACATTTTTGACATTACAGTCAGAAGGAATGAATTTTTGCCCCCCTCACTCTTTATTTATTTGTTTGTCAGTCAAGACATGCTGGATGTGTTTGAAGCAATTCAAGGGAAATTCCGTCAGATTCGGTCTCTAACCAGAAGACAAAAAGATCACCTAAAAAGATTTCATGGAGGAAATGATGCATCAAACGGTAATATTAATATTTACCAATTATTACCTGCCATTTTTTAAAGCCTGAACCTAAATCCGCTTATTTTCTTAATTCAGTTACTTAAAAGAAAATGTGTTGAATTGAAATAGGTTTGTATATGTCATAGCAACTTATAAGTTTACTAGCTTTTGCTTTGTTCTTTAAGATAATTAGATGGCGACACCTTAATTAGGACTGTACTTGAATGCCTCATTGCCCTTTCGAACCATGGCTGGCCGCCTCTGTGAAAATAGCGTGGAAAAACACATTTAATAATTTCACTGACAAATGCATGATGTTGACTCTGGATACTAGCTGTTTAATTAATAATATAAACATAATTATTCATATAATAATTAATGCAAAGTGTGATTAAACTATTTTTCTGTTATATACGCACTGAAAGGACCCGGATTATATCTGAATGTGTGCAACTTCTCAAATCGTTGCCACGCTCAAATGACCTTAAAGGCAGCTCTGGAATACGTGTTGACTGAGACAGAAAAACTGTAAAATCTAATGTTTTTCTGCCGTCTGACAGATCAGCGGTTCTCCATGCCCATCCAGTGCACAGACCGTACAGCAGAGGCAGAGACACCCTTTTCCTCAGCGCTAAGGTCAGCAGTGGATATCCCACTCCTGCCCACGTCTCTGGCGTCCCGCGGCGCCAGCCCCGAGGACAGGGACTTAGTAGACTCTCTCACCAAACTCAGTGTCAAATTCCCGCCTTCTGCGGACAGTGAATACGACTTCCTGAACAGTGCTCCAGAGAGACACATTGGGCTGACCATGCCCATGAAGCAGCATCTCAGCACTGTCCCCTCCACGCTGACAGAGGAGGAGCCCGTGGAACTGCCCATGTCTTTTGCTTACCCTACATCCCCCTCCCACTCAACATCACCCTCGCTCTCCCAGGAGAGCGTACGGGGACCCCAGCAGGTGAGAATCACAGGAGAAGGTCTGAGAAAACTAGTAGCAAATTATCAGTTTCTGATTGGTCTTTGCTAATGGAGGAGTGAAACGGTGTGAAGTCCAAAAAAAAAAAAAAAAAAAAAATCCCCTTGGCTTAATTTAAAATGTATTACTGTGTAATGTGTGCTGAATCTTTTTTTACTTAAGCATGGATGCTCTGGTTATATTTGGCATCTTTGCTGGAAAGTGTGAGCCAGATGGAAGCACATTACAGTGTCTGAATCTGATGAAACAAGTATGATGGTTAAGTGGGATTTTATTTGCTGATGTGTATAAATGCCTAATAAAAAATTGTGAATGACATGCAGTAAGATCTAAAAGTTGGTCCAGTTTTTCATATAATAATTTTTCCCAGCATTACATCAACTCAGGCATTTATAATAGGCAAGACTCTTTTGATAGTTTAGATGAACACATAAATAGTAAAATAATGAAACACTTGAGCATAGCCTTTTGCCTTTACTGTCGCTGAGGATTTGTGCAGACTGGCAGAGGACATGCTCCTTAAAGCAACAGATACTTCAACCTGAAGTCTGCTTTAATAGAGTGAGTGTAAGGATTGTTTAGAACATGAATAATATATTGTTTTCTTTGGTTCGTCCTGCTCTGCAGCCTCTCTGGAGCCCTGAGCTGTGCGATGCAGTTGACGTGGGGACAGAGCTGGCGACGCCTCAGAGCAG
This sequence comes from Macquaria australasica, assembly GCA_005408345.1. Lineage (NCBI taxonomy): Eukaryota > Metazoa > Chordata > Actinopteri > Centrarchiformes > Percichthyidae > Macquaria > Macquaria australasica. The sequence goes on along the minus strand of SEMN01000053.1, from coordinate 279,947 downwards.
CAGTCCTGATAAATGTGCTTTCTGCCATGCTGTGGTTCCTAAGGACCGAATGAACAGCCACCTCTACTCGCATTTCTCTCCTAAGAATGAAGCCGACAATTGACAGTGGAAGCAGAGGCTGACGGGCCAAGGCCACAACTACTCCAAGACTTACTGTATTCATGGTCTAGTCCTGCCTGCCATGAAGTATATGCGCTGTACTGGATTTGAAATGACACTGCAATAAGACTTGAATCCATTTATTTAATACTGAAGAATTGAATGGTACACTTTCCTGCCCATTATATTTTTCTAATATCATGCTGAGATTTTACTCTAGTAGTAAGTGACGAAAATGCATACAATGGTATATATGAGCAAATAAAGCTGACATTTACTCTTGCAACATTTTTTATCATTGGAATCGTTTTCAAGATTCAAATACAAAACAGGTTGGGATACTCTTTGTATCCATACATGAAGACATAAGGTGGACAAGATTTGTTTTTTTAACTTTCTTTCTTTAACATGTCTATACAATTTTACTTTAAAACGTAATTTTCATTAATAACATGCAACAATTTCCTTTTGGAGAGACATTCATTCTCAGGCAAATAATGATGAAGATCTGCTTTGTAAACAGAAATTTGCAATAATTTCTGCTTAAATGAGACACCTTTGCCTCCTTTTTATGTGTTTATGTTATTTCCAACTTTGAAATCATTTTGTAAGTTAGTATTCCATGTGTTAAATTAAAATTCTCTACAAAGATGGCAACACAACATTAGGCACAAACACACTGTTCAATTAGATGCCCAATTACCTTGCTATTTGTATAGTAATGGTTTTTGCCTTTGGCAGTATTATACTGTATTTATTGTATTAACATTTATTTTAATGGATGAATTAACACAATATGACGTTTTTACTCCCTTAATGCTATACAAAGTGATAAAATGAGACATTCTAGGTATGCCAGTTTCAAATGACTATAGGCTACATGTGAATAAGTGTGGAAAATTATGACAGTTTCACAAAATGTTAAAAAGACTGAACAGTGAGATACGGGTAATTTGGAAATAGAAGAGATGATGTTTCAGTCACTGTATGAAAGTACAGATTTTATAGTAGGTTATGTACAGTACCTAACATTTGACTAAACTTGAGTCCTTTCTAAACAGCATCATCAGCTTTTGACTTCTGCAGTATTTATTCACACCTTTGCAAACAATTGTCGTGATTTTCACCATTCTGTGTGATGATGTTTGAGGAAACGGGGACACTGTGTGTGTTGGAACACGTTCGTTGTGCAGATAGGACCTTGCAGCTCTTCAGCTATGGGCTGGTAACACTTGTGCTGGGTAGATGAGCTGGTGTGAAGACTGCAAACAACCATTTTTTTTTCCTCTTTACAAGTGTTGGGCATTATAACTCCTCATAATCAAATACTGCTTAATAGACTGATTGATTTGTTATTTCAACCTTAACTGATACCTGGCGCTGAACATTTCACTGTTTCATAAATAGCCCAGAAGGGTGTAAAAACTGATGTAGTAATGCTATCAACTATTACCAACTAGTGAGTCATTAGACTAAGATAGAGGAGCGCTACTAAAACACAACACATCATCTATGTGAAGGAAAAGACTCATCATACATGCCATTTGGTGTGCAAAGGTGATTATTACATATTGATCTAATATGATGTGCTAAACATAATGCTTGTTCATTTTGGAGTGACATAAATCACACAATTTTACATTTCACATCACATCATGGACGTAGAGGAGAGAATTTATTCAGATTTTTTTTTGGCAAATACATATCCCTAATGATCCTCTCTGGTTAATCTGTGAAGAGTCGAACATTGTGCAGCCTGCATGCTTTTCTCTCTGGGATCATGAACAGCTGCTTGCTCATAATTATGTTGTCATTCATTGTTATTTGGAAGAGGAAACTCGTACTGACAGCTAGTTTTTATTTATTTATTTCTTTTTCTTTTTTTTATGTGTGTGTGTGTGTGTGTGTGTATTTCTGTACATTATATTTACTCACGTGTATACAGTAATGGGAACAGTTTGAGAAAACTCCACTTACGCTCTAAGGCATTGTTATTGCCATCATTTCCAGTAGAATATGATACATGTGCCATCTTTCTCCTTGGGACATTTGCTACCAGAGCCAGTAGATTTGAAATAGATTTAACAGCTACAAAAAAATGAAAGAGGACCAAAAAAAAAAAAATAAAAGGAAAAGGATATGGATTGAGACGGAGAAGTAGCAGGCTGATTACAAGGTGTCAAAATTGCCAGGAGCAAGAAGGTGAAAGCAATCAGGGGTGAGAAGAGTGCAGCATTCGTGAGGGGCAACTAATTATCCATCTCATTTGTGGATAGAAGCATTTGAGGCAGCTCTAGCCCACTGAATGGTGACAGATTGGTGCGGAGGAGAGGGGAGGTGTTAGAACAATGGAGCCCAGCTCACCATCATTACTGCATGCTAATCAGCAGTGCTTCTGCACCACCAGTCGGTGCTGGAGAGGGTTCGGGGAGACAGGGAAGTCACTGGCTTCAGGGGACCACAGTAATTTTCAAGCAGAGAAGAGAGGGAGGAAACTGACGCACATTATAGCTGCTGGCACTCTTCCATCGCTTATTTGAGCTTGTAGGTTATCCTATGCAGAGACTGGTCTCTGTGGCCTGTGATATCAGCTTGTACTTGCAAGATGAGCTCATTGTACTGGAGTGTTTTTAAGCGGATTGACTGGAATAATAGGCCACTATGGTGTAATACAGAATATACGTGTGGTAATGTCATTAAAAAAATCGATAGAATACATTTTGAGATTTTAGATTTTAGACAGTGACAATGTAATTTAAATGCCTACTACAGTATATACACAAATGTCCATGACACTTAATAAATGCACCTCCTGTCTACAAATGCAAATTAAAGTTAAAATAAAAAAATGAACAATGATAGAGGAAAAAGACTGAGAAACGTAAGCAATAGAAGCATAATAAAAGAACCATTAACAAGCTATATAAACAGGAAAAATAAATAAATAACACTATGTTAGGGCTTTTTAAAAAAAAGATTTTCAAAAGAGAAACTTTATTGTCACAGGTAAATACAAATCAGATTCAGCATTATTATTTCATGAAATATGATATGCGTACAAAAAAGCTGGTCCGTATGGATGCAGCACATCTCTTCAGATGTGTTCAGACTGAAGTAAATACTGTCACTTATGGCTACAAGCTACAATGATGTTTAAGAATGGAAAATGCAGCTGTGTATTTCTGTTTCTGAGCAAGAGCATTTCAAATCTACACTCATTCTGTGAAGTGATAACACTTTTTCATAACCAGTGTCTAAAACATTAGTTTTGTCTAATGGTAAAGTTGAAAGCACTATTACATTAAATGTGCAACCCATAATCCACTTGTGCACAAATGAGTAGCCCCAAATATCAAACTACAACATTGTTTGTTTACCTCCATAATGGTTGTAGACACAGCTGTAATAAAGGACTATATTCTGGAGTTTGCAAAACAGTGAAAATGCTTATTTTCAATTTTTAACATAAACTCTTCAGTTGTAAATGCAAATCTACTTGAATTTAATGTGGTCAAAAATTACATATTTGTCCTTTAATTATGTTTTTTTTTGTTAATAGAATTGCCGTTTATCAGTACTTTACACCTACTGATGGTTTTTATATTGTAAATGTACAGTAGGTTTTTATTCACAATGACTAGCAATTGTTCTTGTATTCCTATAGACATCACGTCTGTGTTTGTCTTGTTTCTGACATTAATTGATATCAAGAAATTAGTGCTTAAAATATAATATTTAATCAACAATAATATTTGAAAAACCTCAACACAAACAGATCTTTTTTTTTTCTTTATTGGCCAGTAATTGGATTGTAATTGTAGTAGACAATAGACAGATGAGGCTCCATTCCACTAAGTCATTTTTTTTTTTTCAACAATTACTGTTCTAAATATTTAAACAATGTTTATCAGATCGTGCCATTGCCAAGAAGATATAACACAAGTGGCGGGGGAAAAAAGAGATTGTTAAAGGGTTTAATCAAATGGAAACAAAACAGAGAGATAGCAAGTGGATTAAGGTCACCTGGCTAGAATGCCCTCTTCACATCAATGTCATTTCGATAATTAACAACTTAGGAGAGAAGCATATTCAGCTGTCTGTGCACTGGTCACCGTTGGCATGAGAGACTGCCAACTCTCATGGCGTTGCGAGCTGAGAGTATCACCTCACAGTTGTCTTGCCATGCGTTGGGCTCCTCGTGCTCTCTGTGCAGAAGTGGTGGAGCCGACTTTGTGTTCGATTAAATGTGTTGAAGCCATCGCTGCCTGTGCAAAGTCTCAGAACAGCCCCTCTCCATTGTGTTTGTTTCAGTGCTGGTCTGAGAGCCCTGATTTCTGGAGCAGAGATTTGGCAGTCACAGCAAGTGATGACAGAGGCAGTGGTGAGATCGCACCCAGAACCCCAGAGGAGGCTCACATTTCAGGCTTGTTCAATACACAGAACGCAAAAGCACTGATCGGTGGAGTCTGATGATGCCATTGTTCTGAAAATCACATTGTTCAGCTGCCACAGCAAAGACTACTTCTTTATGTTTACTCGTGGAGGGTTGGAGTGTTGGACATTTGTAAACTTCTGAACTTTTTGAAGACATTTGGCTGCCAATTTGAAATAATTGTACGACTGAAAATCTGGCTCTCAAGATGTCATCCTCCTGTTATTTTATTGTCGCCGTTAAATCAGTGTAGGTTGTTTTTCTTCTTGACACATGGGGGTGGGATGGAGCATGGGGATGTTTGCGGAATGGCAACTCGCAATTCAAGGGTTAAGGCAGCATGAAAGAATCCATTCTCGGTTTAATGACCTAGCCTTGCTGGGCGAGGACGACAGGGAACATGCTCTTGACTTGTACTGAATTTGCCAATTAACACCTCCAATAACAGGCTGCCTCTGAACATCACCAATGTAGAGAGAGGAGGAGCAACTCTCATGCACTTTGTTTTTCAGCCTCTGATCCAGTAACGATAAGGTCTGTGATTTCTTCATACACTGAAAATGATTTTGCCTTACACACAGCTTGGTAAATTTTCTTTCATAGTAGAGTCTTGTATGAATTGTCGAAATTGCTTTGAGACAAACCCTCACTTCATGAGCTGCGTAGTTGCTGACTACCAGACTGGCAATGATGTTGGAAATATTTTATTTTTCCACGTGCTGCTTGAATCCTTATGTAGCTGTTGGACATTCTATTTTTCGCACGTGCCCATATGGCCATGTGCAGCTTCAATTAGACACATGGCTGGTATCTAAGTTACACCGTGCTTGATTAGCTTTGTCCCTTCTTATTGTTATACATGAAAATACAAAACAATACACAACAATGCTGTCTTTGATAGATATTTCTGAAAAGATCTGTCCCCTCAAATAAGGTCCCCATTCTAGTCACCCCTCTGGTTTCACACATGCTTATCAGACTCCCAAACAACACCTAGTACAGGTGTGAATATCAAAATCCCCAGTGAAAATCACAGTGGGTACTCTTGTGTTGTCCTTGGAGTCCTCTTACATGCAGCAGTGGCTTTGCATTGGGGCTGAGATGCTGCTGGCTAACAGCAACTGCAGAAACACCTTTGGCTAAGTGTAAGGTGGACATTCTTACACCAAATGTGCTTAATGACTGAAAAAAATGCCACCCAGATCTAATTGAAAAGTGCACAGTAGCTGGTTATTGCTCAGTACAATCACACCATAACACGGTTTCACAATTCATTAGCAGGTACTTTAACAATATACAATAACTGAAAGATAACTGATAGCAGTTCACACCATAGGGAAAGTGCAGTGATCCATCTAATGATAGTAATAAAGTGTAGTGGGTTAGGACGCAGAAGATAACGCTTGAGGTGTGAGCTGTGTACAATTGTGACGACAAAGGCCTCATCCTAGCACTTTGTCAACATAACAGATACAAAACACTATGAAGATGTTAGTCATATTCATGTTAGAAGGACTGAAGAGATCCACAATGTACCTCCTCGTGGTTAGCAGACCGTAGCTCTCTTATTCTCATGCTGACCACCTTTGTGTCATGCGTAGAAAGAATATGAACCTTGTTAGAGATGCTACATACAAATCAATTCATTTATTCAGTGTTAAGAAACCATCTGGCTTGATTAGTGCTGAAAGTCATCCTGGCAGGCCAGTTTCCTGACTGACACCTCATAGAATTAGTGGGAGGACGGCTTCATTTACCGTCTTTGCTCGGCTCAGACTGCACGGCTCAGCATCTCGCTGTACTCTCAGCCCAGATACGCACCGAAAAGTCTTCCACAAGCTCCATTTACCCCAAGTCTTTGTGACAGTATTAAACAGATTCAGCATATCTGGGTTGTTGTTTATTAGTCTTAGATAGTGAGATATAACACTTTTTGTGTTCTCTTTGTGGAAGCTGTGAAAATGGCACGCCATATGTAATACACTTGCTTGCTGTTGGTCTTGCCAATTCCCCCAAGATCAGTAATTCCTGTGCCAATGCTCACACTCTCTCTTTGTCCTTGTGATTTGATTGAGCTCGTTGGATTGGATGGGTTTCTTCTTGATGCTGTGTCTGGCGTTTAGTTGTTGATTTGATGTCACTCGCGGTCCAGTTAAAATAACCATTTGAACCAGAACATACGTGTTCAGATATACCTCCAAACACATGTGTTATAATCAGTGCAAATACAGTTAAAGCACTGATAAAACAGGAATAAAAACCCTGAAGTACACATAGTCAACAGGAGACCCAAAGCAAATGGGAGACATATATATACGAACCAAAGCATATTCCTGTAATATTTTTTTCCCTTCTAATTCTGCAAAAAACAAATTGGCTGCATATTTTGTTCACACCTTGTGTAACCTGGGGACAGCAAGCGCAATTCTCCCTCGTCATACCTGTGACAACAACCTGCAAAGTGCTCCCAGTGCCCTAATCTGCAAGGTAGAGACCTGCTGCTGCTGCATGTAGATGTTGTTTTCTTCTTCCTTAGCTGCTTGTCCCTGTGGTTTTTACGTTTACACACCCACCAGAATCACACAAGGTAAAAGAGAATATGCGAATGTCTCGCAAGCTACCAATTTTTTTTTTTTTTTTTCGAAAACATGTTAGTGTTCATCTGAAAGGAATAAAGGCAAGCTGATGGTGTTTGATTTAGAAATGGCAGTCAGACCATGATTTTAGCATCAACAGATGGCCAGTTGATTGGTTTAAATGAGTAACACCACTGCCTGCTTTAGAGTTGGCTCAAGTAGTAGAGTAGTGTACTACTGTCTTATCATATCTCCTTGTGTGAATGATGATGTCACCGTGATAGATGCTACTCAAGTGGGATCAGACCTACTCAGTGATGTCTGTAGAGACCAGCTCTGGGAGATCCCTGTCTGGCTGCATTATTCAACAATACTCCTTACCTCTCCCAGGGAAAAGGGACTGCTGAATATTTGAAAGATAGAATTCGATTTTTCATTTAAGTGTATAGATGTGGATGTGGATGGGGGGGGGGGGAATAGAGATAGTGCCAGTCAGTGCAGCCTGGACGGTCACCAAGGCAACTTGCCGAGTTTTTCTAACTGATCTACGGGACTTCTTGGCTGTCTCACTGGGGGACGTTTTGGAAAAGTGGGTTTCTTTGAGCGCCTTTTGACTGCGACTACAAGTTGACAGATCATTGATCATTTTAGTCTCATAATTATGGCCACCAATTAGTCCAGAATTTGATCAAACCTTCTTGCATAGAGCTTTTCAGTCACCTGGATATATGTCTTCTTATGGCTGTACCAGTTGCTACTCTCATTACACCTTGCAGAACATTTCCATAGCTCAAACTGCAGCTTAAGCTAAACTATGGTGCTATTAAGACTTTTATAAAAATTTAAAAATAAGTAAAAGGTTCCACATCTTCTCTGGATTCCTGGGCTGTTTTGCTAAATTGAATGTATCAATATTTCAGTTGCAACATAAGAAAGGAAATCTGCTCATTGATACCGTACCAGACACCGTGCCAGACAGTGATAGCCTATTTTCAAAACGGCAGCGTAAAAAAACAAGAAACAAACAAAAAAAAAACATGGCTGCAGAACCACTGCTCAGATCCTGACGAGCCAAGCTGAGTATCGATCCATCTGGCTCTGAAGACACTGTCATGTCACCTTTGCATTTAAGTGTTATCTTGTCAGCTTCAAATGATCTAGCTGTCAGATCTGGAATAAGCCGGCCTGTGTGATGTTGTTTCTGATGTCCAGCTGTTGCCACAACAGTCTGCAGCAGCAACACATTTGAATCCAGTGTTTAAACTGTGTTTTGTACATGCCAAGAGTTATATCTAATCTGCTGATATCTGATGATCTACATACTCTATATATGTCTGTGTAAGTGTGTATCTGTGCACCTGTTTCAACAGATATACTTATGTGCATTTGTAGCATCCTATTAAATTCCACATTATGAATGACAGTTGATTCTTAAATCCACACATTCAGTCAGTTTTCATCTTGTTCTTTCTTTGGTGTCAACCATTCTCTCAGATAATTAAAAAGACAGCTTACAATGAATGCTATCAGAAGCTCAGTAGCAGCTCAAACCAAGTGCAAATTGCTTCAACTGATAGTTGGTAATCCAGCTTTGTGGTGAAAGGGCACAAACTCTTTCAACCAAGGTGTGGTAACAGGGTGAAAATTTGAAAGCAAATTCACTCCCTGCTAATGTAGCCTACAGTGCCCCTAATGATAACACACCCACTGTATTGCACTCACAGCACTAATTTTCATGTTTTCACTCACATTCGCTACAAACGTTTATAGTCGTTCTATGATTTATCTTTTCCTCTTTTTTCCTTTTTTTTGTTTTGTTCTTTTCTCATACATGAATCAGTGTACGGTGTCCAATGTTTAATTTAATCCCAGCGTAGCGGCTTAGTTTCCTGGTCATTTAAAAGGCGGATCAGTTCGGCTCTTGGAGATGCTGCAGGCCGGAGAGCGTGTTGGGCAGTTAAAAAGGCAGCAGTAGGACACGAGCCAGTAGTTCACACTTGTTGGAGCATACCGGTGAGGCTGTGAAGATGGACTCTTTGTTGATTGTACGGTACTGTCTGTATTTCTTATCTTTCTAATTTGTGTGAGATAATGGCACTGTGTGATATAGTCTTTCTCTTCTCGGTAACGTGTCCGGTAGCACTTGTGCAGCTGTATGGATTTAACATTCATGTTGTAAACAAAAAAAAAAACAACAAAAGACAAAAACAAAAAACAAACACTACACTTTATCCTCCTTACAATTGGCAAAGTTAGTCAAGAAAATAAACTGATTTCCACGTGTTTGTTTGTGACAGTCGAGATGTGAGTGGTGGAGACATAAATCATGTCACATTTATTTTTTCTTTCAACTTGGAACATGGTTCTCTTCCCTGTAGAATTCAGGACTGATCATTAACCTTTCCTTTAGTTTCTTCCCTTGCCTGGTCACATTTCCTCTCTATTTGGTTCCTGGCCCCATATGCCACTTTCCTATTTCCTGCCTGTAGACAGCAGGGAGTAGCTCTATTATCACCTTCCTAGAGCTGTCTTTGAATGTGAGAGGCAATTCCATTTCACTCAGCCATGGGGAGGAGGAGGAGGAGGAGGAGGAGGAGGAGGAGGAGGAAAAAAAGCACACTATAGAGCTCACAAATATTGGTTTAGGGCTACTCCTTACAGTCGAATGTAAGACTATTTTGCTTTTCTGCTCGCATTGCCTTGATTTAAGGAGTATACAATGCACAGTCTGTTGTGAAGGTGTGGGTTTTTGTAGAATAGTTCCAAATCAGAGCAAAGGTTAAGTGCTGTGTATCATGTCTAGTTGTTGTGTGAACACTTTATCGTCAACTCCATTTAGAAGTCATCTTTTGAAATATTAACAATCCTAAAGCAGTTATATTACACTGCTGTGAAGCTGTGCTAAACATATCGAAGATGTCTCTAATGCTTCCACTCTCAAGTGTGTTCTCCATTTTGCGACATTTTACTCAAAGCCTGTGTTATTTTTGGGCTTCCTTAAGTCTTATTCCAGCTTTTATCAGCGTCTAGTTCCTTGGACTGGTAGGGCTCTTGACAATATTGCTCCTGGATAAATTAAACATGAGTTACGCAGAGTGATAATCTGTGGGCCTCTCTTTTCACACTGCATTCCCAATGAGCTGTGTGTTGGCCTGGTGTTGTTGCCTGTGATTTTAATGAAGATTATTCTTGTAACACGACAGTCGCCTGTTTGCTCCTATTCTCCTCAAAATATTTTCTCTTCAAACGGAGAATTTTGTTTTTCTTTCAAGGGATCCGTGCAGCATTTGTGTTTTATTTTAAAAAGTATCTCTGCTGCAGGTCAATCACCAGTTTATCATGGATATAATTAAAGATATTTAGGTACCAAATCTTGGATGTTGATTAACCAGATAACAGGTTTGTGAGTTGTTTTTAGATTAAACATTCATCATCATGTCAGCCTAGCTATCGATTAAACAATACACAGCTGTGACTGGGTAATTAGTACTTATTTTCATCCTGTCTAAGCAGCGTAGGCTCGCATCAAAAAAGGCAAAGCTGAAGCCACTGGATTGGAGCCTTCTGTTTTCTATTGTTCGGGTTTGGGCTGATAGTGCTCGGGAAACCTCAGAGGATTCTCAAAGGAGCAAGTGCACACTTCATGGCATGGCTACTCTTAAAATGGAACTGATGTTTTATAAATAATTTCAAAGTTACAAACATCAGCCTCACAATCACAGCGATTCAATGATATTCATTTGGCATAAGTCAGTTTCATTTCTGCGTGCTTTTCATCAGAAACGGCTTAAAAAGTAGAGTTAGTCTGAATTTTTCATGCCGTGGGCTTACTGGGGACAGTGGCCATGTTCTTCACTTGCAGACGTCTGACAGTGCATGGCAGCAGAAATAACAAAATGGTCACAAACCCCAACTGCACTCCTCGGGTCACACAGGCTCTTTAAAATTTAAAGAGACTAGCAACAAACCAAACAGTTGATAACCGGTCAGTAGCAGGTGATAAAAGAAGTTTTCGTAGGGACATTAGCCCTTCCACTAACTTTGTGATTCCTGACATTACATCCTCACCATTTGTTAAGCCAAATAATACACATCAGAGAGCATGAAGCAGTTGTAGGCATTACTCTCAGGGATTGTAGTACCCGGAGGATTACAATATTTCACAGGTGTTACTTTGCTGCAGAATTGGAATGAGACAAAAATCACTTTTATAATTATGCATGAATTTTACATACCATCATCTGTATCAACGTTATTCTAGTTTAGTTTTGAGGTGGAGAGCTCAATTGAGCAGTGTGGGTAGCTCATGGTTAATTCTCCCATAGAATTATACTATCATATCCATAGGAGTGTGTTAATTACCATTCTGTCATTGTCTTGTGATGAAGAAACAACTGAGATGGATAGAAAGACGGGAGATAAAAATAACTTACGGCATTAAACAGCATGTTAATGATGTTTCACACAGGACTGTGGCTAGGACAACAGCAACAAACTGCATATTGAATAATAATTAAAAAAATGAATTTGAGTGATATGCAGTGAGATCACAAAACAATAACTGAACAAAGTATTAAAAATGTATTCATATAATAGTTTACAAAAAATTTTCTTAATGTGTTTTTCTGTCTTTTATATTTCTACACAAAAGCTAAATTGCATGAGAAAACAGTGTAACTTTGTTCACTTAATAAGAAAGTAATTGTAGGAAGCATTATAATACTATAATGCTTAAATACTGTAGGTATTAGAGGGATACATTGTTGGCTTTTAATAAGCTTAAAGTTTTCTTTCATTGTACTCCAGATTAAGAAGCACATGTATAAATATTTGTTTTGGGCGAATAACCTCTCAGGTATCGTATCAGCACAGGAGCCATGTCACTTGTATTCCCACTGAACATCATGATCACCTGTCTTGAGGTTAATTTGCTGTGAGCTTTGTGGTAAGGAATCACGGTTGGGTCTGGTCTGGCTGGGCGACCCTTAAAGGACATCAATAATGAGCAGGTGTAGGAGTGCACTTCTGCTTAGACGCGTGTCTTGGTGTGTCCAGGGAGGACGGCTAATAAGGGTTGAAAAGCCACAACTGTCCCCCCGCCCCTTAGCAGGCCTCCAGCTGTCTTTTCTGTCAGAGAGCACCCTGATTCCCTCTGACAGAGCAGATCACTGATGGCAGGAAGCCACAGGGGGCAATAGTTATGTTAGCCTAACACAAAGCACCACCACACTTAATAAGATTAGTCATGCTAGTCAATTAAAGACTTAAGGTAAATACAGGTTTTGTCCTTTTTAAAAAAAAAAAAAAAAAATCAAAGAGCCAGGAAGAAGGGAAGGAATACTTCACTTTGATTTATTGATGGAAATTGCAATGTGACGTCTGGCAAACAACATATAAATAACTTAAAGGCCATCTTAAATGCATTCCCATGAAATTTTTAGTGCCGCTGTAATATAAGCCACTACCTGTCATGAATCCCAAATAACCTTGGCTCTATCCTCTTAGTTCAGCCCAGTGTGCCTCATTCCTTATTACTGGCCTGACAAGGAAATGTTTACCCATCCGACAAGAGACAAGCCATTTCATAGTCGGAAAAAGCAATTTCACCTGACTGGAGTAGCACACTATGTCCCCATATCCTTGCTGGCTATAATTTTGTTGTCATTTTGTGTGCTGTGATCATATCATTGAAGTGACAGTACTGGGCATTAGGTAAAGTCCCTAAGCTGGTGTTCACTTTCAGGCTTTTTCTCTCCTTGTCAATCACATTGATTAGATTAGACCCAGGTGGAAAGCAGATTTCTTTAGCACAACAATAAAAAAAAATAAAAAAATTGTGATACAGCGCTTGAAAAAAAAGCACATTGTTTTATGCTCAACTGAACATTGAACAATGAAAAATGTGTTTTTTATACTTTTACTATACTATTGAAGGATATTTCTAATGGAGATCTATCAAATAGGTTTCTTTTGCAATCAGGTTAGGATCTCTTTTTATACTATGCCTGCACTGTCAAATTGTAGATGTTTACATGCACTTATTAGAATTTAAGTTAAGAAGTATAATCATTTTGGAGTAGAAATAGCATAAATACTGTACATAGGGACCCAGTGCATTAAGCTCAGCTGGTCAATGGAGGGTTTGTACAAGGCAGGAGGCAGAGATCCTAACCTGCACTATGCTATCTCCCCGAGGGACGAGGCTGGCCACAGGCATAACAAATCAGCCCCCTCCTCTTTGGTTATGTCCACTAGCTAGCTGAGCCAATAGAAAAGAAGAACATAGTCTGATAAATAAACACCAGAGCACCTGGGGAAACAAACCCAGTTGCTGCACGGGTGTTCAACAATTGGTTTGTTCAGGAGGGGGGAAAAAAGCAAGCTCATTTTGCTTATTAAAGATCAGTGATGGAAGTGAACCATAATCCTGTAATGAGGAGAGCAGAGAGTGGCCTCTTTTGCTTGGGCACAGACAAGCCTGTGCTTGCATGTTTCACAGGAATAGATTGCTGGACCCTATAGCCCTACTGTAATGACCCCTCTTGTTATCTTCAGAGCTGCATGGCTGTTCATTAGAGATACAAACTCGTGGGTGTACCCACCAGTGAACGTCTAACTCAGATTGTACAATGCACACTTGCTGGTTAATGACACTTCAGTATAACTAAACCAAAAGTTATTCAGTGAAGTGGAAATGACCTGTTTTTGAGGCCATCGTTTGTAATGTCATACTGGGATGCTGAAAGGTGTTTTATTTATTTTAATATTTTGTCTACAGCAATTTTCAAAAGCGAGAAGGACGGATAGAAACACCTTTTCATATAATGCAATTGAATACATCTCCATAAACTACAGTTTAAAAGATTAGCATAACATTGAATCAACACCTCTCTGACACTCACAGTATAAGTTTCATAGAGGTTGTATTGAATTACACTATAGTTAAGGTGCACCCTATGAAGTAGTATATCAAACCACTCCTCCTTGAAAAGCAGTTTGTGTTAACTTGACAATAACCTTGTTAGTAAGTTAAGCAGGAGGGTGGAGCTGCTCTCTGCACTTGGGACTGAGTCACTTTAACTTGTAACCATTCTAATACTTTATTTCATCTTCTGAATCAACATCATCCTGACAAAGTTTCATTACACTGCAACCAGGACTTGAAAGGTCTAATTAAATGTTGGAACATTTTGTGGTTCTACATGCTCTTGTCTATTTTAATTCTTATGCACTGAACTCTAGCTGCTTATCTCGGGGAATCTTGCTGACACCAAATTTGATCTTTATTTGAATGTAATTTGGTGGAAAAATGCTATCCCTGGAGGATTGTTTTTCTTAGGCAGATCTCATTATGTCTAACCAGTCAGACCTAATATGAGTTTTAATAGGCCTCTGACTCTTACAATAACTTCTCCAAAAAGACAAATATTAATTTTATTAAATGATATTAAAATAATTTAAAATCAACAGTCCCAAGCATTGGTGTTTTAAGATTTTCCTTTACTTTCTGTCAGATGCATTTGCCACAGCAGCCCTGTTATCAGTCCACTGGTTCATAACTTTATAGGCATAAAATATTTACCAGCACTGGGACTCATAAACACATCTTCAGTGGGACGCCATGATTTCACGCTATATCACAAACATTTTAAGGCATCAGATGCACTGCCTGTCATGGACTGTCATTTTTGGTGTGTTAATAATATATCTTGGTTTCTTCGGCAGACATACTTTGGCACTCATAGCACATAAATAGGTAAATAACGCGGATAAATAGGTAAATAACGCGGCTGTAACGTTACATCTGACAGTAGAAAACAATCTTTATAACCATTATACTTTTTCTCTTTATCTTTTGTGTTTTTCTTGTTCATATAAATTAGAAGAAACCGTCAAAGTCCATATGTTTTAATCAAATATAGGCCCATGTCACACTACAAACAAATCACTTTGCTCGCAGCGCTCCACAGATTGTCCTAATTAAGAGCTGTCTAATTAAATTACAGTCTTGAGTTAACCAATGGCAATACTTGTTTCATTAGCAAAGCAGGGAGAGTGATGGAAAGAAAATCCTGATTGCAGGATGGTGTCAATTGGCTAATTTGCTGCCTTCCCTACCTCAAGTCATAGCAAGGCGTTTTCATAGTGTTAGATTAGGAAAGGCGTGTGCAAAAGCTTGTGATATAGGTTGAGCTAATAGTGGCTTCCTATTGAGCTATGCAGGTCGAGAATTGCATCTCGCCAGCGAGTGAATTCTCCAAGAAATGTATGAATGTGGGCAGTGGCTTTTCGAGCTCCGATGGATCAGAGCTTTCGTTGCAGGACCATCCTATTATATGTGCAAGTGACAACCTGGAGAGAAGTTCACCTCTGAAAAAAAACTCTAGGGAGATGACGAATCAGTCAGAGGCAGACAATTTTCCCGACTCCAAGGACGCATCAGGGGACGTCCAGAGGGGCAAACTCTCTCCTGATCTTCACGGAGTCTCTGACATCCGTCATAATTTCGATGGATCTGCAGGAGAAAGGTGCATCTTTTCTCCGTCTACCCAGCCGCAGCCCGTCTCAGCAGCTCCCAGTGCCATGTTCCCTTACCCGAGCCAGCATGGACCAGCGCACCCGGCTTTCTCTATTGGAAGTCCCAGCCGTTATATGGCTCATCATCCGGTCATAACTAATGGAGCTTACAACAGCCTTCTGACCAACACTTCTCCTCAAGGCTACCCGGCAGCGGGCTACCCTTACGCGCAACAGTATGGACACACTTACCAAGGGGGGGCTTTTTACCAGTTCTCCTCGGCGCAAGCAGGACTGGTTCCGGGGAAAGCGCAGGTGTATCTGTGCAACAGGGCCCTGTGGCTGAAGTTTCACAGACACCAAACAGAGATGATCATCACAAAGCAAGGACGGTAAGTGCGCGCACATTGGTTTATCTGTCGTATACCTGCAGAGTTTGTCGATTTTTGGCTACATCACTGTGAGGCTTTTATTTCTAAAGTTCAAAATTGACGTGTATTAACATCGAATCACTATTTCCCCAAATAAAAAGGATAATGGACTTGGCATCGCACCAAGGCGAGCTCATAAGAAAAACGGGGAATCTATTTTGATATTTTTGTGCCTTTTTTTTTTTTTTGTTATGAAAGGCGTTTTCTAAATCTGTGTTCCTTTATTTTCCACAGACGAATGTTCCCATTTTTAAGCTTCAACATTTCTGGCCTTGACCCAACTGCACACTACAATATATTTGTGGATGTAATACTCGCTGATCCAAATCACTGGCGATTTCAAGGAGGCAAGTGGGTGCCATGTGGGAAAGCAGACACAAATGTAACAGGTATTATAATGATTTATTCCTACATTTTTTGGGGCACAATTAACATTTTTAATTCCATAATCAAACTTTTTTTGGTTGTTTTGTGTTGATGAATTTTGACCACTGTATATTAAACATTCAGATTTATTTTTAAATCCTGGCAAACTATTTTATTTGTAATAATAAACCATATATCATGTGTTTTATTTCTCTGTATTTTTGCGTATTCATTTTAGGAAATAGGGTTTATATGCACCCGGACTCACCAAATACCGGTGCGCACTGGATGCGTCAAGAAATATCATTTGGAAAGCTAAAGCTTACAAACAACAAAGGTGCCTCCAACAACACGGGGCAGGTAATGCAACATCATATCCAATGCCTAAATGACAAATATGTTTTGATTTATTTATATAATACCAGATGGAAAAATACAAGGATTTTCCCCACTTTTCTTTCCTGTTATTGCATAGCCTGATTATTATTTTTCATCTGGAGTGGTTTAACTCTCTTACTGGCTGTATCATTTACAGCGCAACAACAGTAGTGCAGTGGCATTACAATTATCATAAAATAACGATAAATCGAGCTAAATCAGTTTAGTATTCTGCTTTAATCGTCAATCCAAAGTTTGAAGCTGAGTTTCTTGATGTGCGTCTTTGAATGAATCTCCAGATGGTGGTTCTCCAGTCTCTCCACAAGTACCAGCCCAGGCTCCATGTGGTGGAAGTGAACGAGGATGGGACAGAAGACACCAGCCAACCAGGAAGAGTCCAGACTTTCACCTTCACAGAAACGCAATTCATCGCCGTCACAGCTTACCAGAATACCGATGTACGACCACTTAATATGTGACACAGCGCAGCAAAAGTCCACCCAAAAGTCTCTCATCCATTTTAAGCAATTTCATTATTATTGAAAAAAGAGACTGAATTTTGTTAAATTATGTTAAAATATTACTGATTTTACTTATTTATTTTGAAACAAAGTAGAACGATGCAGATTTGAATGGGAATCAAGAAAAAAGAAACGGAAAAAATTCTAGCAAGACGTTGAGTGGGAATGACCTCATCCTATTGGCGCAATTTCTCACAACATTTAAGACTCAATATTAATAAGAAACATTATTTTTGAGATTGACGCTGCAGTGCGCTGATCTCCAAACACACGCCTTCGTTTGCTAATCAATGCATTATTTTTTTCCACAGATTACGCAACTGAAAATCGACCACAATCCGTTTGCTAAAGGATTTCGGGACAACTATGACACGTAAGATTTTTGGACTTTTATTCGATTGTAATTTTGTTACTTGTAGCCTCATAATTTTATTAAAAGCTGCTGTAAATTTAGTCCATAAAAGCCCTAATCAATACTGAGCTTACCTCTTATTAAAAAAGCTTAAATGCACTTCTGTGATTCTGCTAAATATTTAGTGAATTGCTATCCAAATCAGAGGGGGCTCATTTAGAAAATGAATCGAACATGGGCCTAAAAAATTGTTTTTGTACTTTTGAATTGACTGAAACTGAATCAACTAATTTTCAGATTAACAGCCAGAAATGTTATGTGAACATCTGACAAAAAATAAAACATTAACATTCAAATATTCGTTAAAATTGTGTTATAGTCTAGTGATGACAATATTCCTCGTCGGCTTGTCTTGCACTGAAAATAAGTGCATATTGACGAGCGATTTTAATATTGATCCGTAATATTCAGATGTGAAACAAGTGAACAAAGCGATAACTTTTTGGCAATGGAACATTGCATGTATCGATGTTTTTTTAATCTTTATATAAGGCAGTGGGCCTATTTACAACACTCCATTTGCGCAAATTTGGTGCCATAAATGTTTTGAAACCCTGCAATTATCTGTAGAACATTCCCCACTTATGAGACGTAAGAATCTACTAAATAAAGTGAAATGGATATTGACCTATAGTTCTTTGATTTTTAGAGAACAAGCCATAGCGCACAGTTTAGTAACTGAATTGTTTCTCTGTTTTTCTCTCCATCTTTTCAGTGTCTACACAGGCTGCGACATCGACCGCCTAACTCCATCACCGGGTGACTCTCCGCGTTCACAGATCGTGCCGGGTGCGAGATATGCCATGCCTAGCTCTTTCCTGCAGGACCAATTTGTCAGCACTTATGCCAAATCTCGCTTTCACCCTGGCATGGGGACTGGTCCTGGCACGGAGCGCAGCGTCCCACTCGGCAACAGCTTGCTATCCCCGCAGCAAACCGAGGAGCCCACTGTTGCCACCCCCCCGCAGAGATGGTTTGTCACCCCTGCCAACAACCGACTGGACTTTGCTGCCTCGGCATACGACGCCGCTGATTTCGCCGGTAACGCGGCCACCTTGCTGTCCTACGCAGCGGCCGGAGTGAAAGCTCTTCCCCTGCCGACTGCAGGCTGCTCCAACCGGCCTCTTGGCTATTACGCAGACCCGTCAGGCTGGGGAGGACGCACGCCGCCGCAGTACTGTGGCGTAAATAGCAAATCCAGCTCGGTCTTTTCCTGCTGGCCCGCTAACTCTATCGGTGGCAGAGCGGGCACCAACTACCTGGCCGAGGAGGGAGACTCCATCCCGACAGAGAGGTCACCGATCGGCGGCTCGGAGGAGACCAAACCCAAAGACATGACATCAGAGTCGAGCTGGATAGAGACGCCGTCCTCCATTAAGTCCATTGATTCAAGCGATTCTGGTATCTTTGAACAGGCCAAAAGGAGAAGAATCTCACCTTCTGCCACGCCGGTTTCAGAGACAGTGTCCCCGTTAAAATCTGAGCTGCTGGCACCCAGAGAGTGTGAGAAAAACTGCACAAAGGACATTGGTTATTACAGTTTCTATGCTCACAGTTAAAAACAACGAAATGTGAATCTATCTATCTATCTATCTATCTATCTATCTATCTATCTATCTATCTATCTATCTATCTATCTATCTATCTATCTATCTATCTATCTATCTATCTCAATCTATATCAATAACAAAAGATGAGAAGGACTGTCACCTCCACAGTTAATGGCCAAAGTGTAAATTCTTCCACTACTGACTACTCAGTTCTGTCTTGGGCGCCTTGTCTCCACACTGTTAAGTAAAAACACACAACCCTGTAATTATGAATATAATGTATATAATATTAAACATTTTGGTGATAGTGATTAGATGTACACAAAATAGATGAAATCTGATTCATAAGTAGTGTTTTAAAAAGCGAAGCCTCTTCTGTTAAGTAGCCTAAACTGTTAGTAAAGAAAGATATTGAGAATATGTACATGAAATGTTCTTGTGTAGCATATGCTGGCATAATAATCCCTGTCAGTTAAAAAAAGAAATGTATTTTGTACTTTATCAAAGCTGTAGGCTACCAAAAGTTTATGACGTTACCGATCACTGCTACATTCATGATACCTGTGGTTAAAGAAGTTATAAATGTTGGTAATGTAGACTTAGTGTCTTTTTTTTTTCTATTAAATTTATTTATTTCTTGCCGCTTATTTTTCATAGCCTGTATGCTATGCTGTTGTGAAAATCTCCGTATCTGCTGTAATGTGATTGAAGCGTAATAAATGATGTTATCATGAGGACAAGTAAGTAATGTTTTTTTTTAAATTAGGCCTAATATCACACTCCTATTAAAATGATTTGCATTTAAAATGTCTTTAAACAGACAAAGAATTTATTCTGGCTATTTTTCATGAACGCATCATGCAGGGCATCTTTCCAGTAATTCAAAGCGGTTTTTTTTGAAGGTAGATGACAGGGCTCCGAACGAAAGTGAACGAAATGAAGAATATTTTAATCTCACTATGATCAATTAGAAAGTACCCCAATTAGATGATGCTTTAAGAGAGACACTCATGTCTCTCGTCTCCACGAGACATTTTCTCTTTTTTTAAATTTAAAAAAAAAAAATTTTAATTTGGAGACCCTGCCCTCTCGTGTGTCTACTGATTGGTCCAGAAAAATCTACTCGTGGATTCAAAGGTCCGTTTAATGAGACTTCCAAGTGGCAAAAACGGCACAGCTAAAAAAAAAAGTTCAATTAAAGAAGGCATAAAAATAATGGGTGCCTAATAATGGGGAACACTGTGAATGGAGCTGTTATATGTTAGTGTGTAACGTTTATATCCGTCACAGTTCAAAGTGATCCAGGTGGTTATTAAAGGTCGGCTACCTGACTGAATGGATCGTTAATCTGACTCAACAATAAGGTGACTTTGTTTGCCAATCTAAGAGGATGAAAACTTTTTTTTTTGTTGCTGTTGTTTTGGTTTTTTTGGGTCATGGTTACACACACTGAAAAAAAAAAACTGTGAAGTTGACAAGTTTTCTGTTCGGCAGCCAAAGGAAGTGACACGTCAAAAAGAAAAGCCTTGCCTGTGTGAAAATGTGCAAAGGACCAGAACAGACCCGCGGAAGACAACGCGTGATATGATCAAATATGTGCTTGTGTATCTTGAGAAAAGAAGATCCCGCGCACTGCTCTTGCTCAGCTTCACAATTTATTGATCATACTAACGTTTCGGTCCCTTTCCAACGCACCTGCATCTGAGACAGCTGGATGTGCGAATATCTCCTTGAATAAAATATGCATGCTGAAAGTTAGCATTTACTATTAATTGGTTCATTTCTGATCGGACGATTCTATTTATGCTCTGCTTTAATTATCAAAAATATTGAACGCTGAGATCAAATTAATGACGTTAAGAAATATAATCAAAACGGATACACAATAAGCTCAATGTGCACTTAATTGGAATTTCAGTGTGAAGGAGATGCTCACAGCTGTCAATGAGATGTGTCACATTTAGCTTGTCATAAAGCTTGTGTGTGTGTGTGTGTGTGTGTAAATGCTCACTCTAACAGTCAGCTAGGCCTTCCCAGGGATAAACAGCAGATGGCGATAACTGAATGCATGTCCTGTAATCAAACAGATTTTCATTATGTGGCCCGGAGCTGTCAGGAGGGCAGCTATAAGAAATCTGAAGCACACTGATTTTTTTTTAAATTACTATCTATAAACGAAAGTCTGTTTATGACTCAATTAAAGGCCGTACTGTGGTTTGCCTCTGGATTCAACTACACATAGATAGCGAACCAGATGGCGTTACTTCATCAGTTAAAGGAATCCCTGCTGTTAAGAGTAAAAACATGCAGATGAAGACATCAACGAGGGACGTAAACACTCTCCCTGATCACAACAAGTATACAACTATGTATGTATTGGCATGGGTGGCTGGAACAGTTCTGCACCCACATGGACCAACTTGGACCCTCTTCAGGGTAAAGCCCTACGTTCGTCCTCAAGTTCAGTCACTTCAACACAACCCTTGTAAAATTCCTCATTCCTCGATTCTCAGAGGTAGTAGTCTTGTTCGTGGGCATTTTATCAACACAGCCACCACTGCCTTTACAAGTGGGGTTAAATGTGACAATTTCAGGGGCCTACATCATCTAGAAGGGGGGCCAGAACGATTTTTAGTACACCTTTATGTCCGTTATTGTAAATCATATGCTCTTATTGCTCCGCCATAACACCCTCAAACAACAAAATGTCTCTCTCACACTTTATTTTTTATTATTTAATCACTTCTTATCTGAGAATCTGAGGTTGGCCCCTTAGTTTCTGCCTTTGCTCTGAGGTTTCCTGTGTTTATCCACAGTGGGGAACTTGATCCCCACTGAAGACTTCCCATCTTAAGTTCATTGTAAGGTTACAGGATGCCTCAGCGGACTCAGATAAGCAGCTGTCTCAGAGTCATGCAAGTCTACATTTTGTGGGACAGACATCCTCTAACACAAAGTCATAATCCCCAGAGGATTTGTAAATATCTTTCAAAAAATATGCAAATTAACTGATGTCAGTCCACTAACACTTTCTTACCTGGCATTTTGGAGTTTAATTTCCACGGAGTATGAGTGAGATATCATGTGGAAACTGTGGGGAAAACACTAAACACAGATTGCAGAGCAGAGAGTTGGAGTGCAGCATTTTCTGCTAAAATAGTCCTCGTGAGTAAGTTTATGCCCACTGAGTCAGACACTAATAAAAACCAAAAATTGTTATATAACTTGCAAAGACAGATAGCACAGCTCACGGAACATGTTACACGGAAAACATGGTCTCTTTCCTCACCTCTGCGTCTGAAACAAAAGGCTAAACATCTCTAGAGTGACGCGTCCACGTCAGCTTGCAGAGATGCGCATGCTTTTATGAACGAGGAGAGCAGCATGAGAGGCGCAAATCACCACCGAGCTGCTGACCGACGATGATATAAACATGTGACCGCTGTGTGGTCGCTCAGTTGCTGCTACACCTGCCGGGATTATACACAGCGGAGGTCTCTGCTCCATCTCTCTGATACGGTGAACTGCTGAGAGGGGAAGATGGATACCACGGACCAAGGCGCTCAGATAGAGCCGCTGCTACAAACGGTAAAGAGCACTGATCTCTTGGGACAAATATTTACTTATGTAGATGAATATTTCATGATGCCTTTTTTTTTTATCCAGACTGTTAAGCTTAATCCATGTGCTATATGTTATTGGAAGACTAATGGTAAAATGTAAAAGATGTTATTAAAAATGCAAGAAATTCTTCAGCAGGCAGATACAACATGTTTAAGTCAATACCTCTCCACCTGTGGAGCTTTGAGCAGTAACTCACCTGCAGATCTCAACTCACTTACAGATGAGGGCTCTGTCTCTCCAATCAAGAGGAATGACATGTTGGTTTGCAATATGATATGGCATTATAGATGAAAAATATGAAAAATCTAGCCAAATGTGACTTAATCTTCAGAAGCATGATGTGAAAGTTTCTGAATAGAAACAGGCACTCACAGGAGGCTTTCACAGGTTCTCCTTTTGTTTCAGTAGGATGCTGTTTTACAGTATAACGTGCTGTAGGAGTGATTAAGTGATGTCCCATTACTTTGTGCCATATCATTTTATATATGACAAATCCCTGGTGTGACAGATGTCCTATTAATTTAGTAAATTCAGACAGAAGTGACCTTGTGTCATCTTATGTTGCAGTGAAACTGTGACATAGATTTAGTGCAAATGTATGGTGGGGTGATGCTGTTTTGACACAGCAACAGGCTGCATACTCAGGCAGCTATGCGCATGCACAGGTATTCTTAGAAAAACAAACTACTACTTATAAGTATTTTTAGAGAAACTGGTAAATCCTGTTGACTTAAAAGAAGTCTCTCAGGGGATGATCTCAGAGACATGTAGGCCCCATCCTCATTGGTGTTTGCTGATCTCACTCAGGAGATTTGTTTGTCATTATTCATTTGCTGTTTACATCAAAACAGATTTTTCCATTTAGCTGAAGGTTTTAGACTGACAAGCTTTTGGCTGAGAGTTTCTTTGCTCTGGTACTACTTTTAGAGCCATGTGGCATTGCTTTTAAAAGTAATGGATTTGGAGAAAAACATTTTTGAATGTGAACGTGTTTTGAGTGGCTAATTCCTGAAGTTTGGAACTATTTAGATCAGACTGAATACTAAAATATTCATACTGTATATATTCCACATATATAACCTATATGGAATACAGTATATATGTATATGAACAGTTCTACCTGTTGAACTAAAGTGATGATTTTTTTTATCTTTCAGGTCAATTCTTCCTTTGGCTCATCAGTTGGGCGTAGAAGTTTGGTGAGTTACATTCCCTGGATTTTATGGCTTCAAACACTATGAGGATCAAAGTTAAAATGAAAAACTGGCATATAAAATGTACATCAGGTACTAGGTAATTGATTTTTCTTTGATCAAATTCTAAAGAGTGCAAGTAGAAGACAGACTCACTGGTGGAGCTGCAGAAACACTCCTTGATTTGATGCGACATGACAAGCTTATCTATAGCTTTACTTTACATACATATAGAGGAAAGAGAGGAGACATGGTATGAAACAAGCTTTGTCTTTGATAAGATGCTGCTGGGCAGCAGCGATGATGTCACAGCTATTATCTCATGAAGAGAGACTGGTGGCTCTGCCGATAGATGCTCAATCACAAATTACAGTTGTTTGACACAACAGAAGGGCATCAGCGTCTATCAGGCATGGTGTGAAGCAGGGCAGCAGGAGTTTGCACCACAGAGCTCAGCCTTTAGACTGTGTTGCACTCTGTCTAAACGGATTACATAGCAGAGGACACAGAGGGAAAGCTCATGCATTCTGAAAACGTGGAGGCTCCTTGGCTCTTCAAACATCAGGTAGGACAAGACTTGAGCCTCATCTTCTCTGTTGTAACATTATGGCTAATGTACTCACTGGTTTGACTGAGGAAATATTAAAATTGTTAAGTGGCAAGGTGTGTTTCACAGGACAGGATTTTTGGACATTTTGTTGATAGGGACCCTTCTGTCTATGTGTCCAACATGAGCATAAAATCCTGGCAAAAATACAAAAGTAGAAAAGAGGTTTTTCCTGCTGACCACCACTGATCCATCTTAGTTTGTAAATGGGTGCAGATATTAAGTCTGCCAAAAGCTGTAAAACACCTTAAATAGCATCTCTGAAAATAAATAAATAAATAAATATAGTGCAGCTGTGACCTCTTACAGGATGTTGAAGTTTATAGCAGAGACATTTAAGGATTACAGTGCATTTTGTGCCACATGAAAGCCTGTGCAGTTAATGATATTGCTGCCACTGATGGTTCCAAAATTGCCACAGCCATCTGTAGGGATCAGATCCAAGTATGTGCCACATCCTGTGATATCACTTCAGCTGTGTGGTTTGCCATTCCCTTAACATGATTTTGTCAGATGATTATTAGTGGGGTGTAGTTTTTCCTGGGGTAAAATTGGACCTCTATACTTTACTTTGGATTCCTGTTTTTCTTCAGTACCTACTTTGTCTTTAGAACCGAGTTTATTGATCTGATCTTGTTCTGATCAGCATGTCTGAATTAGTAGATCAATCTGTTATGGTGGTTATATGTTAACATCCTAGCATCTCTTTGTCAAATCAACCCCTTTAAATGGCACAAAAACAGCAAACCCACCAAACACCTTTATGTATGAGTCTGTTCATATGCTTTTATACAGAACTATCATGGCAGCTGCTTCAAGTGGGTCTTCAGAGGGCTTAACTGATTATGGTGCACTCATTAAGGAATATGATGGTAAAATATATGAGGTCCTCCCAGGAGATCGTTTTCCTCCTGAGAACAGAATAGATTGGAAATTATTATTATTATTATTATTAAGTGTTGGACATTACAATATTTTTTTATTCATTTTTTTTTTTTTTTACAATTGGGAACACACATTTCTCTACACTGAGTTCACTTTTTCAAAACTCTCCACACAGTTCTCTTCACCGACGTGCAGTTCATCTTACATCCAAACTGCACTAATGCAACCAAAACACTTCATGCATATCTCAGGATCAACTACTGTCCCAGAACACTGACAACAATTGTCTGCCAATAGTAACACTTTGTCATTCATTATATATTGACCATAAAAATCCCTAACAGGTAGCATTACAATTAGTGTCACTATTGTCTTTGTAAAAGTATCTTTTATTTATTTATGTAGCATAAACCATTCCATTACAACAAAAATTCTTCATTGCATCTATATGTACATACATGCATATACAGTAAATGTCACAGAAATTACAAAACAATATCTTGCAAAACACCTGGGGAAAAGATCTTTTTGCTTCTTTTTGATCCATCCCTGACAAATCTTCTGCATATAATGTCCAGACATCCAGCAGTCATTGGATTCTGACTCACTTGCCCCCTTTTCTCACCTTGCACAAGTATTTCATTTTATCAAGAAATGAAAATAGTCAATATGTTTTTTTTAAATTTCTTATTAGATGTAGATATAGCAGAATGCAGCAAATTGCAGTCCAATGTTCAATACTTTTGTGTTATGTTAGGTGTTGAACGTAAATTTAATATAAATATGTGCAAAATGGAATGTAAATACACAGAGTTTTGGTAGTGGTTGAGTTTGAGTGAGAAAATAGTTCATGGATTTTTAAAGATGTGGTCACTGAATGCATTTTGTGTCAAAGCAATGAAAAGTGATCCACAGTTTAGTCCACATTGACTTCTGTTGTACTGACTGTGTGAAGAGTTTTGAAAAAGTGAACTCAGTATTACTGTAAGAACTGCATGTTTGTAAAAAAAAAAACAGTAATACAGTTTTTAGAAATGTAACCATTCTATGCGAGCACAGTGCACATTTAATATGGGCTAATGTTGCTGGTGTTTTAGTAGCAAATACTGGCACTTTAATCTGAACAGGGATGTTGATCCATGCCCTGTATATCTGCAGACAGATTATCAACATCAGCCTTGAGACCCGGCCAGCCCATGTAGCACTGCAGCTGTGAACAGCAGTGCCCTTCATTATCATAATGCCCCGATGGTCAACTGGTGGTCAAGATGGCTCCGGGAAAAGCTGATATCAAGCAAGCTTTCAGGATAAAAATACCTACTGTGATAAGTGCTTTGAATCTGTTTGTAATTTCCAGCAGACAGGCTCGATCCTGCAGAGCTCTCCACATCAGTAAAGGCAGTGTTTGTTTTGCTTTCTTAATCCCAGCTGTTGCTGCCTGGATTTACAGTAAATGACAGTGTCAAATGAGTTTTCCTCTTAAATCCATACCAGTGGCGCACTAATCAACACCAGCATGGTGCCCAGCTCCAACAAGTAATATGTCTTAATAATGGGAGTGTTTATTAGTCACACATTTCAGATTGTTAAGCACACATTGTAGCAAATCTGTTGTTTGATGAATGTTTGTAGTAGTGACAGTGGTTTTCCTTATTATTTTATGTATGCATTCATTTTGTGTCAGCTAAGTGCTTAAAGTGTAAAATGTAATTCTAGCTAGGATGCAGTCTGTTTTTTACCACACTGTGGTCCAGCACTTTGGTCCAGAGTGAAAAACTGAGACAACACCTGGATTCTCATGACAATTAGGAAAGACATTCATGGTCACAGAGGATCAATCCTGGTAACTTTGGTGATCCCCCGACCTTTAATCAAGTGCCACCAATAGATCACAGTTTCACGTGTCCAATTCTTCTGTGTATGACAACATAAGTAACTGAATTCCTGTTAGCATGCTAACTTTAGCATGTTAAAAAGCCAATGATAATGTTAGTAAAATGACAATTTGTGAAGAAAGTGATACCTAGTCCTGTTTGTTGCCTCTCATGTGTTAGGTCAGGTCACAGAGGTAACCAGTTTTGATTCGGAAACAGAGTCACACCTTGGGAAATGTGTTAAAAATTCCAGCAGTTGGAATATTATTTTATCCAGATGATTAGAAGAGTCTTTAAGGATTCTGAAATACAGCCAGAACAGCGGTAAGTATTTTTAAATGACCTTCTGGGTTTTTCAAACATTAAATGGTTAATTTTCTTTTAGAGATACATTTTTACCCGAATGTCTGCTAATACACGAGGCACAAACTGGGGCTAGCACTACCATACTTACTGTGTTTCTACCAAAAGCGAAGCGAATTTTCGTCTCGCGTTACTCACGCGAGTTTGACCGCGGGACCATTTGTGAACAAATAAAAACAACACACGAATATTTGCTGGGTTCATAATAGGAGGCGCACGTATCTCTGTGAATTTCACCGCCTTCTCCGGGAACTGCGTCTGGATGACTGCCGCTTCCAGCTCTACTTGAGGCTGAACAGTGCCAGGATTTACTACTACAGTGGTATGAAGCAAAAATAAACAGATTTTGCTGTGATTTAATGGATCAAAAGGCTACTGCATCATGATACTGATTCGTAAAACATCTGAAATCATGCCTTGTGAGGTCTGTCTGCAAGACGACAAGCAAATAACTTTTAAAATGCTTGTTTTGTGAATGGAGCATGGATTGATCAGGGCTAGTGACTTGGTTCATAGTAAAGTTCAACCGACAGCTGCAATCAAGTAACAGAATAACATAATTTCAAAACTTACCAGGTAGTCCAACTTCCTCACTTACTTTTCTCCAAGCAATCTTGTTTTGTCCGGTCTCTGTAAAAAAATGAAGTAGCCTAGTATCATAGAGCTCTAGATAGCCACAGGAGGCTACGGTATTTTCTCCTCCATTTCTGATTCAATGTCAGAACGTCAGTCACGTAAGGAGGAAAATCAAACGCTGATAGGCTTTCGCGACACAGCGTCACGCGAATTTATCGTGCGAGTTGAAAAATTCCAACTCCCGCGAGTGAGGCGAATTTCGCTTCACTGGCCTGGCGCGAATTCTTGTCTATTCGCGTCTTTGCGTTGACTTTGTATGCAATCTCACCGCAAGAAAAATACAATTGGCTTTTGGTGGGAACACACACAAAACAGAGCTAAAAGGAATGAATGAATGGTATGCTGCACGCGTCTGCTGAATGTGCAAATAGGTAACTGATTGCCAAGATGTTAACCAAAACCATTTTAGGTGTTAATACTATGTGTCAGAGGTATGTGCTTTTTAACGTTAGCTTGTTATGAAGTTCAAGGTTTTGGAAATTATTCTCATATAGTCATAAGTAACCTAGATAAAAAAGGTTTTATGCTAACATCTTCTCAGGTTTCTGCTTGTTCCCCTCTGCACCATGACGATGCTTGTTGGTTTTGTTCTTATACAGCCTGAAGTACAGTGGTGGCCTGCTGCCTGTTCACTGTTTGAAGCTGTATAATTTAACTGTGAATGCTCATACCAAGTTGTGATGGTGTGTTGCTGTTCAGACCTGTGTAATGTTGAAAAGCTCCAAAACTTTAGAGTTATTGTAAAAAGAGGTAAAACCAGGCATTGCGTTTTTATCCTTGCATGCACTGTTAAATGAAAAATAATGATTTCTGTTCCCTCTTACCACCTACTCCCTCTCATCTTCTTTCACAAGCGTTACATAAGCAGGCCGATATTCACACCACAGAATGCTGGTTCTCTCAGTGATCTGGCTCTAATCAAGTAGATCCATGTGCTCTAAGCCATCTCCTGCTTTGGCAATGACTGTATGTCTTGCTGCATTTCTCTTGCTGAGCTGTCAAAAATTGTAACTGGTTGTGGTAAACTGCTTATTAACTTTTGTCACATGTGGAATGGGTGTCCAGTACTTATGAGGGTCAGTCTGGTGGCTCTGCAGGACATTCAGTTTTCTGTCTTGTAATCCGACAAAAAGCTCTGCGCTGAGGATTATGTTATTTTCGCAATGCTTGTTTTCTATCACTTCTGTATTTGAATGTCTGCGTGGCCTGGGAAATGATGGGAAACATGGGAAATGATAATTAGTAACATAATATCAAAACTGGTAATCATAAATCTTTCATTTATTTGGAATATAGCCTGATGAATTGTTTTATCTCTCTCCTCCAATTAAGAAGGGTAATGTATTGTTGTAACTGGATAAGTGTGGGTGGTAGAAGAAGATGGATAAATCAGTGATTAAAATAAAAGCCAGTTAAGGAGAACATGAACTCCATTTATCTAACTTTTTGTAAACGAAGTGATTCACCCATTAACAGGGTTGCACAGGTCACTGCAAAGGAAGCACCTTGAACAGAAGTAAAACTTTAATTGTAGGTGGGTAATTTATTGTTCCCATTATAAAAAAAGCTTTCTGTTTGGACTAAGATGATACTCTTTCTTCTTCAAGATGATACGTGCAATTAGTTTCCGTGGCAACTGCACTATTCGATTGGATAATGTGTTTGTTCCTAATGCCCTCGACTGTGAGGCAACACCAAGTCAATAAACATTTAATTTCATGCTATGTTCAGGATGCTTTAGTATACTGAAAGATGTGTTGTTTCATGTTCCAGCTATGTTGTTGATAAGATATTGTATGACTGTGCTCTTGAATAATGGTTATAATGTTGAATATGTGCTTGTATGTGTGCGCCCGTTTGCCACCATGTGTCCAACAGAGGAGTGATGACGAGGCTGTGGTGGACAGAGGAGGAACACGGTCCCAACAGGGAACCAACTTTGGGCAGGAAGATCTTGAAGGTACCTGGACGCACACTGAATGCATCTGGAATACAGACAGCTTCAAGCAGTGAAAGGCTGCTGCAGCTGAGTCCGCCTACTCAAAAGTCCTTAAAACTGCAGCTTTCCTCTTGACAGCTTTTTCATAGTTAAAAAAAACAAGTGCAGAGTGGGAGGTAGAAACTGTGGGGGAGCTGAGTTCGCAGCAGTAATTTCATAACCACTGAAAAACATGGACAATCAAAACAAAAATACAAACTGTATGATTGAGTAACTGTGGGTAACTAAAGGCCAGCAGCTTTCCCCATCTGTACCTGCAGACACAGATAACAATACACAGCTTTTCAGTTTTAGCTTTGCAGTGAAATTAAATAGTAAGTTGAGCTTGAGATGCTGCAACACATATGAGAATCCTTTTGTAAGCAGTTGTAACAAAGATTATACTGTGTGTGGCATTTCTTTAAGAAGAATGCAACCATATTAAACCCAAATTGAATTGACCTAATAAATTAGTTTAAAAAAAGGTTCAACGGGTGTCAATAACTAATTCAATTAATTCAACAACATCACATGTGCATAAAAAATGTTGGCATAGCTGTACCAGTCATTCTGCAGAGCACTGTGTGTACTGTATGAGGTTGTCTGAATCTACGTGCCATACTGCAGTGAGCTGAGTGGGCTGACTTACGAGTGCAAACACAGACATGCTCTCTCCTCTCTCTCTCTCTCTCTCTCTCTCTCTCTCTCTCTCTCTCTCTCTCTCTCTCACTCATGCTGTCTCATACCTGCACAAACACAAACATGGACACTCATACACAGTTGTGCAAGGCATTTAAAAGGTAAAATAGATGGATACACAAATCAACAACCAGGCAACACAAATTTACACAGCCACGGGCCATGAGTATATGCACAGTGGATACAAACATAAATCCCTCATTATTAGATAATTGCATTGTAACATTACAATTTACACATCATGGCCAAGCATTTATTTGCATGGACCCGAAAGAGATCATGGTATTTCCAATTTACTTCATACATAATTGGGGACATTTATGATGTGTAGACTATTAAAGATAATTTTTTCATGAAGGTGGTACAGTGGATTGTTATGGCTTGTTTATTTTTAGAAATAACCTAGCCAATATTAAGTAACTTCTCACAAAGTCTTTCAGCAAAAGCACCTGCTGAAAGATAAAAACCTTTTATCCCCAAGAATCATCTTTTCCAACAACAGCTTCTTTGTTGTTTTCTCGTTAAACGTCACTAATGGAAAGCCCTTCAAATAGCCTTATTTTTATGTTGGCAAGGCAATTCTGTTAATGTTCCATTGTACAGCCATAACAGGTGGTATTAGCTTGATGCTCAATGTGGCATGGTACATTATATGGCAGCAATAACACATTATCTGTTCGAGCAATGCACCTCATCACAGTAAAAACACTCAGGATGTAGCAGAAACCCATGATAAATGATATAAAGCTTAATGGAGTAACACAAAGAAGTAGTGCTAAACCATGATCAGTGAAATCATAATGATTATCTACAAAGCTTCTGAAAGCGTGCACACACACACACACACACACACACACACACACACACACACACACACACACACACACACACACACACACACAGGCACGTTGCAGTTGATCCTCCTCTAACCACTGTGGGATGTGTCCC
Organism: Macquaria australasica; assembly: GCA_005408345.1. Taxonomy (NCBI): domain Eukaryota; kingdom Metazoa; phylum Chordata; class Actinopteri; order Centrarchiformes; family Percichthyidae; genus Macquaria; species Macquaria australasica. The sequence continues at coordinate 247,858 of SEMN01000053.1, read as the reverse complement.
CAGGTCACAGGACTCTTTACATCGGGGTCCACGTCCCCTTGGGCAGTACCAGGCACCGCAGCCATCGCAGGCACCATCACCGTGGAAACAAACACAGGAAGAGGAGCAGGGACCGGGCCCTCACCTTGGTGGAGGGTAGAGAGTCTCCTGTTTATGGTACAGGTCACAATCATGAACGCGCATGCATTATAGCAGAGGGAAAAAAAAGTATTTATGCCTTTGGTCATTATCTCTTTGTATGACCATTTCAGTTTGAACCACTCACTGCAATTCCTTGTGTTCTCAGACACTCCCTCCCAGAGAGTGCAGTTCCTGCTGGGCACTGAAGATGATGATGAGGAGCATATTCCTCATGACCTCTTCACAGAGATGGATGAAATCTGTGTGAGGGATGGAGAGGATCCTGAGTGGAGGGAAAGTGCCAGGTACTGCTAGACTGTCAAGTCACTGACGAAGCATCTACACACAGTCATGACCCACATCAGGCTGAAAGCTCTGATTGAATGGACCGTGATCGTGAAATGCCCATGATCCCACTTATACTGATGAGAGACGTCTGTGTGTCTAATGTTTGTGTTTCCATTACATTAAGTAATTGCAATGCATTGTTGTCATTGCCAGGGGAATTAACTTTTTGCTACTTTCTTTCTTTGATAATTGTCAAGATGTAGAATTGATTTATCATATGAACTATAGTTCTGCTAAAATGGTAAATCAGACATATTTTATCTATAGTGATGAGAGGCAATAAGGAAGGGGAGTGTATGAGTAAAACTGAGAGAGAGAAAGACATACTAGAGCTAAATGTGAGGAGAGAGGGACCCAGAATGAATGAGTGTTGTTATTGCAGCTAGAACAGATGGCCCGCCAGTTTGCCGTCTGCTGGCCTCTCCTGACTGGTACTCAAACTCCTGTTACAGGTGGCTGAAGTTTGAGGAGGATGTTGAGGACGGAGGAGAGCGATGGAGTAAACCCTACGTAGCCACTCTGTCTCTACACAGCCTATTTGAGCTGCGAAGCTGCATTATCAACAGCACTGTGTTGCTCGACATGAGGGCTAATACCATTGAAGAGATTGCAGGTAGTGAGACACAGTTACTGTTTTTGTCAAAACCTTTGTCTTGGTGACAATTCAATTTTGTAAGGCTCTTTACTAAGTAAAGTAACTTGAATTGTACCCTTGAGGGGCAAAATGCTTTTGGCTTATTTACTCACTTCACGTACAAAAGAGGAAAATTTGTTGCATCTGTTTTATTAACGCTGTGTTCCTTACATTTGTTTGACGCACTGTTTGTAATCTAGGAATATGAGCTTACTCATTCTTTGCACTAAAGTTAAGTTGCACTGGACAAAAGTCCCAGCCAGAACCCTGAAACATGAATCCAAACAGCTTGTCTGTATCCACCTCAGACATGGTGTTGGACCACCAGGAGTTGTACTCACCACTGGGAGAAGAGCTCAGAAAGAAAGTGCGTGAAACACTGCTGAAGCAGCACCATCACCAGAACCACAAGAAGCTGGCTAATCGCCTGCCGATTGTACGCTCCATTGCCGACATGGGTCGACGGACATCGGAGCTCCACCTGGACAAGAATGGTGAGAAAACTGGAGAGCTGTGATACCGTCCTCTATTGCAGTGGTTCCCAGCCTGGGGATTGTGACCATCGAAGAGGTTGCAAGATACTGAGGGGTCATGAGATTATTAAGAGGATAGGAAAGCAGAAAAACATCATTTTGCTATGCTATGCTATATATATATATATTTAAGGTTTTTCTAAATTTGCATTTTTCCTTGTGAATTGTTGGACAATTTTACTTCTTCAGGCCTCTTTTCCTCTGAGAAGGAAAAATCAGTCTTGGGTTGAACTGGTCACAACCCAAGTGGACAAATCTTTGTTTTAAGGGGTCGCAAGTCAAAAAGGTTGGGAACCACTGCTTTACTGGATTCTGTAATGAATCTGGTCAGTAGTGCTTAAGTGTGGATTCTTTGTAAATGTGCAATATGTGTGTGTGTCTTATAAGCATATGGTCTTAACTTGCGTATGTTCCCATCTTTTCTTCATTCCTGATTCTCCACCACCCACCATCTGCCCACCCACCTGCCGCAGCCCCACTGAAGTCAACAGGTGCTGGTTTATACAGTATGCCCTTGTCCCTTTACCAGCTTATACTTAAATAACATATTGTAGAGGGGAGTATTCTCATGATTTGTGTTGATACTGGCAACTCAGAATAGGTTGCTTTTGTTGGGTTGAAGTGGTTGAGTTAAAAAGAAGATTAAAAAACAATGTTCAAAAGTACCTTCTATAAATATACAAATTTGTTTGCTGTTGATCTTCACAGTACAAGAACTATTTGTTTGAATTCTGGGCTAAATTTAGTCCAGGACAGGCTTGCAATTGGAAGCATCGCTTGCCTACATCATTGCCAACTACATTTTATGAGCTTCAGGTTTGCCAACACTCCACATGACAATTTTAGTTACGCAGAGCACACCAAACTGTTTGTTAAATCATTTTCTAGTTTACTAGAAATCTTGATCACGAGCAATTTAATTTCACTGGTGTGGCATTTTTAAGCTCATTTCAAAGCAACAATCTCTGATAAGCTCCACGTCATGCTTTGTGAGCGCATTAAACGTTATAATTTGTGTTCATTTTTGACCCTGACGTTTAATGAATACAGAAATTAGGCCAAAACCTGTCAGGCAGCTTGGCAGTAATCACGTTAACGGGAGCCTGGATTTTTGTGAGACAACAACAGTGATGAAAATCTGGGTGGTTTTATCCACAACAGCACTGGTAAAATCTGACCTCCATGATCTGTGTGTCATCCTCACTAATTGTTTCCTTTCAAAAGATATTCTGTGTAAAAGGTCAGTCTCGTTATATTTAGTGATGTCATCAGTAACTGAAATGCTGAAATGTTGAGAAATTCTTGGAAGTGATTCATAATTCTCCTGTCTGGATTATCCAGGTCAGATGACGGCCTCCCAGTCTCAGTTAGCGGGTCCAGATGGGAAGGGGGATGTCAGTAGAGAGAACAGTTCTGTGGACTTCAGCAAGGTATAGTACACACACTGTGCACTTGCACTGTAACACACTATAATGTCAGAAAACTTGTTCTTTACTTAAGTATTTCCATTTCTTACTTTATACTTCTACTTCACATTTCAGAGGGAAACATTTGACACCTATATTTACTAGTTAATTTGTAAAGTAACATAAAAAACATATCATCATCTTAGAAAATATAATACATCTATATAGATAAAATACCTAAGTTATGAGAACTAGCTTCAGCTACAACAATAAAATGCTGCCTTCACATGAATGTATCAGCAATAATAATTCAGTATTATAATATATAATAGGAGTCACAGGGGACACTGCATATTGAGTACTTTTGATACATTAAGTATAATTTGCAGATAATAAAAATAACATACTTTTTTCTCAGTATCTTTATATGTATTGTTACTTTTACTTATGTAAAGGATCTTGCATTACTGTCCAAAGGCAGTGATGGCACTTTTATCAGAGTGGGTATTATAGTGTGGAGCTGTCAGGATATGGTACTGTATGTAACAGTAGCCCAAATGTAACTGTCACTAAATGTATGTCATATTTGACGAATGTGAGCAGGCTGCTGTTTAATTGTGTGCTTTGAACAGCGAACAGGAGGTCATCGTTGGTATTTTTAATGGAAAGGTCTCAGGGTTTAGGATTATAACCATGTTAAGTATTCAGCACCGATGATAACCACACGACAGCCACACACAGGAAAGACAAAATAAAACCCCTGTTGAAACATTTTGCATAATGTATATGAGTTTAACCTTTTGTCCAGGTCAGTGTTTGAACTGTTTCATGCGCTTTGTCCTGTTCACTGAAACATTTATGAAAGTGTGTTTTTAGAACTGTTGAACTGGATGAACCAAATCATCCACAGCAGCCTTTTTCTTATACATACAACGTATCCTGTAACTTATACATATATGAACACGGCTGCAGTCAAAATCCCCCCTTTGCAGCAGCTGCATATTATTCTGCATATTATTATTTACTTGATGCACGCAGCAAAACAATAAGTACTAACTGTGAGACTGTGAGACAAAGACAAAACTATACCAGTGTTTATGTAAGTCATGACCCATTGATATATCAAAAGAATTCTTTTGGATGGTTCTGAACAGCCGCCCTAGAGCCATATGAACTCTATGAAGGAACAAACAACACTCCAGTCAACACTTGTCAACTCCACATAATTATCTCTGAAAAATCAACACCTTTAATATTCCAAAATTGTCTGTACAATGCAGTTCCATTGCATCAAAGAGTGGAAAGCAGATATAGCTACTGTAAGAGGATCAGTGTCAGATTTGGGGTCAGCTTTTATACACTTTGAGGCATCATACGTGTGGGAAATGAAAGATACCCCCATCCTTTTGAATTATTATGCAACAGATAAACTCTTCTATAATGTTTTATTGTAACACATCTGTGACTTATTTGAATATTACGTCCTATGACCCACAAAACCTGGACTATATTTAGACTAGAACACAGTTAAACCATTTCATTTGGGGCTTAATGTGAGGACGAATGGCCCAAAATAATGATTTATTGATCGAATGCACTTCCGAACATGAATGATCTCTTTTAACTTTTCAAAGCATGCTCTCAGTCAAAGCAGCTTAGATGATAAGCCAACCGGAAAGGCTGTCAATGTCTTTTATATGCTAAACACTGTACTCTGTGTCCTCTTTCAGATAGATCTTCACTTCATGAAGAAGATCCCGCCAGGGGCCGAGGCGTGTAACGTGTTAGTGGGAGAGCTGGAATTTCTGAACAAGCCAGTGGTGGCGTTTGTTCGCCTCTCACCGGCAGTCCTGCTCAGTGGGATGGCTGAAGTGCCCATCGCCACGAGGTTACTGCAGGCTGATTCAACTAAAGCAGTTCAACTTCTGCTATAAATGTCTCTTATTTACCCTGCTGAACCCTGCCTGACATTTAGTAAATATGCATCTTAGTTAGTTCTGATTCAGATTTGATTTGACAATGTATTAAAAAATATCTGCTTTTGCCTTTAGGTTTCTGTTTATTCTTTTAGGGCCCTTGGGTAGAGGGCCTCAGTATCACGAGATTGGAAGATCCATTGCAACACTTATGACAGACGAGGTATGAATTCACTAAAGAACACCTTATTACCGTTATGTTAGCGTCCTATAGGGTTTATGAATTCATTAATTTTTGGAAGAGGGTGGATTGGTTTGAATGTCAACCAGATGTCGTACTCAGATTTTCTGCAGGCACTTTGCATAAATTCACAGTCCATCAGAACTCAACAAATTCCTGAAGTGATGGAACATTTCTCAGCATGAAACACAGCTCAGAGCTTTTTATGACATGCTTTTGGCGATTAGTCAGCCCTCATGTCCTCCTTTTTGTCCGGGATTTAGGCTGGCATCCATCATCACTGAGGAAAAGATGGGCTTTCACAAAGTCCAAACTTTGTTATACACTCTTTGGAATGAGTAGATTTGATGAAAGTGGATAGGAGAATTGTGAGCCAGTGGTTAACGCTATTGTTTCATAGTGAGCAGGTCCTACTGTACATTTGAATATCCTAGCCTTGGGTCTGTCTGTGTTTGCATGATATGTTCTGCACATGTTTATATGGGGTTAAGACATAAGTGTGAATGTGCCTGTATGTTCGATTACAGTTAAGGTTGGCAGACATTCCTGCATTTAAACATCCATGAGTCAAAGTGTAAAGTATATGTATGCATCTTGAAGGATGTCAAATGCAATGGGAGTGCTAAGGCTTGCACATACAGTGCAGCATGGGCACTGCCTTGCACTTAGGCAAGGTGTGAGTCAGGAGTGCAGTCTTAATCAGCCTTCCATGTTTTTTTTGCTTCCAGGTTTTCCATGATGTTGCCTATAAAGCTAAAGACCGCAATGATCTGATCGCTGGGATTGATGAATTCCTCGATCAAGTGACAGTCCTGCCTCCGGGAGAGTGGGACCCCTCCATACGGATAGAGCCACCAAAAAATGTACCTTCTCAGGTTAGTAGGAATCCAGTTACCTGGTTGCCTTCTTTTCTTCACCTTTTAAATTTCTATGACATGTGACTCTTAAGAATTTGCACTTGAAAAAGAACCTAACTGCTGCGAATTGTTTGTTAAACAGGAGAAGAGGAAGAAAAGTAACATTTTACCTAACGGATTAGTGGAAGGGGATGAGGAAGAGGAGGAAGGTGGCCACGGGGGTCCAGAACTGCAGCGTACTGGCAGGTAGGGAATCACAAAGGGAAAGAAAGTGCAGTGTTTTAGTCAGACTACGCAGCCTCCAGAGCTTCACACTACACTACATTTATTTTGTTATGTTTTGTAATACATAAAGAAGAATTTAGAATGCAGTGCAACTGCAGTGCAGTTAAATACGAAATGGGATTTTGGTTCTTCAACTGGGTTATTTAAAAAAATGTTTTCATTGCTTAAAGTTGTTCCTTAGGTGTGCTTAAAAATGTTAGTTATGTATCTAATAGATATTATATATTAATGCTGACGTAGGGCACTATGTAATGCCTGGCATGTGGATGAATTGTATGCAAATAAATTACAATATTATTTGGGGTACTTTGACATCAGTCTTTCCTTATTATATGTTTTCTAAAATGTACACAGACTTTTATAAAATCAAGCCAGTAAACTGAAAAATATCACTTTTCTACAAAACGTACACTGTAGTGCTGATCGGCTATTTCTGGGTAAACTTGGTCTGTAGTTGTAGTCATAAAGTGGTTTCCATAGAAACATCCTGCCTTGAGATGTCTAGTTGCAGCTAGACTTTTCTGTCATCGGGGCATATCACACTAAGCCACACTCAAGAGGCAACGTAGGGAGAGTGAGTTAGGGGAAAAGAAAAAAATATTCTAGCACTTCTTTTTAAGATTAAGGCTGTCAAAATGAACATTTACTGATATTGCTGTTTCAAAAATTTTAGTAGGTTATCTGTTATGTTTTTGAAAATTTCACATGGGAATAAATGACATGACACATTTCATTTTATATTTCCAGGTGGTTTGGTGGTCTCTTTCTAGACATCAAGCGCAAGGTACCCCACTACCTGTCTGACTACACTGATGCTTTTAGTTTACAGTGTGTGGCCTCGTTCCTATTCCTCTACTGTGCCTGCATGTCTCCTGTCATCACCTTTGGAGGACTACTGGGCGAGGCAACAGAAGGACGCATAGTAAATCACATGCCCTTTCCTCTAAATGTTCACAGTGTTCTGCCAAGACTAGCCGTAGACTACTGTACACTGTACTAGCCTTTCAGTACATTAAACCAGACAACAGCTGTAGTTCAGTACGGTAAAGATTTTTAAGGTAACTGTCCATCAAGAATCTCTCTGTCCTTTCCCATTCCCCAGAGTGCAATTGAGTCACTGTTCGGAGCCTCACTGACTGGAATAGCCTATTCCCTGTTTGCCGGGCAGCCCCTTACCATTCTGGGCAGCACAGGGCCAGTGCTTGTATTTGAAAAGATATTGTTCAAATTCTGCAAGTATGTTTTTCTTTTCATGTGACTGCACGCATAAACCATATCATCTTCAGGTTCATTTAATCTGTTTTGTGACTACATTGTCTGATGTTTATCGGCTTGCTATGGGATGAATGAACCATCTCTCAAACATCTGGCCTCCTATAGACCATTCAATGCTCTGATGGTGTGAACAAAAGGCCATTTAATTTCATTGTGATAATGACTTCCTCCAATCCACCACGTTACAAACAGTAAATAAACAATATATGATGTGGTTTGATCCTAAATGTGTTCCACCGTGATTTCCCCCCCTTTAATCTCCACACAGGGAGTACGGCTTGTCCTATCTGTCACTGAGAGCCTGTATTGGTCTGTGGACAGCTTTCCTCTGTATCGTGCTGGTGGCTACAGATGCCAGTTCCCTCGTTTGTTACATCACTCGTTTTACAGAGGAAGCCTTCGCCTCACTCATCTGCATCATCTTCATCTACGAGGCCTTGGAGAAACTCATCCACCTGGGAGACCACTATCCCTTTAATAAGAACAACAACCTGGATAGACTCACCTTGTACTCGTATGTGGACACTATTATTATTATTCATTATTCTACACTGTTTAAAGTAGTGGGGGGAAAAAGAGTAATTACTAAGTACATTTCTTGGAGGTACTGTAAATGAGGGATTATTTAGTCACCCAGATGTTCATTTGCTTCCACAGATGTTCATGCGTTGAGCCTTCTGACCCCACCAATGGCACCCTGAAGTATTGGGAGATCAATAACGTCACTGCCTCAGAAATCTACTGGGAGGCACTGGAGGTCAAGGTACTACCCACGTTGTTGTCTTGGTTTAAAAAAAAGTAGAAAAAAAGAAAACAAAAACAAAAACGAATCTGTCAGTCATGGAGGTTTTATACACACACACACACACACACACACACACACACACACACACACACACACACACACACACACACACACACACACACACACACAACCGAGTTACACAAAGACAGATGGAAAAGAATAGGCTACATTTCGGTTTTCCACCTTAAAGTGGCATGCTCTCCCAGATAGAGGAAGCCGAACAGAGGAGATTAAGGGCATGTGAGCTGGATTATATTGGATTACTCATTGCAAATCACTATAAAAGCACTTTTTTTTTTGTACTCAGTTAAGTTTTTTGTGGACATGGATTCTCATAAACCCTATCTGTGGAGAGTTTGCTGATGCTGGTGTATTGCTAATCATATGATAAATTTGAGTCAATCTGCCCTCTACCTGTTGTTGCAGGACTGTATAGAAAAGCGCGGGGAGTTTGTGGGCAGCGCCTGCGGCCCTCATGGACCCTACATTCCTGATGTCCTCTTCTGGTGTGTCATTCTCTTTTTTTCCACCGTCTTCATGTCCGCCTTCCTCAAAGAGTTCAAGTTCAGCAATTACTTTCCCACAAAGGTACTGTTCTTCATGCATTATCGCTACATTAGACAAGAAGATAAAGCTCCTGCAACTGCTAAACATAGCTTTGGTTATGTAGCATAGTGCAGTGGTACACTCTAGTGGTCAAATATAGGTACTGCGTAATGGAAACAATGACACATGGAAAATGAGGCGTCCTGCTTCCTGTAACCCTTTTGTTTTGAGTTTACATTGTGTAAAATAAATAAAACTGAATGGTTAATTATTTTTACATGTTTTCCTCTCTATCAGGTGAGGTCCATCATCAGTGACTTTGCTGTTTTCTTCACCATCCTTACCATGGTCGTAGTTGACTATAGCTTAGGGATCCCCTCTCCAAAACTAAAGGTTCCCAGTGTGTTTAAGGTGAGCTAGTCCACAAAGGAAGTGGTTTAGCATATTTGATCAACAAATTGTTAAGTAACATAATTTTTCAACAAGTTACTAATTATAATTTATGATATAATTATAATTTATTTTTATTAGCCAACCAGAGATGATCGAGGTTGGTTCATCAACCCGCTGGGGCCCAACCCCTGGTGGACCGCAGTCATTTCGGTGGTCCCAGCTCTGCTCTGTACCATCCTCATCTTCATGGACCAGCAGATCACAGCTGTCATCATCAACAGGAAGGAACACAAACTCAAGGTACTTTCCTGTCCGAGCTTTGAGCTCTGGTTGCAGACCGCATTAGTAAGATAGCTTGCATAGCATCTTGGAGATGTGCTGAATTGAATTCGCCACGTCTGCAAGTGCTTCAAAATTGCTCAACGTGAACTTTACTCACTTGTGCTTTCCCCCTTCAGAAAGGCTGTGGGTACCACCTGGATTTGTTCATGGTGGGGATGATGCTCGGTGTGTGCTCTTTGATGGGCTTGCCCTGGTTCGTAGCAGCCACCGTCCTCTCCATCTCCCACGTCAACAGCCTGAAGCTTGAGTCAGAGTGCTCGGCTCCTGGGGAGCAGCCCAAGTTCCTCGGCATCAGAGAGCAACGCTTTACCGGCCTCATGATCTTCACCCTCATGGGCTGCTCTGTCTTCATGACATCTGTGCTGAAGGTCACACACTGTCTTTTTGTTATTTGTGCATATTGATTTGTGTGCAGTCACTCTCCCTGTATTATTGAGTGCGACATAAAGTATCTCTCTGTAATTGTTCTATACATTTCTCAGTGCTTCATTCTGAGGACATTTACTTACTTATTGTAAGTTACTGACATAACACTTTTATTGTTCTTCAGTTCATTCCTATGCCTGTGTTGTATGGAGTATTCCTTTACATGGGAGCGTCTTCTCTCAGAGGCATTCAGGTAAAAAGATTTGAATTTCACTGTATGCAATGCATCTTTTTTTGGCCTACATTATACTGTGTCACTGCATGAGGAAACACAAAGATACAACTTGCCTCATATGACATTTAATATGACTGACTCTGCAATTGTCTGTGGTTTTAGTGGACTAAATCTAACTGACTGATGTTGAAAGTTAATTGCATCACACACACACAACAGTACATTTTTTATCACTGTGAATTTTTTGTTTTGTTTTTCAGTCTTAATGCTCACACCAGGCATGAAAGCAGTAGTTGGCCCTCCCAAAACTGAAATGTGATTATCACGTACGTTTAAGACTTTAGGACCGCAGAATTTCGTTTGCAAATATCAAACTTTTTTGGGGATTATCTGCATGGCTGAGATTAGACAGTTGGTCCGTGTGGTTAAATTTTAATTTGTAGGCTCTCCTACCGGAAAATCTGCGTAGACAGTTAAATCTCACCAAGCCATGATGGGGGTGCGCCTCCATATTGTCTGGCTGCCCAGATAAAAAGTATTAATTGGCCTCTAGTGTGTTCCCAGCATTTACAGAACACCTGACTGTTATTTAATTGCCTTGTTTACTTCTTATCTTCTTCACTTTGAAGTACTTTCTATTAGTGGTATTGAAAACTATATTTAGATTAAGTCAAATACTTTTTTGAAAAAAAAAAAGAAAAAGATCTTTATTGCACAGGTGTCCTTCTATGCTTTTCAGGAGATCCAGCCTGTTGTAGTTACACATCTAGCAGACACAGAGCAACCTTTAGCTTGATAAATGTTGGACTTTGTCCACCTGCTAGTCAGTAACATTGTCTGATACTGTTTAATGCTTCGGAGGCAATGCTTTTGTCGGTTTATAAGAGCTTTTTTGATTAAAAAGGCTGCCAAAACGATGACCTTAAAGATGCTAAAAAGCTGCAGAGCTGCTGAGTTGGATGATTACTGGGTTGGGTTTGTCACATTTAGGAACGCTTTTACATTACACGTACATAGGTTGTTGTAATTAGAGACCAGCTGGTGAACATAGCGCAGCATTTTAGAAGCTAAAGTACAAGATATGTTCCTCAGGAGATGGTAGATACCACAAACAGAGCTAAAAGAGAGTGAATATTGGACTTACATTCGGCAGGTGGACACAAACATAACTCCACATGAACGATAATGTTGCTCTGTAACTGCTGGATATGTTAATAGGCAACTGTTTGCTCACATGTTCACCAGATCAACTTAAAAGGCGATGATATACCGTATCAATATTGTTTCTGCTGCCCCCAAGTGGCAAAAAAAAAAATCACTTATTGCAAGTTTAAGACTTGTTTATCATTTATCTCCTCCAGTTCTTCGACCGTCTGAGACTGTTCGGTATGCCACCCAAGCACCAGCCAGACTTCATCTATCTTCGACATGTACCCCTGAGGAAGGTGCACCTCTTCACCATCATCCAGCTCACCTGTTTGGTTCTGCTCTGGGTCATCAAGACCTCCAAGGCAGCCATTGTCTTTCCCATGATGGTGTGTAAACAATCCAATTATACCATCTGCAGGACCGTTACACAGGCAGCGTACCTTTTTGCCACACACCTAATCCAAGTGTTAACAGGGTTTAGTGTGTGAGCACAGGCATGGCACTGGGGTCAGTTGGGCACCTCCCATCTACAATGCAGGAGTTATTGGAGGCAGACAAAATAAGTTAAACACTTTACTAAAATAACTTAATTTTTGGTCAGGATCACAGCTCTGTGGGTTTCATTGTGTGGCAGCAGTTCCTCTTTACAAAAGCAGTTTCTCTCTGTTTATTTGTTGTCATGTTTTTTTTCTTCTTCTAGCTTTGCTAGTTATTTCTTTCTATATTTCTTTCTGCTAATTGCCAGACATGTTTTTACTCTCCCAAAATAACACATGGAACATACAGATCATGTCATGCTGTATCAGTTATATCTCGTGTTGTCATAAATGTGTAGAGTTTTGCTGCACTGCCTGTGGAAATCACGTGTTCCTTACACCTTCTTCTTCTACATTCATGATCTTACTTAAACAACAGGGAAGTCCATTTAAACTGATTTGTCCTTCATTCTTTCTGCCTACTCCGCTGGTCAGCATTGCGTATTTGCTGCTACCAAGTGCCCGCTTCCTATTAATTTAAATCCACCTACCTCTTCAGCACTGCATACATTAGGACATATGATTTTTGTGGACTCAGATGTTTCGATCTCTGTGTGTCACTTCTGCAGGTGTTGGCTCTGGTGTTTATCAGGAAGCTAATGGACTGTTTCTTTACCAAGAGAGAGTTGAGCTGGCTGGATGACCTCATGCCAGAGAGCAAGAAGAAGAAGCTTGAGGATGCTGAAGAGGTGCCGTTGCTCTCACAAACAAATAGCTATGTAGTGTTTCAGCACAACATGCATGTCAATTTCATTTCATTTTCTTAGTATTCACATGCATTTAAACTGTATTTTATTCAACCTTCAGGAGGAGGAGCAGAGTATACTGGCAGAAGATGAGAGAGCAGTACATGTGCCACTAGAAGGGTACAAGTAAGTTATATTATACTTGCAAAGTAACATTTACACAAAATGCCGTTTCATGTACAGCACATATTAATTTGTTGCATTAAGTTGAAAGAGTAAATTGTTTCCTGGCTTCTCTTTTCGCAGAGGAATACCCATCATCAATATCACAGATGAAATGTCGAAAGGTTCCTTTGGAAATACGTGGAATGCCAACAGCTAAGAGATTTGAGAAAGAAGCAAGACCTCAAAACATTATGGTAAGACTTTTTGCACAGTTGAATATACAGTATACTCACTCATAGCTAACTGTAAGTGTTGTGTTGCCAGAGATAAAATATATTTAAAAAGTTTCTTAAAGTAAAGTAAAAAAAAAAAAAAAAAAAAAAAAGTCCCTATGTACATGGTTCAAAAATTTTCTCCATTCATGTGTATTTAATGCACTGAAAAGGTCCAACATACTGTAGATTAACTGTTGTTTAGTTTAGTTGTTTAGGTTTTTGAATTTTAGATTTAGTTAGACATTTTGGGAAGTATGCTATATAACTATACTATATAATAATATAACACTTTACAAGGGGCCATTCTGCATAATGAGTTCTTTTACTTTTGATACTTTAAGAAGTTTTGCTGATAATACTGTACTTTTAAGTATAATTTAGCAGGAATTTTACTTGTAATAGAGTATTTTTACACTCTGGTAGTAAAGAATCTGAGTACTCCACTACTGCCGGTAACTCTTAAAAGACAATATATGCTTAGTATATACAGTGTCTACTAATTCTACATCTGTCTTTACTTCTTTGATGCTAACCATTCACTACAACGCTCACAGTATTTCACAACATCGCTGTGCTTGATGAGAATGTGAGATGAAGACGATGGAGGACACTGTTGTGAGTCTTTGTCACTGTCCCTTCTGTGTGTTCGTAAACAAATCCGTATTGTATGCTGCCGTTTATCAATCCTTCAAGTTTAGTCCTGTAAACCTGTGCGTGAGTGAATAACTGTGTAATCTGATGTGTCGCAAATATTCTGCCTCTTCATGAACCAGTGAAACCTACTATGTTCTCGTGTTGTCAATGTCAAACTGTACTTCGTAAATCTAGATCCTCTATTGCTACACTGACTGTAAACTATGAACATGTAAATGGTTGGTCTTGCTAAGAGACTTTTCAAGTTTTTGTTTTTGGATCAATTTGTATTTATTTTGTTATATACTTTGCATTTTGAAATACCATGACATATCCTTGAATTGTTTATTTCTTTATATACTTATTCCCTATAATTCTCTATTCTTTAAGTTCTCTATAGACATTGAATATGATGTGAAATTAAATATGAAGATCCAAGGTAATTCTTGACCATAGCCATATAAAAACTTTCTGAAAAGCCATACATAAACGTGTACAAATAATTATAACATGAAAAGCCTAAAAAATACACATTTCTGATGTCTGTTTATGGGATGGGAGCATTTTGCATCCCATGTAATGATTGTGACTGATGGGAATGAGTGCTTTAAAGTGATAAAGGGCAATATAGGTACATCTCTTAATAACTAAATGCAATAGCACTTTCTGCCAGAATGTCAATATATTATTTATATGAGAAATTCTTTATCTATATTTATTTTGTGGAATAAAATGAATATGTTTGCTACAGAATACCTTGTAGCCTAACAGTTACAGTATGTTGCCTCCTGGTGTCAGTGTTTTGCTTATGTAAATGTACGTTTGAATAATTTCATCATTTGTTTTGATGTGTATGTAAAGTTTAGTGAATCATAAATTAAAAAGATTCATCATAACGGCGTTTAACCCTAAAAAAAACATTCTAATTCTGTTATACATCTGAGGATTACAATGAAGCTTTAAAAATACTTAAGAAACACAATTTTATTATGTATATCTTGTCAATGTTATATTAACTTAATAAATTTCTATGAGCACTCTTGTTTGTCTTGTCATTGTCACACATACACTCAATCCTAATAGTGTGTGTACAGCAACAACAAGGGTACAAAATGCACAAGTAATACATAACTAATGAGTAACCGGTAAGTAATGGTGATTTCATGTATGAAGTACTGATAAAATAAGGATGAATGCTTCATGTGTCTTATTTACACTCAATAATCACTTTATTTTTCTGTTAGCTTAACCATGTCTGCCCATTCTCCCCTCAACTTCTACAAATGTTTGGTTTTAGTTCACCATTCTTGTGTTACACTCAACTCGTTTCAACAACACCCTCTAGCTTGTAAATGTGACATAAACAAAGCCGGCTGGGTCACGCAGCAACATGTAGATGTTTGCGTCATCTGACTCCCAGTTTGATAAAACAGCTTCATAATTCTGTGAGAACAGGTACTGTTCTGTTTTCAGAGAGGGTGATCAGATGCACAGGTCTGAAATCCCCTGGAGTTCAGCTAATTTAATGGCTTATAGACAGTGGTGGAATGTAACTTAGTACATTTACTCCAGTACTGTGATTTGAGGTACTTGTACTTGAGTATTTCTATTTTATGCAGCTTTATATTTCTACTCCACTACATCTCAGAGGCAAATATTGTACTTTTTACTTTGCTACGTTTGTCTGAAAGCTTTAGCTACTTTCAGTTTACAATTTATCATACCCTTCCAGTCAAGTGAAAACCACATATCTCTAAATTTTGTGATTTTGAATTTTTCTGATAAACTGAAGGATTAAGTGTTCAATTATTGGTTGAGAAATAAATAAACTATTTAAAACCCACACTTGGATTATCTGGAAAATGCATTGTCACAAACCTGAAAACAGGGCTGTTTTTCTGAGCTTATGAAAAGTTGACTTTTTAGAGATACGTGGTTCTCACAGGACAGCGATGCTACAAACACATGATGATCTTATGGAATATGATGCATTGCTGTGTAGATTAAACTACCCAACAGTATATGAAGTAGTTAATATTAGCACAACCTTAAACATCTACAGCAGTAAAACGCAACACACACATAAATGCAGCAGTAATATTAATCCTAAAACATCAGATATAACAGTAAAACACTGACAGGGACCATTTTTCTGTATAATGAGTATTTTTACTTGCTGATAATACTTACATACTTTTACTTAAGTAAGGTTTTGAATGCAGGACTTTTACTTGTAGTGGAGTATTTTCAGTGTTGTATTAGTACTTTTACTTAAGTAAAAGTTCTGAATACTTCCTCCACCACCACAAACATTCTGTAATTGATAATCCTTTAAGCATTAACTAATCACATGAACTCATAGTTATGTGATTATCATTGCTTAATGGTGAGCAATGGGAATTTCTGATACATCCTGATACATTCAATCAGGACCCATGCAATGGTTATCTATTAAGCATGTTTTTGTACCCTCATTATAAAGTGTTACCATAAGATGTTTAATACTGCTTGATCAAGACTCAATTAGGATTATTAACTGTCAAATGATTAGGTAAGTGCACATGCTGAAACAGCCAATGTCAATGATTCTAAGCATACATGTCCAATTTATAACCCTTAGAGATTTGGCCTACATATAGACTGACGTGGGCAGAGGTTCTTGTAATCAACAGATGGTTTGATGTGCCACGGATGACAGCTGGGAGCGGTGGCACATCCCAAAACATGTCAAGCTGCTGGCTCATGTGAATTACTGTGTTGACTCAGTGCCAGGAGGAACTCAAGAGTGTCGACCCAGTCATTGTTCCCAACGAGTCTGAGCTGATTGACATGATTTCCTTTTTCTTTCATTTAGCGTAACCCTCCTTGGTGTGCTGCAAGAGCGTCACTGGGAAATCCTTCTCCAGTGAACAGCTGACAGGTGACATACATCATCCTGTCACCTGGGAGAAATCCCACAGCACATTTGTCCCTGGAGAGTGACGTGTTTATTGGTTTTTGTTCTGCCTCCAGAAGCAGAAGGATTAAGAGATTCTTGGCCAAAAATGAACACTGATGTCAACAATTATACTGGATGAAGACTCTCAACAGCTTTTATATTCTCATTTGCCAATCGACTATGCAAAAATCTTCTCTTTGAAATTATTATTAATTAAAATGACCTTTTTTTTTGACAGGTGGATCCTGTACATCATCTTCATGTTGATTGATGTATGTAGATTTACATGTATACACTGAGATCCTTGCCAAGAGTGATCCTTATCAAACCAATAGGGAACTCATAGATTGGACACATTTCTTTATTGAAAACTAAATATGACTTTTATCTGAACAATAAGAAAATTGAGACTATCTACAGATGTGATTATCGAAGTTGCAATTCAGATCAATAACACGACTGTAACATATTCTTGCAAATTTATGTGAGAAGGAAAAGATGAAAAAGCCAAAAATGTGAAGAAAAGAAAAGAATCATGATGTGAATGCTTGATAAAATTTCACACAGCATTTATGATTGAGACACAGTTCAAACATACTGTAAATGTTTGCTTTTCAACAACAATTCCTTCAACCACTGAAGGCCAAGAAAGCTTCTTATGAGGGGAATTTAATAGCATGACGAAGAAAAAGGCTAGTACAGATCGTGAAACATATAATCGCACAGAGTCAGTGTGAATTGTTGATTTATTTAGGGAGCTGTCGGGGCACTCTGGCTGACTTTACTCTCTTCGGCCTCGGCCAGTCTTCAGCCAGGACACAAACTCCTTGGCTGCCTGGTCCTGCAGGTAGGAGCTCACGTCACTGGTGTAGGTGCCGTCTGCATGGCGTCTAAATAGACTCCTGTAGAAACAGACACATTTAGATGATGCAGTCACAATAACTGTATATGTAACGTGTGTGTTGCAAAAGGCTAGGTAAGAGTAACATAAAACATGATTTTGGGATTTTAAAATCACAACAATGGTTCTGATCCAATACCAGAGGCATACAGCAATCTCCATTATTAATGCAATTAAAGCCAGACTTGTTGTTTTTGTCAATATATTACAGACTTGACTTATATTTAATATAATTAATAGTATGAAGAGATTCACTCACCCGTTCCTTTTTGAGTTCTTTAGCCACTGGACAAAGTCTTGTGCTCTTCTTGTCTCCAGGTATTTACTGTAGTCGTTGGAAAATGTTCCCTCTGAATGTCTCTTCATATTTGGGAGCTCAATGGGTTCGGTCAGTATGGAGTTTTCAGTCAGTAACCTGATAGAGATGATAGAGACAGTTAAGCTTAAGGTGACACCATCTCATCTCAAACACTCGCCTTCCTGTCATACGTCTGTACACGCCTACCTGCCCTGCATACATTTTTGTTTTTTTATGCCCTAGCCTCCTTGCCCTTTTTCCTCTGTCTTTTCTCTCTCTTGCAGGGTCCGCTATGGGAGTTTGTACTTGCTGGAGTCTTCACCACACCACAACTGTTTATCCTGCTCCCTCATTCTCATCCGCCAATCACTACTCATACATTTCATAATCAGTAATAATTTCTGTAGATTTGGATCTTGTGAAATTGAATGCTCAAAAGATTCAATTACACTACGCGATACTTTTCTAAATTTAGTTGTGCATCAACAAGCGCCATAGTTCCTAATAAGCAACAGGAGACACCATATTATAACTAAAACATATCAACATTAAAATGCCAATACATGAAAACAACACTACAAGGAAGGCATTAAACATAAAAAAACAAACAAACGTAAAAACACACCATCTCACATAACTGTCTCTAAAACTCAAATTAAAATTAAGTTTCCCCTCCAGGTTTCTCATTAAGAATTTCAATTGACATAACGATAAATTACATTTGGTCTATTTGCACTGTGGGTCCTTTTGCCTTAATGTTAGCAGCTGATACACAGTGGAGTGCAACACGTGGAGCTGTCAATGGCAATGCAGTCTGCAAGTGTTCTTTACCTAAAAATGTTTGGCCAATTGGAGCCCTCTCAACCAAAAAACAAACACAAAATAAAGATGAATCAAACAAAAAGGGGAAAAAAAGTGATAGTTACTGTTCTGCTGCAACACTCAGAGGCATATTTTGAAATATCTGAGCCATTCAATTACATTAAAAAACTAAAAAAAAAAACTAAATGTGTTTGTTTTAGCAAAGCTCAGGACCTGCCTAATCCTCTCATAAAGGATCTTTGCTTGGGGAAGGTTTCAGGCCAACGTGAATGAGATGAAAGCTGAGAGCTGATCTTACATGGAGTTTCGGTCTGTGTCCTGGTCAGGCACCTGCCAGCTGCTTTGGATGATGATGAGGAGCAGGAGTCCAGCCAAAGAGTGAGCGCTTTTCATTGTTTGAGCTTCTGAAAGACAAGCAAAGAGAGAGAGAGAGAGAGAGAGAGAGACTGTGAGAATACTTCAATACAGCAGAAGAGAATAAAATCTCATGCAGACATTCTGGCTGTTTGAAAGGTACAAAAATTCTCACCTGTGCTCCTTTCTGTCGAGCGTCTGAGAGAGGGATTGTAAAGTGCGGTGACTGGTGCCCTTCTTCTCTCTTGGCTTCTGAAGCTGTTTCATGGTCCCCTCTTGATCTGCTCAGTCTTATATAGCAGAGCTGAGGAGCATTCTCCCAGGTGACTCCCCCCGTCACAGAAACCTCAGCATTACTCTCAACCCATTAGTCAGCTTCCGTCTTAGTTCGCTGAATGTATTTGATTTTGTCTAAAAAAAAAAAACACCCCCCCACCCCCAGCAGTAACTGGGTGGTAAAAGCTGCTACTTTAGGTGTCACAATCAAACATGACCTCTGCCCTGACAAATATCGACAAATACTGGCACCCATACGTGTTCAAATTACTGTCTCTCAGCGGCATGAAACAAAAACTGTCAGTCATTTTCAATATTTTTCTTTTAATCACGTACAGACAGACAACAGAACTATATTTTTTATTTTTTTATAATAGTGGCCAGTGTTCTCTCTATATTGCTTGCACGTGAAGTGAGCTTTAAAACTTCGGAAAATGTGGAGTTACATTTTTGTAAAGTTCACTGTGACTTGATGTGACCATATTAAAACATGTTGGGTGTTTTTTGAGAGAGACAAACTGTATAACTTTATTCTTTTTCATTGTAATCTTTGTTTATACAGTAAGGATGTGTGGAAAAATCATTTGGACTTGTAACAAACTTAACGAGTACAAATAATGAAACTGTTATATTTCAAAACAATGTTTATTTCACTTTCATTAGAACACGACTCCACAACAAATCAGTGCAGTACGTTCCCTACTGTATATTTCCATATTCACATAAAAAAAGGTTTTCAACCATAAATGCATGCAATGGCTTTAGGTATGTTTTAAATGTCAGATATTTTAACAAAGGTTCCATAATTCCACATAAAATACAAATGCTGATTTGTATGAGCAATCGAACATCTATGGCACATAAAAACAAATGTACAGAGTTTAACCTGACACTCAGAATATCAGTAGGATAAAATATACACAAATTAGAAGAAAAGAAAAAATGTGGTAATGTTCACTATAAATGCTGCCACATTCTTCACATCTATTTGGGATTGAGGAGACATCTCTGCAGGAAGTGACTCATGAGGGTGTACGTGTGCTGGTAGGCTGATCCTCTCAGAGCGTGGTTCTTGTCAGTGTACCACTGAAATGAACACCAAATTCAGATTAGTGCATAGACTCTGAAATTCTGAATTCCATGTAACATTATCATTTTACACACATTTTAAATCATACATATTTTAGACAGTGCATAATAATACATGGCATTTTTTTTTTTTCCATTTGAAACGTTTATTAAATCAACACCTTCAAGGCTAATATTAGTCCCACTTCCCTGAGCCAATATTTACCATCGCCTCAAAGTCCACTTGCTCGTCCACCAGAGCTTTGGAGATCTGTGCTGCCTGCTGGAAATGGACATTGTCTACAGGAAAGACAGTGCTTTCACTACGTGACTGAACAGCGAAGCTCATGTTTCCATCAAGGCTAATAGAGTCTTATTTGTGCAAGGCTTTACTTTGTTACCTGGTACACTGTAGAGAAATAGGGCTACCACATGCTCAAAAACAGAAAAGAAGAAGAGAAAATTTGGAGGAAATGACTGAACGTACCATCTGCTGTGCCATGAACTAATAGATAGTCCACTGTTTTGAAGTTCTTTGCTCTGGCCGTCACCGTGGAATTCTGTTAAATAAAAGAGAAATGTCACTGTTAATAACATAATGTATGTCTCAAGTCAGAATTGTGCTGTAAATTGAAAAGATTATTGTGATAAAGCTATAATATTTACTTTGTAAGAGTCTGAATTCTCTGAGGGCTGGCCCATGTAGCGTTCAGTGTACACTGCATCTGCAAAAGGAAACTCAGTTAACGCCACAATTGTACAGTACATACTATACAAACACTAAAATAAACCACACTTATTCAAAGGTTTTCAGAGAGTTGACAAGATTTAAATAGAGATTTGAATCCTTAAAGGGAAACTCCACCGATTTTGCACATCAAAGTCTGTTTACAGGTCTTGGGGAGTACTGCTGCATATGTGAAAAAAAGTTCAATAAAGCCTTTTGTGGCTACACAGGGAGTTGCGCAAAGTCTGATAAACTACCTCAAGTCGGTTGGGGCTGAAGACTTCACGTCTGAAAATGAAAAAAAAAAATCTAGTGGTGTGGACTTAGAAGGACGTGAGCCTGGACCTCTGTAGCCCGCTCCTCATCTCTGCTTGAGGCTGGGCTGCTATTTGCATAACACACCTGAATCTCCAACAGAACTGTCTGGTAGTCAAATTGCATTGTGGGTAATGTAGGTGCCAGCTTTCGACAAGGAAGAAGAATGTGTGGAATAAAAAAGACCTGTCTACGTGAGTCTGACAATGTTACCGGAATGCAGTGCTAAATCGGTGGAGTACTCTTTTAAGTACACTGCGAAAATGATGTAAAAAAAGGAATACAGTGCTCTTAAAACAGGCCATAGAAATATATATTACAGCAGCATACTATGTATGTACACCAACCATAATATTCCCACTTGGCTACTGGGGCAACTGCTATTCCACATTTGAAGAGTCCAGTTCCAGCACCCAAGGCCATTGAGGTGACGTAGCCACCATATGACTGAAGGTAAGAATTGATTACATTTAGTGAATGCATAAATATTGAATATAAAGATAGGTATATGAGAAATACAGAGAGACAGAGTACAACTTACCCAGCCCCATATTGCTATTCTGTCTTTGTCGATAAAACCCATGTCGATGAATTTCCTGCAAAACGGAACTAATTTATTCTCTGGCAAAAACAATGGAAACATATTTGGATATCCACAAAACCGGATATGTATCTTTATTATAAAATCTTTAGGAATATTACGACATTAACTTTTCTAATCACACAGTAGGGTAAATCTAACACATGAGCTCACTTCACAGTGGATGTTACGTCACAGAGGTGATTGAGACACTTTACCTCACTGCTGTTATCTGATCTTCCACTTCGAACGTCCCAAGGCGCCTGTAGATTGCGTGCATTATTTCATCACCTTGATAACCGCTTCCCCTTCCATCGAAGCTGGCGATGATGAACCCGTGTGTACTGGAGAGGTGCGTGCCCCAGTTCAGCTTGAAACGATAGTCCACCTGCTGACTACAGGGGCCACCATACCTGCACAGGCATAAATCATCAAATGTTAACGAATGCTCACTGAATTATATTGTATATTATATGGGGATGGCGCGCTCAGGGGTGTTGTTTACTTACACATCAATAAGAAGAGGATATTTTTTAGACTTCTTGAAATTTGGTGGTAACATCATTTCATACCAAAGATCTGTTGGCAAAACAGGTGTCAAATGTTTGTTTCATATCAGTCGATATTGATAATTATCACTAAAAATGTCAAATCATTATTTCTTTTCTTTTAAGTTCAAAGGCTGATTTTTGCTCCTGAGTGAAAGTTGAAGAAACCAGAAGGTTAATTGTGGTTTTAAACTATTCTTTATTGTCAGAACATGACAAACACTTGCCAAACAGCAGAACATTTCACAAATCTGAGGTACTGTCATTTCTTACTTTCTGCGTGTATGGGTGATATTGTTTAAAATCATGAAGCATGTTTGTGGTGTTGCCCATCTTAGCTGTGTCTTCGGCACAGTTTGCTCTGTTTTTTGTCAGATTGTAAATAGCCAAAATATCTCTAAACTACTTGTGACCTTTCTTGTCGACGATGGCTTCGTCCTGCTTCGAGCTGGTCATGGACACTACCTTTTCTTCTGTGTCGCTCATTTCGCTTACCGAATGATTTTGCTTATTATTCCACTGTGTAAGCTCTATAAGCATACCTCTATTTCTGCGATGTGATTGGCTCTTTTATTCCTGCGATGTGATTTGCTCTTTTATTCTTGGCTTCTGTTTGGCTATTTTATTTGTGCAATGTGTGATTGGCGCTTTTAATCCTGGCTTCTGATTGTCTCTTCTTCTCCTTCTTCTTGTTTAATTGCAGGTGGCAACTAGCATTTAAGGTGCATTAGTGCTACCCTCTCCTGATGTATGGGTGGTTTAATTATATCAAACATTCATCAAACATTTGTTATATTTATATTGAGGAATCACAGTCCAGTATGCAACTTAAAGTGATGTGATGTGGAAACTTGGAACCTTCAGTGTACATACACTGAGAATGGACTTTACATTGATGAAGGAGACATCTTATGTCCAGCAGTTAAACTTTTAAAAAGAAAGATATTTGTATATTCATTGATTTTGTTTTTTTCACTGAGGAAAAGAAAGTTTATTTTTTCTCTATCTGTGGAAAAACCATATCAGACATTTTTATATGTCTTCAAACACTCTGGAAGGGATCTGTAAACATGCATTGTCTCACCAAATCCTGCAACCTTTAGAGTGCCATACTGCATTGTTGGCAATTGGAATTCTGACAGAATATTTTCCAGTTCCTTGTTGTCTTCAAGAACGGAGATCTCTGAAAAAAAGATAATTGAACAACAATTATTGTCATACTGGAAATCACTGATGTGCCCAAAAACCTAATCATAAAGCCAATATCAAATGTGTATAACTGCCACTGAGGGAAGACGTGTAATTATTTTTAGATTACAAGAACAGAACTTCTTCTGGTGTTGTGTTACAAATGACAGTAACTACAGAACTGTGTTATACGTATATGAATAATAATAAAATTGTACCTGTGCACATTTGATAATATGAATTAACTGTAAAATGATGGTTTCATAAGTGTACGGACCTGCCCCTTGGCCCCTGTTGTCCATGAGTGTGTACAGGGGCAACCCAGGTCCTGGTAAAAACAAAAATAGAAAATGCACAAATAGTGGATTACACATCTATTTGTCTTCACGATTTTAGAAGTGACTGTTTCAGCATTGTTCACAGATGTTCCCCACCACAGATCATCCCAACACATCGACCATGAATGAGTCATTGCTTAAGAGGAAATGTGGATGTGTAACTGACCGTAGCAGTCCATTCGGTAGTAAGAGGCGTCAAAGCTGAAATAAGCAGAGTTGTACTGACACCTGTCCTTATACAGGCCACAGGTGAGGCACTGAGGGGCAGAAGGGCTGCTTCCAATCATAACCCTAATAAACAAACAAGTAGCAACTCACGTCAGTTATGTCATGCTATTGTTGTAAGATTTTGTGCTCTTGCTTATTGTTTATAAGATCCCAATTAGCGTTGGCTAATGTGTTTTCCACTCTTACTCTTACCACTTTCATTGGTCACTCCATGAATACATACACATATGGAGAATAACTGGTGCAAAAGAAAACTAATATGAGGAATGTAAAATGCTGCAAAAAATAATAGAAAAAGAAAAAAAGAAGCGATAAAACAAATTAGTATAGCCATCGCACAAATAAGAAGAATTCCTTACTTGTAAAGGTTTCTCTTTATGGGTATTCCTTGGTACTCATTACTCACATAATATCTGTAGAAAAGAAATTCACACAAGTCAGATTTACCTGTATTTACTTTCTAATATTCTTTGAAGGCTTATGTAGCTTTCCCAAGAAGTGTATGGTATCATCACTCACATGGCATCTTTTGTTAATTTGGATATGTAGATGACTTCCCACTTCCCAGAGGTAATAGGTGTTGCTTTGCCCTTAACAAAATGCCTTTAGTGAATATAACACTCAAGACCAAAGATGTGATGAAAGCTACTGTGCAGTATATTTTGCATAAATAGAATTGAAAAATACTTACATCTTTCACATAATGAATATGTTTGTAGCCCCGAGTGTCACTCATCACTTTGTAGAAACTGAGTTTGTCTTCAGCAAAGAAAAGAGGTAAGGGCACGTACTGAAAAAAGGCGATATTTTACAGTCATACACCAAATCAAACAATCAATTGACAAATAACAATCAATGGTGGTAACGTTTTGGAAACTTACATGGCCGACCCAGCCTGTCTTGCTTGTTTGCTCAAATTTCTATAGAGAGTAGAGACATTTGTTGCAGTTATTAGCATTTACTTGCCATGATCATGAAGTCAATACATATGTCCTGATCCTCATGATTTCCTGAGCAGACAGGTAACCAGAGAAGTGACAGCTACCTGTTTTTCTTTCCAGCTGCTTCCGTCAAAGTCATAGATCTGTACAACCACGTAATTCTGTTTTCTCGTGAGCCACTGCACAGCGACACGTTCGTCTGTAAGCCAGGTCACTGAGCACAACATGTGATCACTGAGCAAAAGGCAACAGAAAGTGACAAGCGTTTTCACATAAGGCTGACCATGAAGATATTGTACTTGCCTTTGTTTTCAATGCACTTTGATTTAAGTGACGCTGTAAACTAAAGAATATACAGACCCAGAAGCAACAGAAGCGGGGGCGACCACCTGTGTGCGGCGGGATGGATTTGTGGTATCAACCACAAACAATTTCACCTTGGTAAGGGTGGATCCAGCCTACACAAAAATACAATAAAATGTAACATTTTTGATAAATAATCATACATCAGGAGAGTGTGAGGAAGATAAATGACAGAGTAGACAATGTGAACAGACAGCCCTTATAATTTGTGCTATATAAATAAATATTGACTGATCTCCATGTTTGAGAAAAGCACCTTTGGGTACGGAACAGCCACTGTTTGAGGATACTGCTCAGATCCATACCAAGAGAACTCCACTTTGTGAACGTCTGTATCATTAAACTCTGCATAAGCCAAGAATTTTCCAGTTGACGACCACCATATTGCCCCGTTTGATGCAAACACTTCCTCTGAAATTGTTGGAGAAAAAAAATATTTTAACCACGTTCCATACAGAGACACTGATGCACAAACCTGAAAAAGTGGACGTTACTTACCCTCATACACCCAGTCAGGGACACCATTAAGGATCTCATTCTTTTTCCCATTGTGGGTCACTTGTACAGCTTCAGCAGTGACATTGGCTTTGAGAAAAATGTTGAAGTCTGAGATGTAAGCCTGAGAAACAAATTGTAGTTATAGTTTTTTATAGTACAAATCCATACTCAGATTCATAACTTTACTTCATCAAATACACTTTCTACACCAGTCTCGCAGGACCTGATATCTAGTCCCATGTTGCTTTACATACCAAGGCAGCATATTTCAAAGCCAGTGATGCTGAAGTAGTTATAATATTGTTCTCTTCAACTGAATGTGAAGACAAGGGTGCATGATAACATGGTGTAAACTTACATATTTGTTTCCTGTTGGGGCCCAGGCAAAGTACTGCACAACGGTTGGAAGATTCACAGGCATAAAAAAAGTTCTGGAAAGAAATATGAAAAGAATTTAGGGTCATAAAAAGTAAATCACTGCCCCTAAGTCTGAAGTGTCTGTCCAAACAATGATAAATGATGTACTGTCTCACTACGAAAGAATTTAATAGATTATCACTGTAAAAACATCTGTTTTCTTTTGTTTGAGTTTATGAAATCCTGCAGTTTATGATACTATCACAATAAAAACATGGCAACTTACGAACGCTCTCTGTCATAGATGGAGTAAGAGGCTGTGTATGAATGTCTCCATTTCTGTTGGATTGCAGACACAACACTTGTTTTCAGACTTTTGTTATCAGCAGTGGTGGATGAAGAGGTTTTCAAATCATTTACTTAAGTAAAAGTAGCAATAACATAGTATAGAAATACTTCATCACAAGTAAAAGTCCTGCATTCAAAATTTCAGTTAAGTAAAAGTACAGAAGTATCAACAACAAAATGTACTTTAAATATCAAAAGTAAAGGTACTCATAATGCAGAGTAGCTACTGTCAGCGTTCTACTGTTATATTATTGGATCATTATTATTGATGTATTAATATGTAAGCGGTACTTTAATGTTGTCGTTGGTCAAGGTGGAGCTCATTTTAACTACTTTATATACTTTTGGTAGTTTAATCTGTAACAATGAATACTATTTTACAAACTGATCAAATGTTTTGTGTAAATTCTTAATTTGAAAAGTAACTAGTACCTATAGTGAAATAGAAGTATAAATTAGCATAAAATTGAAATACTCAAGTAAAGTACAAGTACCTTAAAATTGTATTTTTACATTTATAGTGAGCCGCTGGAAAAGTCGATCTATTAACAGACATACAAAGGTAACTGGGAACATTGACTGGGAGTTTCTCACCTTTGTGTAATTGCTTTCAAAAGCGATGTATTTATAATCCCCTGACAACATATAATCTGTGGCATCCACTTGAGCCTACAATGAAAATGATTATGGAAATATTAGTGTAAGTCCAAAGTTATTATTCATCAGTGACAAAAATGTGTTTTTTGTTACAAAATGTTCATATTTGAAAATATATATTACAAAGGTTGAATTGCTCAAATATAGTGACTTCTCTTGTGTCTCTGCATTGTTGAGGAAGACGTTCCCATGTCTTGTTTTATGCAGATACTCCTTGTCTGCAGATATAAAAGACCATAAATACGCTTGTGAGACATTTGTACACAACATGAGGATTCATATATTATCTTGGCCAAAAGAACAACCTGTATAATAGAGGTGATGTGGCTGGGGCGGTACCTGATATCCAATACAAATTGTAGGATTTCCACCTAATGGTGTCATTGAAGTAATCTTCAAGGGTGAGTGGCCTTTTGGTACCACGAGAATCTGAAATGATGCACATGCTGCATTAATTTAGTTGGCACCAGAGCTTGTTGCCTATAACAATATCAGAAAACGTTGCTGTTACATCAGAAATGATAAATGAAAACACTCATCCATCTGTCCGTCACGCGGTGGCGCTATTTGAGTTGGAACTTCCAGCAGGGCTATTACACCGACAGTCCACACAAGAACAATTTATGAATAATATCATTGTCTATTCATTCACACGTTTCTTAGCCTACTGAAACAAGTCAAACGGCTTATTAAAAAATACACACATTTAGACGGCATAAAAACAGACTATTTATCAAAAACAGTAAAAAAAAAAAAAGAAAAAAAAAGTCTGCTTGAAAAATGGTTTGTAATTAGAGCTTTAGTGTTAAACAAGCTGTGTTTGGTTATTTTCACACAGGACTCCAACGGGAAGAGCAGACACAGAGAGAAAGAGATGCACAGACAGGCCTGAGCTATAACTTACTGCTGAAATAAACTGCAGGGATCGTTATTAACGTGATGACGACAGCCGCCCCCACCACCCCCCACAGCACCTTGCTGCAGCCCTGCGAAAGGTGACACAAAAGTTACAAAAACATCACGTCTGAAATCACACAGACAGGTGACGCTGCAGGTCCTCGTATTGAAGTCTATTAATTTATCCCAACAGCGAGCTTCATTCTGTCCTCAGTAAGTAATCTTACAATTACAAATGTTTTTCTTTGTATTTTAGAAGTTTTTTCCCTCCTCACAACTAGGCTAAAGCTGATAAATCGATTACTGACCATGATGCAGAAGAAGTCTCCGTGAAGCTCTGTCTTTAATAATCCTTGAAGGTCGATGATGTCAAGTTTAAAGTGACTTCTTGGACAAGCAGCCAGGTTAACATAGCCTACTCTCCCTACAAAAACCCGCAACAATGTCTTTAAACTAAATATGGCAACATAAGAAAACCGAGCTCCGTCTAAAAACAGGCTTCTCACACTTCCCGCTGCATTCCTGAAAGGAGTCCGACACCACACATGAGATGCCTCCCTGAAGTCAGCAGCATGCACAACTTTCCGAGAGCGCACAACTTACTGGTATTTAGGAAGTGGCTTTTTCATCGAGGGCGCAAGTCATTCGCTCAACAACAAATGCGAGAAAGCAGCCTCCCAGTTCAACATATGCTTTTTCACATTTTCCAGTTGTGAAAATCAACATAATAATAGTGTTGTTTTTTCACTCTCTAGTAAAGGGCAGTTTTTATTATATAGTGGATTAATTGTTTAGAATATAAATGCAGTAAAACATACAAGATAGTGCACTTGTAAGACTCTAGGATTCACACAACGTGCGTGTTTGTGCATGTCCCAGACAATCGACCTGACTGATACAGATGTATGCGGAAACAAATCTTAAAAAATAGCTCTAAAAATAGCTGCTCTGACTGGCTCAAAGTAGTGACTCACTAACAGTTGGATTTAATGGAATATCTCCAGCACCTGTTTGTCTGCATGTGTGTTGACAGGTGGGCTCTGAGGGGCTATCACAGGCTCAGCGGCTCCCATCTCAAGAGACCACAGGGGTTTGAGAGGAAAATCATTTATTAATTTGTTCCAGTTCATTTTGTGTAAGATATACATACATATATTTTATGACTGAATTTCAGCATAAATTCAGAATTTTGTATCAGATACACCAACAATCCCAGGGCAAATTCACATTTTTGACAATCTTACATATTTATGAAATAAACCTTTCACCAATAAAATGCTACATGCATGCACACTTAAATCCACCACCATCAGTGTCTCCAGTTGTCATGACAGTGCAGCACTCAAATCTGAGATTATTAGTGAGTCTAGTACGTCATTTCCTCATCATCTGAGCTCTGTGCCACTCGGCTGGCATGTTCGGCGTAGTCGAAGGCAGGAAACCTGACGGCGAGCTCGCTCCACTTGGTGCATTTGCTTATCGACTTTCCATTGAATGTCACCACAAAGTTTTTTACGTGGAGGCAGGGGCACTCGATCCCGCGGTAGAGCATCATGGAACCCCATCTCTGCAATGCAAATCAGCAGTTAAACATAAGAGGGATGATATGGTAGTATATGTAGGTCTTGTTCAATGACAATATTGAGCTAGGGAGGAAAATGGCTGCCAGAAAATAATTACCTGTGGGAGTCATGGCCTTAAATAAAAAGATATGGAATCATGTGGTAGTAGTTGTATCTCGTGATTCTCTGACTAATTTTCTCTCCCATTTTGAACAACTTATTTCAGTGTTGATGACTCATTTCCCACTTTTTTCTTATTCTGTTTAAAAGACAGCTGCGCACAAGTACAGAAACTAATCCCTCTGAATGTTGCCATGCTGGCTGTAGCTTCACATTGAAAGGACAGACATAAGGATTGTATCAATTCTCTCATCTAACTCTCGGCAAGCAAATAAGCGCATATCCCAAAATGTCAAACTGTTCCTTTAAGATTTATAAGCAGATTTTTTTTTTCTCTAAACAATCCCAACAAAAAATATTTACCTGGCCACAGTCTTTGCATGCTATGTAGCAATTGGTCTCATAATCTAGAAGTCGCTCTTGAAGAGTAGTGTTTTCCCTCTGAATGAAAAGCTCACTGTAAAAAAGAAGCAAGCATTTGATTTTGGACAACATTTGCTAAACATTCAGGATATAATTCATCATCTGAGCATCATTACAATTGTGGCATACAGTTTATACATCACAAAAGGTTCAGAATAATGTAAAAGTCAATTGTAATTCGTACCTAAACTGTGCTGTAACATTGACTCTGTGCATGTTTTCGATGATCTCGATGTCTTCGCCAGTGCAGACATGTTTGCTGCAGCCTCGGCAGCTAAACTTCACCTCAGACGGGTTCTCTTTCTTCATGGCTTTATGCTTTTTCTTCGTCATTCTGACCTTCTCCTCCATTATAGCCTGAATCTGGAACTCTAAGATCTGATGAAAAGGGAAAACATCAATGAGAACAGTCTCACAGCAATGTGGGTTTCAGTTTAACTCATGAAAAAAAAAAAAAAAGTCATACGTACCCTTTTGTCATAGTCCACTTGATTTAAGGCTCGGATTTTGTCAATGGCTTTGTTCATCATCTTCTTGCGGTACTCATTGACACACTCCTTTTCAGCCACCCCAGAGTTCTTCACCTCGACCAGAGTGTAGCTGCTGTCTTCAGCTCTTCCTCTGCCTTGAGCCTGCAAAAGGTAATGATAGTCAATGGTAAGCAACCACTTTAATATTTTACTGTAATAAAGTATAATGGTGCCTTAATTATTGGACATAGACGTGATAATCGTTAACGCATACCACTTTCACTGACCTGAATCATAGCAATCTCATTGGTCACAAGGCCATATCGGATAACAAAATTGCACGCTGGGATGTCCAAACCTTCCTCCGCCACCGTGGTAGCAATCAGCAAGTTGACTTCACCATTGCGGAATTTGGTCAACACGTCCCTTTGCTCTGCCTGAGTAACACAAATTTGTATTAAGAAGGTATAAGTTGGAAGTGTATTGAAGTGTAAATTGGATTTGAAGTGCGTAGGATGCTAGAGGCAAATGTACTGCAGTAATGTAACATGCACTCACCGCGGTCATTGGTTTAACAACACTCTGGTCTCCTCCTCCAATGACATGTGAGGCTTTCACTCCAATGTCAGCAAACTTTGGGTTTTCCTGAATCCACTGACTTAGAGCAATGGCGCTGCGACGTGTTTTGGTGAAAATAATCCCTCTGGCCTCCTCCCTGGTGCTGAACTCTTGCAGAATTTTAGCTCTTAGTTTTGTCAGGCTGTCATTTTCATACTCTGGGTTCTCTGCGAGCGTCTGCAGCTCTTCCTTGTTCTCTGCAAGATATTTGAAAGAACTGACGTCGATTCTTTGCGTCATTTTAAAGGTTAAAGGAATCGTTTGACATTTTGAGAAATATGCTTATTTACTTTCTTGCTAGAGAAGAGTTAGAAGACAAGATCAATACCGCTCTCATGTCTGTCTGGTAAATAAACAGCTACAGCAAGCAGCTGGTTAGCTTAGCTTAGCAAAGAGACTGGAAAAAGGGGGAAGAGCTAGCCAGAATCCACCTACTAGCACTTGTAATTAATACGCTGTATCTCGCTTGTTGTGCCTGAACAAGAAATAGTCCGGCACATAAGTCCCCGTAAAATCTCAATTTATCATTTTTACACTTTGTACGGATTAAACAAACGAGATATAATGTGTTAATTAGTGAGGTTGGTTAGCAAGGCTAGTTGTTTCCCTCTGTTTTCAGTCTTTATGCTAAGCTAAGCTAACCAGCAGCCAAACAGATATGACAGTGGTATTGATTTTTTCATCTAACTCTTGGCAAGAAAGTAAATAAGTGTATTTCCCAAAACGCCTAACTATTGCGTTAAAATGCTACAGGACATTGACAACAATAAAGTCAAGAACTACTACTACTACTCAATTTTCTTGGTAATATAAGAAGTCATTGGGGCTTTTGCCCAACACTACTGTAAAACACCTTTAAACAGATTGAAGAGGAATCTCTCAGTATCTGTGATTTGTATGGTCTGCTCGTCGTCTGGTGTTGTTTTTCTCTTTATCTCCTCCTCGTGGTATTTGTTCAGGAAACTGAAGGCATCACGCATGCGTATGGTGTTGCTGAGATTCAGGCCCTCGCTGTACTGCCGAAGGTGCTCTGCGCAGACCCGCACTTTCTGATCTTCCTTTGTTGCAGCTAAAATGGATTGAGACAAGTTTTTAGATCCCTACAAGCCAGGTAGTTTGTTTTCAAAAAGGGAATCTGGACAAAGGGTCAGTATCCCTGAAGATGAGCATAAAAAGTTGTGCTCACCTTTTCGCTCTTTTTGAACAACCCACTGTTCATAATTCTGAGAGCCAAGAACAGAGGTGGGGTACAGCTCGGCATGGGTATGAATGGCATTCATGATTTTCTTGATTACATCACCAAAGGGATCCTGAGGATATTTGGTTGTATAAACACAACACTCTTAATGCCATTTCTTAGAGAGAAACTGTATTAAAAACAACAAGACTATATGATTAAATAAAATGATCATGAATCACGAAACCATCTCCTGTTAAACATCTGTACCTCTCTTCTGTCTTCAACAGATACAGTTATTTTCCTTTGTTCCTTTTTGTATTCCCCAAGACTCCTTGTCATGATTTTGGAAGCATCCAAGTTTGCACAAATCTATGAAAGAGACACAGATTTACAATGTTAGAATGAATCAAAATCAGACATCTCTATCTTAGTGTTAGACACCATTTCTACTAAATGTCTGCATGTCAGACACAGAGTTGAAGCCAAAAGACTGTTTCCAATCTTTTACTTTTGTGGCAGTAGAAAACTTTCAGTGTGGAACATTGGAAACATCTTGGCTGCATGAACAAGATCCTCGATGACTAAAGCAGAGAAACTGGGGCAGGATTTGGATGAACAAAAGATGTAACGTGAAACTAAAAGAAAGAAAATGATGTTCATGGTGAATATAGTAGGTGTGGAAACAATTAAAGCAACAGCTGTAAAATGTAATCCAATCCAATAAAAATACTCTGCAATGAATTGTACTTTTGTGAAGCTTATAATGATTAGACTGTGTTAAAAGAAGTGAATTCATCTCTTCAGTGACATTTAAGGCCATAGTCTCTGATGTTGTGATAGTAGAATGCATTAGATTGTAAGGTGTGCACACACAGGCTAATATGTGCTAACATTTTTGTCTGTGCAGACAGAAAGCTCAGGATGGTATTTACGCGCAGTATGTGTTCCTCTGCTTTCTCCATTTTCGTGGCTCCCCCGACCCCCGGTGAGGCAGTCAGGCCCAGGATCTGAGGGAGGGGCACGGGCTCCTTCTGCTCCTTCTTCAGCCTTTTGTTCTTGTGCTTCTGCTTCAGGTAGCGCATCATTATGTGGTTGTAGACTCCTCCTTTCTGAGTGTGGTGACACTCATCTATTACGATCAGCGTCAGATCTACACGGGCAGAAGAGGTGACGACAAACATATTAATGCATGCATTAAATGTGATACAAAGTATTCTCTGGATAATATGCTAAGATGCAGTTTATTGCAGTACCATGATGGCAGGATTGCAACAAGCAGAATAAATAGTGAGTGTTTTCAGAGATTCTTTGGTAAGAATACTGCTCAGTTACAGCTTGCTTTGTTAAAACAATAACATTTACATTTCTGTATTTCTCACTGTAACATTATCGTCCAGGGACAAAATTGTAGAGAAGAAACACTACAATTTTCTCAGCCAAGCAGTGCTATTTTTGTGTCATTTATTTACTGTACGTTTCTTAAATAAATAGAGGTGATTTTCACTCACAAATTATAACATCTTTCTGCAAGAGAGATCCTCCCACTCAAACCAGCACTTTTCCAGGAACCTGACACAGCAGTTTAAGCCACACAATAACATATGCTGGAAAACTACTTCCAAAATAGCTTCAACTAGTTTTTTTTAAAAAAAATTCATATTTTACAAAAGTGTAAGTAAGATGAATTCTAATCGTGTGCAAGTTTAAACCACAGTGGTACAAATGTGCCCCTTGAGGAAAAGAGTATGGAGTGGCAGCTTGATGTACTGTGGGTGATAGAAGCTCTCATGTGAATTTGTGAATCAGCCACACACTGATGGCTTGAACAGACGTGTGGCCTGGAAAGCAGGAGATGGGGAAAAAAAAGAAAGAAGGACACGCTCTCAGGCGTTTCAACAAACAGCATATGTTCCACTGAGGTGGCTATTCCACCTTGGACTGGTGAGTGCCAACAAGAGTGAACAGCAGAGCTGGAAGACTTTGACAAGATCCTGTCAGGTGTTATCAGGGGAGATGTTATGAGTCCTCTGGGTGGCTTTCTATTCCAATGCCTGTCAGTGTCTGTAGTTCAAGCCTGGACAGATTTTAACTAAAGGTTTTAGTTAGGTTTTTCAAAAAATGAGATGTGAGATGAGATGTTGTGACCTTATTTTAATTTGAACGCTGGTTTGTTTTTGAGCGATCAAGTTTACTGAAACCAAGCCCAGGAAAAGTTCTAGTGTTATGTTGGATTCTGTTTATAAAATCACATCGTAAAATCATACCGCTTAAGTCCACCCCTTCGTCCTCTCCTTTGTTAGACCTCTCCAAGTAATTCTCAAGAATCTGGGCTGTGCAAATGATGACGTCATTTTTCTTCACAATCTCTGTGAAGGAGATTTTGAGCTGGCAGTCTCCGCTGACTCTCTCCAGTTTATATGTGTGCTTCAAAAATGGCAAGAACTCTGCGGAATAATGCTGCTCAACGAGAGGAACCTGCAGGACACCAGAGCACATGACATTTTATGATGTTGATGCTACAAAGTCAAGAAATGCAACAAATAAAAAATAACTGTCAATAAATAATAAAGAAATGTCTGCATTGCTTCTATTACTACAAAGCCCCTGATTTGAGGGTGTGTTTGTTTATGACCACAATAACTGCTGTGTTATGACTTTGTTAACACTCTGGCAGAGATAAACATGTCTAGGACTTTTTTTCTTTTCACTGTGGTTAAAGCAGGCTTTCAATTTGTTGTGCAATAATCTAAAATATTTTGTTGTTCATTGTTTAAGGATCAGGGAAAGACCCTCACTTTTCTGCAGAGACACAACTAATAAAGTTATTATTCTGTGCTTTCAAGTGTTGAAGAATGAACCATGGTGAGTTTCAATCACATACAATCACTATTTCTCAAGCTGTTTTAAAAACGTAACTAAATAGTTTTATAGCTGGAAAACCTTTAATCCAAAATGGAGTGAGTAATGATTTTTTTCCAGTGCAGAGCAGGTCGACTGCTGGGCCAAATAGCAACACAGTGCAGGGGATTATCTAAACCTTATGGCATGTAATTTGTGGTGAGCTGACCCACATGTGCAAATTGACTGAAAGATAGAATGTTTTCTTTGGATTTGAAAAGGACATAAGTAGGTTACCATAATAGTGCAAAGCCATAAGTCAGGTATACCAGTCTTTAGGTTGTAGTACCTTGTTCACCAGGATGACCACTTTCCCTGATTGCCCCTCTGCCCTCCGGCTGTCCAGATGTTTTTTGGTAATATAAACTGCAACTCTGGTTTTACCACTTCCTGTCGGGAGGCATATGATGATGTTTTTCCCCTCCAAGGCAGGTCTGGCTACGTCCATCTGATAATCTCGTAGAACAATATCAGCTTTTTCTGGGCTTCTGGTTGCTGCTATTGAGTCACTTCCATCTGTAATACAGAGCAGAGGTTCAGACAGATAAAGCTTCTGTCCATGTCAGCAACCCACAATTTCACGCAGTACCGGCAGGAAGAGACTGTGTTGGTCATTGTTTGTGGTTTTGTTCCTTTATTGGAATGTTTTCTTAATGTTGCTATTAAAAAGGCACTTTAACCCATTGATTTTAGTCCACTCTGAACACTTTACAGCTCAAACAAGCACTGCATGGAGCACCTATAAACCACATGTCTTAGGTAGTTAAGATATGAACATTGTGAACTATGACTCATGTGACTGAGAGGCACTATTATACCATATTTGCTTAATCCAAACCGTAAAGTCCAAAGATTTAAAAACTGTGCCAAAAGCAGGCTAATATGTGCAACAGATGCCATTGTTCAAGTACAAATAAATGCATGTAATCTGGCCTTCAACAACGTCAGTACAAATCTAAAACTGGAAATCACAGGACAAGGGGGATATGAGCCAATGTAACGGCCTCAAACTTATTGTATTTATGAATCATTAATATTTTCTCAAACTTCTTGGGGGTCATTTCAGCAATGTTTTCCCTGTTCTTGATGTCTACTGTGGCAGCATTTTGTCTTATTTTCCTGTTTGCAAGGACAGCAGACTTACTATGATCCACTTTAGTCAGACTTTAAGTCGCTGGCAGGCTATGAGTCATTTGCTCTGTCTAGGCTGCGGATAAAACATAACTAAGGCACCATGCACAATGTGCACCCCCCCGCTACCCTTTCCTCTCAACTCCAAGTTCTACATTTCCCCCAGTTATGAGTTATAACCCCCAGAAAGCTCTTTTTTCTCTCAGTGCAGACAGCTTTTAATTTTTTGTCTCAGAGTTGGTATGCCAGAGGTTAAAGTGCTGTTTCAAGCAAGTACATGGAAGTAAATACATGTCTGTGCCGATGGAGGGATAAAGCTTTAACAACAATGAGAAGTAAACAGCGGCCTGTGTAGTCCCCTGAATATTTACCAGCAGTTCCCAGACGTCAAACTTCGTAGAGGCGGAAAGTCAACAATCAGCTATGTTTAATGCCATTCCAATAAGAACAGAAAGCCCAAAGGCTTATTTTTCTGTTTAATTCAGTGCAGAGAAACTGAACTAATTTCAGAAGATCCACAAATAATTCTGCACATGCAACTCATTTCACAGGCTGGTGGAACAATCTCACATGTAATCGTTTCTGTTTAAACAATGAACTCTGGTCAACCAGTCAGCCATATGGCATTACTCAAATTAACGAGACAAACGGTTACTGTAACCTCATGTTGACAAAATAAACGACACTTCCTCTGTTTCTTCATTTCATTTCATTATTTCTACTGCCTCATTAGTCCACATGCATCTCCTTTTGCGCCACTTTTCTGCTCTGGGTTAATTATCCCTACAGCAATCATTTATTATTTGAACACAATGTCAGAAAGGCACTTTATATAAGCACAGTGCAATGAGAGACTATGCTGATGCAGCAGCTATTGAAATAATCAAACAAACTGAGCATGATATAAGCTTAGAGGTATAATGGAAGGCCCCACTCCAGAGCAACTTGGAATGAAACATTTCCTTTACATTACTTTACAATCCGCCAAGATAGAGTCAGCATGTGGTTTCCATTTGAAGCGCTGGCTATGTTGTCCTCTTTGACCTCTATGTGGTTCATCATGGTACACACATGGAACATATTCTTTGGTGCAGCAGGCAGGAAGGGAGAAATGTTCCACTTGCAACATGTTCCAAACACACTAATTCTGCCTTTATGATACTACAGCGCATCTACAGATCCAGTGTATATGTCTCTCGCTATGACTTGAGTTTGGTGTTCGTGTGTTGTCAACTGGGGAAGAGCTTTTTAGATTACTACGATACTTGAACACTTGAATACTTGAACGGTATCAAGGGTGAGCGAGGGTGAATCCATCCCACCTGGTTGTGAGGGCTCCAAGCTGTTTGGCAGTTGTCTGGATTCAGTGCTTGCTCCTTGGTACAGGTCTGAAAAGATATCAATCGAGGTATAAAAATCAGTCAAGAAAGGCAGGAGATGAATCTTAACCTTGTTCACTGTGTTGGGAGTACCAGCTGCTAAAGGGTCAGTTCACCCAAATTACCAAAAAAACAAAAACAAATTGTCACCACTCATCCCTAGTGGTATCCAGTCATGCAGATAGTTTCAGATGTACTTGCTACGACTTGAGATATGTCTCTCCAATACAAGAAAGGTGAAATTAATTAAAAATTGTGTGTATGGCCCTTAAAGCAATGATAAATTACATTTGAAAAATAACTTTTTCAAGAAGCAATGTCCCAGTTACTCATGATAATCAACAGAACTGGTTATAGACAGTTTTTCCAGAGGTGACATATGAGTGACTCATGTTTTTGATCTACTTAAGAAACAATTTAGATGAATTTGTCCCTATAAAACCTCTGCACATGAAATAAAAATGATCTACATGACCAGACATCACTATGGGTAAGTGAGAAAATTTGTGTTTTGTGATTTGGGTTGAACTGAACCATAAACTGCCTACTGGACAGTATGAATGTCCACATTCAGTTATTTGACTTAATTTGTTCAATATGTACTGAATCAGGACCTGAATCCTGAGGCTCCTCATTTATGCTGATCTCCATATACTCTGGGCTATCACAGCTGTCAGCTGCTGCTGGACTCTCCTCTGTGGCAGCTTCATTTCCTGTAGGTTCATCTTTGATTGAAAACAGTTTCTCATATGAGCCTAACAAGAAATACACAAATAAACAGTTTAGAAGTTACTATAATTAATGACCTCTATGTTAACAATCTTTAATTAAGTTGGGATAAGGATACTGTAAGCACTCTACAGCTGTAGTCACTCATGTACAGATGCTTTGCACAGTCTCTACCCAACACAGATACTTTTTTCTATGCCACAAAACTGCCTAATGGCATTCCCTGTGATGGGTGTGTGCTCCAGTAAAGTTAGTCACCTTGCTTGTCACAGTCAGGTGACCCTCCAGTCAGCTCGTACAGGTACTGGTGTCCAGTATCACGCAGAATCTTGAGAAATGTGGAAAACCATCGTGGTTCACCTCTCACAATTCTTGCCAGAAGTTCACGGGCTCCATCCCTGCGTCCATGGTTTTCTGTTGTGGTTTTAATCTACAACATAAGCATTATAACTGGAGTAGACTGGTTATGCAACAAGAGTGAGGCGTAGTGCTCTGCAAAACAGATGAGTGCACGTCTGCCATCTTGTGGCCAATGGCCGCAAAGACATCTACTGGGAGTTTAGTTGGAAAAAGTACACATAGTAGCCTACGTGCTGACAATTTGTACTATAACTGTTCGACAGCTCCAAATGAAAAACTATCAGCAGTGGGTTTGACATGTCACCTTCACAACAGTGTACTTACAATCTCACTGTCATCTTGGGTAATCAGGTCTTGAGATAAGCAGTGTAGGCACACTTCCTCAGTCTTCATGTCCACAAGACTTGGAGACAGTAATCGAATAAGCCGGACACAGTAATCATTCTCTGCCTCCACTTCAGGTTTAGGGGGATTTCCCTCCATGTAGTCTGCTGCATACTTACAACCTGAATGTGCCAACGCGTCGACAAATGCCCTGAACCAGCCGGGGGTATGTGGCTTCTTGGTGACTGCAGAAATGAGGAGATCCACACCCGCAAGATTACCCTCGGTCCTCACCTTTTGTCTGATCTGTTCCTTTTGGTCGAGGTCGATATAATCTATATAATCCAGAACCCTCTCCACCATAATATGCTCTCGCAACCTCGGCCTATAGTCTTCAATGAGACGCTCGTTTACATTATCGTTATCAGATGCCATTATGACCCACCTAACTGATAACACTGATCAAACTGCTGTCATGCAGGCTGGCTCCAGCGTAGTTAATACGACTGGCAGCAAAACGATGATTCACTGCAGACAGGAAAAATAAACTCTTTCACTTTCGTTTCTCCAAAACTGTCAACAATTAATTTGGCCACTAGATGTCAGTATTGGAACACAGTAGGAAGGTCTCTGCATGTACGCCAAAGACCTGCAAACACTTTCATGTAACTGACTGAGGCATTTACAGCTGTTTTCTATTGTGAAACAGTTAAAGCTGGGGTAGGCAGTTTTCTTTTGGCATCACTGGGCAAAAATGCCATATTAACCGTGCAGCATATTGTAATTCAAGTGGTCTGAGAGCAAACCTCTACTTCAGCCCCCCCTCTTGCCTCTGCTTTCAGGCTTCAGAAAATCTATCCCGTGACGATAGACTTTAGCCAATCACAGGTTATTTCAGAGACGGCGTGTTCGTATTGGCTAAGCTACAAGAGCAGATGTGTGTACACGTCCCTTCAGACGGTGAAAACCTGATTCAGTGGAGGAAAATCCTGCCGAAAATCCTGAAACTTGTGATAAATTTCCAACACCTCCTTTGCGTACAGCGGTGTATAGTACAAAACAACACGTCCCGGCTCCACACGGAGCTTCAGGCTCATTACATTCAATGCCATGGTGCTCGTAATGACGAGTGGCAAAGAGGCATGATGACAAACAGTGGGGAATAACTTTTGACGGGGGACAGTGGTGAGTGTGTGTGTGGTGTACTAGCCTCTTTTCCCGTTGCTGGACGGCGTTGCAGCTGCCTCTGAAGCCTGGGGCGCTCTGCTCTGCGGCCGCGAAGCACTGGAGGGGCGTCTTTGAGAAAACAAGTCACGGCGGGAGGGACCGCGGTCTCGGTGAGGCTCACGCCGTGGAGAGCGAGCCCTACGAGGGATACAGTTTTACTGGGGAACCGACTCCTTCTGCTGCCAGTGGAAGTTGTGGGTTTGGTGGGAGGGGCATAGCGGAGTGATACAAGGCATCAGAGAGAGAGGCGGAAGGTTTTGCCTAGGTTGCACAGATTCTGCCTACCCCAGCTTTAAGACAAATGTTTCTAATATTCTAACAGTGAGCTATAAGGACTATTGTTACTACTCAGCTGTTAATACATTTGTGTATCTTTCCCTGTATCAATATAATATTATTATAACATTTACATTTAGTTGTGTACACTCACACAGGTGTTTTCAATTGTGGCTGAGTAGACCTCTTCTCAGTGTTACACATGCAAGAATGATGCGATGCTCACTCTGGTGCGACACATTTAATTTCTGTTGAAAATATGAAAATACAGTGCAGGTCAGAAGCGCTCTCTGTTGCGTGCATACTGGAACTCAGTCATCACGTACTGACGGCTTCTACTACTCTACTGGCGTTAGCTACTGACGCTGTAGTATAATGCATAGAGCGCCATCTACTGACCATGTTGTGATTAGCAGGAGTAAAATAACCACATCCCAGTGAAAGACCGGGCCAGAATAATACAGATACTGTAAGTGACAATGTAAACTATATGTAATTACAAAGTATATGTAATTCCAAGCATAGATCTGCCTACATCTAATCAGCCAGAGTAATTAAAAACACGTGTTAGTTGCCTTTTTTCTTTTTTTTTTTTTTTGCAGATCAAGACATACCTGTAAGACTAACTAAAAAGTCATGAAAAATGATATATTGCTATGGACACCCAGAAACGTAAGGCAGTAGTCAGACATGGATTACGGTTAATTTATCAATAATTTAAGACTATGAACGGCAGAAAAACACCGCTTTTCATCCTTATTGTAAGTATGTTTTTCTGCAAATATATCGGAGTAAAATTTTCAGTGCAAGTGTTTTCTGATTGTGGTTTTGCCACTAGGATCCCAATCCTCCTTTCACCACTGCTTAGTACTAACTGAAAGCCTAGTTCTGTTTTTCCTAATGTAACAATCAAGAACATATTTCCCAGCCAATTCTATACATAAACACCTAAAATCTAAGTATAAAATATACACATAGCCTAATTTATATCCCCTTTTCTTTACATGAGTATCCCACATTATTCTCTCAATCCACACTACAGTATAGTTTCATTCTAGTGGTGGTGGTGGTGGAGATTATTGTGAAGTTAGCAGAACAGCTAAAACATTTTGGGCTCCCTGACAACAGCTCATCCCTCTAAACCCACCCAACAACTCTTCTGCTACTAAAGCCAGCAACAAAGTATGTACATTGCAATAATCCCTGGCCTTTCATTGTCTGTTCATCCCGAGCCCCCTGGATAATTCATGGCATTATGTCTCTCTTTTTCCGTACATACTGTAGAAGTATTACATATAACAGTATGTTCATTGTAAATACACCTATATGGACTAAAAAAAAGGGAAATCCAGTGACACAACTAATAAGTGTGTTTTCATTTATTGCTCCCACAGCTTCAAAACAAACATATGTACTACTGTTTTGCTAAAGAGTTTCTCATATGATTTACTCAGTAAAAAAAAATACATTTTTTTGTTTTCATCTGGCAATATGATGTATTTATTTTCTAACAATTGTCTAACAACATTTTAACTTTAATGTACATTGCCAACAAAAATAGTACAGGGGAACGATATGATCTGTTGATGTTATGGTTAGTTATACATGAAGATGCTGACTTAGCATTTGGATTGGTTGTATAGGCACAAGACCCTCTCTGGGGCCTGTTTATGCGCAAGTACTAACTTTCCATGTGCCCCACCCCCCAACACACGCTCTATATGCATCCTAAAAGAGACAAGTATGCTGACATCATTTTATATTGTAATGTGCTACTTTGGGCTCATACTGTAAGCAGTGCAAAACAGTACATATATAGATATAAAACACATGCACTGCCTTGTAGAAATACCTACATCATACTTGTTTGTCGGAGGCCTAGCTCTGGGATAACAGCAGAATACTCTTAAATCTGCATGTTACAATATCTGCCCGGACAAGCATGTATGGTGTGTTCTGTTGGCTTAACGTTGTACAGTAGGTGCACGTCAGTGACCGCAGTAATAATGCACATTGTTTAAAGAAGAAAACTACAGTATACTTGATACTGTACTGTATATTGCAGTGCAATTGTCCATAACCCCTGAGTCATACTTCAGAGAAGACAGGTATATAACTATGGATAAGAAAACTGTTCTCACACCTTTGTGATAATGCTGTATTACACTTATAGCTGCAGAAAATAGTTTGTATTGTTTGTTCCATATGCAGGCTCAGGCCATCTTAGTGGTAGAGTCTGTATATATATATTGCACGCAGGCTTCAGACTTTAACGGGCTCTAACAGCAACGACCAGGTTCATCAGTGACTGTTGAGGGTATATCAGGCAAGATCTTCTGTCCCAGTGGAGGAAATTCACCGTACGTGTTTCCACCTATGGCTTTGTCAGTGCCTCAGAGTCAGGTGCTATGCAAAGATTTCAGCAACTGGAGGAAGAATGGCAGTGTCATCATTTTCCTATTGTGACAAAATCCCCTCCTCATGCTTTAGGTACTCATACATGTACGATGGCACAAAGCAGTGCAGGGCCCTAGATTTGGCTCACATTCTTGCTTCCAAGTCTCAGGTTGCACTTGCAAACTGCCTGGACAACAAGTCTTTGTCCATCAGCTGCCAGATTGCCTTGGTGACAGCGGTGGGCCACCTCCAGCCAGCATTTACAATCTTTAGTCGCAGGCTCCATCTCTACTTGCCAGTTGCACTGACTGGAGTTTAGGAAGCGGAGTGATCAATTGCATTGCCCGGTCTCTGGGGCAGTGAGTGGTACAGTAGCTGCTCTCTGTTGACACTCAGCTTCTGGAGAGATAACCTTTCCCTCTTTTGACTACAGGCATGAAAGGGTGGGAATAGGCATGACAGGGTTGTTGGCAAATTCCTATCCAAAGAAATGATGGCTGTTAACTTTCCAAAAGGCATTTCACAATTCTATCAGTCGATGGACAAGAATTCTCCTGGCAGATCTCTGTTATGTACAGTGGGGTGACCAATGTGTGTGGCCTTTTACTGCACCTCTCCCTTGCTTTCTGCACAGGAGTACTGGTAGGGAAGGATTGGTGGCTTCCGACTGTCACCTTGTCCGTCAGGTGACATACATTTGTCTTTCTTTTGGCCCGTGAAGAAGAAGTTATGAGACTTTCTGTGTGGCGCTGCTGTCACCTTTACCTTCGGCTGGACCAGAATGGACAGGTTTTTGGTCTCTCCCTGGATCCTTGCCAAGCATACTCAGCACCCAAAGGTACCTTACTGGGGATGTTGAGGAGCACTTCCTGGTTTGTTTGGCCATCATCCATCTGCTGTACAGGTTCCCAAACACCCCTATTATCTGGGTGTTTGGGAACCAGTCTTATCCCAGTCCTGCAGCTGACACCAGGAAGAAACCCACGTGATGTGATACACTGATGCCTGGAGTGCTGGACATTAGGACCCGTCTAGTGTGAGGTAGGTCAGTCTGCAAGTAATGATGGAGGAAGGGACACATCTCTCTGATGGTCAAGGTTATCAGGTCTTTTTCCTGGGTCCACAGAATGAAGTTGTGAATGTTGTTACGCTGGTGCACTGGTGCTTGTGAGACCTGA
This sequence comes from Macquaria australasica, assembly GCA_005408345.1. NCBI lineage: Eukaryota > Metazoa > Chordata > Actinopteri > Centrarchiformes > Percichthyidae > Macquaria > Macquaria australasica. The sequence goes on along the minus strand of SEMN01000053.1, from coordinate 203,198 downwards.
TTTGCAAACAGTAGGACAGATGTTGTGTTCATTATGGCTAGCCTTGTGGCCCACTCAGACCAACCCACTGTGACCAGTTGTGTGCAACAGAGTCACGAGAAGGGGCACAGAGCCCATTAGAGTGCAAAGCCTGGGTGAAACAGAAAGTTAGGTGTTGTATTGCTAGTTCTATCACAACCAGATAAAGCCCTTTAACCAGCATCCCTGTCAATAAAGTAGAATGTAGTTAAGAAGCTGTAGACTTAGTGGATGAGGCTGTCCTCCTATAGGGCCTCTGTGCGGTTGAAAAGGTTCATCCTGATTAGTTGGGCATCTACATGTAACTTTTGAGTGTGTGAATCTGTGAAGATGAGTGAGAGTCCATCAGAGGGCCTCTGTGTTGATAGAACTACTGTTATAATATTTAACCATTGTTACAACCATTATTACACTGATAACTGCAGAAAACAGTTTAACACACTGTTAACTGCAACAGTATTTTATCCACATGCATAATGAAAAAAAACATCTTACTTCTATTACCAAGCCATTGCAAATTAACAATAAAGATGTCTGTGCCAGCATGCTGATAAAAAAGCGGCTACTTAGTAATTACAGCATTACAACCCAGATATTAGAACACTATGCCACTGGAAGGTTTATGGCCTTGGAAACTCGGGGTCTGAGACAGGTCTGTGGAGTCCAGTGGTGTTGAGGTTGGAGTCAGAAGGGGCTGGGGAAGAAGAGGAGGAGGAGGTGGAAGAGGCTTCAGTAGGAAGAAGGATCAATGCAGACTGTTGATGCCCTGTGATCTCTTGCTGCTGCTGCTGCTGCTGTTGTTGTTGTTGTTGCGGCTCTGTATGTCTTTGTACAAGCAATGTTGTAAGGCTGTCCTCGATGGGTGCATTCACGTTGGCCAAGCTCGACAGAGAGTCTTTGGATTCCTGAATGGCCTTCTCCAGTTTGAGGTTCGGGGCCTAAGAAGAAGAGTGGCAGAATGTATACAATTTAGTTGGCCGCATTGGTGTAAATGGACCTGCATTCACTCTAAAACTGAATCAGGTTTATTCATCTATCATTTTGTATTCGTTCATTATTTTGTTATAACTTGGTAACCTATTTTTGGTAAAAGCAATTTTTGTAATATTAAAAAAAAAACGTTAATACACACTACTGTATGTAAAAATTAAGTTTAATTGTACAAAAAAATGAAGCTAAGCCACAACATCTCAACATACTAAAAACCTTACTACTTGTTTTAGCCTGTATTGACTCCCATATGGGTGAGGTTTACATCATCCAGACAATTCAGATGGTGACAGTGGCTCAGATTATTCCCTGTGGCTGTCCAGACTTTCTGACAAACACTGTGGCAGACAAATCAATCAATCAAAACATTCAACAGTAACAGTGTGAAGCAGGTGGAAGCAAAGCATTATGAAACAGTGGGAGCTTGTCGGATTATAGAGACTGCCTCATTGTCTCCTTGAACATCACTGATGACTTGGTGAGAATGTGATTGGTGATTGTAAAAGCCAGCTGATGCTCGACTTCGTTGCTCTGCCAGAAATAATGCGATGCTTAAAAAACAGCCTCTACCTCCTAAAACCTCCTTACTTGAGTTCCTGTGTGGCTGAAGAAATGGCTTGCAGTAAGAGCAACTGGCTGAACCTTCACGGCAGGTCTGTGATAGTCTGGACTGGCAGTCACAGTGCTGTAGGCTGGAGGTCCCAGTGTTGGCTGTCTTTGCAGCAGCTGCAGGATGGTGTGAATATCTGACATCAGCTGAGACTCCAGCCTCAAAAAGAACAGGAAAAAAAAAAACAGAGTAAGAAAGCCAGCCAGACAGATAATCACAGACAAGAGGCGATGAATGCATAATTCTGACAAGTCTGATCATGTAATGGCTGAAAACACACTCAGCTGTACTTCACTGAGCACTAGATGGAGCTTGTGCTCCTCAGTGGACAAATGAAGAGACGCTTAAGGCGTGGAAACACATTATGCCAGTAGCCGAAAGACGCTGCTCCTGCTAGGAGTGATAATGAGCTTTGTGTGGGAGGTGTGAATTCAGCATTTACTGTGGAAATGACTGCATCACGCTCATTTGGTCAATCTAATTATGAGTAGATTTCATCCAAACTCTATATTTAGGGCATCAGCCAAAATTGGGTAATGCTGAATAACCTTTAAATTACCTGTATTCCTTCTAATATGCATAGAGATTGTCAAATGTGTTATGTTCCTGGTTTGCTGTGCTGCTCTATTATAGTGAGGCAGCATTTGTTTACTAGGTTATGACTGATAAGGGATGAAGTAAAAGCAGCCACACAGTAGACATTCATTTCAGGTGCAGCAAACAGAACTTTTCTTGGATATATATATGGGTTTGTTGAAGAGAATGCTACACCAACATTTTTCCCCCCTTTCATATCCTTTCAGACTAGTCAAAGCCAAAAAAACAGACAAAATGACAGAGAAGTGCTGCTCATCCTGCAGCCAGGAAGCATTAGGGAAAAAACAAGGTCAGGTAGAGTGCAGTGGATAAAATGTCTTATTTGTGCTAAATAAAATGAGCCATCCCGGTATTTCAGGCACCCTGATGCTGTCTCTCATTCTCTGTGATAACTCCAGCTAAAAATACCACCTGCTGTTCATTTGTGTGTCTATTTCAGGTGGCCTGCTGGCTGCAGGTGTGTTGTTAAAACTCTGGCCAATGTGGTTCTCCGCTACAGAAAATAATGAGACTAAAATGCAATGTATTCGTCCTGGAAAGCTAGTTTACTTGCATATTTAGTGTTAAATCACAGTGAGTATAGCTAGCGAGGGGCTCAACATGTTTCAGACATACTTCGTTCTCAGTCATCAGTTTTAGATTCTGAGCACTGCTTCGCAAAATCGTACAAACATTTTATACCAATCCTTTCTCAAGTTTGATATGTTCCGGTTCTACAGTGGTACATCCTGCTTCCAGTAGATCCAACCTCCCACTCTGAGTCCGACAACAGCTTCTGCCAGCTAGTTGCCTTCCTCCACCTACTCATGTACAGTACATTGGCAATTGAATGACACATTGCCTGTAGCTTTACTTTTAGCAGTGTGGGAGGTGACAACTTAAAAAAATAAAGCATTCCAAAAATTATTAAATCACCAACTGAAAATGTAATGGTAGGATAATTAATAAGAATAATCACAAATGTAATTATGTTACTTCCTCATAATACGACCAAAAACTATAAAAATGCTGACCATTACCATTTGATTTGATTTGTAACGGTCCGGGAGCACGGCCAAAATGCGTGCTGCTTTTACTGTGTGGACAGTGCAGACACGGTGATGGACACATGTAGCTAATGTTGTTACTCAGCTATTTTACAGTAATAGAAGACATGAACTGAAAATAAGTCTCACTGAGTTCCTCTAAAAAAAGACTTAAAGCCACTGTGAGCCAAATGTGAAGATTTGCGACTTGGGCGCACCCAGTGGTAGTGTACACTAGCTGCAGGCCTGAGCTCCACAGTAATAGCGTTCTTGTTTAGATTTGGGATAGCTATTTTGGAGAAAGCGAGTGAGTCCATTCAGGTAAAGACAACAAATGCACCATCCACTTCAGTAAAGGAATGACTTTGAGCATAAATGATTTCACCATGTTTTATTTTTAAGAAGTGGAGGATGAAGAATAAACTGTCAAAGTTTCGACTGTTTCAGCCGACTTCCCACTTGCAGGTTACCTTGTCACAGTAGTGGAAGAAGCATTTAGACAATAATAATCTAAAAATACTGTAAGTGCTACACTTATCTTATTTATGCAATATTATCAGCAAAATGTACTTAAAGTGTCCAAAGTAAAAGTACTTGCAGAATGTATAGTTGTTATATTATTGAATTATTATATTATATTATATAGGGCAAGATGGTATCTACCATTATTTGATACAGGTCTGGTAAACTGTTCCACTGTGTCCTAACAGCAAGTGAGTGGACATCAAAGATGAACCCAGTATGCTGCAATTTCAACCAATGCGACTGTCTGACATGAGTTATCAGACTGAAATGATATAGCTATGACCATTGAGATTTAGAACAGTATCACTTTTTTCATGCATTGGTTTATAAACTGCTAAAATTCATAGTTTATGACATTTAAATGAGGATCAACCATCTGTGTGCTGACTGTAAAAATATGTACCTGTTCAAGTGCTCTTGAAGCTGACCTAAGCGCTGTTCCACCTCTCCATACGTGATTTCGCTGGCAGAATTATCGTCCTCCCTCAGGTCCTGGAACTGTGCTGACTCATCCAGGAAGTCTGTAGGTTTCTTACAGGCCCATTTATCACAGCACAGATCTGGAGAGCCATACCAACACTCATGCTTTACATCCTCACATGTGGGTCAGAACAACGTCATCACGTCATCCCACCCCCCACCACCACCACCACCACTAAAATAGAATGTAATTAATCTCTACAGGAAAGCTGCGTGTAGGTTCCTTGTTGTAATTTATCAAGCCCTTGTACTGGGAGAATTGTTAATGCAATGTTTTCCAGTAGCAAACTAACCCTGTTGTTATCTCTGCTGGGCACCTGTTAGTATTCAGCGTGCTGTCCATTGATATGTGTTGAGCCTCTTTTGTGATTTTAAACACAGAGATGGTTAGTTCTGTGATGACACTATCTGGTGCAGCAGTCTGTGCAGCGCCGTTTAGATATGAGGATCTTTGTGTGTGCCTTTACCATGGATGGCACTTACCTTTGCCCCCATGCAGCCTTCTTTTCTGCATCCTCCCAGCAGTAGAGATTAACAATTAAAGCTCATTTTTCCCCATATCCCAAACAGTCTGTTTTGTACTACTTGGCTTGTCAGTCTTGTCAGTGGGATGTGCTATGCCCATACAAAATCCTGCGATTTCTATACCAGGCTTTCGTAGTCATTTTAGATCTCTGAGCCAGACTCCTCAGAGAAAAGAAAGGAGACTATACATTTGGACTTTCCACTTCCTGTATTCTGTTTCTGTTAAATCGGAGCGACTGAGGTTGCAGATTGATGTGAAGCATACTAGTTTACTAAGAGACGCTATTCATTATTGCAAATGTTTGTCTTTAAAGCTTGGCCCGCTGATACAGGTGTGAATATTGGACACCTGGAACTCCCACAACAAATAGCTCAGAAATTACAGTGTTTCTGAGAGTTGAATCACATCTCTCTTACATGTATGCCTGCGTCATAGTCGTGTCGCTATTGTATAAAAATAGGACATGTACGAGGGTGGACATAAAAATTTGAACAGCAGTAAAATATGATGCTATGCATTGAAATAGCCATGCAATAAAACTACCTTTGTGAAGCTTGTAATGTTTGGCGTTTCTTGGCTGTGTACAATAATTGGATGATGATCATAAAAAATTTCCCCGCTGTGGGACAATTAAAGGCTTATCTTATCTTATCTTATTAAGCTTGTTGTGATTCAACTCAACTGTTGCATTTTCCCCCATTGTTCTCCCTAATTTGGAATGGCTAATGTCCCAGTACTGCGGCCCTTGTCATTCCTAATGCTGTGTTCAGACCAACATTAGCACTACGCGAAAAATCAGCCTTCTCATTCATTTCAGTGAGACCACTTCGTTGGCTAATCAAATATATGCAAGTGCACATTTCTGGTTGATTACTTAGTAATGTGAACAGTGTAATTCTAACAATTGCATTGTTGAGACAGAGATTAAAATATCTGTCCCTGTGATAACTGTCCAGAGTTGTGAAATCCTGTCTTTTAGTATTATAAACTGCTCTGCTTTGGTATATGATAAGCCTTTCGACTCATGGATCTATTACTCTAGCCTCTCTCAACCCTGTCCACACATTTACTTTAACCATCCATTGCGGCAACAAGGACATGATCCCGCACTGGCTTCCCACTGCCACCTGGGGAAGCCAGTTTCTGCCCTGCACCACCCTTGCAACACTTCTTTAAGAGTTATTGTGAAAATAATAAATATTATGTTCAAATAATACTTATAATTCATCAGTAAAACTAAATATATTACCTTCAAAAGATGGTCTTCTCTCCAAGCTGTCTTTGACATGAAGATTTGAGTCCAGGACTACAGGATTGGGTGGAGGGGGACCCAGGACTTCTGAACATCTCTTTAGGCACAAGTTAGACTCTCTCTCCCTCCCCGAGTCTTTCACCACTTCCTTGTTTTCACCTGCAGAACAGCAATCAACAGGAGTCAGTGGAATAGCACTGACTGTACTGTACTGTATTCCATATAGAATACATGTTCTCAGGGAGCTTCCACTCAGTGAACAATAACAAAGAACACATTTCCACCACAAAGCAAGCTGAAAGAGGCTGTACTGGACCCGTGCAGATTAGTTTCTACTTACCTTCAGATAGTTCTGGTGTGAAGGAGATCCTTCTTTTAATGCTCTTAGTGCCCTCGCCATCTGAATCACAGCCTTGGGAGCTTGAGGGCTGCAACAATGTGAGCATTAGAATCTGTTCATTCATACAATTAGTGGTCAATATTTATTAATGTTGAATTGCTAGAAGATTAACGCAATCTAATATAAATTTAAGTATCAGTGCAAATGTTCATAGTCATGTCATTGTGAATACTTGTTACAGCATCAGTTTAACATGTCGGTCCCACAACACCAGCGTAATATCGTCTACCTTTGCAGACTCATCTCTGAGGTTGAAGGTAAGCTCCAGGTTATTGAAGAAGCTGTCAGCAAACTCTGGGTACATATCTAGCACCTCCAGCAGATCTTCTCTCTGAATGGTGCTCAGGTCACAGTAACTCAGAGCTCGCACATCAGCATTGGACTTTCCAGGCTTGGCCAACAGATGGATCATTTCTCCAAAGATGTCATTTTTTCCTGGTATCAACACACACAGAGACAATAAATCTTCTCGAAAGGTTCACTGGGAGAGGGAAAAATCTCAACTTTACCTGCAATGACTTCTACAAGTAGTTCTGCTCGTTACAGAGATTCATTTGTGTCGTGTTTTCCATAGGGACTTATCACGCTATTCCTCAGGCTCTCACCAAAGGGCACCAGACGTGTTTGTTTTTGTGGATATTAAAAATCAAACAGCCTTCCCTCTCTGTGTGGATGTTCTCCCAAGGCCTCTGCACTAGTTGTCTTTCTATCTTTGATCCATTATTTACGCTGAGGAATAACTGCTAACTCAAAGCAACTTTGATGTGCAGGGAAAGGAGGATTTGATTGTGATTGACACACTTGTGTACTTAAAAGGAAAAATTCATGTTGATAATGGCTATCGCATAATGAAGCCAGTTCTTCAGCAAACTTCTAGGAAGTAATTAAATCTACCGTAGGCTTAGTTTTCAAACTGGGGAATAAAAGAGTTTCCTCTGCTGAAATAAGGGTCCATTTTGCAAAGGACTAGAGGTCTGGTTTAAAGGCCATGATGAAAAATCCCTTTGTTCGTCCCGGGATTCACTAAATGCCACCGCTGTAAGCAGGGGTTCAGGAGAAAGAGATATGATATGTTGGCTGCCAGTGTGCCTTTCACAGCATGCACCAGATACCTTTCTACCACAGAGGACAGCCTCACACAGAGTGGTGTAGCTCTCCCCCACATACAGCTCTCAGGACAGTGATCTAGATAGTCATTACCCTAGATGGCGGTGTAAGGGACTAATTCCTTACCTGTGGAACAATGCTAGCAGCCTTGTTGGACTCGGTATCATTACAAGAGGAAATTGCTTTCGCACTATCGGCTGACCACTACCTTGTTAGAGGCTGGGACAGTTTGGTAGGTGATAACACACTAAGTGACATACGAGTCAATTCGAGCAAAATGGTGCTGATGGAGCATTATGTGTGTATCAAATTTTCAGTATATGGGCTGATCTAAGAGATCAGTGACTTTTCCTGTGTGTTTGTTAATAATGGGTTTTGTGTGATGCAGCAGCTTTTGCTAAGCTTAAACCCCATTCTGTCAGGTGCAGCTTTGGAGAGCATTCATCTCATGAATAATGGTAAATTTAATCCAGGCCTGGCATGTAGCACCTGGCTGTGGTTCACCAGTGAAGAAAAAAAATAAATACTCATTATTCTGAGCAGAGTAATGAGTATTCTGTATCACTATATTACTGAGGCAAAATATTATTTCAGATTTAGAGCTGGTAATTGTTTTAGTCAGTCTTTTACAGCCCTTTTTTTGTAATCTCTGTTTTGCAGCTTTAACTCATTTCCCTGTGCTGTCAAGAAAGTGGCAGCTATTTCACCGTGTTCTTTGAAATTGCCAAACAACCTTTCATGGAGCCACTTAATAGAAATGTCAGAGTCTCAAACCTGCCACATGAACAGCCCTATTGCCCAGAGGACAGAACTGGGGGACGGCAGGCACACCTTGCAATTCTTGTCAAAATGTGTGAACATGATGGTGGTTTAGCTGCTGTAATGACTTGAAGATTGTTCACATTATAACAGCTAATTCTTTGATGTGCACACAAGTCCTGCTGAGCTTCCTTGTATGTATTACTGTGTTAAAATAATGTGTGTCCATTGGGAAATTGCTCTGCCTATCCTTTCCTCAGCTTATGACAGCGGCATCTCCACATATTTGAAAATATCAAGCATCCTGGGCAGAGTGGGAGATCAGCTCCATCAATAATTCAAATATTTCAATCAATCAGAACAAACTACATAATTAATACCCCTCACAAAAAGTCAAAGGCAGAAACCCATGTGTGTGTTAAAAAACACATTCTGTGGCTTCTAGCAATGTTCCCACATCCTAAATAGCATACCTCCATTGTCATGCAAAATGTCAACATGGACATTTTAAATCAATTTGTCCAACACAACCATATGCCTCGAATTCACACGTGGATATTAACGTCACCTTTTTGTAAGTGCTTACTGTTTGACTATAACCAAAAAGCAAAATTTAGCATATTGATAGCTCTGACAATAGATTTACTTATGCAAACTCACAAAACCAACACTTAGGTCAGAAGAATATGACTTTGAACCACTTTTTCCCCTTTTCAAGATCAGAATTGACCAAAAGCAGCGGCATAAGGTTTTTGTCTTTGTCTCAACCAGTTTGATGCTGACATTCAACACACAATCAGCTGGGAGATCTTCTATACAACAGGGAGGTGACTTTTACAATTGTTCACACCTCTCTGTGATGGGTGGAGGTTTTGAGTACAATAGAGACTGCTTCTACATCCACAATACTGATGATGGACACTGGCAAACGAAAAGCTATTTTGGATCAAAGGAGATAAAAAACACCCTGGAGTTTCCTCCACCTATAACAATTTCAGCTGCCATAGGACATATATGAAAGTCTTTTATAACAGTAATTTAGCACCCGCCACCCAGGTTGTTCATTATTACACTTCACATAATCAAAAACGGATTGTATTTACCCAGGATGGCTACCACAATGTCATCTTTCAGGATCTCAATAGAGCCGCGGGACAGAAAGTAGAGAGCGGTGAGCACATCACCACTGTGGACCAGAGTGTCTCCAGGAGGGGCATGAGTGGTTTTGAAGTGCATGGCCAAGGCCCTCAGGCAGCCTTTGGTGGCTCCTTCGAACGCTTTGCAGTTGGTAAGAAGATTCCTGTTGAGGTGAAGGCAAATATCCGCCTGCAGGCACTCAGGAAAACCTTTTAACACCTGTGATGCAGATAAAATCCGTGAGTAAAATGCACAAAATATTCGTTTGATATCCTCAAAGAGATGCATTTAGAATGGTTCTGCGACCCGGTGGGAAGCTGTGAGCAGCAAATGTGTTAAGATGAATGTACTTTTACTAAAAGAAGTTGTAATTAAGCTTGACAATAGCACAGTGATAAGGATGTGAGATGACAACAAACATGTTACAGAGACATACACCCATTAAACACAGTCAGATGGATGAATATACTTTGTAAGACAAAGCTAAAATATAACAGGGCAGACACAAAAATAAGACATTCATATGAATTATATTAAGATGCAACAATTGCTGATTTTGTGGGATTTTCATAACAAATGTAGTATGTAAAAATAACTGCCACCTGGATTTATGTAACAGAACCCTGAGCTAAATGCACAGCACAATGTCTGCTCAGTTTTGGCTTCGTCTCTTTTCTTTCTTGAACTGGTAACACATAATATCAGAGTGAGGAGAAAGTGTATTGTGTGATATTGTGTGATTCAAGCAACACAGGAGCATTATCATCATATCATTATATCATTTTTATACCCTAAATCCATTCATTTGTAGGAGCCAAGGATTAAATCCAGACTTTTGATGTATGCATCCACCTTAAAGGAAAGAACTGACTGCATGCATTATTATTTTTACATAACTTGTTAAAGTAGAATAACAGACTTCTCTGACCAGTAACCACATTTATCCCACTCCTTTATAGGGTATAATATTGTTAGAACATTTCATCATTCATCATTCAAGATTCCTGCAAATTAAAATAATTCTTTCAAGCGGGTGGATCCATAAATCACAGCGATGGATGAGGAGCTAATTTATGGGAATGTAATGCTTTTATTACTAAGTACACATTTAATCTTGGGTTATTGCCTTAAATGCCTTTCTGAAATTGATCGGAAATTGAAAAGGGACTTTCTAAAGTAATAAATGAGTAGAACATGAATACAGTTTTGATAAGGAATCTAGGTTTTTGACGGCAAAAATGTTTTACTAATACAATCATTGCAAATAAAACTTCAGTCCAGCAATATTTAGTTTAGTTCCATTTTCAGTGCATGCTAGTAGTTTTACACTCAGATGCTTGGCTCTAAAATATGATTACTTTGCTTTATGATATGAAACAATGCTATAACAATGAGATGAATTCACACAGAAATCATGCGTAAGTGATGGAAATTTCTAATAATGAATGGGGTTGTTACACAGTTATGAAACAGATGCATTTAGCCATGAAAATGACAAAGAAATAAAAATTTGTACCTCCTGCTCTTACCGATGTGGAGATGTTAATCCACATGAGAGGCAGACGAGAAAGAAAGCTCTTTTTAGAATCTTGCATATGCAGTATTTCTATGATCATTCAACAGCAGCATATCCTATCCAGCGTGGTGATCCTTTTTATTTACCGTGTTCATATCAATGCCGTTGGTGTATGCCCAGGAGTGTTGGAAGTACTCCTCCAGTCTCTGCCTCAGTGGGTTGGGAATCTGGTGAAAGCGTATGAACTCTTTGACCCGTAACATTTGAGCATGATAGCGGGCCGTACCCGAGTACAACCGCTGGATGATGGCAGAGACGTTCCCAAAAATACTGGCATACATGAGGGCTGAAAAACAGACAAAGATCAATAAATGAGGTGTGTTACATTCTACAGACCGCTTTGCATTAACTTGAATTAATGTGAACAAACGCTGCTATAAACACGGCTAATCTGTTGTCTAGGATCTGATCAAAAGAAGTTTATGCCTTAAAACATTTCAAGGGCTGTGCCAGATAAAAGCAGAATAAAAGTTACGCTAAAAGAAAATAAAAAGACCATAACATACTCACAGCCAATCAACATGACACAGATGGAAAAGATCTTCTCTGAGTTGGTGTTTGGGGAAACATTCCCAAAGCCCACACTGGTCAGACTGCTGAAGGTGAAGTACAGTGCTGTGACATACTTGTCCTTGATAGAGGGACCAGAGCTAGGATCACTGTAGTTGTATCTCTTTCCTATGGACACGCCCAGATTATCTAGCCAGCCAATCTTGTGCTCCAAGTAGGGCTTCTCCACATTGCCAATGGCGTACCATATACATGCTAGCCAGTGGGCAATGAGGGCGAAGATGCACATGAGCAGCATAAGGACTGCAGCACCATACTCAGAGTAGCGGTCCAGCTTCCTGGCTACACGCACCAATCGCAGGAGCCTAGCTGTCTTCAATAGGCCAATCAGAGTGGTCGTCTAAACAAAATGTACAGTAGGGCATTTTATTAGTAATAGCAGCTGTAGTTTGAATGTTAATATGACACACTAACAATCTTTTGCAGTATTATAATACAATAACATGTATCACATTTCAGTATTGGACATTTCATTTATCATGCAATTCTCTGATCAAGAAATAATCTCATTTGTTGCAAATCTACCACAGCCATGTGCTCTGACATGTTCTCGTTGTTAACAACAAATCTAAAGTTGTGACAAATCACTTCACAAACTGAGGTAATGAGTTTCCTTAACAGTGAAAAAAGCCAAAGACTCTATTGTGGCAGCTCCACACAGTTCTTTGGTCAAAGGCAAATGTACACAGACGTGAAGACACCACAGATAAATCCTCATTTATTCAACACTGAACAGGCAGTAACTCTCACTCAGTGGGTCCCTGGGAGTTTGTTTGTGCTTCTGTGCCATCCAGAAAGGTTTTAGCAACACTAACCACTATTCCCATTAGCACGGTCATTTATCTACCTGACAATTACTGAGTGACCTTTGAAAATGAAGTTAATGTCTGCACACGAGAGATGCTCTCCTTCCTACCCACACAGTTAGCATTGCATTTAATCTTGATTTTCTTAAGACAAATGAAAAACAAAACCTGCCTGACATTTCCCTCATTCAGTTTCTTTACTGAATGAAGTTAAAGATGTTTAAATGATGGTTTCACAATTTTTAAATCCAGACATTATTAAGCATTGCCATTAATAATTGTGCACAGCGCAATCACACTAGTGGGTTTATTTTGGAGAGACTAACATCTCCACAAAAGTTTCTAGCTGGGTTTACAGTAAACAAATTCAAGTGGGACAGTCGTTTAGGTCTTCCAAATCTTTACATGTTCTTTCAAAAATGCTCCACAAACCATTTTATTTGTTCAGCTATTAACCCTATATCTCTTGGTTACAGTGGTACCATAAGACAGTCAATAAAAGAGTAAATAAAACCTGATAGAAAGCATGGTTTGCAACCTTTTTTACTTTTTAGTTTACAACAAAAATTATTGGGTTTGAGTCCACTGTTCAACTGTGTAGGATTTGCATATTGGAAAGTCTAAGATCCTTTTGTCTGAATTTAAAGACCCACAGTGACATAAATGTGAGGTATATGTGCACATATAATAGCAGGGTTTGATGGAAAATCTATATTTTGTGTGCTTCTGAACTGATCATAATATAGGCCTGTTTTACTGCTGGGTCATCTAACAACACCAGAAAAAAAAAAACATATTAGAAAACCCAAACGTGAAATATTATAACAAAAACAAAACATTACATTTGGTCTTTAAAATCTCATATCAGTTAAAACCTACAAGCACACTGCACTCTACAAGCTAATGAAAGTTCAATTAAGTCTTAACTGTACCTGCACAAGCAACTGCGTAACACAGCTGCTCAGCACTACAACAACACCCCCCACCCCGTTCCTCTCAAATGAGAACAACATTTAGGGGGTTCAAGTTGGGACAAAGCACTCAGTGTCTTTTCCAGCATACTCACAGTCAAACAGCTTGACGTAAAGCTTTTGTTTTTCTATTTATATAATAATTATTATTATTAACAAAAAAATGCATGGCGCCAATTTTGCATAATGCCTCTCGCAGTATGTTCAATCTTGTGGAAAGACTAAGTTGTTTTGAAAGCAACAAGACATTGATTGAAATCTATTTCAAATACATTCAATGCTCTAATCAAAAGGTTCACTTAAGCGCTTGTAGGTTAAAACCGTCTTATTAAGCTGCTAAATTAAATGAGCCTTGTGAAAACCATCTGCCATCTGTCTCAGTTGCTTTTATTTTCTGAATGAGAATGCGGCTGAGCGGGACTTTGGTGTGTACAGTCTGAAAATTGTAAACACCAAGCTAGAAAGCTATAAATGCAAGCAGCGTATCAGCATGTTATCCCAGAATGGGATAACAGGAAACGACTAGTTTTCACCCTCCAGTTAATTTTTTAAATGAAAATACATAGTATTGTCAAATAGTTATGGTTTGCATAGATTCCCTTGAGGCAAAAGATAATATGTTTTACAACTTATTGTGCAAATTTGCCAGGACACTTTCGTGATTTGTTTGCTGAACTGTCTTCTGAGAGAAACAAACGTCCATTTTCTTTTTGATTTGTTGTCATTCACTGAACTGACTCAGCAGGAGCAGCACAGCAACAGCAGTGGTGGAAAAGATGATTATGGTTTATAATCAGGAGCTTTTCTGGTGTAATGGAGTGCCTACAAAGCACGATAAAGCACTGAAGTGGATCCAGAGCCTGAGGGGACATATCCTACCAACAAACAAGCCAGCAGGCCTGGCAGCCAGCCTGCCAATGACCATCTCACATCTGCATGTAAGCTGTGCACACAGCCCTGTTGGCCTGCTCCTCACATAAATGCATCATTGATTGCCATTTGGTAAGCCATTAATCCGTGTAAATGGATTCTAGAATGAGTACCATTCAAAAAAAAGAGGGGAAAAAAAGAAAAAAAAAGACATGCAATTTAAAGTAATCCTTTCAGAGCCAAGACAGAAAGATTCAGGCTTTAAGTAGTGGCCCAGGGGCACAAGTCTGGACTTAGTAAATGGATAACAGTAAAAGCATGGCCGGGTTGATCTGTAGTAAAGCTCCCTGGGAGAGAAAAAAAAACAGGTAAAAAATATATGCATTAAAGATGACGTACCTCATCTGATCCTGAGCCAAAGATAAGAAGGTCAAAGGGGATTGCTGCCACCATGTCTATAAGAAACCAGCCTTTAAAGTAATGGATTGCTATCTTAGCTGGATCACTGACCACCTCCTCGTTCTGGTTTACGTAAGTGGTCCTGAAGTTTATGAGAATGTCAATGATGAACATGATGTCCACAATTAAATCCACTACATTTAGAGGGTTGCAGGAGTATCCACATTCACGCCTCTTCTGCTCCCCTTGGTCATTGAGAAGAAAAGCAGCAGAGTAGGGAGTGAGAATTGCCGTGTAGATGACCAGCAGCAGGATCAGCCAGTCCCACACAGCCTTGAAGGGGCTGTAGTGGAGGATGGTGAACTTGTCAATGCGGGCTGTCTGGAGTTTGTACTCTGGTAGCACATCAGCTCCGAGTGACAGGACCTGGAGGAGAGGTGAGAGAGGGTCAGAACAGTAAGGGAAACTCCATGACTACGCCACTCCACTTGTCAGAAAATGTAATTTAATTGTAATGTGGGTCAAACTTTATTTTCACCTGTCTAAATTGATGCTGAAAGTGTTTCTCTTTGTGGTACAAAAAAAACCAATCTGTTTGTTGATCATCCTTTTGACAGTTTGATCAAAGACTTCATGTACTTCATTCTTATAATAATAATTATTGCTGAAGCCCACCAGGTAATTCAGACAGCTCACAGACTTCAAGGACTGATTTGACAGCAGCTGTAACGTAAGTGCTCTGCAGTCAAACAGTATTAGGTAAAGGCAGCCACTCTAGTATGACAAGTAGATTGCCTATGTCCTGGCACCATGAATCATGTGACTGCCACTGACTTGTTCCACATTTACAGGAGGTACATTCTGTACTCTTGGTGCAAACTATAAACCAGAGGATAAAGTGGAGAAAGGCTGTATAAATGTGTGCTGACAGATATTTTTATACATATATTTTGGTAAGCAAACATTTGTTTTTATTTCCCCATGTGAAAGAACTCTGACTGGGTGGTAAATTATTCAGTGTGCTCAGAAAGGCCAAGCTGTCCCCTGTTTTTGGCTTAATAAGCAGTGGCAGACAAAGAGAGAGGGCTCTCTCATGGCAGAAAATAGTGCCAGAGTGAGGATGAGGGCGGCAGGTCTTTCTTTTCATTTCATACATTCCCCTATCTTCAATACATGAATTATAGATTTCCCCATGCTAGCAGTTGATGTAGTGGAAGTAGATGCAGTGTTAACATCGCAGCGGTGTCTCCAAACTCCAAACTAAAGTCAGCAGGGAGGGAGAGCGTTTAATCATGATGATGGTTTGGCTTCATTTATGAATTAGAATCCTCTGTTGAAAGAAGTTTAAATATAAGGTTTCTGGGCCTCTATTGTGCTTGGTTGTTGCTAACATTTCCCCGGAATTAGTAGCAGTATTGTTTTTCTCCTTTAGTGTGACAAACAGTTTTCAAATTTGCTGTGCATGGCTATTTTTACCCAGAGAATGAAAAAAAAAAAGAAGTTATTTGTCAGTATGATTCAAGTTATCCCAAAAATATAAGCCCATGTATTTTGGCTTTCTTTTTAATGTAATCAGATGAAACAAACGTAGGTATTCATTAATCAAAATTGCGACAAATGCCTGCACTCCTAGCTGTCCTTGGCAAGCTGGCATCAGCTGTGCTGCTAGTCTTGTCAGAGGGAATTCTGCCACCAGATAGCCCTTGTTTCAGCCATATGACAGGGATTATTGGTCCTGCTGCACTGTCCTTGAACAAGAAACTGAATCCCTGCTGAATTCCTGCAGAAGTGTTAAGAACCTGCATTTGGGTTTGCAATTAGAAAGATCAATTTTTTTTCTGAGGGATTAGTGAAATGTCCTTTCTCTCCCTTTCTGAAACACATACCCGTAGCTGATGTTGAATTTTACCTTTTTTTTCTCAACACCATCCCCACTTTCTCTGCCATAAAAATGCCCAATTATCCTTCACTCTTGTCCTTGATGTCACTGCTCCAGTGACAGTGTTACCTCCGTGAACCATGGGATCACTAGCTGCTTTTTTTCCACCTGCCAGCAAGAAATTTCACTGGCAGGGTGAAACAGTCTGTGTATCATACAATCCCACAACCCTCCTTGGCGCCCCAACCACTGACTACAGTAGGGTTCACTAGTGCAGTGACAAAGACATTATCCTTCTGTCAGCTTCCCTCCAACAAACACCACCAATTGTGTTCTTTGACATACAGAACCAAGGATTTTTGAGAATTGAACCCCAGGTCTTGTGATGGTGACTGACAGTGTTGCCTCTGTGCCACCTATGGGAGTATGTATTTCAAATAGCAAAAACTTGGCTCATATGGTTCAAAAGATACTGCAATATCAAACAAACTTCCCGACTCACCTGTGTGACTTTTTCCGTGACATTGTGAGTTCTGTCTTTGACCTTTGGTGCTATGATGGTTGTCTCAGATGTTGGCGGAGAATGAGTCTTCTTATCAGTCCCCTCAGAGAAGTTGAGTGCAATCAGAGGGATCTTGCTGATGGTGCTGTACTTGTTGATGTTAGAATCAGAGGTAGAGCCAAGCAGGCTGGACTTCACGTGATTAAAAGGGCCTGGTGGTTTAGAACACACAGCAGTCACATTAGTACCCTCGGTAAACTTTTCTTATCTTGGCTAACTTCACTATATTCTGTAAGATTGGCCATTACTCTTACACATTATTTCACATTTATTCATTGATAGGAGTTGAAATTATACAGTAACAACCCACGTTGCAATTCCAGTCAATATTTAAATGGAAGAATGATATCAGTTTTTGATTTGCAAGCATGGATTTAACAAAGATTAAGGTATGTTTTAGGTATTAGGGTGACATAACAGTGACACATGGTATACTGTAGATGTATTGATGTAGCCAGCTGTATGGTAGCAGCCTACTATACTTACACAGTATCATTGACTAATGTATTCTGGCATCAGTGGATAATGGAGGAGCTACAGGGAATGTTTAGCTACTTTTTCTGCAAATGGGAAATGTACTACAGCTCAGTTGGCTTATGCTGTTGAGAATAAGGTTGGGTACCAAGAACTGTACTTGGCTGTGAATTAGAACCAATTACAAATTAAGAGGAACTGGTGATTCATTTAGAGATATAAGCTTTTAAATTTCACATATTAAAAGCAAAGTTTTGATCTAAATCTGTTTTCATGCATCAACGCACATGTATTAACAGTATGGCACATCTCTTGCTAAAATCATTTTATTGGGAATTTAATGTGTGGCAATCTGCAACCTAACACTATGTTGGTATATGGCCAGCTATGCAATTCTTCAGGATTTTCCCACAGATACTGTATGCTTAATGGCTAGCATAGCTTGGAACAATAGCTAGTTGGCAGAGCTACTATGGTATCACATAATGCAAGCATACATTCATGCAGGTTAATTTAAAAGCAATGCTTTGATTAGCATATGATGAGAGCAGATATGAGGTTTATATGATTACATTATATGATTTTATAGACTGCTGATGTGACAAAATCTCTACATTGGTCTAGGTATACAATCATTTCCCATAATTAAGTGCGGTAAGCCCACTCAGCCTATCCATCAAAAGGGGATCTGTGAAGAGCAGTCATGCTGATTGCCTTGCTTGAACGTCATGCTCCAAAACAGCACTGAGCAATGAAATCATGGGCAGAAATACATGATTACCTCTGACATGGCTACCATTGTCTAAAGGCAGCATTTTGTGGACAGAGCAAATGAAGAAGAAACATTTTACTAAACATATACACATTTAAGAAAAGATGATAAGAGCAAAGATAGGAGAAAAGTTAATGAAACAAAAATGGTGTCTCTTGAACATTACTTTTAAAGACCAAATCTGTAATCGGTGTAAATTGCCTTGTTGACTCCAGTGTCATATGGTTGAGTTAACACTGGTCTGCATTCTAATGGAAATTGAATCATAATGTGATGGCTGGGCCAGTGGGGCTGCTGCACATTAATCGTAGATTGGAGCTGTACGCTTTACTTGTAGTACATACCTTCACTATGACGATCCCTGAATAGGCTTTTGGAATTGGAGCTGTAGCCTTCGATTTCATGGACGGATGAGGCTCGCCTCATGCTGTTGATGCTGCCTCTGGGGAAGGTGTTTGACAGGGTGGTGGAGGACTGGTGCGGCTCTGTCTGGTACAGTTTCTCCCAGGGGAGTTTAGGGGATGAATGGTCAAGTGGCTCAGGACCGATGCTAGCCTGGGAAGCGTGGTGACTTGAGCCTATGAGGCCATGCGTGTCATTGGCCTCAATGGGACTGCAGATGCTCTTCGTGGGTGAGGGGAAGTTCTGCAGGGCCACTGAATCCTCATTCTCTTTGGGCGAGTCCACCATCACAGCATCTGGGTCCTCTTGCGGAAGAGATTGCTTGTTGGTATTCATGAGGCTCAAAGCGGCCTGGCGGAAGCGGAAGAATCTACTCCTCCCTAAAAAGTGAGAAAACAATTACGAGAAAGCTTGTTAAGTTTTTAGTGTACAGCACTGAAAAATAAAAATGTCCAAAAAGCATTGAATCATTTTCTTACATAATGAACAATGAAATTCATGGCTGGATAAGATGTTTATTCTGCCTAAAACATATGAGGGAAAATGGAAAAAGAAATAAAAAATGTATATATGTATAAGTGAAAACAGTGGAACCAGCTGAGAACCCGTGGGTATATCAGCTTCCCTTTTCAGCGACAACAGTAATACAAAAAAAGTACATGGAGGCCCAACATTGAGAATGGCAGGTGCTGAAACATGTCCGCTAATAAATAATGAAATGAACACACTTTGGCTCTGGTTTCTCAAGTGTGCAGGCCTGTGCGTACTTTTTTCCAAATTAATCTGTTATAAGATGTCCATACTGTATTTGTCCCCAGGCAAACAGGGCATAGCATTTCTGCAATTTGGGCAAGATTTTGTTGTAACTGAAGCTTCACATCATTCAATTAACAAAACAGCGTTTAGCAGAAAATTCTATGCTCTAATGTTAAACATCTTCCGTGTTAGAAGATCAGTGCACCAAACTAAGAAAATGAAGACAAATCAAAAGAGATTAGGTTTTTCCATATTGCAACATATCTCTATGATAATGGAAAATAGCAGATTGCACAATTTATTTATTATGCCTCATTGATTTGAGACAGGAACCCAATTTTGGTACAGAAGCCACATTTTAGCAAATGTTAACAACCTCTTGGGACAGAGTGAAAGTTTTGGCTCATTAACAATAGAAAGATGGTGAAAGTGAACCCTGCCTCACTCGTGAGGCACCCATCCGTCAGCACCCTCCTTACATAACGTCATTGCCATCTGTTTCCATTCCCTGGCCAAATGTGCTGATGTTACAACCATAGCAGCTTACAATAGAGCCATGACACTCAACAAGTTTCCTGGAGAGGAACCTAATGACATCCTGAGCTGGCAGGAGATGTGGACAACCTTCCTGTCTCTTTTCTGCAGGGTGTCATCTGTACTGACAATGCTCTTGACTGTTGCTCTGGCTGAATTCTTATATAATACCTATATACCATATTTTAGTATGGAAAAGTCTAGCTCAGATGCAGTTTGTTGTTAGAGGGGCTTGTTGTGCAGTGTAAATCACTGTAATACCAATGATCACAACTGAGCCCCTTTATAATGACATCATCACCAGCACATATACAGTATGGCCTAAAAATATATTATTGTACTACGCAGATACATTTTGCATTTTACTATTAAATCTTATAGTACCCATATTCTAGTTATATATTTCACTTTTTCAGTTGGAATAACATTTTGAAATGTAAAGAGTCACAATACTTTTTAATGACATTTAACGGAAAAAAACAACTAAGAGAAGAGCTTTATTTTTAGCCACAGTGGTGGCGTAGCTCTATGGATGACTGTTGGTCTGTTGGTGTGTCAGTTGGTAGGTCTAGACTAAGATATCGCAACAATTATTGGATGGATGGCCATAAACTTTGGTACACACATTCATGTTCCCCTCAGAACTTTGGTGTGGGTTTGGTGTTGTGCTTATATTTGGGTTTATGGTCATTAGAGTGGACAGGTATCTGCCTTAGTGTGTTGCTGGGTTTGAAAAACCCAAGGATGCTGTGTTTATTGAAGATCCTCCTGAGTTTCTTGGACACTCCATCTATGTATAGAATAACTATGTTATTAAATCTGCTCTGCTTCTCTCCTTTGTGTGTTCCTCTGGAGTTTTTACCAGGTCTTGCTGCTAATTTGACAAAAGCCTTTTAAAGCTTTCCTGAAAAAGCTTATCAGCAGCTCACAGCGCTGTCCTGACATTTCTTGAGGTGATTTCAAACAAATTCACACCTTAATTCACGGGACTCTGATGACTCGCACATAACTGTCACGTGATCTTAACAACTCATATGTGGCCTTAATGCCTCTCATGTGACTTTTAAGTGTGAATCTTCCAAAGACTTGGGACTCCCCACTAGTGAGCAGACTGATTGAATCTCTCGGTTTAGTGATGTCTTCAAGAATAAAACAGCAACTCCATTTGCCTATAATTTAGTACTTCTAACAACCCTATTACCTGGATGACTGAGAATGTCTTACAAGGGGGTCTCATGTCTCCAAATACTGAGAGAGACATGTTGACCTATCCTCTGCGAAATACATGTTTATTCTTGTTACTGGGAGGGTTTGCAGCTGAGTGTGAAGGGGGCGAGAATGAGAGTCAGCACCTCCAAGTCCATTGTACTCTGCTGGAAAACGATGGATTGTACCCTCTGAGCAGTGAGCTTGTTGCTGCTTCAAGTGAAGGAGCTGAAGTATCTCGAGGGCCTTGTTCACAAGTGAGGGTAAGATGGAGAGTAAGATTAACAGGACGATCAATGCGACATTAGCAGCGATATGGATGTTGTATCAGACTGTTGTGGTGAGAAAGCGGCTCGATTTTCCCATGAGCTGTGCGTAGTGTTCAAGAGAATGAGATTGCGGATACAAGCAGCCAACATGACTTTCCTTCACAGGGTGTCTGGGCTCACCCTTAGGGATAGGATGAGGAGCTTGAACATCTGGAAAGAGCAAGGATGGAACCTGCTGATCCTTTATATTAATAGAAACTAGCACAGCTGGGCCTCTATTTTGAAAGTTCACTGATGGAGTTTCAGGAAACCCCTGACAAAATTGTAAATGTCAGATTTTCTATATTTACTCTGCAACTTAAATGTGTTTCTACCATGACAGAATGTAGCTAGTTCTTACTGATATGTATAATTAACCCATTCAGGAGTAACTGACTGTAAAAGCATAATTTCTACTGCATGCAGCAGCAATTACATACTTGGAATACAGTCGCTCAGTATGATATTAGAGTTAAATAATTTAAAAAGAGTAAGCATAATGATGAGGACACTTGAATACAATTGAAGTTAAATAAGTTAATTTATTGTTCAATGTATGTTATGAATCCAGTTGTTGATTGAACAGTAAAAAGAAATCTCTGCGCACTGAACAGTATATTTTTCTGCTGAGTAATTTGTAAGTATTGTCTTTGGTTTTGGGCCTTGAAGGCATGTTGAAGTTGCTGAATGGTGTGTTCTAGATGGCAGCTCAGGGGAAAAGGGATTACTCTCTTCCAGGCTCAATATTGTGGTAGTTGACACCTGCAGGCTTATTGCCTGCTGTCAACACGGGATCATAATTAGGCCCCCAATGTCCAAAAATCACTTTTTATAGGCTGCTACTCTAAAATGTCTGGCTGGGCTGTGTGGAAATGTTCTCACTGCATGGTCACTAAAACAAAAATAAAAAAAGGGTATTTCTTTTTTGAAAGCAGTGACGTGTCAAAGTTCTTCCTCTGCCAGTGGGATGGTTCTGTCATTCTGCTTTAAATACATGCATTTTTCATAAACATCTGAAGAAATACTGAATATTGCATGGTATATTGAATATGTGGTGTGGAAACGGACAGTATGAAAGACTAGATGTGCACATAATATAGTCCGATAGCATGCAGCTTCCTTACAAAGCATTACATCAGCATTTGTATTTAAAGCCCCTTTTAAGTTAAGCAGAAGAGCTGTATTGTACCAGATTTAGCTACTTGCTAATTTCCATCTGCAGTCCCTCAGCAGGACCAAGCCACCAAATCAAGCTAAGTATAGCGTAAAATTACACTTTAATGCCCTGGTGTTATCTAAGGGCTGCTCAAAGACAAAGACAGTAAGGTCATACTTTAAGTGTGATGTGTGCATCTAGTCAAGATCTTTCTAATCTAAAGTCACATCATATGTTTATCTGCCCCATCTACCCACAGGTCCCCTCGATGAAGCACTGTCACAAGCAATCAACTCTGATTAACAATGTTAGCAACGGACACAGGCACTCACTCACACATAAGCAGATACACATGCACGCATGCAAGCCCACACTTAAATACACGCATACACACAGTACTGCACAATCCGAATGCCATTGCCTTGGAGGAATTCATGCTGAGTGAAGTGGATAGCTGAGCTCCGGTCGGAGAAGAGATGCTGAGTGCCTCCAATCAGAGAGGAGATGTAATGTGTCGTTGACATTTACACCCACTGACACACATCCAAATAAAAAAAGAGGGTGCAGTACATGCTGCGGACCCAAAAGACATAAAACAGACTTACTGTAACGATTAAGAATTAAACATTTTTAACAAGATAAGGTTACGTAAGCAGACCACTCACTCCATGCATGCACACAATGCATTTTATCCTTGAACAAGTAAACTGTATTGTACTGGAAAACTAAATATTGCACACTTTTTTTTGGAATAATAGAAGCTGGCAACATGTTTGGAAGTTATACTGGGCATGTCAGGGAACTGAATCAAAATCTCTAGTGCTTAATTAGTGTCTAACAGATGTAGCAGGCTATTTTAATGAATTATCTCAATTACAACCATGCACTTATGCAACGGCAGTTGGTGAAAGGAATGAGAAATAAGTTGTTTTAGGAATGGTGCCATTTTAAAAAACATGCACAGGTTTAATTTGAAAAAAAAAAAGAGAAGAAAAATGTGACAAATGCATGACAGAAGAAAAGGACATGAAGAAAAAGAAATTTCAACTAATAAAAAATAAAAATACCACAACAACAAAGGCAAAATATAGTCCCATTTCTATTTTTTTTTTTTTTTACTCATTTTTACGGTACTTTTATATCATAGTAAGGAGACAATGATATATAAAATACTCACTTTGATCTGACTTTGTAGGGGACGTTGGGCTTATCTTCTCTGTGGAGTTGTCACTTTCCTCATCCACGACGTAATCAAAATTTAAGATAAACATCATCACCACGCCCTCCTCATTTTTCACAGGGATTATGTGAATGTTACACTGAAAGTCAGACCCTGAAAGAGAAACAAAATGTCAATGCCAAAAAGCTGAATCATACATTATCCTTCTGCCTGTCATCTCTAAAAGGGTTAATATGTGCCATGATGTCTTTATTCAAACTAGAAAAAACCAACAAAAAAAACCAATCACAATTAGACAAGTCATCGTAGAGACCATTATTTAGATTTTTTTAATTAAACAGAAAAATGACTAACACCTCCCTCTGGTTTCACATGAATGTAGGGAAAACGAAGAGAAGCTGATCCAGTTTAAAGGTCAATACCTGCATGTCAGAACAAATTAAATCGTTGAGATAAAATAAGTAAGCCCAGGTGTGTGTGTGTGTGTGTGTGTGTTCATTTGTGTTGCATGCCTACTTGCGCCCATATAGATGTACCACATGTATTTTAATGAGCAAAACATAGCATGAAAATGACTAGCTTGCAGAAGTTGGACAACTATGATGCAAGAGCCACAGTATGGTGCAGACAGCAGGGTTGAGTGGAATAGATCAAATAGGCAGGACAGATTACAGCCAATTTAGAGGATTGCAATGTGCTCATGGGAATAGGACTGAGCATGGTGTGAGGTGGAGCAGAAAACAATCCGCGATCTCCACTTAGTCTTGAGCCCAGAATATACCAATTTCTCAACTGCAGTGGTTATTAGCTGTGTTAGTGAAATCTATGGATGCCTGCGGGCACAACTGCCCACCAAGAAAACATTCTACTCACTGGACCCTAAACAACAACACAATAGCTACTATACAGCTATGGTGACAGTGATCATCTCTGGTACGGGAGAAAGCTATCTTGACAGCGTTATCTCTGAAAATACTCCAATTTTCAGCACATAATCAAAAACCACATTGCATATATTTTAGAAAAAAGTTGATTTTTTTTAGAGAATATATAAAAAATAGTGGTGTTTGTCATCTGGCCTATAAAATCAAAATGGCTGATACTAACTGTCCCTTTGTCTCTGTATGTAGATCTGTCTGTCTTTCTGTCTGGCTTGATGTGTTGCTCCTGCTCACAGAGGACAGATATTACCAGTGTTCACTGTAATCTCTGCAGGGCTCACAGACACCCTGCCAGCAGCATTCATTAGCAGTAGACTTGCTGTCTGACTAAATATAACAAGCCTGCTCTGCCTCAACATGCCAGAGTTCTGTTGGAAGGATTTCTGCATCAAAACTCCCAGAAGTAATGTTGCATTGTCACCACTGACAATATGATGTGATTTTAATACAATGGAAAACATAAAAAAAGTATACAGTATTTGAGAAACCAGGTAGAATTCAAAGTTTCAACAGTATCATGTGAATTAATTAGCACAGCATACGTTTGTGTATGTGCTGTATGTGGATTATAAGAGCAGCGAGTGTGCACTCCACACCCATCTTGTCTGGTGTCATGGGTGCCGGGTTATGTTATGTTGTAAAGTAGAAGAGCGGTGCTTAGAGAGCCTGGGAACTGTGAGTCCTTCCCCAGAAAATCCCCTTTTCCTAAAAAGCACTTTCCCAGAAATCCTTCACTTAATTCGACATTGTCCCTTCTATAAAAGGGAACATTTTTGGTTTCGACTTTGATCTGTTTGATTTAACAGCACTGTATTCTCATTTTTCAGAGTGAAGGACAAACTAAGTGAGTGAGAGAGTTATTCAGTATCGACTTTTAATTATCTGACAGATCCTAAAGGGATTCAACGTGCTGAACGTGATTGATTGTTATTTTTGGGGCATTTTTCCTTTAATCAAAAGTGGACACCGGAGAGGTGACAGGAAATTAGGGAAGAGAGGAGGAAATGACATGCAACAAAAAGCCCCGGCTGGAGTTGAACTTACTTTTAAGTACAAGTTTATCACTGACAGCAGGATATATTTACCATATTTCTAATGTCAGATTTCTAACCCCATGTTCTTTATTGTTTTTCAACCAAAATGTGCAAATGACATTTCTTCCAATAAATCTTGTTGTTTCTGTGAGCGTTTAATGTATTGAAAAACCTCTCTACAGAACCACTCAATATAAGATAAGCAAATTATATATATGTTATAGTACATGGCATTTATTGTAGTTCTTCAAATGCCATGTAATTAAAAATGATGAAATGTTTAGCCTTGTGTATTCTAGGTAAGATAACAAGACATGACACTTTGCTGTCTGAAATATCATGTATTGCATCAGCCTCAGTGTAGAGCAAGGCAGAGGTAAGTCGTTTACATGTAGAAATTAAAAACTACATTTCAATATTTCTCCTCCTTAGGTGGGGAAACATGCAGATGTCCGCATTGCTCCATTGCTCAGGCATGCCAGTACACTTGATCTAAATGTTGCTCCCTGTCAGGGGTTTTCTACTGTTTTCTGAATAGAGATATTGCTCTCTCTCTCTCTCTCTCTCTCTCTCTCTATACCCGTGAATTAAATATGAATTGCTCACATTCGCTGAATGCAGTCGCGAGCACATAAATTAAAATTAGTTTTTCGTTAACAGTATTAGGCTTTCCCTGCTACATGGGTGCATGCTTACACGTTAACATATTCATTCTCTTGACCATATTTCTCTGTACAGAATATTTTAGACAATGTAAGCTTCATGTCTCTTGTAGATATCTAACAGTAGAGTGACGTACCTGCATTTTCAGCTGACATTAAGGTACTGTAAGTAAATTTACAAATTAATGCAAAATCTGAATGAAATGCTGTAAAAATGATCACATCATAAGCCCTTAAATCACCCATTTGAAAAAGGACAAAAAGGAGTAATATGGTGAATATTTATATTAGTTAATAACAGCAGCGCTCTAGTGTACATTGTATAGAACCATAATCTGTGTAAAGTCAAGGTGGTAATTCAGAAGAAATATTTCTGGGCTGGAGTTTACCTTACCAGATGGAGAAACAATGGTCATGCTTAAAGGCTAAACCATGGGGGTCCCTTCTCATCTGGTCTCCTGCTGAATGTCACCTCTACCGAAATGGATCAAAAAGGAAAGAATCTTTATAACTGCTATGTTAAATCAGCAGAGACCGTGCAGTTCTAACTTTGATCTAATAATATGTTCTTATCACTATATATATATTTTTACTATTTTGTAAACTAACATATTTGCCTGCAGTGCTCTTATCCTGGTTAACAAGAGGAACCTTTAGTGAATAAAACAGGGAGCGCTTTTCTTCCCTCCACCTATAATCAGTGGCAGTAAGCCATGTGATCAGCAGGGCTACTCATGACCTGAACAAAGACTCAGCCATTGATTGGGAACAACTGTGTTATTCATCTTCTTTTTGACTTCCCACAAAGGCCAAGAGCCTACTGAAAGTATTTTGGTGGAGAACATTTTGTGAACCCAAAGTTTTGACTTGATTTGCTCCCTATTTTTGATTATCCTTATTCAACTAAACCTTATTTGGTTTATCCAATAGTAATGTCGAGTTCCACAGCTTTCCCTGATACTTGTGTAAATTAACCAATTGTTGAATATTAGAAGAAGATTTTGATTAAAATATGTTTATTGATATGTGTGCCAAGGTTTACAATAACAGGGTTCATACAAAGTCTTGTAATGAAAAATGCTTAATTTTTACTTATTTATTATATTTTCAAGGTTAGGAATATGCTTGAATTTGAATATACTCCTTGAAAAATGCTTGGTTTTTTTTTGTTTTTTTAACATAATCTGGTGTTTCGTCTACACAATCACTCATGTAAACCAAAAATCTTTTAATATTTGAAATGAAACAATCCCGTCGCCACATTTGTTTGTTGTCTCCTGGCATTTATAGTAACAATCAAGACTTTGAAGGGCTGGGACATTGTGGTTTAGATGCCTTGAAAGTTCTTGAATTTTACTCTACTAATTTTAAAATGCTGTACGAAACCCTGTAATAAGAGCCAAAATCAAATGTCATTACGTAACATTATGTGATAATACAATCAAAACCAAACTTTGCATTTCAAGCCAAACTCAAGTCATAGAATACTATGCGAATATAAACTGAATTCAGATGGAAGGATCCCATTTTATAGATCTGTGATGCTACCCCCGCTGTTGACTGACAAATTGCCTTGGCAGACATGACTTCTCAGCTGAAGTGTCAAGATAAACAAAACTGTCAGACAGTTTTATGAGAAGCTATGGTCTTTTTTCAGATTCATTGTGAAATAATGTTGGATTTGTAATTTGACCCATTTACACGTTGCTGTGATACTACAGTGTAGTACACTTTGCTCAGGAAAATAAATTTTTCATGTAAAAAAACAACAACCTATGAAATCAAATGTAATGCATTCTGACATTCTAATGGTAGAATAAGCTATTTACACTGTATTACTATGAAAACAACATGTACTGGAGATACAAACCATCAACAGGGAATACACCTACTCTTTCATCATCACTGTACATGTGATGTGACTCTGACATGAATCGCAGTGCATTTTTAACTCATTCATGTTAATTTTCATAAATAAATGAATGAATTTTAGCTTTTATCTGTCTCATCACCGTCACTTTGATAGTTTGACTGATAAGGTCCAGCTGCACGCTCTCTACCCCTTCTAAAGGCATCAGTATAATATCCCTAGTAATATCAGGATCATGCAATCACATTGTTACTGTAAAACTGAAATATATAACATTATAAGCTCACAATCCAACATCAAATCACGCGTCCAGCCGTGTTCATCTGTGTTTAGTGTCCCTCTGCTGCCTTCTGTACAACCTGCCACTTTCTGCGTGTGTTTTCTGTATGTGCTCCATTTTTCTTTATGCTGCATTATGTATTTTCAAATTGGTAAATGTGTCTTTTAATTGGCTTGT
The DNA here is from genome assembly GCA_005408345.1 of Macquaria australasica. Classification (NCBI taxonomy): domain Eukaryota; kingdom Metazoa; phylum Chordata; class Actinopteri; order Centrarchiformes; family Percichthyidae; genus Macquaria; species Macquaria australasica. The sequence continues at coordinate 174,387 of SEMN01000053.1, read as the reverse complement.
GTTTTATTTATGGGCAGCACTTTATTTTCCTAAATGTGACTTAGGTGTTGTCAAAATGGTGAAGATGTTTTCTTCAATCTCTTGTATTTTGTCAATTTGCTGCAATATCTAGCAAGCTCTTTGGATTCCACTGTCTTTACTTTTACATCTGACGTGATTAACTTCTGACCCTGGTAAATATGAATACAAGTAAGCTGTAGTGTACAGTATGCGTGCTACTGAAGACTGCTGACCGTGTGGGCTATCCAACCATCCTATTATTCTGCAACACTCAACTAATAGCACAACCTAATACTGTCTAAACATGGCCATAGCTGCTGGACATGGTTAACATTGTTGACAGTAGAGCAGTTCGTTCGAGTGTCCATTAATTCCCTGACCTTTATATAGAGTGTGTCCCTGCAAGCCAAGAAATGTTATTTACACCTGCTTGAATGAATGGACCGTGTATTAAGACTAGCTCCCTTTTCATGATGGAAATTTCATTACTGTAGATTCTGTTTCCATCATCAATTATTAAAACATTACTGCTTAATCAAGTGATGCTTTGGACACTCTAACAATGATGACTCACAGGTCAAACAGAGTTGCGGTGAAACTGTAAGACGTCTTAAAGATGCATAAATATGTACAGTAGTAGCATTTATATTTATGTGATAGTGCGAGTACCGATATACATTTTTTAAATCTTGTTTCAAAAAGAGAAGCTATTTCTTATTTGAACTCCACTATTCGATTTTGATGTATTGAGGCTTCATATTAATCTGCATAAGCTGATCTGCTTTAGGCAGAAACATGAGTAATATTGTTGAGCACTGATTTTTGTTTTTGTATCTTTCTACCAATGTACTATCCACAACTGCAGCTTTTAAACAGTACAGCCCCAGACTTACTGCCTGGTAGTAAGTCTTGTATAATGAAATCTGACATGTTTCTCGTTTAGGGCTATTCTGCTTAAGCTAATACGCAACGTTACTGGGGCATAGCCAATCGGGACTAGGGCATGTAGGGAGAGGCCATGCAAGCTAACCCTTTGTTTAGAGTCCTCGGGCCTTGTGGCAATATCTCGCCTCAGTGAGACTGCTGTAAGCTACACAGCCTGGCCTAATTTCATCTTCAATCAGTGTCTCCAGAGCCATCAGGGATAACTAGCAGCTCCGGCTCAAACTACATTTCATACGTGTTTATCAGTTCATGATACTTTGCTCCATGATCTTTTATTCCGTTTAATTTAGCACAAATGTTGGCGGATTGAACGCAATGGATGCTAAAAAAATTTAAGTTAGTGTACAGTAACTGATTAAGAGAATAAACACAGATGGTATGGAGAGGAACATTAGATTACCACCTCCAGTACAAGCATCCCATGAGATAAAAATAGTCTGTGGATGAACATTCCTATCCAATGTTAAGTGAGACCTGTATTGTTAGTGTTCAAAGCTCCATCTGCTCCTAATCACTACCAATAAACTTGTTTCATATCGTAATTATAGGCATTAGGTAGCAAATCATCCATTATCAAAATATATATGCAAATTTTCTTATAATGAAGCTGATATTCATATCTTCTCTTTGAAATTAACTTAGGTTATATCACACTATCTGCACTTTCCATAGCACAGACATGGAGAGCCCCACTGTGCGGTTTTTAATTTGTTACATCTACATGGACAAGCTGATTTGACTCTAACAAATGAAACCTGATGAGGAATGTTCTGTATGTGTTTCACCTCCATACTGCGAGACACCAAAGAGGGCTGAGCATGATGAAAAATGGATGTGCTCTTTTGGAGAGTAGTCATCCAAGTGTCCTGCAGCACACCTTGTGCACTGTAGACACTGACTGTGTCCCCTGGCCCCTCGCTCCCCTGCCGCTAAACCCTCAGCAGGGGCACATGGCCCTTCAGTCCCCTTGGTGGGGAGTCACCTATGAAACCCTGCACCCACGCATACCACATGTCCCAGATCATTCAGCACGGTTAGCTAAGCTGCCACTGTTATGTAGCCATTATCCATTTAACTTCTCTCTGCACGGTGTCAGCTTCCTTTTGTTAAAACTCATTTAGGTACAAAGTATTATTACACCCCGTGGAATTGGATAGCTTTGCAAAGCCATCAAGGGAAAGCATTTATCTCATTGATTATGTATCATTGTTGGAGGAAGACTGTGCCTGTGGTATCTTCTCTCACAACCCGTCTTGGTTGTTCACATAGAGGGGAACACAAAAATATTTAACGAAAATGCGCTTGTGCTACAGGCTTTTGCTGTGATCCCATAGTCCCCATTGTTCCACTACTTTTAATTTCTAAGCATACGCATAAGCAGCTTAACTTTTTGCCTTTTCAGTGAAAAGAGCCAAAACCTTGTTGCTCCTGATGTCACACGGCCTCCTCAAATCCTGACCTTTTTTTTTGTTTGTTTTTTAAGATTTCCCACTGTAGTTACTGATGGGAGAGGAAAAACAAAATGTCATATTGCAGTTCCTCTAAAAACTGGCATTTAAGGCATGTCGGCAGCTCATAATTTCAACCAATGTTTAGACTGACTGCACCTCCTGTGTGAAAAAAAGGGATGAAATAGAAAGAGGGAATACTGGTAACATATCTCGCCTGCGTGATTTGTGACGTGCAGTAGGTGCGTGGAAAATGGAGGGGTTTAATACAAAGGATTAACTGATTTGCATGAGGACTGATAACTTGAAATACAGTTAGGAGAGGAGACATGGAATACATCCACTTTCCACCCATCAGCTTCAATTTGTGGAGCGCCTTGAATCAATATGGCCATCGCTCTCAAGTATGCTGTGAATCTTTCATTCCCCTATAACAGAGGGTGTGGATCGTGTCCTCCATACCAGTTTAATGCATTTACTCTGTAAGCTGCTCCTTCCCAGTCACTGCACTGTCAGCCCTGACATCTTTATTCATAAGCACACGCGCTCACTGTAAATTCCTCTGAGGAGTATTAAGAGTTGTGTCTTGAAGCCGTGATGCACACCAGGGAGGATTGTGAAGAGACAGAGAGCAGCGATTATGTTCGAGGGTCTCCGTAGCGCTCATCCATCACGCTTTAAACATTACAGACACATGATGTTTCGATGGACTGCAGCACATGCGTGTAAGATGGGAGGAAGATGAAGTTGCTTTAAAATCCTACTTGTCAAAAACCAAGCTGTTCGTGCTCTCACAAACAGGCCCTCGAGTGTTTTGTGTAATTGTCTTGCAGGTTTCTGAAAAGATCTATTTTAGCAGTGTAGCAGCTGGCTCTTGGCTTCTTCCTGATTAGCAAAAAAACAAAACAAAACAATAAAACAGTCTAGGCTGATGGCTGCTGATGGTAGATTAAACATGTATCCATGGCCTAGAATCTAATCAAACTCACAATTAAAAATTAAAGCCCTGGCTCCTTATGATTAAATAAAACATTACTTGTCTTTTTTTCCCAGCTTAGACTCCTCATATACTGCTGTTTGTACAAAGAATATGAGCTCAAAGCAACAATATCAGGCACACAGAAAAAATGTTGGCCTCTGATGGTGCAAACGAAGGCACAAAACGAAAAGAAAAAAGCATGAGTACTTTCGGATTGACTCTGTACAGCTATGTCATGCTGACCATAAAAAGCTCATGTGAGAGCACGGCAGGAGGTGGTCAATCTGGGGATTTATGCCACTGAGCGGTAACATCGTATTAATTCTCTCTGACTCAGGATTGCTGTCTCTGCAGTGCACCATTCATACCAGGAGAAGGATTGGCCATAAATGAATGACAAACACCAGGCTAGCATTAATGGGAGAGCATTTTTATGCAAAGCCTTAGCCTATCACATGTACAGCAATTTGACGGATTAGTGGATTGATCCACTGTCTACTAAAGCTGCTGCACACCTTTGCTGCAAACCACAACAGGGCTAAATGAATCAAAATACACAGCGAGTGTGTTTTATTTTAAATGTGTAAAGCAGATGTATTCAAGGTAAAGTCAGAAAGCATGATAAACTTCACAGGGCAGCAGGTGAGCTCTGTCTTTCCTCCACCATTTCTCACTCTGTCCATCAAAGCACTAAAACTGTGTATCGTGTTATCACCTGACATAGCACCTACTGTTTCGTCCTCTTTCTATTTCTACGTTAAATCCAAAACTAAGAAGAGGTGCACACCATCACTTTGGCAGCCAGATTTTTTTTGTGTGTGTGTGTGTGTGTGTGTGTGTGTGTGTTTGTGTGTGTCAGCCAGGCAGGCACATGATGCTGTGAATCAAGGCAGGTCCCAAAATGATGTGTCCATAACTCCACTGCTGTGTTTCAATACTTTCTCACATGGAGCTTTTGATTGACAGACAGGCTGTTAAAACTCCTCTGTAATACATACAACCCCACACTAATAACATTACCATAATACCATTTTCACACCACACCACCACAACCATTTTCTAATGTGTCATTGTTTAGTGGATATTATATGCAGCAACATTTTTCGTTAGGATGTTGTTTTTGTTTTCCTTTACAATGACTCTCTTTTGAGATCTCTATCCATAACCCTCCTGATGTATGAGAAGGATCACAGTTATCTGTATGGGTTTACTTTCACCTAGTACATGAGTTATTATAGAGCTGACTGCCCTTACTGTTTTCCTCTATCAGTGATTAATGTCTGAAACACATCTTCTACCTGACTCTGGCTGATTAGTAACAGACTGACAGGGCACATCATGGAGTGGACATAGCAGCTGCAGTAGGTGCTTTTCTCAGGTCACAGAAGACCCCTCTTGGCTTATGGGCATACTATGACAGCCACTATTGTGCCAGGGTACTGACTTACCATCCTTACGGTAGTAGGTGATCTCCACCTTGCGCTCCTCGGACCCAAGCAGAGCCTGGGCCACCTGGCTGATGGCCTCTTTGTTGGTCAGGCCACCGTGGAGGAAGTCACAGGTGCACGGCTTCTGCATGATGTCCGATCTTGAGAAGCCTGTCATCTCGCAGAAGCCATCGTTGCAGTATATGATCGCACAGTTCTCCACCCTGGCATTGGCTATCACAAATTTCCGGTCTGCACGAAAAGAAAAAGTATGCACTGTGTACATCTGACCTCAGAGCCCACACCATGCTGTCAGCTCACACATAAAACCAATCAGTAATCAAGTTGATTAAGCTCACTGTCACTTCTTAAACATTTTTCACTGATGATGTATAGAAAAATAAGCAGCCTACTAAAGATTTTTTTTTCTGCAAACCTCACATCAACTGTCTTTCAAAGAAAGTCATCCTTAAATGTTTTTTTTATGGGAAGGAACAAATTTATCACACGATAAACTTTACATTTATTACAAATTTATTCACCCATTCTTTTGTCTTAATGTTAATTTGTCAAAACATTTACTCTTATCTGGTGGCAGCAATTGAACATCACGAAGATACTTACTCTGACCCTCGAATTTCCGAATAATTAATCCAAGGAATGTGTTTTGTGGCGCAACGTGACCTCTTCGTACAGGCATGTTTACACACGGAATATCCCACGATCTCCAGTAAAAGCGCCTTTACAAGTAAATCCCGAAGTTACAGATGTTGGCTCTTTGTGCTGTTTCCTTTACCACGGATCATAGCCGACGCGACTCGACTTCCACTTTAAATGACCTTCCCACTTCGCCGCGGAGTTCTTTAGCCCGCCTGTATGCCCGAGCATGTGAATCCCTCCTCGCCGATACGCGCGGAATCGGGGAGGATTGCTTGAGTTAGATTCGGTTCGCAAAGCATTTCGCGTTGAGGATGGGTGCGATCCTGACGTCCTCTGTTGTGGTGTGTTGGGCGCACACAGCGGTTGATATGCCGAGGGGAGTGACGTTGCTCCCAGGGGGCTTAGTTCCCTCCACCTCGGGTAAGGATAAGAACCAGCCTTGTGCACAGACACTGAGCATTATCGGAATATGCGCTCATTTGAAATTGTATGCCTTTCAATATGCTGCCCTGTGTGCAAAACATGTATATGACAGTACGCTTTCAGTGAAGAGGGATAAAGTACAGTAAATTCACCTGTGCTAGTGAATTTATTGAAAGTACTATATAAAGACTATATATGTCTCCAAAACTAGCCTACTTGTAATTTTAGTTGTTTAATGTTTAATGTTTTTAATGTTCTATACTATATTACTGTGCTGTAACTTGTACTTTGGTTCCCACTGCTTTGAGTATGCCTCTAAGTACACTGGTAAATGTATGAATATTATTTAGCCTATTAGTAAACACATGAGTAAAGGAATAGTTTGACATTTTGGGAAATATGCCTATTTGCTTTCTTCAGAATCAGAATCAGGTTTATTGCCAGCCTACTTCACATACAAGTAATTTGCCTTGGTATATTGGTGCATAACAATAAACCTACGAAGTAGAAACTATAAAGAAAGATAAAGCAAGTACTTTATCTCTCTTTATAGTTTCAAGAATATAGTCAAGAATCATAAATATAAAAAATATTATAAAGCTCAGGTCATCTCATTACAAAAATCACAAGTGTTAAAACGTCAATTTATGGTTTTACCGGAGTTTATGTGCTGGACTATTTCCTGACCGGGAGCACTGACAGTCACTATTTTCGGTCGCTGCTATAGAGGTGCTGGTAGGTGGATTTTGTTACCCACAGACAGAGCCAGGCTAGCAGTTTCCCCCGTTTCCAGTCTTCATGCTAAGCTACGCTAACTGGCTGTTGGCTGTAGCTTTACATTGAAAAGACAGACATGAGAGTGGTCTTCTAACTCTCAGCAAAAAAGCAGATAAGTGTATTTCCCAAAATGTCAAACTTTCATTTATATCAAATATTTAGAATAACTGATAATATATTCATATAACTTATATTAATATATTCATAAATATTATGTAATGGCATTACCAGCAATGGCAATACTGTATTTTATTTTGAAGGCAAGATTGGGTTATCTCATACATCATTTGCAGAATATTACATTCAGTGTTGCTCATGTTAAACCTCCACTTTTATATGAAAATGATTAAACAAATAAAAATCATTTGATCATCAGAGATCTAAATGTTTAACAAAGCATTCCCTCAACTTTAACTCACATGTTCAGTGGTGGTTCTGGGCCCCTTTCTGAGTGCTTTCAAAGAGCATTTTTATGAACACTCTACACAAGTTTTACACAAATTTACAAAAACATAAAATCAATTCAAGGTCCTGTACACACACCTATAATACATTCATACAGTTTTGCCACTTATTTTACCTGAAACAACCTTTTCTTAGGACTGTGTGGGTGTGTACAAACTGCACTTGATTGACATCTCCCTGACTCTCCTGTTCGTTTTGTTACACCTGTAAGGGTGGCACACAAATTACAAAATCACACCTTAACAATTCTTAATACATGTACTGTGACGACCTCATATTGTTCTTAGCATAGCTTGACCCAACTTTAAAGCAGTTTTCAGTATAACTGAAAACACTTGTTTAGGTTTGCTGGGCCTTTAGGAGCCCGGCGTTTGACTGCCAAGAGCTCCTATAAGTTGCTGTTCATGGTGCCGAAGGTGCTGATTGAAATCCTGATTAGATTTATATTTGGCACATGTGGGCTGAAATCTCTCAGCAACAATCATCTTTTTCTAAAACTGTGTAGAAAAGAAAACAGGTGTTGAAAATCTAGTGACACTTCTTAGGGTTCAGTTCATTATGCATCTGCTCTACTGTGTGTGGCTGATGTGTTCACTGTCGCTGGTTAACACGAATACTGCTGAGAAGAAGCAGGAAGTTTTCTTAATTAACAACTGAAACAAGTGTTCAGTTTAGGGGGTTTGGGCTTGTTGTCACACTGCTGTTTCAGTCTGAATGACATAAATACAATGTTTTTTAATACTGGATTGGTCCACCAACTCCTGAGAAAAATATAGCTTTTATTGGCTTGGCTTGTTTGCCCCAAGTAAGCACTTGTTTACTTTAGGTCCCAATTGTGGGGCTGGGCAGGAGCAGCAATTTAGTTTTCTAAGGTTGTGTGCTGGAATCAACGGCCCACAGTTTTATATGGGGGCTTGATGAGAGTTGCACTGAACCAGAAGGTCTGGTGATCTAAAACAATCAGTTGAAAGCTGCTAAAAGCTGCACGGAGCCGCAGACTGGACTGTTGATTCTCAGTGGCATAAGCAGGACTAGCAACACTTGAAAATTACAGGCAATCATTTGATTCAGTCCTAGAAATATAAAATATATTGCTTTCCTAATGGAAGTGCTACACACAATATTTAATGTACGATACTAAAGGTTATTGTGGTTTCACCTGTTATAATGGTTGTTAGCAATTTTACAGGATGAGTCAATTAGCTTTTACAGCCACTATGTGCAGATAGCCAAGTGTTGGAGCTGTTTTTCTCGACTTGTCAAAGTATTTATACGTACAAATATATGAAAGGTAACATTTGGCTATTTTAAAGAATTTATTGAGAACAGTTTTTCATTTCACCTAAAGTGGTTTCATTGCAACTTTAGTGTACTTTTTCACATGAAATGAGCTGTTGGACAGCTTTTTCCCAGATCCCACAAGTTGGTGTACATTTCCACACAACTTTCCAGAATAGTCAGCACGAGGTGAGTTAGACTGAGGCGCTGTCCATGGTCCTGCAGTTTCAGTACCACTCTCTGTTTCCTCTGGGAGCTGGGGAAAAGCTGGTATACTTCACTGATGTGCAATCGCCTGCACAAACACACACACACTTTCTCATTCATGGGGTTTTCATGAATGGGTGCATGTAAACCAGAGAAATAAAGGTTCAGCTAATCTGTGAAGACTACAGCCAGCAGCCAGGTGGTGAAAAAATGAAAATGTATGCGTAATGCAAAGCCTCCTTTACAGTCTTGAAACATCTGTCCCAGTATTTCAGCTGGAGCTCATCACCCATCTGGTCAATTGAGACTGAGAGAACACACTGAATGAAAGCACCTATACGAATATGATCATATCCAGGGATCATACATGTTTCATGAATGACCTGTGTATTAATTTGCATTTAACTGATTACCACCCAGTATGTGAAGCATTTATGGTGTTTTAATCTAACAGGCAGGCCATATCGTCATATATTGTGTACTGTAAAAAAGGCACTATTGTTCAATACTTATGAACCTTGGCTGGTGTGATATTTTGTTGCCTTATACTGTACAGCCTGGGAGCTTGTGTGGAGCTGCAGGTGTGTCTTGGGGTAAAAAAAAAACAAACACTCTAGGATTCATTTTTTTCTTCAGTTTTATTGGCCTACATTTAGAAGATTGGGGCAAAAAGCTTGCGGCAGCATCTGTTCTCTTGTTTTGCACTACTCTGGGAAGAGTTCACTTTAAAAGTCAGCTTGGATAGCAATTTTGTGACATTTCAAGTAGGAGTGTTTTTCCTCCTGTACCCATAAACACAGAGCTCCCCAGGCCACAGTGCTTAGTCTGCTGTATTTTATTAAATCACAGTTGCATTAAACCAATCTGCAGCTCGTATCCATTACTCACAACACAGCTACAGTTGAACCTTTCAGAATAAAGCCATAACTCACTGACAATTAAGTTAGAAAATCATGACTTGTGTTTTTTCTGTTGTTTGTTTAGCTGAGCATCTTAGGATGAAAATTCAGTTGATTGATTGTCTATTCCAGGCCCTGAAGTCCAAACTATTACTTACAGTATTATGACCTATGTGAGAAATATCATTGTTGTATGCATCTCACTTCTAGAAACATACTTGATTAATACTGGCATAAATGCTGACTGGTAAAAGCAAAGGGTAGCAATGGGTGGGTGAGGGGTGATACTTACTGAGAGCTGCACACAAGGGAAACAATATCCCATGGAGAGCTGTGTGGCCTTGGGTAAAAGCATACTGTAGTGCACAACTACTCGAGCATGCTCTTTCATCTCACAATGCATTTGCACCATGCATGTGAATTACACCAGAAATAAAGATATCTTATTCTGCCAGAGCTATTTTTCCGTCTTTAATAGCTCAAGTAGTGGAGACAAAAGAACAAAGGTTTACATAGAGAGTATTGATTTTTCTTTAGCTAGCTTTATTTAGCTATTACTTAAAGTAAATATGTGCTGAATTGTTAGTGGTTTGTGAGTGTTAAAAGTATTATATACTGTATGATGTAATGTTTAGAGGCAGCTTTAAATACTTTATCTGAAATGACAGTTTGCATTTTACAGTAAAGAGGATAAAAGTTGGGATCAGCAATCTGATGAACAGACAGCACTCCACTCAGCAATGAGGAATGAAATTAAGTGAGTGAAACCCCAAACCCGTACCACGCAGGTCTTATTATGTTGATGTTAAGAGAGCATTTACTCTAATGGCATGGTACCTGATCTTTTATCTTCAAACGGTGCAACTCAAACAAGATGCATGAATGCATTAAGTCTTACATCAATGACAGTATTAGTAGTGTCTGACTGAACAAGATGATGACATTCATCACTCTGTGGCTCCTGGACTAGTAATTGGTCTGTCGGGTTACAATAGTTTCAGCTTTGAGTGATTCCAAAAGGGAGGACGGTGCTTTAGTGAAGAAGGAGATTCAAAACTCTGTGCCAGAAAACATCCATCTTTCAAGCAACAAAGTGGAGGAGGAAAGTGGGAACACAATTTCTGCATAAAGATCAACCGTGTGTCATATTACATTACATTACATCACATTATACTCTTAAGAAGTGAGTGACATTCTTAAATGAATCATAGGTTATCTTTTTTGTTTTTTTTTGTTTTTTACAGTAACATGTACAGCTTCAAAGGATTCCAGCACTAATGCTTTCTGGATACTGTGGTTCTGCCATTCATTCATTTGGTCATTCATTCATTCATTCACTCATTCCACATAATCTCTGAGAATTTAGAGCAATTTGAAAAACAGCTGCAGCCACAGCAGCATCCACTGTCCAGAGCCTAATCCAGGTCTCACGGCAGTATAGCTCTCTCTCCGTCTCTCTCTTTTCCTCTCCCTCACCCCTTCTACTCTCCCTGCAACTGTGGCCCATACACGTACAGCCGTGGAGCACAGTTACAGGGCTTACTCATTGTCCATATAAACCATTACGGCCCTGTCTCGGAGAATAATCCACTAGTGCAAAACACTAGAGTGCTATTGCTGCCTTTGCTGCTGTGCCTCACCCCATATGCCACTGCACACATTCTCCACCATCTGCCCTCAATGAGAAAAAAATGGAGCAAAAAAAAACAAAAAAAACAAAGGGCCACCCTCCACTTTTGGCTTAGTATGTGACTTCACAATATCATTTAATCTGCCAAAGGTCAGTGCTTTGTCTCTTAGGCCCTATTGAAAATGTTAGACCTACAACATAGGGTGCTTTGTCAAAGTGTTTCTCAAAATGACATAAACATATGTAAAACACTCAATTAACTGTTATTTTCTCTTAGTGCCGTGGATGCAAAGATTGTTTTGAACCACCATATATAGCATGTTTCCATTCATTTACAGGGTCAGAAATACTGCAGCATCTGTCCCCTGCGACACCACTGTGAGGAAACTAGTGCTAGGTCCCATGTCAATGCAGCTGCAGTCTCTAGGCACAAGCACCATATGTTGCCACCCAGAAATAGGCTACAAAGTCATCTGACAGGGAACTGCCACCTGTGTGGCTTGCTTTTCCGTTTGCTTTTGTCCAGGCTGTGACTGCTGATTCATCACAAAGCCAGGCATCTTCTGCAGGTCAGCCATCCATTGTTGTTCATCAGACTGGCAGTGGAAGGAGAATTAGTCCTGATGCATAAAGCTTACACAAATCCTGCTGAAGGAAAATTATATTTACAGATTACGTACACTCGGGTGTTGAAGCGTAAAGCAAAATAAACATATAGGAAATATTAGTTCCAGTAAAGGATAATTTCTTTCAGATTACCTGAAAAAAGGTAATTAGAATCAGAACTGGCAGTACCATCGATCATTGGTCACACTTTGAAATAATTAGGGTGCGTGTAAAACAACCTGAGGTCACTTTAAGGCCTTTCATCTTTTCCTAATGGTAGGAGTTTCCCACTGAGGTCATCAGCAGTATCCCTTTTCTTTCTCCACTGGAAATGGCTCTCCAAGGCTACAGCTAAACATCATTATAGATCATTTATTCAGGGGCTGTGTAATGCCAGATGACATGCAAAGGGCACCGTCACTGAACTTTTCCCCAGCAAGAAACAATTTACCTTTATTAATAATTAAAATGTCACCAATTAAACTCTGACGCTGACTAAAAAAATGCCATTCCAAATCACTCTGATGACCTTCTGATCCGACTGCAGATTAATCATTTCAGAGGAAATAAACAGCAATTGCTGTATGTCTTCTGCTACTGCTGCTACAACAGCAGCAACAAACAGAAACAAATCTTTCAGAGTGAAACTGGAAGAGTCTAAAGCCACGAATATTTCAGAAAAGCTAACTCATAAGCTTCATTAATACATTTATATTAATAGCATTTATGTTGGCAGCAGATAATGACGAGTCAGATCCACTCATCAACTTGACAAATTACAAAGTATGGAGATGTCGCTACTACTCTGGGCCTTCTCACTTTGTTTCCTGCTGCAAAAATTGGAATATGTCTGTGATCAGAAAATGACCGCTCTCAAAACTTCAAATATATATATATATATACATGGAAAATCTCCAGCTATTATCATTCTCTTGGCAAGTTTTAGATGGAGCTGTCTATTACCACTCAATGGAGTAATTACCTCATTTCAGTTATCCCCTCTGTGATCAGAGGTTACCATGGAAACTGGTGTGCCCCAGTAGATGTGCCACTGCCCCTCTTCCCCTGGCAATGTAGGCTACTTTTCATACAATTGTTCTATTGTGGTGTTTTCCTAATTAATGTTTTCATCTTGACTGAGTCCTGCTTGTGATTAAAGTGAACACTATAATATTAAACACACTAGGCTCTTACTTTAATTTTAAGCAACAGGTTGAGCTGTCTAACACAGAAACCTGTGTGGATATGATTGATAGAGGTTTAAATGTGTTCAGTATTACACAATGTCACCCTTCACGTCACTGTGTACTTAATAACTTAATAACAGTAGTTTGAGGGTGTGTATTATGTTTAGACTGGAGGCAGAGAAAAGCCCTATCACTTCCTGTTCTGTCTGCTTGGCACATCTCGCATGAGGGACTCTCACTATGAGTAGTCTGACTCCACGGCGCTCGCTCTCTCTCTGGAGGGCAGCCAATAAAAAAGAAAAAAAAAAGAAAAACAGTCCTCCACATCCAAACTAACTAACACAGATGTCGTCGTGCATCACACAGATAGCCTACACATGACCACTGACCATCTATGAGATTTTCATATATAAGCAAGAAATGCTTAAAAATGAATATGAAAATAATATCTATAAAGTTTAGGAACTAGTCCATACTGTCATTAAGACAGACAGCTACATGCATGCATTTCCACTACAGATACAGTATATGCAGCCACCACACTAGCAAATGCTTGTTTTATATTGAACTGATGAATCATTAAGACTGAAAAAGACACAAGCCATTGAATCTTGCTTATTTGCTTTTTTTTATTCTCTAAAAAGGTTTGTTTTTATACAGCAATAGAAGCTGCCTAAGCATTTTTTTATGAATATTCCCTTGTGCTATACTGTACTTCTCTCTGATCTTTACTAGCACCCACTGTAGTATAGGTGATGCAGATGCAGTTATATGTAATGACTAAAGATAAAACAACAGGTTTTGGGGAAACTCAGTATAAATGCCTTATAAGAAAGCAAGCATGTCACTTCCAGCCTAAATTTAATTTAAAAAAAAACTAATAAATAATAAAGTTTACTTGCTCATATCACTAGTTACACTTTACTAGTAACTAATACACTAGTTAACTAGTTAACTTTAGAGTCATCTTGGTGCTTAGAGTGAATCTTTAATACGTTTTGGTGGTTACAAAAAAACTGACCGTCAAACTCAGAAAATGTAGAGTTATAGTCTGTGCAGGAATAAATGGCTCTGTGCTGACATCATGTGGTTGCTACCGCAAGTTACATGTAAGGTTTTAGACGTGACGTGTCCTGATCTGTATCCTGGCCCTGTTTAAGCTGCCCACAACACATGACACAAGCACGTGATCTACAAGTAAAAGCTGGCAGATCACACATTGTCCTTCTGTATTCCCGTTCTAGTAAACAATGACATAAAGAAACACTCAGCCCTAAATAATGTCAGACAGTTGGTGCAGCACTGCATCTCATTCTGTACATTATAAAAAAAAATATTTCTCGGGTGTGCACTTAATTTCTGTTATATGTTTCTGTATCTTTTGTGATGAACTGAACTGGGCCTCTAATGTTAATGTAAAAATACTCTGTTACAAGTAGAAGTCCTGCTTTGAAAGTCTTACTTGAGTAAAAGTACAAAAGGATTAGCATCAAAATATTTTTAAAGTACATATATATATATCATATTACTGGATTATAATTAGTGATGTATTACAGTAATGTGTACATCACTTTAATGTTGCAGCTGGTAAAGGTGGGGCTACTTTTAGTTACTTTAGGCCTATATACTGCTGGCTGACTAATATAATTAATAATCAAAATCTGCAAAGTAACTAGTAACTAAAGCTATCAAATAAATGTAGTGGAGTAGAAGTAAAAAGTAGCATAAAATGGAAATACTCAAGGAAAGTAGAAGTACCTCAAACTTGTACTTAAGTACAGTACTTGAGTAAATGTACTTAGTTACTTTCCACTACTGCCAGTCTTGACATTATACTGTAATGTTGTTCACAAATGTACTGAAAAATGGTCTTTTAATCCCTTACGGGCCACATCAATGAGTCTTAATGCTTATTTGATCTGTCATCTAAAGGTAAATGTCTGTGGCACGAGGCAGTAAAGACCTCATGCAGTGCAGTTCAGCAAGCCTGTAGAGCCATTTTGTTCTGCCTTCTAATGGAAACAGGGTTATAATGTGTAACCTTTATTCATTTTGAATTTGCAGTAAACTTACTGACCTGACTATGTCGACCGTTTGGAGGCCCACAGTTTAAATTCACACTTAATAGCGTGGTAAGCCCTGGTCATAATTAGTCCACTTTAAAGCCA
The DNA here is from genome assembly GCA_005408345.1 of Macquaria australasica. Taxonomy (NCBI): domain Eukaryota; kingdom Metazoa; phylum Chordata; class Actinopteri; order Centrarchiformes; family Percichthyidae; genus Macquaria; species Macquaria australasica. The sequence goes on along the minus strand of SEMN01000053.1, from coordinate 159,288 downwards.
ATGTAAAAGGTTCAACCAACTCATCTTGAAAACATTTTGGTCTGATGTGGTGTGGAAATGTTAATTAATTTGATCTGACTTGAAACTTGACTTTTCACAAAACCACTGCGCAGCAAAAGCAGATTAAAAGATAAAAGGTTATGGTTTCATATGGTTTATGGTGGTGCTATTGGTTGAAGTTTTTTTAAATTTTATTTTTACACATTTTTATTTATGTGGCAAAAAAAGGTAAAGTGGCCATGTGGTGAGTTATGTGTGTATGCAGATGTGTTTTTTGTGTGTTTTGTAAACAAATGAAATGAAACAGTGGGAGCACTGGTCACACATAATCTCCAAATTTATGCAACTGACAAGCAATTTAAAGCCTCATGAACAATTAGGGTCATGTTTTATGGGCAATTCACATCCACTAACATAAAAACAGATATTTAGTGGGAGGTTTTTTTTTTAGCAATTTTTCTGTCATAGAAAATGTATGGTATTAAGAGATTTGATGTTGTTCATAAAAATAAAAGTAATTGAATAAATTGTCCTTTTACTGTAACATTTATGGTCTTTAAACAACTGTTATCGGTTGTGTTTTCTTACAGATAATGTTGGGAAGTCATGGCACATGCACTAAATACATAAACGTCTATGTAACTGACTCCCATGCCATCTGAATTCAAGACAAATTAAGTGAAGTTCGTTAAGTGCACCTGGGTTCAGAATCTTTGCATGTATCTGTGCATACTGTATTCATATGCACGTACTGGCATTGTGCATACAAGACCAAAGGACAGTGCACATAAAGGGGAGTGTGCAGTTGTTTGACTCACAGGGCTGTGGTGAGTCATGTAAGTTGGAGTCTAGGCTGTGTTGAATAAATTGGGTCCAGCATTAATGCTCCCTCCTCTGTGGGATCTGTGCTCCATTAAGTGCTGTTGTCCTTGAACTTTATTGTTATAGCCAACTACAATAACTGGGCTAGCATATTTCTACAACAACTCTGTGGGAGGAGAATTAATGATTTCCCAAAACAAACTCTGCTGCATAGAAATATTACAATCACATGTTAAACAGAAGAGGGCAGTGTTGACCAAGATATAACTAAGAAGTCAGAGAATACAACTGGTCAACCAGTTTTACTTGTTTTATTGACTGTATGACATGCTCCTTGAATTGTTGGTCTATATGAATTGGGAAATTTCCAAACCTAAAATAAACAATCTGTTTCAAATGTGTGATCACTTAATTGCATTTTTATTATAACCTACAAACTCCACCATGGACAACACTTTCATGACATTTGCACTAAGTTTCAATACCAATGCATGAAAGAGGCTATGGATCATGACACATGCATGCAAACAAGCATTCTACTGTATCTTGACACTCGTTTCAAGCTTGAGGTTGTTATGCCTTCAGAGTGACACTCTCAGAGTGACCTGACTGGAAGGACCAAACCTGTGGCACAGTGTGTGCTGGATTATCGCACTGAGAATTAACAGAGGAAGGTTATAAGCCTGTCTAGGCTTGCCAGAGGCAGGGTGAGAACTACAGAAACATAACCTGACAAAAGATGTGCAGACGGAGACAGAAGTGATAGATAGATAGATAGATAGATAGATAGATAGATAGATAGATAGATAGATAGATAGATAGATAGATAGATAGATAGATAGATAGATAGATAGATAGATAGATAGATAGATAGATAGATAGATAGATAGGATAACAGCTAATTGTCAAATAAAACTCCATGTATTTTAAATACACTTCATGCCTAAAAAACTGGTGAATAATTGTGTGAATGTCATGTAAATCCTTCCTAGTTGGGTTGATTCTTAGTGAGAAATCCGTGTTAGGGAGCAGAGTTAGTATACTTTGAAGTTGCCTCTCCAATGAAGAAAGGTGGACGGTGTTAAAAGTCATTCTTAAGTGTGGCACTGATGATAGAAAGTTGTGCTTGCGAGGGGGGAAATAGTGCCATACCTATGTAACATTCATATCATTTGAATTATGAATCAGAGTAAGGAGAACTCTATGTTCTAAGCTGATGAATATTTAAAGGATTGAGTATACAGATCATCATATTGACAAAGGGAGAATACTAATGTCCTCTTCTCTGAGTCTGATTAGAGGTTAAGCAGAATGCAAACTGCATAATTTATTTTCATTTTTGCATTTTTGTACCTTTTGATTTGGCTCCTCTTTTTAGGTTTGATAACTTCTTTGTGCAAAAGTTCTTCCCTTTTTAAACTGAAATATGGTAAGGTACAGCATGCAAATGAGGGATAATTAGGGCCATTTTTTTTTTAGCATGTCAAAGAAAGTTAAAGATGTATTTCGACTTTCATTGTGCAAAATGTTTTATGTGCAGCAGATCTACTCGGTAACGATAGGTACAATATGAGTCTTCCATTTTCAATCCATTTCCAGTAGTTGACATACACAGAGTGCCCACTGTCCCCACTGACACAGACATTGTGCACAGTCTATTAAATTGAATGTTGTATTTAACTGGTTTGGAGCCAGGGCAAAGTTACATGCTTTTGTATCATTCTAACTCCTCTCTCTGGTGGAATGGGCTTATTTCAGGGAGAGAGAGGCAGAGAGAGAAAGTGGGAGTGAGGGCCCATGCAGGTGAGAGTGTCTAACAGTGAGGAAATCAATATGATGTAAATTATTAAGAGCTCAGGAATGCGTCTGACCCCTACTGTCTTGCAGCAGGCTGGGCTCTGAAGGCTGGCAGGTGGACGCGAGCTTGGACTCTCCCTCTAACACTCATTAGTGGCTGGGAGCCGGGGCTCCTTGTGAGTGGGAAGGCAGGGATCACAGCGGGGAAGTGATGGCCCAGGCCTCTCACATCCCAGCTCAGCCTTCGCTCTGGCTCTGCCAGCCTCTCCCTGGAAGCTCATTAGTAAGTGCACTGATGCATAAGAGCTAGTCATTAGCTGGGCTTTTTTTCCGTCTTCATCTCTCTTTCCCCCGACACCATGTCTGATCCTGGCAGTGCTGGTTTAAAAGAACGAGAGAAGTCCACATTACCGCAGGTACTCTAGACATATGGATATGAGACAGTGGTAGCCATCAGATTTTCTTTCTTTTTTTTTATAGGGGGTGTAGGGTGGGGGTGTCAATTTGGAGTTCTTCAAATGGAGTCCATCCATAGCCCTTCAAACCAAAGAGTAAACATTAGCGCTTGACCAGGACTTTGGCTGAACGCCCCTTTCTTCATCCATGGTTGGTTTTGATCTGGGGTATTTGCTTTTGCTGCTGGCCAGATCCCCTCAGCACCTGATGGTTGCCTAGGCTCTGAGTAAATAAGATCTGGGGCCCAGGCCTCTTCGGGGCTGCTGGGTAAATAAGGTCTCTGGTGTGTGTAGCGTGCCTGGCAGCAGGGTGAGCACTGGTGTGGAGGCCTCCAGAGACACGCCACCCCCCCTCTTCTATATCTAGCTGTTTAATTCTGTTATCCTCTCTCTCTTTAACTTACTCCATTCTCCCTCCCTACCCAGTGACACACACACACACACACACACACACACACACACACACACACACACACACACACACACACACACACACACAGACCTCCCTCTCAGCAGGCGTACTGATTAATGTTAGCCAGTTGTACTCATGAACATTTATGGCTTCTAAAGCACTTGCAATAGGACCCATGTGTGTCCAATATCGTGGAATTAACTTGATCATTTGTTCATGCAGATTGCTGAAATAAAAAGGAAACAAACCATTTCAGATTTGCAGCATATGCACTCTTTTGTCAAGACAATACCCACGGTTATTCACATGCTTCTTCATAAGCTTCTGTTGTGACTGGAGTTTGCAGATGAGCACTGTTAGAATTTAAAGACCCTGTAATTAAAAGTGTTTGAACATCACATAGGATCAAGCTCCTGTCTCTGAGGAACAGTTTGGCATTTAGTAAGTCTTTAAATGTCAGAAAGATAAATGATGATGATGGCACCTGTAATAATGTAATTACTTTCTCAATGGTAATCTTCCAAGCCCACAAACAAATGGATTTCATATACTACTGAAAGATTAAACAATTTAACACCTGATGTCTCCGTGACTTATTAAAACAAAAAGTGGCCATGGGGGACCTGCAAAATATTGTAGTCGTTATATTGCTCAAGCTACATATTGTGTACCTTGTTGCCTTCAGATGGTCTGAACAAAAGCTAATAGTGGCCATTTGTAAAAAACACAACTGTTTCTTCAAAGTTTCCCCAGTAAATGTATATTGTTCAGGAGCTGTAATACTGTATTTGAATGTCTTTTCAGTGATGGATTTACAGATAAGAAGTTTATATGCTATAGTGTCATTCAGCCACTGTAACGAGGGATTTGCCTTTGTGAAAGTTTACTGAGTCAAATCTCATCAGCTTAATGTGATCTGGCGCTAGCCATGCTGGATCCCCTTATGCCAATTAATCCAGGTTGTAACTCACAGACTCCTGCTGACCAATTCACATCCATTGTTGATAGTTTTTGGCTGCAGGAGCCTTAAACCTCCTTGTTAGAGCCAAAAACCACAAGAAACCCACCACCTCTTTCAGCTCCATCATATTGTCTGTTGATTGCCAGCAATTAGTAAAGCCAGGCAGGCTGAGAAATGACAAGACGGGGCATGGCTATTGCAATGCATGGGCGTTGTTGGCTCACACGCCAGCTGAAAGCTTCTACAATGTTTGTTAACCCTAGGGGTCACGACTGATTCACTAGCGCAGACAGAAAACAAGATTTATGTAGCACAAATCAATACGCAGTCAGACTTTTACCATTGTGGAGCGCCAATCCAGGCACTTCTCGCTATCAGTCCAACATGACACTAATGTGTTTTTATTCCTGTTTAACCCAGCCAATGATGAATCTGTTGGCAGGCCAAGTCGGAGACGGTGAGAAGCAGGCTGCCCTTGATTAGTTGGGCAACACATGGCAACATGCAGAGGCTGATTCAATGGCATGTCATGGAAGCAATGGCCTATCAGTCTTCAGGTTTCCTGCTGGGGGTTGTTTATCCACTGTTTATCCATTTTGAGAGAAATCAGCAAATTTACATCCCAGCGTCTGACAGTGTATCAAATGGACTAATGACAGTGTACTTGGGTGCTGATCCCACTCAGTGCTGTCTTAAGTAAATTAGAATGAATGCAGTTCCTACAGTTCTCCTCACCCAGAGTGTTCACTAACCAACCTAACTGGTCCTCTTTATTCTCCCCGCCACCAGCTCTGATTTCATTAACATTGCTTGTCAACCAAACACAAAAGGACACACACCTGGCAGAACGCTCGCTCCAAACAACTCCAGAGTAAATTATTGTACAGTAGGAATCCTCCTCTTACAAGCTGGCAGGCCAATAATGTAAATTTTGTTTAATGTCCTCCCTGCTTACCCTGTTAAAGGGGGATATTGGAAAGTGACATGAGTGACGGGCGGTATTCTCTGAGCATTGACCAGCAGGCACAATAGAGGAGTTGAGCCTGGTGCCAAGTTCTATTTCAGGGGCTGCATTCCAATTGATTAGGAGGCTTGTGAAACAAACGCTGGTGACAGAAATGAGAGTACGGCCCTGGCAACTGTTGGGCACAGTGCCAGCTGTACAGTCTTTCCTTGCAGCATCTCTCTCTCTCTCTCTCTCTCATACACACATTAGTGACACATTAACGACACCCACAATGTGACCACTGGGATAACTTAGCAGCATTATCTCTCTGCATGTGATTATGTATTGGGCCAGCTTTTGCTTGTTCCCTTGAATTCCAGTGATGCAATGGTCATGAGCCAGCACTCTTCAAAAAGGGAAAAAGGATTTTTTATTTTTATTTTGCAGGATTCCTGGTACACAGAAATATTCCTAGATTTGCATTAAACTTGGTCCTCGACAGTGAGTCCTGAATTGTGCTTCAGTCAAGTATAGTTTTGAAGTACTTTGAGTACTTTTGACCTGATCTTCAAACTATGTTAATCTATGTATGTGAGTTTGTGACATGGTAATATTGACTGTGAGTCTGTGCATGTGTGTGTGTGTGTGTGCCTGTGCACATGCCTGGTCTTAGCAGCAGCGCCCTGTAAAGCCCAGCTTGTCTTTATAGTGAAGTTGATGATTGGATAAACAGTCTGAGTGTGGATTATTGTACTGGAAAATGAAAGCATATGCACAATTTGCATTTTAATGAGCAAGTGACCATTATAAAACAAATTGTCCTGGAAACAGCAACTCTGACAATAAAGCTGTGGCTTGATTTAGCATTAAAATATTTTATAAACACATTTGTTGATCAGTTATCATTACAATTCCATTGTAAACACTCAGGATATGTTTAGAGTTTATTTCAAATTAATTTTGTTTGTTTTATCTTGTTTTGATTTACTGTATATTCAATATACACCAAGTCATGTGTTGCATCTTGCTCTCTGCAAATCTGCTTTGATTGTGACACATATGAGGAAGCCATGCATAAAATTTATGCATGGCTGATGCAAAGTTCAGTAGGCCTGTGCCAAACAAAACGCTGTTCAATTAAAAAGGAAGTAATGGCATCCTATATAATAAAGGATATCTGTGCATACATAAACTGACATAAAAGCATGATGGCTCATTCACGTCATGCTATGTAATTTAGTTAATGCATTTCCCCTTGCTCTTTAAAACACTTGCACATTCAAATTTGCCATCATAATCTCTATGACAGAGGACATTAATTATGTTCGTTGGCTGATCGCTGTTTCTTCACAACATCTCTGATTAAAATTTCACACATTGTAATGATGTGCTTCAGAGCTAGAAGCTGTGAAATTTACTAAGCAGTCATTGAGCTTGAATCCTTATTCTTGGGAGGTTCGTCCAGCACAAAAAACAAACAACAACAACAAAAAAAAAAAAACACATATTATCCAAATCAAAGCTGTTAAGTGCTTGAGGAAAAGCTTTATTTACATGCAAATGGCATTATATCTTAGCAACTTGTTCATTAAAATATTGTGCAAATGAGGGAACAACAAAGCAGTAACTTCTCTCCAGATATGTGGGTTCAAATTTCATATTTGGGAAGTTTAATTAAGCAATAGATTATATTTTGAAAGGAGTGTTCACTTTAATGAATCCCCAGAGACCGCAGATAAACACTGCAATGGTATCAAAGCATTCATCTCTTTAATGGATGTGAAAATTAGGGATGTAAATGGATTTGAGCCTTTATTTTCATTGCTCGTGGGAATATTTACCGGATAAAGACGACACTTATGTAACCTACATTATACATATACTTTCATTTTTGGAAACCACATGAATAGTGTGCGACAATTTTCAAGGACAAACACTAAACACTTATTTAAAGCATGCTTTTAACAGCTGCAAAAAAATTGAAGCAAGTACACTTTTCTGCTTAATTTAACCTAATTCCACATAGATTTGAATATGTGCACTATCTTTAACATCATTGTGCAACTCTGCCTATACAGTATCTGATTCTCACTCTTGTGTTTGGGTGAGCTCAACCAAAGAGCGTATCCTGAGAAAACCACTGGTCATTTTAAGCTTTTTCAATAAGATGTTTGCCTGAATGTGGCTCTATATTCTGCAATCCCGAAACAGTGCAGAGTCAGTGAACCCTGGTACATTGTGTGATGGAGGAGTGCTACGTGCCCAACATTCACCTCTGCGAGGTCGGCTGTTGTTTTTCCCTGTAATGTCCATTTTATTGGGAATCTCAGCGAGCCTTCACACTACCTGCTGTGCTCAGCAGTGTGGAGAAGCCAGGGCCAGTAGAGTGGTGGTCAGTGCCTGTCAATCACAATCACAAGGATCAGTTAGCAGCCATCAGTCTGAGAAGCCGAACCCAGATGTTGCCTGTCTTCCATCTCCTCATGTTCTACCTCCATAGGCTGTCCTTTTTCCATTACTTCTTGTCTAAGATTGCTACCTTTACACATCATAAAATAATGTTGTTGACACTTTTATTTATAAAAATGTATTTTATTTCGTGTTTGTTTTGCGTAATTCATTGTTTAGAAATATACAGAGTAATATATTCCTTCAGCTAAAAAACAAGAAAATGTGTTATTTTCAACCTCAAGGGAGAGGTTTGTTCCTGTGTTTGTGTTGGAGTCTATAAAGGGGAGGGCTGATGTCGGGGAAGAGAGCAGTCAGAGGTGATAAGATGGGAACACCACAATATACTCTAGCTGCTGGAAAACAAACACAAAACATTGATTATATCATCTTTACAGACACCCAAAGCTCACCGTGGTTGATGTTTACCTGACACGAAGTAAACAGCACGTTGGACTGTAGACTTCTACTCTGCATTTCATTTGCTGCCGTGCCCCCGGTATATGTACGTCTGTGACCTGTTCCCGCCCCTAATTTCCCCCATCACATTCAGAGCAGACCTGCCAACGGTCAGCTTCATTACAGCCAATATCTTAAATCACCTCTCATGTGTTTCCTACCAGTTTGGAGCTTGGTCTCCTCTGAATCGCAGTCATTTAAATGTTCCTGTGCTGATTGCGGGTGCAGGTGGTAATACATTAAGGGACTGAGACAGCCAGTGGCAGAGTGCTGAAAGACCTTTATCCATTTGCACTAAGTTTCCCCTCACATTCGGAGGCATGTCGGTCTAATTAGGCCAATGGTTTTGACTGTGGCCATATTCATATGGGACAGCTCACTTTAAGTTGTACAACAAGGTGATTCTACATCATATATACTCCACCAGGCCAATAGATTATGCCATGGTCTTGGGAATTTCAAGAAGAAATTGTACATTAATGAAAGCAGAGAATGGCTGCGGAGAAAAATTACTACAGGGTTATTGCTCTTTTCCTCTCCATCTTGTAAGTAAAGGAGTCTCAAGTCTCCCGAGAGGTGAAGATGTATGGGGTGTAAAATATTACTGATGATGCCTTTGTTTGTGTGGCCGTACAAATGAATATGTGTTTAAAACTACTTAAGCAGAACGTCTATTTGCAGATTTGTATCTGAAATCTTTGGTGAGTACCTTAGTATAAAGAAACTGGTGTTTTACAGTGCTGCATGTCAAATCAACGGCATTGATTCAATTTTATAAAAAGAACTTGTCTCTGTGTTTGAACCACAGTGAGTTCCCAGTACATCTCTGTCTCTCAATGATGCGCTCTTCAAGCAGGTAAAAGCTTCAGAAAGCCCTCGGTCCATTTCCATTCTAGCTTCCAGCAGTGTGAGTGGTGTGACAGCCTCTTGGGGCAAAGGGATTATTGAGATCAGGCCTCCCCCGGCTCTATGCCTCTGGCCCAGCCAGCCAAGCCAGCCCAGTCAGTTCCTCAAGCCCCCCGGTGCCTTACAGAGCAGCCCACCAGGCGCACAGAGAGCAAAGAGGCACCAGGGACCCCTCTAATTGTCCATGCTTTGGGCGGCTCTCTGGCAAGCCAGCATGAAGAAGGCCCCCAGTCCCAAGGCTGTCCCACTGCTCCCCACTCAGCCCTCGCTCAGAGATTCTGAGGACGATATATCTGCTTTGAGGCTTTACGTTTCTGAGGCTGTCCTATAGTACAGCTGGAAATTGTGAATTTCTCTGAAAGTCTGCTTTCAACATGGTCAGTTCTAGTGTTACAGCAGGGTCATATTCTAAAGTGCTCAAATGATCCATATGATTCATGGCTTTAATGTGTTCTGAATTTCATTCAGTGTTTCTCTTGCAAGTTTTAAAGTCTTTTTTTTTTTTTGGTTAATTATGGGGTAAGTAAGGTTGTTACTATACTAAATGTATTTTTTAGTATATTTGTTTTGAATTGTTTTGACATAAAGATTTCAGTGCGTGTGTTATCTGTTATTGGCAAAAATATTTTGTAATAAAACAGCACCAAAATATTTGTGTTTGTGTGCAGTGCTACCTACAAAACTTGATGCAATCCAGTACAACAGATCTGTCACAAATTAGAAACACCTCTCAATATAATGCAGTCCAGTGCCGCTCTGACAGTGTCAATCAAAACTGAACATTATTATCTTTGTAAAGGTGGAATTTAGGGCTGAGCGGTTGTATTGCATTGCTTTAGATTTTACCTAATAAAGTGGCCACTGAGTGTATAATATATTACAAGGGTATTCTGATGTACTTAGAAAGAATTTTTTCCAATACTTGAAGAAAGAGTACAAGTTGTTTGACTGTCTGGTTAATGTTGTTGCAAAAAATATTGGTTATCAGTTTTTAAATGATGTATGCTAACTGTGGTAAGTGGAACACTGGTACCTTTAGTAGATCCTGTAGTAGCGAACAACAACACATATTTTGTTAATTTAATATGCTTCTTTTTGTTGTGTCTTCCAAGAGGGGGTACTGGGGAGGCCATGGCTGCTGGGAACTGGATGAGGACTGACAAGGCCACCCATACAGAGGAAGGGCAGCCTCTAGTCATCCAATGGGGGGAGGGGAGGCAAATGAACGTGTACAGCCGCAATAATAAACACACATTTACTTTGGTACTTGCTGCTTGATTCTTATTGTGGTCTTTTATCATTGTCAATATAGGTGACTTCTTTTTATTTAACAGCATCTATACAACAGAAAATGGTGTCTCTGTTAACTTCTCATGAGGTGTTCACCACATTTTCCAGCGTTTAACTGAAGAAAGGATTTTTAATATCACCAACCATGGAGAATCATGCCATGACAAGGCAGCAGTCAAAGGATGTTGAAAATCTGTTACAGCTTATGTGCTGCTTTCTGACTGCATGATCAACCAAATGGAACTAAAAGCAATTATGAGCCACAATAACATTTAGGTAAGCATGCCATTTCTAAGACTGACAAAACATCACAATTATTGTGCATGTATTAGTAACTCATTAGCAACATACATATTGCACAATATCCTCAGCCATTAAATTAAAGTGATTTCATCATTTATCACCCCCACCCCCCACACACCACCACCCCAAGACCCGTTTAGTTTATAAGCAGAAAAAGACCTAGTAGCTTACAAATTCCACACCAAAAAACGTATCTGTGTGTGTGGACCACAGGTATTGGCAGCATCTAATAATACTGTGATGGGAAATTAATATTTTCTTTCTATAAATCATCAAGTCTCTGGCTGGGCAAAGCAACAGTAGTGTTTTTGACTTTCTCTTCCTGACTTCCTCCACAAAATATCTGGCACAAAACAAAACCAAACGTGCTCGTGTTGTGCATATTGTGCAACTATTGAAAAAGTTACGAGCTCAGTAAATAGGTAGTTAGGCATGCTGGTCATGCCAATAACAGTTATGCAAAAGATAGCTAGACAATAGCCCCTAACTGGACTGTGACAGGGTAATTACTGTGCGCACATAATAAAATTCTCTTTACATAGGTCACTTGGAAAGTGTAATTAAAAAAGCGTTATAGATTATTTTTATTGAAGCAATTAAACCGAAAAGCAAAAAGTAATTAAGTGTGGAGGTAATAATAGTGTTGGTCAACAGCATTTGTTTTGAGAGAGGGATTTGTCAGTTTCCTCACCTCTCTAATGCAGTGCAGACATCCTTTAATTTACACTCTACGATTTTATTATGTTAAACTGTTTTTTACTGTTTAACAATTATGTTTATAATGCCAAAAACTGAGCAGGATTTAATGAAATCATTATTATGTGTGATAATGGTGAGTAGATGCTAGATTTGAATTATCATCTTCCTCTATGCACTGAATTAATGAATCGTTACTATTCATACTACTGGTTTATAATTATGTTAAATTGGCCGTCTTATCAGCAGTCAAAGACTTGGGATTATCAGCGTCTTGACTGTGTGGACTGTGCCAAATTCCTTGTGGATATACGCCTGTTCCCTGCACAAAGAAAAAAAGGAGAGATAATATTGGGAGGTTAAACTCCACAATTTTCTCTTAAAAGATGTAAGGAGAGCTATTGCACAAATGCGCTCCTGCTTTATAAGGGAAATCAGACAGACAGCTCTGTTTGGGCATTAACATCCACTTGACTTTGAGTGCAGCCGATTTTACAAGCCAACACATACATGCAGCTGACACATCAACTGTGTTGATCTCTGCAATTGTGTCAGGTAAATGAATTCAGATGATATGTTAATGTGAAGGGGAAATATGTTGCCCTAGTTAACATATGGGCCACTTGCATTTCAGAAACTTATTATCATTCAGCCTGCACATTTCTGAAAATCACAGTAATAATCTAATTGTCAGGCAGGAAAAAAAATGCACCATTTCATACATTAAGGTCAAAGATAATTTGGTAAAAAAATAAATAAATCAGGGAAGATAGATTTATTTGTAAATCAAATACATGTGACTGAGGTTGTTAAAGGTTTTTCTATGGTGTGCATGTCAATGATCAACATAAATTAAACGCACAGTATGTAATGTCTGCCGCTAGGGGTCTCTCAATCGAAACGGTAACAAAAGACGTAGCTTGAAGTAACGTGGGATCATGGCAATTGTTGTCTTCATTATTAAATGATCACCATTGCCGATGAAATTATATCTGAAGAGACTTAGGCAGAAATCATGTTCACGGCTGAAGAAATTTATTAAAGTTTTATTCACATGTAATTTCATTCTAATTAAATAGCCGCAAGTAATGTTAGCTAACGTAACGTTAACTTGCTACCATTAGATGAGTCAACTACCCATAACGTTACAGCTAGCTAACGTTATGTGGCGAATTTAATCGTGGGGTACACATGGCATGCAATTAATGGAGAAAAAAAAGATTCTGTGTGGCAGAAAAAATGCTGTATTACTGTTACTGAATATAATTCTGTGACAGTGTATTCCTTCCTTCCTCATGTGTTTCCCCAGAGGTTAAAGCAACTAGAGGGGAGAAAGGGGATATTACGCCGCTGACAGGCGACCAACTGAAACGCACCGTTACCATAAATAAAATTACACTTTTCTCTAGGTTTGAACATGATGATGTAAGTACCCAAATAAACAAAATATCCAGCATAGGTCTAGTCATTTTTAGACATTTTAATGTGGAAATGTTACATATTATACCTTTAACAAAATATGAAATTGCATGTGAATAATAGAAAGAAAAAAACAAAAAGAAAGAGAGAAATAAAATAAAAACTTCTGCAGCTTCTTTGCTGGAATGTCTTGAAAACCTGTGCTGACCACTGCATCTCACTGTAAACATCTGTCTGTGTCGGATATCAAGCAAGGATCTGCTGAAGCTGAATTATGTAGAAAAGCTGTAGGTACCTAATCAGCTACATATACTAAAAGCTTCAACTCCACACACCACCTGCCCACCATCATTATCGCTTACATCTTCATCCCTGGTGTCACCTATGTGTAAGAAAAACCGGTGATAATAACCCTTCACGTGTCATTGATTGCTCTATAAATACCCATGAAATCATGACGCACGGTGAAAGAAGTTTAACATAGCCACATGTACCATGAAAAAGAAAAAAGAAAAACACAGCGTATGGTGAATCAGATACCAGCAAGGATTGTTCTAGCAAAGGAACATGAATGAAAGTGGAGGGTTGTGCTACTGATTTTCTCGTGATTGTGATTTCAGGTGAAACTTTGGGATTTCCTTTTGTTCCGCGTCCTGTCATTGGGAATGCGAACAGCAGAGGGCAGCTTGAATACATACAAACTAGAAGGGTGCATCTCTCAGTCATCAAAAGCACGCACTCGTTTACATCCCTGGGTTCCCAGCACACCGCTCAGCTCCTGTCTGACAGCCGGCTGGACCGCAGAGAGCCGGGGACTGTGATCAGCATCAGCCCTATCACAATACCACACAGGGGACACAGTGGTGGAAGTGGGGAATAAAAGAATTGTGGAGTGACAGGTAATTGACCAACACCAGCCAAGTAGCAGGTAATGTTTTGAAAGCCCTGTGTCAATTTGTAAGTCACATAAAATCTTGAGCTCGCTCTGTCTTTTCTCTCTCTCTCTCCCTGCTTTACTCTTTCCTGCAGGTTTCAAAGAGAGTTACAGCACCTTGCTGCTGCAGAACAAACCTCAAAGACAACACTCTGTGCAGTTTTTATTGTTAAACCTGTGTTCTGCCATTGTCTGCCCTCCTTCCTGAGCTCCATCTCTCTCTCTCTCTGCCTCTCTCTAACCCCCCCACCCCCACCCCCCTCTCTCTCTCTTTCTCTCTCACTGTGGCTCAAGATGAATCTGCCAGCATGTGCCCATGCTCTTCATCACTGTCAGGTGCCCCATGGTGGTCCTCCTCCTCTTTCTCAAACTGGGCACCAACCGCTGGCTGGAATTATTCCTCACCTCCAAAACTCTCCCCACTGTTTCTAAATAAATGTGGCTGTAGTAACCAAGGAGTGTTGCTCATCCATCTTTACCGTGTGGTGTGTGGTGTGTGGTGTGTGGAGTGTGCAGTGTTTACTGAACTAGACAGAGAGCCTAATAAGCCACACAGTCAGTGTAAAGACACACAGTGTATAACGTAATGTAATGTATTAGATTTCTGGCATTGGTTTAGACTGACAGTTTGTTCTTCCCCTCAATTTAAGGAGAGGGTGTTTGTCTCTCTGTCAGTGAGAGTTGTCATTCATAATTGATCAACATTAATATCCTTAAAAATCACACAGAATCATCCACATTCACTGTCACTTCTGTATCATCATTTAAATCGCTCATTAGCAGAATGTTTGGCCAGTAACATTAGACTCGTTTAAAGGGCCTGTTGACAGATAAGAAACTGCTTTTGTTTCACTTGACACAAGAATAACTGCTGATGTTAAATTTGTAATTAAGGCACAAAAGATAGCTGCACCATCTGTTGACGGGGTGGTGCCGGTAGTGTTTGTGGGTGTCAGAATGTGTCTGCTAGGTGAGATGTTGGTTGTTAGAGTTTACAATGAAAGCGTGCTAAAGATGCAACACTGTATGCTCAAGCTTAATGTTTAAGTACACCTACACATGCTGTCTCATGGTGCTGCTGCTGAACAAGGTGTGCAGTGATTTCTTTCCTCTGTGTTGGCTATCAGCAGACAATTAAAGAGGATGCATTAATTTGTTTTTCTTTGAGGTAATTAAGCTCTTCCACTTGAGCGATGTTGTCCTTATTGTCCCCTGCTTCATGCAAATGTGATTTTCTTCTGATCCTTTGTTGCATTTACTAAAATTCCTTTCGAGCACATTCCGTTAAATGCTGAGAGAATACACACAACACGAAGTTAAATAGTTTTATTTTCACTCCTGAATAAAACTTAGAGAGCGCAGAGGTTGTAAGTCACTTAAATAAGGAAAGCACCTGCAATACAACTTGATTAGCAGTTAAATCAAATGACCTGCAATACAAGACCTTTGGTTGATCTCTTGTGGAACACATCAGCCAGGATCCTTTCCCTTTTCACAGTCAATCTCATTCCTCAACACAAATATGCACTTATTAAGTTCCCCAAGTTCAATTTGAAATGGTTTTGTAATTAACAAGTAAGCCAAGCTTTAAAATGTCACATTTATTGTATTTTCATATCTCTGAAATTCAGTCCTGAAACAGAATGATGTGTGTTTTATAGCAGTTATGATAAGAGGCTTACACAGTCAAAATCTCAATATAGATCATTTGACAAACGTCTTTGGTGGCCACTCATTAAATTGGTTTCACCCGCATATTTGGGCCTTATTTAAAAGATATCTTTGAATAATGGTAAGCAGTTTAGCTCCTCTGAAAAGAGGAGGGTGATGCAAATGAACTCCATTTCACTCTGTTTTGTTTAATCTATAACATTGTAGGTTTTCTGCAGTCTTTTCTCAGAGAGTTTATAGCTTCTATATTCTAGCGTAGATTAATGCAGCTTAGGCATACCTATCTGGAATTTAAGTCAGTCTAACACTCCTCATTCCATATCAAGGACACAAGAACATATTATCTGATCATTCCTTGCATTCATTACATTAATGAATCAAATATGAATAAGTGTTCCTCTTCAGAAAAAGTTCATTACCATAAACATTAATATTAATGTCATTATGTGGTGATGCTGAGCTAATGACACGTTTCAATATGCCAGTGTTTGCAAAACGAAAAAGGAAACACTAGAAAATCAAAACACTCTTTATAAGTGTTCCTTTAAATATGCAATTGTGGAAACAACAGTTGCGACAACAATTGTGGAAAACAATTTATTTTTTTTTTTTGCTAAAGCAAAACCTGTTCCACTGATCATAATTAACATGCTTACAATTTGCAGTCTGTCACTGAGTTGCAGACAGGTAAGATCTAAAAGGCATTGTCTGCTCTCTGTGTTTTTGCTTCTCTCAGACACATCTGTTTGGAATAACAATGTACATCTGCTGAAAATCACTGGATTTAAAGCAGCTGCATTTTGCTCTGTACATTTTTTTTTGACAAACAACACAACACAAGTCTATGATGGAAAAAATGCCATGACATTTCTAGAGAATAAACAAAAAAAAATATACATTATATTTCACTAACATGGAGCTACTTGGCACATTGAAATCTTCCTTTTTAAAAGACAAGAAATGTAGAGTGTAGCTACTCAGAAAACGGAAAACAACACTTTATGGCATACATCTCAACAATGTGCCCCAAATATTCTGAAAAGCTGTTGCATGGTCACGTTTTTGGTACCAAACGCATCAACAAGCCGGTTGTATTTTACCCCTACTGAAACGTTGGCTGTCAACAGAGCTCCCATCAAAAGCAGCGGTACCATCCAGTGCCTAGAGCGTCTGGCTCTGTCCTCTTTTTCAGCCAGACCGATCTCTGGCAGCTGCACGCATGCACACTGGCCGAGGTCAAAGCTGTCACTTCAGAGGGCACTGTCAAATCTCAGCCAGCGCTGGATGATGTGGGAGTGCTCCCTACAATCACCCAGATGTTTCCAATCAGCTGGGCTTCTCCTATCCTCCTCACCCACTTTCGGCACCGTCTGAATTTGGAGAGCCACCATCAACCACTGGAAACATTTTATGAAAGTGAATGAGGAAATCTGATTAATTGAAACCTGTGCTGACATTTCAAATGATAATTTGCATTTTTTCCCCCCCTCCGACTCATCACCTTAACTTCTGTTCCTTTTGAAAGGAAATAAATAAATAAAAGTTCTGTGAAGATAATGAGCAGTTTTTAAGATTTAACTGTACTGTATAACATATTTTCAATTAGATATTTTTAAAACTTTATATATATATATCTATATATATATATATATCTACAGTATATAGCTATATATTAAATTCCCTATTAACTGTCATAAAATATAATGACAATTTCTGGTACATTCTAATTGCTTAATTCTATGCATGGTTGTGTGTGTGTGTGCGTGCGTGTGTGTGTGTGTGTGTGTGTGTGTGTGTGTGCTGTAAGTGACTATGGTGTGTTTTTGTGTCTCTTAACCTTTTTATATTGAACCCATATCCATTTCCTGTGCATGCTCATGGTGTTAATCAGTGATAGTAGCTTTACCTCTCTCTGACTCTATTTGGCATCAGCATGACTGATAACTAATTAGCTTGATTAATCCCACATATAAGTGTAGTGTAGTACAAATTATCTATGAGTTTCTGTTTTTTTATTTTTTTTGTTTGTTTTTTTCCAGCTTGCAGATTGTGGGAGCTGATACAATAACAGGTGTATTGATATTGCCTGTGTGTATAACACGATATGAAACATTAAATCTGTTACTATGATTTGACGTTCCAGCAGGAAAAAGTGTTCAAGACCAGTTGGCACATTCTTCTCAGGGACCTTGTTTCTAAGTCAACAGCAACAGTACAAATCATTTCTAATAGCAGGGTAAAAAGGGACTGAGAAAAGGTGTGATGTGGACCGCTTAACATCAGCCTTCACAGCTCACACGGACAGACAAATCTCAAAGTATAAGCAAATGGTGCATATAATTTTGTTAGATTGTATGCTGTTTAGAGAACCATAAACCGCTCTGTGCGTGAAAATATTTTAACCTTGTACAAATGAAGTAATGAATAACTATAAATAGAAAGTAATTGAGACTAAAAAAACCTGGGGAAGTATTATTTCTCCACAGGAGCCAGGGTCTCTGGGTATATAATGAAGCTGCCATGTACGTATAGTGTACTGTGTGCACTGTACTTAATGGAGGCAACAGGGTACAAACACAATGGATAGAGGGTGGTAGGTGGGAGGGTCAATAGGGGCCTAATAGCAACTTTTTGCCCATGGGCCCCCTAATAGGTTAATCCAGCCATGTGAGCATCAATATTGTACCAGAGAAGGTCAACTGTTCCTGTTACATTTGATGGTCAGTGGCTCTGAAACTTAAAACAAATCTTAATGATGTCCCGTTTTTTAAACAACTGTAGGAATTACTGCCCCGCTAAAAGCACATCCATGAAATGTGACTGATGGCATTATTTCATTCTGGATACTTGTACCTCAAGGAGCAAAAATGAATCATCCTTGACTTCACAATGGCACAACAGTGAGACAAGGCGTGCCTCAACCATCTAATGCAAATTACCACAATTTAGAGTGTTGTATTCAGCGGGAGACCATTGCTAAATGGTCAGACAAGCTAGTCACAGATATTAAAATAAATTATGTCTAATTTGAATTTTAGTCACGCTACATTAACTAATAGAAAGTTATTAACATTTCAAAAGACAGAAAAAAAAGCTTTTGCCTGCAGAATTAACAGTGGCTGGGCTGACCTGTAAGCCATGCAGTCTGATCACTGTAATGACAGCGTAATGGCATATTTACATTAAAATCTGGGCAGCTAATATGGGATTCAGAATGGGAGGCTCAGTCAAGGATTATTTAGTCTGGCCTGCTGGCCTCTCGCTGAATGTTTCTTTCTTAACTTCAATACAAAGCAGAAAGTTCTAATTTCATGACTATTTATGTGGCTGGTCTCTGTGGCTTGCTTTCCCTCTGACCACCCTAATGTTCTCTTTAGTTCCAACCTTTTATCTTTCATCTCCTCTCTCTTTCCCCTCCTTGGTCTTTAAAGGCAATTATCATTTCACTTCAGAAATGTCAGAATCCTGCACTTCAGTTGTATCTTGAGGAGCCTCGTTGGGATGAATGGAATTCTTCGCCGACAAAGATGAGTGGCTCTCCCCCACCAACCCCGAACCTTGTGATATTGCAGTCTTTGAAACAAGAGAAGAATTTCTTTGCATTTTAAATATTCCTAATTCATTTCCCCCTTCTTTGATATTCTCAGAGAAACTGCTGTGTTATTTCAAGATATAGGATGTGAGCACAGAAGTGATAGGATCACAGTGGTGGAGAGGTTTTAGGTTTCAGGTTTAATTGGTGTGAAAGCAGTGATGAAATGAAATTCTTGTAATACAGAATACATGCCTATCTGTGTGTGAGTGCATGGTTGAATATCATGACAATATCACTAGGGTTACAACAAATATCTGTCGATTATTTTAACGATTACTTGATCAACCATTTAGTTAAAAAAAGTCAGAAAATAGTGAAAAATGTCGATCAAAAGGTGACATCTTGCTTGTTTTAGATGTTCCATTTACAATCATATAAGAGAGAGAAAAGCAGTAAAGACTTACTTTTTGAGAAGTGTTTAGCATTTTTCCTTAATAAATGACAAACATTTACTTGACTATCAAAATTGTTGATAAATAATCAATCAATTAATGGATTAATTGACCAGTCATAAATATCACTGTTTGGTTATTGCACATTACATTAGATACAAAAACTACAAACAAAAATAGAATATTATCTCGTCACGCGTGATGATGCACTGCACTGTCGTGTTTGTCTCGAAAAACAATATCACACAAAGAAAAATAATAAATAAGTTCTTATAATTGACAAGAATGTCAATAAATATGACAGAGAGATAATTAAGTGTTTCAGATCATTTATTAAGCTAAACTAATTTACCAATATGACAGACACCACTCATTTGTATGTATGTTAAGTTGGTAACACTTCGAACTGCATTTAGCATTTATAAGCAGTATTATAATCAATTAATAAATGGTTTATAACACATTATTACAAATGCTAATGTAGCAGAAAGCAGATATAAGGACAATTTAATTGTCTAGTAACTCCTCATATGAAGGATCTCTTACTGGTGTGTAAACAAATAAACGATAACTTGATAACATGGCATAGCTGTTATCTCATAATGACTGGCCCTCAAGATTTCTGAACACATTTAGAAACATTTTTAAACCCACACAAATACACATTTGTTCATTGTTCATTTGTATTTATAGTTAATAAATGTTTTATAACATCATATTCTAGTATACATTATTACAGCTCTGTTTTACTATGTTGTCAAAACTGTCTATAGGCCAGTTATAGATGCTTCATAGGGGTTATAATTGTTAACAAATACGTAAAGAAAACAACTATATATAACTATAATATATTATATTGACTTGCAACTACATTATAGCGAATTATAAACCATTTATTAACCTAATATTTTTTGTGTTTTTATAGACTACTGCTTATTAATGCTAAATAGGGGTTGTTAAAACAAAGTGTTACCATTAAGTCTTTAAAGGTGCTTTAACTCTGCTGTCCTCACTTTACCTTATGATGAAGTGTCTTTTAGAGACAAATCTATTATTGCCACATGCACTCCACATGACTGCTGGCTGTGAATATTGGACTCTGACATCCTGCAGGTGGGAGGAGGTGATACGTATTTAAAAAATGCAAAATGACATCTAATGTTTAGCGCTGCTGCTTGTTTCCCAGACCCGGGGTGGACCTGACCATCTGCTCCCCTGGTCAGATTGAGCTATGCTTTTGGCAGCGCTCAGAGCTCTTCCATTGGCCTCCATCTCAAAGGACACCCAGTATTATCAGATTTCTCTTCCCTAGAAAAACTGATACAGTGGCACTATAAGAATAACAATATGCTTAGAGAAAGGAAGGGGGTGGAGGATAAAATGGGTGGAACGGAGGGAGTGGGACGACAATAACAACAAGTTGTCTTGCTAGCAGCCAGATACTGTCACATTACGGATGGAATCACTTCAGAAACATGGAGAATTAATATCCTAATGAAGCTTCGAGTGGCCATTAGGTGTGTGTAATGTGGCTCCAGGGGGCTGGGATAGATGTCCAGCAGCTTTAGGCCCTTATTTGCGCGCAGTCACCTCAGCGGTAGCTTTTATTAGGGTAACATTAGAGGAAAAGGGAAGATGCCACAGAAAGATAGCGTTTTATTACTCTGGTTCCCAGGGAGCCATGCTCTACCTGTCACAGGCACACAAAGCATGCTGTTTTAGTTCATTTTACAGCTAAATATCTCAGTTACAAATGTCTCTGTCTATGGAACAACATTTGGGCTATTATCACCGAAGTGTTCCAGCGTTGTCTGGAGATGAGTTATTTGGTGTAATGTTTCAAACTATGTGAAAGGATTTCTGTGCAGACAGCCGTGAATATAAATTTCATTCACACTTTTCATTCACATTAATATACTCCATTTCTCTCTTTTCCCCCTCCGCACATCTCCCCCTCTCTCTCCCTTTTTCTTTTGACAGGACTATTGCATGCCTCTGCTTTTTATCTCCTTACATTTTCGGGGGAATGAATTGCTCTCCACTGTCACTGGGCTCTGGCCAAGAATTCATTTTTAGTGGGTCAAATGTTTCAGAATGTCATCTTCGACAGGAACCAACCAGCACGATGAATACAAGGAAAGACACGGCCTGCTGAATGTTTTTTTTCTTTTTTTTTTCGATCACTGCATACACTTAAAGTATGATAACCGTGCAGTACACAAAGCACAGACACAGAGTGTCTATGTGGAAATCAATATTGAATTAAAACACTCCCCACTCATGAATAAAAAAACAAAAATGAAAAATGGTAAGGGGGCTATTGGAGCTGCAGGACTCTACAGTCAGCTAATGAAGGTTATGTTGCATGGCAGAATTCAGTAATTGCAACGCACAAGTGAGGTATTAGACAGGATGTAGCTAATGGAAAACAATCACATTTAACATGGCTCCTTGGTTCTAGCTGTTCAATAAGTGAGCAGCAGGCTGGCTCACAGCAAACAGGAGGTAGGAGGGGAGGGGGGAGAGGGGAGGGGGGTGGGGTTCACGCAGCACAGGGTTTTAATGTGATCGGACTATAACAGACAATCTATTTACAGTGTGCTCTGGGGAGCTAATAAACAAATGTTGAGTAATTTCAGCCAGCAGTAATTACCCTTGCAGCTGACAAGGAGAGTGTGATACTCTCTCCTTCACCTCCGGCTCGGTCCAGGAGGTGTGGGCTCTTCGGAGTGGTCCTCCTCTGCTCATATAGATGTGGCTGCTGGCCAGCAGTCAACCGCACAGGATCATTTACAGTACACTGCTTCTCTCTCTCTGTGCACCAGGGTGTCAGATTCTACACCATTGTTCTGTTTTTGCTTTGGCAATAGCCAGACACAAAAGAGTATGATAAAACTGGAGCATATAACAATTTGTAGTAAATGTAGAGATTCACAGCTTGTAGGAAGTGTATATGGATGTGTTAAAATGGTTTCCATATAATCCAATTAAACAGAAACTCAAGCAGCAGGTTACCAGCTTGAGTGGTAATTAACATTTGTACATGATTTCAGTGAGACTCCTCACTTCCTTTAGCCACAATGCTATTGCACTCTAACCCCATTTATAAATCAGTGGAGGAAGAGAACAAATATTAAGTTTAGGAAGCAAACAAATTACTTTGCAGGTTAGACAGGCGAGAAGGCCAAAGGCATCTTTATCCAGGGAGCTCAGTCTTGATCCATCAGTTACGGTGAAATAGATTTTTATGCAAATATATCTCTATCGATCGCTGCGCCTTTCTTTGATGGAACGGGATGGAGAAAACCGCATGTAATTAGATAGAAATAATCATTACAGAATAATCATTAATGGAACATGTTTACATCAGCGTAGAAAAGACAATCTGTTGCATACAACTACTCAACAGTTTCTAATACCCATCACTTAAATTTGTGGATAGATTATTACTAGCATACTGTCACACAGATTAAATTCATGATCATTTTCCTGTTACAATGTGCTCACAGGGTTTTCTGTTGTAAGCAGCTTGTGCCAAACAGCGAT
This sequence comes from Macquaria australasica, assembly GCA_005408345.1. Taxonomy (NCBI): domain Eukaryota; kingdom Metazoa; phylum Chordata; class Actinopteri; order Centrarchiformes; family Percichthyidae; genus Macquaria; species Macquaria australasica. The sequence goes on along the minus strand of SEMN01000053.1, from coordinate 136,236 downwards.
ATTTTCTGTTGCAGATCATGCCTACAGTGCATTAGCCTTAGCCCCCTCTGTCTTTCTGACCAGTATGGCACAAACAATGCCACATATCAGATCCCTGCGTTCTCTCCAGAATAACAAGGAGGGAGTGGAGCGGTGACGTGAGGGGTCCAGTCTGAGGGGCTGACAGACGGATAGTGAGGCAGCCTGTCCCTTATCCTCAGACAGGCAGATGTCCCCTCTCCCTGCGTGGCCGGCTGCTGACCAGGGGAGAGCCAGGCGGCTGCTGAAATGAAGAAACTTGAGAGCTCCTCAGGGGGTGAGCTGGTCATTTGATGTCCAGCACAAGGGCAGGGTGTGATGCTGAATGAGCTGAGGGAGAGAGGCAGCCTCTGCAGTCTGTTACAAAGGCCCGGCCTGACGGGTAGGGAAGGAGGGAAAAATACTGAGCACAGAATGACAAAATAGATGAAATATAGTAATGGTCTGAGAGAAAATAGTTGTGAAGCACATGTAGGAATTTGGTGTGGGGCAAACATGGGGACATTTTCTTTTTTATCCACACATGAATCTGTTCACAAAACCATTACAGTCATATTTAATACTGTATGTATCAAAAGTATCATTATTATCTATCATCCCTTTGCATAGTTTGCTTTAGAACTTCCTCTAGGGACTTTATCTATTATGAGCTTTGTTATGACCAAGAATTGTCCATAATAACACACTGGACAATGGGGGAGTGATACTGACACAATCTACAACTGAAGTCCCATTGAAATATGTGAAGTACAGTCACAATGGAGCCATGGCATCTTTCTTACCTGGCCTAGGTTCAGTCTTGCAGGCAGTGGAGAGCCCTTTGAAGGCTACAGAGAGGCTGAGATGAGAGGAAGCCCTGCCTGCAGAGGGATCAACCATGCCGAAGTGCCAGCACCACAGTGCTGTAATTAATCGCCAGCGATGGCAGCCTCAGTCCTGCAGCCCTGCTCAACTTCTCCCTCACGACAAAACCTTGCGGTCAGGAGACGTTAGGCAACATTAACTGCTCGTACCATTTCCATTTTCTGAAAGGGGGAGGTGGTGTGTGTGTGTGGGGGTGGAGGTGTCCCGGGGTAGGTCTGTAGATATAGGACTACCGTGGGGGCTCAGGCGAGGAGAGCGACGGTGCATAAGCCATGGCTGTGTACCTTTCATCTTGGAGGAGATTTGGAGAGGTTTCAGACCACAGAGACTTCTTAATTCTCACTAATTCATTTGCGATCCAGATTCACTGGGCCTGGGATAACCTGAGAATGATAATGAACTCGCAAGGGGAGTGCATGGTCCCTTGCCTTTGAATGTGCTCAGAATAGATTCAGATAATCTTTCCTTGTGAATCTTTCTGGAGGAGAAGAATCCTATTAAGAGTGATTGCTTGTCATGAGACGTCCTCCAAGTTGGGGAGGTTTAACTTGTGGACACACCCTGCCGTCTGAGGACATAACCCTAACGCAGTGGTTCTTTTAAATCACAGAAATGCAATATGGATGTTATCATGAAAAAAATAGATCTGTGCAAGTTTTCTATTTCAAAACCATACTTTATAATGAATATTTATTTGCAAGCTGCATGAATCCTCAATCAATAAATTCTACCCACCAGCTTATATAAAAAAGTGTTGTTGTTTTTTTCTCCTTGGAAATCAAGCTTCATCCAAACAATATATTATCATTACAAATGAGGGAGCGGGCTATTTACATTTATGGATTGAAATGCCACATTTTCAATACCATACGCATGCAAGTAGACCTACATGTTTACATCCTAAAGGCAAGCGATGCCTGCAATCCAAAACTTGTTAGCATTATTTCTTTACTTTTTGGCAGCAATGAGATATGTTTACAGTTACAGTTTCCTTTAAAAAATAAGACTCATTCCTGCAACTGCACTCTTGACATTCACAAGCACACCGTATTTGTCCTTTGCTGTCAGATCATGACTGAAATTTGTACTGAAGGAATTTTCCATATGCTTCTTTATAGCAGGCTGACAATGAATAGAGAGATTTTGAAGAGATTTATAGGTCTGTGGAGTTCTAAGGGATAGATTGCAAACTCTTGTGAGAAAAGGGAGGGAAAGCTGCCTTACTTCAGGGCTGGTCTCATCTTTGGTCAAACAGAAGTGAGCTTAATTTGTGGGTCTGCCTGGGGAATTTCAAAGGAAAAAAGCTTTGAGTGACGCCAAGCTTGAGCTCCCTGATGTTAGTGAGATGAATGAAAGCAGGGTCTATAGGCTACAGGCCTTCTCACACTCCCACATTAACAGAGGTCTTTCAGGTTCTCATCAGGATAATTGTATAGGATGCAGTTAAATGCAAGACAGTGTTTTAGAGGAGCCAGGCAGCACTTGTCATCAGTCTGATTAAGATACATTCACTTGTGTGATAATATGTACATATTTTAAGGTAATTATAAAGTAATAACACACATGAACATGTGATTCCTGGTGTATAATAACTAGTGGTTATAAACCAGAGATGAAAACTCACTTTAAACTTTCACAAAATCTACAGTTAACATTATTTCTAACATTATTTCATTGCAAAAATATTGCCCAACGTGGTGGCACTTTACCCCCATTTAGCAATTAACACACTAAAATGTAGTTGGAAGCAGATATACGGATACAAAGTGTTTATTAATGTACAGCATTTGTCATCGATTATTACTTATTCTATGAAGACATATCTGTGTTTTACTATACTGTCATTCATTATCTGTTTACACACCAGCTTCCACTTATGGGTGTCCACAGGAGGAGTTATAGTTGTTGACGAATACACAAATAAGCACTTATGTCTGCTACTTTATACTACATTATAGTGTATTATCAACAATTTATTTAATGTTTATATAATGCCTTTGAATGCTAAACAGGGGGTGTTTCCCCAGACATCATAGTCATACTAATCTTCCTTAGTTTATCCTAGCCCACTTTGTGTAGAGAAACTATCTGGGTTAAAATATGGTAAAAAAAAAAAAGGTATTTACTCACGGTACTAACCTACAATATCTGGTGGACACTCATTTCCTAGCAGGTTCCAAATGCAGAAAATACAAGAATTCATTCTCTGACTCTTAGTGTTTTTCAACAGAAGACTTACTGTGCTATTGTACGGAACTGGCTGGCCTTGATAGAATGACCTAACATTTTGACAGGACAAAATATAAAGCTGCTCTTTATTCTGTGGACAATTCACCAGATGCAGGCATGGGAATGGCTTTAATCAATAGAAATGTGGGTGCACTGCATGATTTATTCCAGACTTTGCTTTATGTACAAAGAAATCTCGGACATTGCTAAGAGTGCAAGCAATAATGGGACCCACTCAATTTTCCCTGAAAGCCCGTGTTGTGATGGTTGTTGCCGCGAGTATTTACAAGTGCTATCTGATCAGCCTCAGAGGCTTCCCAACGAGACAGATGATTAGGTACGGCAAACGAGCCTCATCACCAGCTAAAATTGATGACTCAATGCTGGGTGACAGACAACTCTATTTGTATCAAGATACGGCGCTGACAGCTGTGTATCAATCAAGATTGAGTTATTATTGAGCATAAAGAAAGGCATTTGTAATATCATTAAATCCAGATATCCCTCTCTTCACATCTGGCAGGCAGCCATGCGTGTGAAGGAGGGGTTGAGGGACAGAAAGAGAGAGGCAACGCAAGAAAAAAACACTCGGGGCAATCATTCCTGGCAGTGTGCTAGCAGCTGCAGTTGTTTTTGTGTGTTTTTTTTTGTAATTTCAATATGTTTCTCTGCACCTCAAGCTTGGTTGCAATAACAGCTTACAGATTGCTTATGTCATCAAATTTTGACAAACTTCTCAATATGTTTTGACCTTCATCTTTAGCCATCTGCTTTCTACTCTTTCTTCTCCTTATCCCCCCCCCCCCCCCCATCTATATAGTTTCACCCTACAGTAATTGTGTACCCTAAATAGGTTATGCTTGAAAGCTGGTATTAAATAGCAACAGTAATTCATAGTTATTAGTTTAGGCTAGACGTCTTAGCCATTATTTATCTTGAATGCAATAACAGATTTTTTTGACCACTTGGGGGCAGCGGAAACAAGCTGTAAACACAACACCAACATATTATCTCACATTTAACGTCATGGCTGACTTGTTAGCATACATTTGCCTATTTACACATCCAGCGGACACAGATCAATATTAGCATTCATTTTGAGTTGTGTTTATAGACACCTGATGAACGTAAGTTCAATATTTACTCTCCTTTTAACTTTTAACTTTTTGGTCTCTACCAACTCCTGAGGGAAATTTAAATAAATATATAGCTCTTTAGCTAAATGCTCTAATGTTCAGCAGCTAGTCGCTAACATTGTCTGTGGTTGGTGGCGTGCAGTGGGTTTTAGAACTTTTTTTTTGCTGAAAACATCTGCCTGTTGTAGCCGAAAACAGCACTATGAGAGTGTATGAGACTGAACCGAAATGGTTACGTTGTGGGCCATAAAACCAAAACAATGAGCTGGAAGATGTTAAAAAGCTCTATAGAGCTGAGGGAAACTGCAGAGTCAGGCAATAATTCTTTGTGGGTTTGTCACTATGAGCGACCCCCTTCACACATAAGTAGCCATGTGTTAACATAAAAATATTGATTAAAGCAGCTTTAATAACATCCCTGTGAGATCCCCTTTAAAGGCGTCATTCAAATCAATCACTTCTAAGCATCTGTCCTCTTGTTAGCTGCTGTTGTATTACGTTATTCATGTAGATTCTCGTCAGTCTAGTCAGTCGAGTTATTCTGATGTAAGAATCTAAACTCGTACAGGTCAAAAGCATAATAGAGACCTCTTAAATAGTCTACTGACAATGTGGCATTAAGAATTATCTTGTTCCATAAGCCGGTGATCAGAGTAAACAACACGCTGCCTATAATATAGTGCCTCCACAGTTTGACATTTCCCTCTGATTTTCATATCTTTGCCTGAAATGACAGTCTATGTAACATGTGGAGGCCTTAAAAATGCCATAGCTGATATGAAATCAATTTGCATTTCCCCGGTGCCTGGATAACATGGCCCTGTCAGAGAACCCTGCAGATCTGCTGGAGATAATGACGTTATAGGTGACGGCTTGCACAGTGGAAAGGATGAAATTGAAAGAGTGACGTTCTGTGTTTCCCATGATTGCCTTGACTGGAGGATGTGTGGCTATCGGACATGCACTCCTCTGTCTTTGCTCCCCATTAGCTCCACTTGTTCCCAGACAGGGGTTAAGACAGACTAAAGAGGTCCACCAATCCAACCAGTCAAAGCCTCCTTGTGTCAGCGATGGTATTTCAACTGTATCATCTATGAAGTAAAGAAATTGTAAAACTGTGATTAAGCTCATTAATTTCACCCTGTTGGTCACCGTGTTAAAGGTTTTAAATTTGTGGGGATCTGCAGTACATAAAAGCTCCAAATATTACAATTAAGGATTTCATAATAGTAATTAAGATATTAAGAGAAAATCTACTATCGGACATTTAGGTCGCTTTTGATGTTAAGCCTTAATTTATAGGCATTAATTAATACATTGATTGACCATTCAACAGCTAAAGAGGAAAAGAATTGACACCAATTAGAATGTGATATTATTACATAATGGATAAAAGAAGAGAATAAAGAAGAAGAAAATCCTTTCCATACTGACTGTTATCCCATTGACTTTATACTGCAGCACTGGCCCGATGTTACAGGAACGGTGTGTGATCCCATCATTATATTTTTTCAACGAAGACCACACAGTAATGGCAACTACATGCCACTTTAGCCACTTTGTGAAAATGTGAAAAGGAATTATCTGAATCGTGGAGATCACACACAGGAGTGTACTGCATTTGTAAAGCCATATTACAGTGCACAACCCACAATTTGTTATAAACATAGGAAGTGGATAGTTGACGGCACTGACCTGAGGACATTTAGACGTGATCACACTGTTGCAGGGGGCCAGCTTGTTATCGAGCTCGGTGTATGCTGAGAGAGGGGGACATCTCTCCCGCTGCTGCAACACTAATATACGCTGCTATAAACTACAGGTGATTCCTGCAGAGTTTTTCCTCACTTTGCGTATTTCAGGCTGTTGAATGTGAAAATGTTGACCTCTACACCCTCGAGTCAGACAGCTTGCTCTCTGTGACGGCTGCAGAGGAAAAAAGTGAATGTTTCAGCTGCTGTCTATGCATTCGTGGTGGGCAGTAATGAATAAACTGGAGACCAAAGCCATCAAACGGCTGCAATTTCCTCCCAGTTTTACCTAGACACTAAATGTTTTATATATATGTAGCCAAATGTGAAAATCACCACCACCATTATCACAACAACGTAAAAGTACAAGGAAAATGAAAGTGAGATTAATCTACTTACTTATTACTTTTATCTCTACACTACATTTATTTTACAGCTATAGTTAGTAGTTACTGTGCAGATTATTTACATGAAAAACAAATGATCAGTTTATAAAATATGATGTATTGTTATATCATATAAATTTGCTCCACTTTGACAAAATTAAAATGCTGCTTACATGTTAATTCATCAGCAATAATATTCCTATAACATATGATACATATAACACTCATTTCTGATAATACTTCTGTACCTTTACTCAAGTGAAATTTAAAATGCAGTTTTACTTGTAACAGAGTATGTTTATACTATAGTATACTACAACCTTTACTAAGTAAAATATCTCACTACTTCTTCCTCCACTGAAATCAATACTGTATATTGTATATACATACAAACACATAATAGTACCTGTGGTTTGATGATACTTTCACCATTAACAATTGTAAAAATAATTGATCTGAGGCATAAAATGATGTCATTGGGATGGGATAGCTAACTACATGCAGGCTGAGAAACTTCAGACACGGATGGAGTCAGATCACACTTCATGAATGATAGGAACAGCCTTGCAGTGTTTTCAAATGCTGGTTAAAATATTAAAAAGCTGTCTGAATAACTAATAATAATAATAATACTAAATCATTTTTCACCAATACGTATTTCTGCATAGCTCTTGAGAAGTTAAAGCTGGTGAAAAGATGGTCATCGGTAATTAAAGCTGACGGTAAATTGTGGATGGCTGTAAAAGTAAATATTTAGGTTGGTTAGAAATTTTGCAGAAAAACAGAGGAAATCATGCCGAAGACATTCACACACTCTAATTATATTCATGGGTCAAAGTTTGACTTGTGAATTTATTTTTTTCTTTGTTTCCATACATCTCATTATTTTTTCAAATCAAGATAAAATTGCTTCGAATGCCTGGGGATTAACAAGGTCATATCATAAGTATCTAAGAGTATATGGTGGGTTTGATGTTGCGGGGGGAGGGGGGGGGGGGGTTAGTAAAGTACAAAATGTGCTGTTTTCCACGTTATTACAATAAATAAACACAGTCCACTCTGTTTACACAAGTGGTCCATTGGGTCTAATGTCCACTCTTTGCAAGCTGTCATGTGCATTGGAAATACACTGCAGTACACTGGGATATCCCGTGTATAATACAGAGTATACTCACAATATATGAAGACGGGATGATAATGAGACATCCTGGCTCTAATCAACCTTAGAAAAGTCTGAAGAGGAGCAGAAATGTGTCTGCCGCACTAATAACAATTTTCAATTAATAAAAACATAATTTTGTCCAGTCCCCAAGGATGGGGATTTGGTATAACTTAAGGGCCTTCCCTCACATGGTGTGAACAAACCTTTACGCTCTGTAGCTGTGTGGATGTGTGTGTGCGAGACACACACACACTCAGACAGTCTCTCTCAATTGTACACACACACACACGCACGGCAAGGAATTATACTTGTCTGTATGGTTTGTTAGCACTCAAGAGATAAAACTTTACATGTTGCTCCCAATTAGCACAGCAGTGACCGTGCACTGTCTCCTGTGCTCAGCTTCCCTTCTGAAGAGGGGCTATTTATGTGAAGACTCATGAGAATGTGAGAATTGAGGCGAGAGAGAGGAGATATGGACTGTGTGAGATAGAGTGTGTGTGTGTTATGAGGGAGAGAGGGCGAGAGAGAGGGAGTGAAAGAAAGAGATAGAGAGAAAGGGAGAATTGAAATGGCTTAAGCATCCATTTTGAGTAGAGAGACAGGTCCTATTAACATTTAACAGCATTTGTGCAACTTGGTGCCGAGGTTATGATGCAAATGAGGAGGAATTAAAACTGGCCAGAGGTTTGTCATTGATGGATTGCAGTCTGGCAGTGCTCACACTTCCTAGTGTCCATCAGAAGCGATTACTGTGTAATTAAACCTTATTTCTGGACTCTCTAGTGCATAATTACTTTGTGAATGCAACCATCATCTAAAAGCTACAAAAATGCTTTACCATTTAGTCTAGCAGTCAGTTCCACGGGCTTGTGTCAGATATAGCCATCAGACAGAGAAAAAGAACTGTCACTTTTAATAAGAGGCAAAAAATGAAATGAAACAGTATGCTTATTACAGAAAAATTAGGCTTTCAAGAGTCCTTTCTGTTATTTGCATAATGTATCCCCCAACCCACTCCCCACATATACACACACCGCAAGCTTTAGGCAATTTCCCTCACATTTAAATAGATTGCACATTTAAGGCTACTTAAGGAAAATTATCACTTTGCATATTTTAATTGTTATGAAGGAAGTGATTTGAGAGAGGTCTGTGGCTCATCCTCTTGAGCCATGTGGTTGCGAAGCTGTCTGATTCGGCTGCTCGGCGCTGCAGCTCCACAGATAACCTCCGAGTTCACACACATCCACTCCAGTTTCATCAGAATGCAAATGAAGCACAGAACACTGGGACAAGTGGATCTTTGATATTTACAAAATAGCCACTAATAACTTGAGTGTAATTTATTTGACTCAACTTTATTTTGCTCTTATCAGTCCTGATTTCTTTTTTGAGAAAAGTTTAAAAATGCTGTTTAAAAATGCTGTGGAAAGAAACAAAGGGTGTGTTTACTGCTAAAATTTCAGAGACAGCAGGACGGAGGGAGGCTGTGTACTGTATATTTATCTCCCTCTATATATATATATATATATATATATATATATATATATATATATATATATATCAGTCTATCTAGCTCTCACTTATAACAGACATGCTGCTGTGGCACAAGCCCAAGATAGACACTGTGAGGTGTTAAACATGAAAACAAAGCATGCGCACGCATATGCAGTTAGGTGCTTTGATCTGTGTGTGCAACAACAAACACCAGTCACACTTAACACTGTGAAAGGGACAACCTGCTAAAGGAACAATATTATGGAGAAGCTCCGCTGTCAGTTTAAGGTGTTACTGACAGTCTGTGGCACTACAGTGGCTAGTCGTATTATGGAAAATGGATTCGGCTAACATCACACATATGAATTGTCTAGATACATGCCTCCTCGTACAGTCTGAATTTAGCAGTTAGTAGTTTGCTGGAGTAGTTGAAGTTTAGCAAAGAATGCACACAAAGAACATGCAAAGTGACAATTAAGTTTGCATTGATTAGTATTTCTTGATTAATAGAACACAACATGTTTAAACAGATGCAGGCTTTATTCCTTGTGCTTTGTTGTTTAACAAAAGCCTTAAAATTATTATGGATGTGGCTATACCTACACTGGGCGAGTAAAATGTAAGCGTATTTTTGTTTTAATCGAAAATATTAAAATTGTCTTTCTGTATAACTTTTTCATTCAGAGATGAAATGTCTTGAATTAACTTGACTGAATTACTCCAGTTTTCTAGAAGAAATCATTTGTCAGGCAATGTTCTTCAGCATAATAGCCGTGCTGAATAAAACGAGCGAACAATCCCATCCTCCAAGGACGGTTCTCCATGGGAAACTGCAATGTTTTAAGTGTTAGTGTTCTCGTCTTGAAAAGCTTATCAATGCTTGTGAGGGAGAGTATTCAGACACTGACAGGCACTGGTAATATGAAATTATCTTTTTCACACCCCTTCGTTTGGTAAATTAGTTAATTTTACTCAACATCATGTACAACTCAAGGCTTTATTCAGAAAGGCTCTGTGGAAATGAAAACAATGTTTTATTTACAATTTTCAGTGCAAAGTATGGATGTTTCCCCAAATGATTGGCATAAATGACATAATACAGGTATCAAATGTATTTGATTTGTTTTCTGTAAAACCACTGTTTTTCCCTCCGTGTTCAGAGTCATGAAATAGTAGATATATGTTGGATCTGATGATAAACTGCACCCACAACTGATACTGACATACTCACAGGATAAAAAAGAGAATTACCAACACTGACATGATATGCTGTGTCTTCTCATTTATGTTAATTGCACAGAAATGTCCCACGCATATAACACCTACTACTTAATGACACCATGAAAGAGGAATTTTAAGCATGGCTGTTCATTTTCTAACAAACAACAGCCAGTATGGATTTATAAATTATTATGGATCACGAGAGGTGTATTGGTGGGAGGAGTGCAATAAAAAGTAAGCCTTAAAATCAGCCTCTGTAAACTGCTGCAAACTGAATTACTTTCACTATATCTTCGTTAAACACCAGTGAAATAAAGAAATTATGATTTCAGTTGTCATGGATTGAACACTGTCTTGCACACGAAATAGCTTGAAACGGATTAAGCACAGGCTTAAATCAATCACACCATTGCAAATTTAATCAAGTGAAGGTACAAAATGCATCCAGTTTTCAGGAGAAAAAAAAAGATAACATCTTTATTCAGAATTTCAATGACTTTTATGTACCTTGAAATTATAATACATTTAAATTGACTGTACTGTAAGTATGGCAATACATACACACATATAAACGTATGTGGTGCATTTCTCGTATGTATGCTGTATATCATTAGCAAATGTACAATACATACAGCTATGTGCAAGTGTATTCTCTGTACATGTATATGAAAGGTAAAAACTCAAACTCGCTTTTTCATATCTTAATGCTATCCCCTCGTACTTGCAAGTGCACATACATACACATTAACATGCGCACTACAACAGTTAACAAAGGATTAAAGCAATTTCTTACTTTTTTGGAAATGAATTTGCATTGGCGACCTTGTAGAAGACCTACACAGCCCACAACAATTCAATGGAAACGTGGTTTTGTAAATAAACTGTATGTCAGTATGTGCAGATTGACTTCATCTTTGCCCTCAAGGTGCCTTATTTTTTCTATGACTTGTACTTGACAGTGTAAAGACAGTCTTTTTGAGGTAGACTGCTCAGATTCAAGGACAAGCTTCTTCTTCTTTTTCTTTGTTTCTTTTTTTTTTGTTCTTTTTTTTGTTGTTGTTGTTGTTGTTGTTTTAACTTTTTATCCACAAATGCATGACATTCAAAATGACAGGACATAAGTACTACATGTACAATATGTAGCAATGAGGTAGAAATGGCTATAAAGAATGCCAGACTGTAAAACTACATAAGGATGGAATCAAAATCTTAAGCAGTTCTTAACAAAATGTAATTACAGAAATACTGACGGATTTTGAAAAAAACAAAACAAATTCAAGTGACTGAATTGGCATCATTGTGAGACTCGCTGTGCTTATCATAGGTTCTGCTCAAGTGTTGGTTGTGACTGCCTGGCCCTTTCATCACATCACCCTTAATAATGAATGAGTATTTTTTAATGATAACATCTATAGCATGTGAAATATACACCCTATCTGAATAAATGTGTAATTGTTTTCCTCATATCATATTTTTCTGTAAGCCTTTTAACTGTCTACTTGATGAAAACTGTGTTGCACTGTTAGGGAGACAAATTTTAAAAAAAGGAAATACATGACAAGACCTGTTGTTGTCTGAGTGATTACAAGTACTACTTAATTTGAGTGGAACATTTCCCCTTTTTAACATACATCTCTCTGTTAGTTCATGAACAGTCGACCTCTTAAACACGTGAACTCTGCGCTTGTTAATGGCACTTAGAGCTTCTTATCACCTTCTTGTCAAAACCCTTGCAATGAGCAAAATTACTTTTTAAAATTAGCAATCATGGACACGGAAAAAATTATATTCTAGCGTGGCGATAGGCTGTGTAGTATTTGGGATTTTCTGCTAATATCTATTTTGCATTTTATAAACAAATTAGCCATGTTTCTATTTGTACTCCATACAGAGGTGAATGACTGTTCATAAACTCAGATGGGTTAAAACTGAAAAAAATCACGTTTTACAAAACTCACATATCTCTTGAAAATATCTGATATACAGTGATACAATAACTTCACAATGCCCAAAATCACCAATTTCAAATATCCACAGCATACACTGTGGCATTAAGGACACCGAAATTCACAACTTCTTCAAACAAATCATCATATTCAAAAGAAAGCTGTTTTACTTTGGCTTCAAGGAACATTTCAACCAATTAACTCCTCAAAGTGCAATAATAAATGACACAATATAGGGGAGCTCGGCAATTGTTTCAGCTCTCTGCTCATTTCCTACACTTCTCCAGTTAAAGCCATAAAAACAACCTTTTTAAAATGTATTTTCCATTAATATTGGTCCAATTTCCTGTGTAACTACATGTTTTTCATGTTTGAAGTTTCCAAATGGACTTACACTTTGCTGGATGAAAACAAAGTTTGTTCTAGACCCGCTGGATGTGGTGTATGTGTAGAGTAAGTCTCAGAAGAAAAAAACCTGCTATGTCTAAGTTTAAGCAAAGTAAAAAGATAGTACTGGCTAACTCTTGGGTAATCCACCATGTGAAGAGTGGCCCTTTTAATTGTGAAAAGTATTTTGAAGTAAAAATCAAAGAACCCACATCCATATATTCTGAGAATACTTACAAACAATAAATGGGCATTCATATTCTACACTGCTGTCTATTCAGTTACATGTAGGTCAACAAAATGTATTTTAAGGTGAATGTTTTGAATCTGGGTTAATTAAATTGTGTGGGGGTGGGTTAATGTTTTACCAATTCCTGTAACTTTTTCCTGTGCATTCAATGAAAATGCTGTCACCCATCTTATGACCGGAGTACATATCTATAAATGTATAGCACAGATAATGTGAAACTACAACAAGATATTATTATTGGCAAGCTTGCTAGCTTTCGGTGCTGCTACGTAGTTTCTCTGCTATTGTCTGGATGCTCTGTGTATATTCTAATACAGGTCTGGAAGAGTTAATGATACCAAACCAGGTGGCAGTGATCAATATGCACACTGTGTGATAAAAAAAAGAACAGGTAAAACATGTGCAATAGGCAACAAACATGAAAGGACCTCCTTTGAAAAACTAACACAAGGTCCTTTAGTGCCTCTGCAGTATTATACACCCACACCTACGGTGCTATCTACTTCAGTGGCATTTTTCAACGTGCGAGTGCTTTGCTTTCCTTACTGCTCAGAGGACATGATACATTCAATAACATTTTTACTTGCCAATTCAGTCCTGCTCTCTCATTGCCAAAAACGTTGCATGGAAATGTACTGATTAGTGGCAGCAAGTAGTGATTAATAGCACTGTAAACTCAACAGTTTAAACATGAAAATGACATGACATAGAGTAAAAATAAAGTTTTGTGTACAGTGAGACTAGCCTTCAAGACATGTTCTTAAAAAGGAATGCCACTCAATTCATGAATGTTACAGTGATGACCTAAGTCAGTCAAACCAATTCTCCTGTAAACTTTATATTAAAATAATGGAATTGATATCAAGCCAGAAAATGTGTACCAAACATCACTGTGAATACTGTCACATTTTGATTTTCTATTTGACATCACAGATTCAGGGGCCAAACGAGCAATGGCAACAAGATTCACTGGTGAATGTTGGCTAATACAGACCAAATTGTCCTAAGGCAAAGGCATAGTGTATCCCAAACCTGATATTCAGTGGTATTCCCCTTTAAGTGCATTATGTGGTGAGAAACAGGGTTCTTGGGAGTTATCAAAATGTAAAGCTAATAGATTTTGCACACAACACAATACTGTTTGATGTTCTCTCAAAAGGTTTCCTCATCAAACAAGCAGAATAGGTGCTGACATTTTGCTGTCTTCATGAATTTGTCTTTCAGAGATAACTAACAAACTGAGGTAGAAAGGAACTTAGGCTATACATAATCCTTAGGTTTCATTAATGATAAAACAGCAGCAGGATGGAATGAAATAGCTCGGGGCAGCTGTCTCAACCCCAAGATGTTTGTCTGCACCTTTCGAATTTCTCTCAGCTCTGCATCACCACAAGCTAAAGTAAAGAATGTAAAACGAATCACTTGTTTTTGTCTTGTAAATAAACCAGAATTACTCTCATACATTCATTGTAGGAACCTTCTCATTTCATTTTGAGCTTTTTGAGGTATCATATAGCCTTACATGGTTTGATGATAGAATTTCAAATGCAAGCCAAATGCTCTTGTAGTGTGTAGTGCTTCGACACAAGCTTATGAGGTACTATACATATCATTATCACTTTCCTGAGTTTTCAAATAGAGAACATCAAAAGAAATAATGGTAGAATTTTACATTTATGTGAAACCCTGTGAATGACTACTGTAACAATGTTTTAACAGCAATTACAAAGTAATCTATTGTTTAGATTGAAGTCACATTGTAAAATAATATTTGTTTTTTGTAATTTCATCTATAGTGGAGAGGCTAGTATAGCAACCAAATTCACCTTAAGTTTGCTAGGAAACAAATTGCATTGTTCCAGCAAAAAAAAGCACATCAGTGTTATTGTAATTAAAGGATTTACACATACATAAAACCTGTGTAAGATAATGAAACCCAACTGTAATTATGCCAATAAATTTAATTTAACTCAAATTAACCACAACTGTTCACAGAGAGCACGAAACAGACACAGCTGTAAAACACTGTTCTAATGGAAAAGAGAAAGCAAGTTTTTTGTCGCATTTTAAAGCTTTTTTTTTTATATTAGCACATGTCACCAATGAAGATTGTGAGGCAAAAAGAAAAAAAAAACTTAAAACAGCACCACCTCAGGCACTTGATAGCAACTAAATCTCAAGATCAGCAGAATAGTATGTATATATATTTATATATATATATATGTATATACAAAAACTGGGGGTGTCTTCTCCAAGTCGTTTGAGTTTTAGTGAGCACATGGCCTCAGCCATATAAAGCATTTAATTAATTTTTACCAATGCATGACGTCCAGACTGTCATCTTCTGTCTAAAGCCTTCAAGGACAATCCCTTTGCTGTATATAGTATGTTCATGTCACCACTGTTTGCTATTTTTCACACTTTTGTACACAATTTGTATTGAACTACTGGGTTTAAAGAAATTGTGTTTGATGGGTCTCTTTCATTGAGTACAACCAAACATTTTATTCCACTCAGTGTACATGTCAAGTTCTTTTTGTGATATGCTGGGCTGGAATTTGCAAAACACATTGTCAAAGTCTTGGTAGGAGACTGGTCTCATCTGAGCGGGGTGGATGGTTGACAGGTCAGTACCAGGAATGCCATGGAGAGGACCTACCACAGCCTCTTGACACAGCTGGGCCACGTCCAGTCCTGAAAAGCCCTCTGTCCTCTGAACCAGTAGTGACATCTCTTTGTCACTAAGACAGTAGTTGTGCTGTGAGAGCAGTTGGCTGATTATCTGGTGTCGTGCTGTCCCATCAGGCAAGGGGATGAGCATTCGCTTGGTAAAGTACCTCCGTAGGGACTCTGGGATCTCTTCAGGCTTATTGGTGGAGCAGACCACGAGGACATGGTCCTCAGCAGAGGTCAGAATATTGTCAAGCTGCATGAGGAGCTCAGCCTTGAGGCGATTCACTGGGCTATCCTCACTGAGCTGGGCTGACAGCAGCAGGTCCACCTCTCTTATGAACACCACTGCTGGCTGGCGACACCGGGCCACCAGGAAAGAAGCCTGGATGATCTTGTCCCCTTCCCCTAGCCACTTGGTCACCAGAGCTGAGCTGCTGAGTCGCAAGAAGGCAGCCCCCAGTTGGCTGGCCATGCAGTGGGCCATCAGCGTTCTACCAGTTCCCTGAGGTCCAAATAAAAGGAGGCTCCGAGGTAATGTAGCAAGTCCACTAAACATATCTGGCCTTAAAATGGGCCATAGTATCTCCTCTTTGATGGCTGCTTTGGCCATGTCCAGACCCGCGATGTCACTCCAGTCCACTGGAGGGCCCTGCTGAAGGATTTCTGTGGTCACCATCTCCACCAGGTTGGAGTCACTGTTCTTCAGTTGTTCCTCTGCAGCATGGATGGACGAGGTAGCCGTACCAATGTCAGGCCCTGTTAGGGAGTGAGAGAGGTGCTGTCTGTGCTCTTCAGTTTGCTCGCTCATGATGGGGGATCCAAACTTGCTGTAGGGCTCACCAGTTCTGAGATCACCCACAGAGCTTTTGGTTGATCCATAGGATGGAGGAGTTAGTGCTCTGCCAGAGTGTATAATAAATTTTCTTTGTTGATCAGAAGACATTGGCTGTTTGGTTGGCTTAAACGCTAAAGACGATGCCTCAGCGTTTCTGTCAAAGCCATTGCCTCTGTTTGAGTCACTGCTGTCTGCTATTCTGTACATTGGGCTCTGTGAAGAGCGCTGTTGGTTGTAGTTGAAATTAACATAGCTAGAGTCCATATCTCCATGTCCACTCATATAGAAAGCTTTTCGTTTTAATGAGTTGGATGTGCTGCCATTCAAAGGTGTTGGTGCAATTGGTGTATGATTATGGGTCTGGTAGGTGTAGCCAGGCAGTGTGGAAGGAGGGATTGGTGTTGGAGCTGCAATACCGGACGGCAGATAAGCAGAAGGAGGGGGTGCTCCCCCAGGGCTATAACCAGGGCCAACAGCAGTCTGAGAAGGATACCCTGTTGGAGGATAATTGTAGTTGGGAGACCCAGCGTTGTAGCTCGGCACTAAGGTAGGGGGAGGAGGTGGGGGTGGTGGTTGTAAGAGCCCAGCACTGTGCAAAGGAGAGGGGTGTGGGGAGGGGAGGGCTGGGGTACTCTGGCCGCTGTAGCTAGAATGCAGGTAGGAGCCGTTGTAGCTGGCAGTATATTCCTGAGAGGGGAGGCCCGAGTGGAGCGTAGTGGCTGTGTGGCTCCCACAGTTACTGCTGGAATAGCTAGGCTCAGACAAGCTGCTGGCCACCCCTGGGGAGCTGCCTATGCTAGCCGACACATCTGCAGGGGGTAGGGCAGCTGTCATTCCAGCTTTGCTCACAGATATAACATCTGGAGCACAGTTCATTGGGTAAATCCCCTCCTGCCAGGACTCATTCTCTGCCTTTCGTCCATTCATGAGTCCAGTGGTGCTATCAGAGTAGGAACACAGCAGGGCTCTTTCATTTGGGCCCTCTAGGATCCCAGAGTACTTCTCTGCATATTTCTTAAGCAGATTGGAGGCAGTCAGTGCAGAGATGTCATCGTTTGCCCACGCATACTGGTACGTTTGCTGTAAGTGCCCCCGGTAGGCCTCTACTTTGTGTGCCGGCGAGCGGGTAGTGGATGAGATGTCAAAGTGTTGCTCTGCCCATTGTGTGTGCTCTGGGGTCCACTGCATCTTTAGACCTAGATATTCCGCATAAGGAAGAAATATGTCAAAGTAAGCATTAAATCATGATTAATAAGATAAGATAAGCCTTTAATTGTCCCACAGAATATATTAATTGTCACACATAATAATTATCTAAAAATAATATTCTAATATTTCAAATGTTCTATAATAATCAAATAGTAAATCGTTCAGATACTGTGGAAAAAGTCCATAATGCATGAATTGCTTGTTGTTTTTTCTAATTGCTTGGGTAGAGAAAAGGTGGGATTCTGACATATTGTCTTCCAGAAAATGGTTTAAATAAACCTTGCACCATAATGCCCAAATGTCACCCATATGACAAACAGACAACGCTAACTGGACACAAATCATGGTCAGTATGAGGATATGAAACCCAACACCTGGTTAGCGTGCTATAATCCACCCAACGCGGAGCAGAATGACACAGACATTGCGGGTCAGTCTATAATCCAACTCTCATCTGAGGCATTCTGAGACAGTTTCAAATCTGCTTGGAGGAGAGCAGCAAAGCAATCTTCCTTGGCAGCGCTCTGTTGCTTTCATCACACAAACCCCTCAGCCCAGCATGAATTACATCCACATCCAGTCTGCCTACTGCTTCCTAGTCCACAGAGTGAGGGAGGGGAAAAAAAAAACATGCTTCACTTGTCTTTTTCTCTGCAGCCTCTCTCAGCCTCTCTGTATGGCCTTAAGGGTTTGAATGACATAAATAATCAAGTTAAATCCTAAAGTCAATCTGCAAATACAAGTTTTTACAAATGCTGTCATCTTTTACTCTGCTTGGGATTATCAGAGGATGTACTATACCCCCAAAGAATGTAGACTATTAGCGAGGCTACAGCTCAAAACAATCAGAGATAATGTGCAGAGCCTCACACATCTTACATCAATGCTAATCTGACCAAAAGCTACAAGGAGATATGAGAGGAGATGCATTTAACCAAACTTTCCCTGCCTGTTATACAACGGTCCCCTTGCTAAGCAGGCGCTGCAGTGGTATACTTTATACTTCAGTAGGTTAAGTCCATATCACAGGATTTAGGCAACAAACAGCCACAGTACAGAGGCAGATTACAAACGCAGTGTTTGTCTGTAGATTCCCTTCTGCCTCCCTCCCAGCTATTTGCCCACCCGCCACACTAGACACCAGGAGCTAATTAGCAGGATGATGCTGCACTAATTGTGTTAATTTACAAGGTTTTAGTCAAAGAGATCCATGCTATGGCTCACGTAGTTGTCAACCATCCAAGCTAATGATAAAGAAAAAGAGTCAGAGGCAAAATACTACATACTGCGCTGTAACAGAAAGGTTCATCAACCTACAGAAAATAGAATATGAAAGCTAATTATATTATCACAGGTGACAGGGACAAAGATAACTACAATTAATTAAATTAAAAATAACAAAATGTCTTTAATGTAAATCAAAACCTTATTCACTTGAAATGTGTATGAACTGGGGAAAATGTATGAATGACACCCTTGAGAATACCTAAAGTAAGTCTCACTGACTACTGTTTTAGACCCATGTGTTATTGAAGTGATAGTCACCCACTATATCCTAGGTCAGCTGTTTTTTTTTTAAGTTTGTAGGTGGGTGCAATGCAAAAGTAATTTTTTAAGTTGAAAAATATTTTTCCAGTGCAGTCTATCATACACACCTGATGTTTTTTTCCTCCCTCTCATTATTACTGCATTAAAATACCTTTTCAACAAACTGTTGAATATAAAACATTTTCCACATTATTGTTGAGAAAACTGTTCCCTTCAAAACAAACAAAAGTATTTGGGCAATAGCAACCAGCGCTTTGCTGTCTGCCAAAAATCTCAGCCATTCACAGCTTTTACTGACACCAGTGAACAACAGTGCATCAGGATAATCAGGATAATGGTTTCTGTAAAATCATTCAGTAGAGTTCATTAACACTCAAGGCACATTTTGTCAATAACAAAATTGCACACAGTTTATTGAGTGAGATTCCTCTATTACTGTTAATCCTCTCTGAACAATGTGCCACTTTGGACAATCAAAGAAGTGCTACTCGCAAAGTGTACTTGAGATCTCTGAGTATCAGGCATTTTATAAAATGGAAACCATCCAAGATGATTATATAAATACAGCACACTGCTAAAAAACAGATTGAGAAAGACTTTCACTTTCTATATCGAAAATAACTCAAACCTGAAATTTGGATTTGTGGAGCAGGGCATTTTCCCTTCTCCAGGCAAAAAAAGTCTCTTCTATAAATACAGAACCTACACAGAGAAATACAAGGATTTTTGAACCATGTTAAATAAACAAAAGAGTTTTAGTATTACATACAATAGCAATAACATAATTGTCATCATAATTTGTGTTGTTGTGTGTAAGTGTGAAATTATTCAGTGCGTCAACCAGTTGTCTCTTAATAAGATTTTGATAAAGCATACTATTTGAACGAGAATCCGACTTTCAATTGTTTGGTTTATACAAAGGTTATGGAATGGATAGTAAATGCATCCACACACAAATATGCATATAAACATTAACACATAAATAGACACAAATGCACCTATGTGCACACACAAGCAGTACATTAGCATAATGATCTTGTACTTTGGTATTACGGTAAAACGTTGTCCTTTATTCCACCTGCCTGGAAATTCAAATACAACATCCACAGGTTCCTTTGTCTTTCTTTGAAATGGTATAATTACAGAGTGCTCCATTAGTGGAATGTTTTCAGATAGCCTCGGGGCTCGAGCTCAAATTCCACTGATCAGCCACCAACAAATACAGCCTTTGTTGGACTATTGTGTTTGTCAATTCATAGATCAGAATAATCCTCTATGGTAAATTTGAGATGATGATAATACAGGAAGATTATCTTTTTACCCTGACATTCATCCAATTTTTGGAGTTATCTGTGCATATCTTATAGGTCGACTCATATCTAAATGATCACCCTGCTAAATCTGAGAAAACAGATATTTGTCTTAACGGCACATAATTCTGAAAAATCATCACTGTGGTTAAAAGTGATGTCCTGACAACTTATGTTATACATCGTATACTTTATAGACAATCTCACACTTTTTGAAAAACAAAAGACCAGGTGGAGCCGAAATGCATTTGACATGTGTTGCCATGGTGTTATGCTACGCTACGGTGTTTAATTTCTGGTTCAGTGATCATCATCGATGAAACAGAGATGCTGACCTTTTTGGGAACTATTAATCTGGAAGCCTAGGCCGTTTTTAAGCAAACAAGAGTGGGCCTCCACTCTGTCCATCCAATTTCCCAGTGTGTAAATTGGACCGCCGCTTGCACAATTCTCTATTCATTACTGTGCTGCTGAAAGGAAGCACAGAGGTGGCAGAGCGGTTTTCTTTTCCTCTTTCTGTGTGTGCGTGAGTGTATGTGTAGGAGAGAGGGAGAGAGAAAGAGAAAGAGAGAGAGAGAGAGAGAGCAAAATGCCTTCCAGGAGGATTCCCAAGCATAAAGAGCTGGACTTTCCTTCCTCTCTTTTGGTTTGGGGGAGGGGAAGGTGGGAGGGTTGAGGGAGAGGGGGAGGGAAGTGAAAGCTGTCGTAATTGAAACGTGGCCTAATCAGACTCATTACCATTTTTACCAATTTGCACCACCAAAGATGCTTATTAGGTAACTGTGTTTAATAAGCCACTCTTTAGAAAACTAACTGTAATGAGCTCTTTAAAGTCAGACTTGAGCATGATTATGCACTGGAAGTGTTTTGCAGAGCCGAAGCAGACTGGTACATTTAGTCATGTACAATGTCATAATTAAGCTGCACAAACTCTGCACTTCACACCACACAATAGTCCCAGCTGAGGCAGTAGACATGCTGAAAAGTATTTATAATTACTGATCATTACAACCCTGGGATTTTCATCGCCGGACGTAAACATAATTATGGGAGCTTTTGCTTTTATTCTGCACACACAGACCACTCTACTTGACAAGCGTGCAAATATTGCAGACAGACAGTAATTACTTTTATAAATAAAAACAAGCTCATATTCATATTCAAATTCACTGGAGATATTCTAAGTAGGGGTGGGGCAAAACATTCAAATACAATGTGAAATGGTAATCGGTATGGCTACAGAGTCCCATTCATCTCACATATCAAGTTAAGACTATTTAAACTCAATTTAGAGCTCCATGTGGCAGTAATTCCAATCTTTAGACGGCAGGGTGCCATTTAACCCCTCATTTAGAAAAGATATGCCTTCCTCCATCACTGTCTTTTCCAGGGCTACTGCCCATACATTTCACAGTCTGACCACCCATGGCAGCAAATTACTACATGTCTCCACACTATCAAAGTCCAGCGATCCCGGTGGATTCAATACCAATCCGAGCATAAAAGGTGGAAAATGACTGTAGAAGCATGCTGTAACAAGCTTACAGTATGTTTATTGTAGTTGACCTGGCAGTCAGGCAGACAACTTCCTGTGACAGGACTTCTCCTTGTAATCACAATAATACTCATCATCGTACAGGAAGCAAAGTGACTTAGACAGTCCATTGTGACAGAGCTGTTATCGCTTCAATTTAGTAAACACAGATGAGTTATTTAAAGCAGCTATCCACTGTTACCTACAGCAGAATATTTGAGGTGAAACAGAGTGAAAAAAGTCTGTCACTGACATTTGCCTGATCACTTGCTGCGTATCTACTGTATTTATGACTGCCTTCTATTACTGAAAAATATGCCCCACCTCAAACAACGTGAAATAACAGCATGTTAGACAGCAATGAATGAATACTGATTAACAATACATCAGATTAGATCAATCTGATACAATATCAGATAAAAGATTAGATGAAATATTGGATATTAGATGATATGGTAAGATTTTGTATATCCAGAGAGAGCAATGTCCATTCATTAATGTCATCAATCATGTAGTCAATGGAATGTTCACCACAACCTTTAAGAGCACAAAAATTGCATACTTATTCTGACAATGAGGAAAAAGTATGCGTTGAACAATGTTAAGAATTTGATAAAAGCAAGCAGCAAATTGGTGAAGCTGCAACTATATCTGGGGCATATTTTACTTGATAAATGACTCAAATTAATTTATTCACTTAATTAACTTGTCAATTAACAAGTCATTTGTGTCATTTATTATCACTTAGTTTACAAATAATTTTAAGTTAATCAGAAATCTTTATGTCAAAAATAATGACAAACTGTGTATTTGTTCACCCGGCAGCACAGTAAGTATTAAATATAAAGTAATGTGATATGGACACAAGACAGCGATTCTTCACATGCGAAGCTGACCAGCATATCTTTGGTATCTTATGTGATAAATGACCATTTGTCAAGATTGGAATTTGGATTTGGTTAATTTTATGTTGACAGACTGATTAATTAACTCTCTTTCGCAGCAGCCACAAGGTGTGTTATTAATAAATATTGGGGGACACATTAAGGAAAAACAAACTGTAGTATTTTAATTGTTTGTCATACTGCAAATTAAACTTAGTAATTAAGTAAGGAAGTTATACTGTCATATGGAAAATGTACAACTTTTGTTAGTTTATTTGATTTTTTTAGACACAAACAGTTTCAGTTCTACCAGAGTTGAATTACACATCTTGACAGGTAAAGAATCTGATGCATGGATTAGATAAATCCAACACATGCTTCTTCTGAAAATATACAGTACAGCTGCGGTTGCAGGTGGGAAACGCAGCATTCAAAGAAATTAATGGAAATTCTGGTGCGAACTCACAGACTAATTCAGCTGGTGCAAACAAAACAGAAGAAACCTGTGGATGTTGTATTAATGTGGTCATTACAATATATTACGGCAAAGCTGACAAACAATGGTTCCTTGGACATGTGTGCAGACATCTGATTTGTGATTTACGGTGCTGAATTTACTGTGTTAATCCTTAATATGACCATACAATGAATGCCATATTTTATATTTTGTTTCAGTGGTGTTTTTTGACAATAGTCTGTACATTCCATAAAGACTTCTCAATATGCTATATTTCCATCATTAGCTGTGAAGTCTACCATTTCCTTTTTTATCCATATTCTCAATCAGAATGCACTGCAGTCTTTGATATTGCTAATTACACACCTGGGGAGGGCAGCAGACAGACATGTGATACCTCTGACACATAGTCACAAAACCACTGCTTCTTCCAGTAGGAGTTGCTAGCGCTCACGTCATGATCCCTAACTGCCTTCCCACCCGCAAACACTGCCAACTGTGTTCCTCAAAACACATGTCCAAAATGGAGGCACCGCTACCAGGAACTAAATTCAAGCATCTGCCAAAATCATAAAAATACACATCACAACTGAGTAGCCTGAATAGTTTTCACAACAGTCATTGTCTGGCTTCTGATCACCATTACTAAGCCTGCATCCAAGTTGTCGGTTAAATCAAATCAGTCATGAAACATCAAACACCTCTCATACCCTGTTTTCATATATTCAATTAGAAATGTCACCAAGCACAGAAATGTTCCTGTTTGCAACATACAGTATACTCTCACATACTTACACAGAGGCACAAAACAAAAAGTCACAAAATAAAAAAAACAAATCAAGACCAAAAACTACAAAAGCCTTTTCTTAAAGCAGACGTATAAACAAGTGTGTTGAAGTCATTTAAAAAAGACACTGACTTGTGTTATTTCCAGAGTAAATTAGCAGTTGTTTGTTTTTACCACTACGGGGACAGCCCAACAATGGGCGTGCTTAGACTAGTGTTAACAATGTCCCACTGTCATCATGTGGAATTGAGAAGGCTGGTTTCTGCAGCTGTTTGGCAGCTCTATAACTGACTAACTGAAATCAGTTTGGCTGACTCAAATGGTCAAAATCATTACTTCATTAGTTCCCCACCACCCTCTATATGGTTGCAACCAAACTGTATGCAAAGCTGCCAGGAAGACCATTCACTGCCACATGGTTTCACCTCTGAATAAAAGTATAAATCCTCAGTTTATATTATCTGTTTTACCTGCAGCTACAGTAAATGTACTTGTGTACATTTACTTGTATGTCTTGTGTTTGTGTTATACACAAGATGGTGGTTATGAAAAAAGAACAAGAAAGCCTGCTCCTCTTACAGTCACTCTAAAAGGTCCTTAAAATGCATGAATCTACAGAGAAGCACATTATTTTAACAGCTGCTGTAAGAGCTTGTAACAGAATAAAACTGTTTGCTGGCACAGGGCTGGTGATGATTTGAATAATTCATCTGAAATGTAATGAGAAGATGTAAATGTTCCCACTCAGAAATCATTTCATAATTGAACTGTACAGATGCCCACTTTGGATTTTAAATGACCGCGAAACAAGCCTGTCTTTAAAAGAGGTATAGTGTAAAACATGTGACTGTGTACTGTGTAAATGTTTTGGTATCCAAAGTGATGATAAAAAAAAAATACTGCAGAGTGCACGCCGGTGTTGAGGACGAGAGCAGGCAATACACAGAGAAGGTCCTGAAATTGATGTTGCCTTGTTCCACCATTACAATGAACATGGGCACTGTAGATTATTTTGAGTCTGTCCTACATACACTGTCCTGCTGTTGTAAATACTCACCAGTGTATGCCTATTAACAGGCAGCTGAAAATAGTCCCCAACAAAATAACTATTTAATCCTGTTTGAGAAATGTTAGTTAAAAACTACAGTGCCCTGCTGTTTTAGAAATGTACTTTTTATCCTTTTAAAAAAATGAAATGATATATTTGTGACCCGTTTTTCAAGATTTACATAGGAAGGAATGGGCTTGGGGTCGCATGAACAGGGTATAGAAAAGTACTGAGTGGTGGATTAAAGCTATTGGCTTTGGTCTTTTCGTGCGGTTTGTTGACAACAAGAAAACATTTGCGTGCATGCGCAGCTGCTTTTCAAAGTGATAAAGACACAGAAGAATACACACAAGATCACTTATGTTTCCTTGTTACGTGTGATCTTTTTATGTTTCCTTGTTACATGTGATCTTTTTTGATTTGTTGTCCAGATTCTACAACCTTTTGGTACGCAGTGCAGTGACTCATATGGAGCCGTCTGGTGACCAGCTTCCACAGCATTATAATAACTTCTTGAATTGTTAAAGAAAGCTTATTGGTTGTTGTTAGTGACAGCAATATGGTAGAGTAAGCAAACATGTGCAAAAGATGTTCATACTTTTCTTGCCATAAAGATAGACACCATATATGGCAAACTTTACAGTGATTCTCAGTGAACGTTCACAGCCGTTGAAAACTTCAGTTGGATAACGCATTCTTTGTTACATACCCTTGATATTCTCAAGTCCCGTGGGTTTTTGGGTTGAGCTAATGATAAACTCTGTTGGCTTAAGGGGAAGATGTATTTCTCATTTTTCCCTGTAATACAGTAAATCATGAGTTTGAGAGATTCTCTGAGCTGTCATTTCTCTGTCTCAGCGATGCTAATTAAACCATGACTCTTCAGGCCAAGAGGCCCCTGAGGCTACATCTTCCATTACTACCCTAAGTATAGCTAAATCCACACACATGCTAAACTAACAGCTCTCCACACACAAGTAGAACTTATACACTGAATAAAACTAAGACAATTATAGGAGACAGGCTTCATAGTGCTCTGTAGTGCATAATACTGATGAATACTCAAATGGCTTGTTAACTAAAAGAACACAGCCGTTGAATTCAAGCACTTTGTGAAACTTGTACAGTAGAGGCAGTGGTTTTGCGAGCCTCTATGAACTTGGATACTCTGCCTCTCAAGGGATCACTTACACACTTCAAAAGAGAAGAGAGGCAGATTGTGACCTTGCTACACGAAGGCTCATTGACCAAAAGCTACTCGCTAACATCTTCATTCCCCAAAGTCCTGTTACCCCAAGGAAGACTCCAATCAAAGAGGCGCAGGCCAGTGGAAAAAAAAAAAAAAAAATGCAAACAGGAAAGAAAACATTTTGGCAGGATTTTCTGGATTTTTTTATCACATTTAGCACATCTTGACTTTTACTGTAAGGCAGCGGTTTAATGGCAACAGGAGCCAGTCATCTGACTTACAAACCAACAGGCCGAGCCCCATTGGAAATTAACAGATTATCTTGTTCACTGGTCCAATTCACAACTGTGATTACTTCACACTTCCAACCATTAGACTTTACAGCCATGTTGACCTGGTAAAGACAGGAAGGGAATCGCATTGTAAAAAAAAAAAAAATCTCATTCTTCACAGTGTGATCTTGAGACACAAATCAGAATGAAAAAGTGTTATGTTTTTTTTTCTTGACAAACAGCTACATACATAGCCAGTGGCGTTACTTCAACCTTTCACAGAGAAAGTGCTGCTCTGTTTAAAGGCTATAGCTAACAAAGAACTGTTGGTTGCTAGGCATCAATGTTTAAGCATTTATACACAATAAAAATATAGCAACACATCAGTGCTTTGATCAGAAACACAATATATACAATGAAAAATGTACTATTCTTTTCAGAGACTGCTCACTACTAACTCGTCTTTCCTGTATGGTGACATTACCTACATGATGTCTAACTGAAGAAAACTAAAGGAAAGACCGAATTTGTTTGAATTAGCCTAAAATCATTTCACGCAGTTACACAGAAATTAATGCAAATGCACCTGTGGAGTTCAAAAGCGACATTTGTTTTGAGTACACAAGGAAAACCAGGGCCACTTGTTGCTCCATTTATCGTTGCCTACACGTTAAACTGATTAAAAGTTTAAATTGAAGTCTAATTGAAAATACGCAAGTGAACAGAAAAAGGATGTTTGCCTGTAACCACTGACAGCTTTTCATTGAAGCATTCTGAAGCATTCTGTGGTATCGACTGCAAGTCTCAAAGAAGGTCACTTCTCCAACACAGGCCAGACAAAAGGTGAAATGAGACAACTGAAGCAATCTTAGGTCAATATGAAATAGAAATCTCTCAGCTATACTGTAATAAAGTTACTGAAGTGCAGTAGCGAAGCCATAAAGGGGAACTTTTACAAGGAAAGAGCTGTCTAGGAGATTGGTTCGCCCACTGGCAAACAGTGGCTTCTAAGAGCTAAGGTGGCATGGTCAGTACATTACAGCAATTACAGCATTCACTTTTAAAAGTAAGTTTGGTTTCACAAGGAATTTAATATTACCTATTTTTATGTGTGTGACAAAGAATACTGCAATCAAATAGCGTGTAAAAATTGAATCTTTGAATCCTGATTATGTTCTTAAATTTTCCTTGAAGCAGTTTTAAAGTGATGAAATGAAAATATCACATTCTATACCTGCTTGTTCCAGCACTAAATCGTGGCTTTGTGATGCTCAAATTTAAAAAGCCATGCACATGAATAGGAACTGTACGCTGAGTGAGTCATTTAATATGAGACATTTCTGAAAGTATGCTCCTGCTAGCATTCACCAATCACCAATCAACTAGAATCAACTCCAAGCTTATTCAGTTAGATGAAATTATGTGTACCTGTTGACTGATATGCAGAGATACAGAGTGAACCAGCTGTGTTTCCTGTCAATGACTACAGTGTACAGTATGCTGTCGTCATCGTGATAACAGTGACAGTGATTGTTACAAGTTGTGTCAGAAGCTGATTTCACTTAAAGGCAGAATAAATATACACTTGTGGAAATAACAGACATTCATAATTTTATGAAACCTTTAAAAGTAAAAAAAAAAATCCATATTATTCCAGATTTCCATATTATATTATCATTGTTACTGCCATTTTTAGAAGCTATAGTGTCAGTGAAACACGCTTTAATAAAACTGCAGTCTATGTTCTTCTTTTCAACCATTTACTGAAACACTTGCAAACTTCAAAGACACAAAATGAAACATGGTAAGACGGTAAACGCAATAACGTGGTCAAAGACTAGTGTGCTCTCTAGCTCCATAGCGTTACCTAAATCGACTAACTTTCTTGTTCTGAAAATGAACCAATCAAAAGCAGGAGCCGTTTGTGGTCGCTACTGGGCCAAACAAAATATTCTACACTGGAAATATAGACCTGTCATTAGCAAATGAAACACTACAAAATATGAATTATTTACAGATATTTCTCTTTTGTATGAATGGCTTAAACTGTTACACAATATATCAGCATGCATCTTGTAATAGGGCAACACTGTAATTGTTTCAATGGTGTAATTTGTATAAATGGCAGAGGTTCTGAATGAGAGCTGTCAATGTCCATTGAAAACAGCTGTATGAGCCAGATGGATGTGCCAGAGAGTGGCAGCCTTTAAAGACTTCAGTGCTTTGATAGCAATGAGGCAAGAAAGCAAGAAGGGCCGTGCAATGAAAATTATTCCAGAGTATTCCTTAATAGATTATGAAATGAAGTAAAAAAAAATTAAAAAAAAACAATAAAAAAAATGTAATCTGTGGCACAAAGCAATTGTGGAAAAATAAATTAGATAATTAACAGAAATTGAGAGGTAGGCATTTCAAATATTTCTACATTCTGTCTGTTTAACTAACACCTTCCTTGTGTTATAAATCCCTTCCTCAGGTATGTTTGGAAGAAGTCAATTTTTACACCACAAAACAGAAATTAGAATAAACAGACACAACAAACACATTTCCCACATTTCATTAGTCGACCTCAATATGCAGTTCTTTATGCAGTTTAAAGTAATGATTGTTCTACATTGTGCTGCATTTGCATGTTCAGAGTTCAACCAATTAAAAGCTAATTAATTAGACACAATTCTATTAAGAAACAAATCCCACTCATCAATATACACAACCTAGGGTCACCCATTGCTCAAATGTGAATTGGCTCTTTGCACCACATGGACTACAGAATAGCACAATAGCACTACTGGAGCTCACAATAAACTGTTTGGCACGGGTATATTTGTCGGAGCACGAACTCATCAGTGCTGATAGATTTTACTCCCCTGGATAGAAAGCAGGACCAGGAGGTGTCACTTGGACATGCAGCTTTCTCTCAAATGCTCACTATTTGGTAAAGGACCAGGTGTTCCCTATTACAACACACAAATGCTCACATGTCTCTATATACACACAATACTATACACTGGACTGTACTCCAACTCTAATAATCAAATACTGATCAAATGTTTAATGCAGGTAACGCTGTACCATCTAAATATTTACTACATATTACTGTTCATGCCTGTCTCTGTTATAGTATTATATCTTCTGAGTGCTGCATAAAAGTGCTTAAAATCAAGAATAAATATAAATCTGTTTTCTGCAGTAGAATTAAACAAGTAGCAAAATGTACACATGAAGTTGCATTGTGTCTTTCAATTTAAGTTTGCATTTAGCTGTGGTTGGTCACCTTTCATTGCACCCTATCGAGCTACTGACTCCTTGCCCGTTTTTCCAGGTAACATTAGTGTGAGTGTGAGTATGTACTAGGAAATAATGATTAATATTAGTGTGTATTCGTGTTATGTGATTTATTGTTTTCATAAACCATATTTCACTGCCTTTTCTTTAAGCAAATCATTTTTCCAAAATCTAAATTTGATTTATAGCCACTACAGTGTGAATTTAAACCACTGGGGGGGAAAAAACAGCTACTAGAATGACTATAGTATTAACCTCCAATTCACATTTAATAATATTCAAACACTTATGACACATTCTGTATATGTTACATGCAAACTAGAATTGTAATTTAGTCATAGTGTCCTGGAAACACTGTTAGGTAAATATTTTATGGGGCCAAAAGTAGTAATAAGCCTAATAGCAGAGGTGCTTCATGGCCTATGATTGCAAAGCTTGGATGAAATCTTTAAAAAAGCTTGCTTGATTCTTCACTGCACACCGGTTGAATGTCTATCTTCCATAATGCCAGGTTTCCGTCCATTTGAATGAATGCTTAACAGAGGGGAAAGTAGGCAAACGGCCTGCTGGCTGAAATATGCAATTAAAAACAAACTACTCCACAGTTTACTTGTTTGTGTTTTGCCTCTCTTACAGGTTATGTGCATACTGTTAAATAAATCCGCCTCTGGCTAGTGCGAGCTCCCTTGATGAATTGTGAACAGCCAACAGTGAAGAGTCTAAGTATACCGGTCCGCTTTGTACAAGGCAATTCTTGCAGCCTTGCTCATTTGGGTATGCATGAAATAACAATATCCTACTGGGAGCATTCTGAGTTTCAAACATTTGGGGTCAACTACACGAGCAGATTCCACATGTGCAGCCCGTGGCCACTGAGGTCTGGAATCTACCTCCCTCCTGGCTGGGTGACGTTGCATGTTCTATTTCCAGACCGAGGGTTGAAGTGAGGCTGCAGGGAGTGTAACACTGACCCACATGACCTGTGGCCTAGAAAAGCTGCCTGAAGCTCTGCACGCTAAAAACTCCTCACTCTTTTGCTACAGCCTTTCAAAGGCAAACAAAACCTTTACGCATAGCATTTGTCTTTTCATGCCAAATGATTTGCATCCTTTTTATTCGCATCTCTGACTTGTTGTCAATGTATTCCGTGCTGTTGTGAAGCCCGACACTCACTCTCTGAAGTCTCAAGTGGGAAGAGAGAAAGGAAGTCGAAGAGGCAAAACTGCTTTACTTTCAGGCCCAGTGTCTACAGGCCACTTGTCTCCAGTCATCTGTCAGTAGTTTACATATATACTATGACACTTCCTCTCTCTGTGGGAACCCGTTGTCACCACTTGGCCGCCAGCAGAGGCTGACTGGGTGCTAGATGGGTCTCCCCCAGGTACCTCTAGGGAACCACATTAGGCCTAGCTGACAGACTGACAGGAACACGCAGACACACACAGGCAGGCGCGCGTATACACACACACACACACACACACACACACACACACACACACACACACACACACAGTCCGTCCCTTGCCCAAGCACTCACTCCTCCTACAGTACGCCAGCTCACATGCTCCCAAGGCATGGCACACTTTGCATAAAGCAGTGACTTTGCTCTACATCAATTTTTTCAGACACAAAATTATTTTTCACCCCTCTAGCCTCTCCATGCTATATGGAAGTTTTGAAATGAATAATGGAAACAACAGAGCTGAAGACTCATGGGATCCATTTAAAGATGTGGGAGAGGCGATGCAGTCAGGGTTTGGACTGCAGAAACATCACGCTCCAAGTAAATGAATCTACTATTGTTCTGTACAGTATAGAAATGCTGCAGGCCTATTGAAGCCAATGATGACATAGTGTTAATACATTTTCCATTAAATCAGGAGAGCATTAGAGTAAAAATATAACAATAAAAATATACTTTTAGTTTTTATTTCACCCTATAAGAAATGATCTGTGGGCAAATTGAGCTGGCTGCAACAACCAGCTAAAAACTTGAAACCCTGCTTATTTCTGCAGATGTAACACTAGATTTCACACTGGAATCTTTGTAAACAGAATATAACAGAGTTTTTGTTTAGTGCACACAACATCCTAGACAAATGGCTTGATTTCCTTTGCTAAAGTGGGAGTTTAAACTATGTTTAGCTTTTCTCAGCAAAACCTTCGATTGGTATTTCCACCTTGCCTCCCCAGATACTTAGAGTGGAAGTGAGCGAGCGAGCGAGCGTGGGGCAGTCCACTGTAACAGCTATTTTAGACCATGCAAAGTCAACACGACTCCCTGAGGTGATTTCCTGATAATGAACACAAAAGAAGTGTCAGCCCTCATAAAGCTCCGTGATGATGCTGAACTCTTGAGCGCTCTTCTTTTTTTTTTTGCACTATTATTTTTCTGATTTAAATTAATCTAATTCCATGTGGACTCTAAGAAGGACTGTCAAATACGCCACACGCCAGACAACAAGACTTCTAGTGACTTTTCACTTACACTGTGTGCAAGTGAGACTCAAGATGTTGGGAGGGGAAAAAAAGAAGAGGAAACAGCATTATGAATTTAAATTGTCTACATGTATAAATCTACCAGTAATCAAAAGACAAACATTTTCTTCTTGTTTCATATTTAATTATTTCTGCATACAGCAACTGTTGAGATCAGTCACAGGTCACCTCCATTCAGCTACCTTGAAAAAAAAAAAGCTTATTTGTGGATTATGCAGTTAACTAACACAGCGCCTTACACCTTAATAAGCTGGCCACTATAACAACAATAACATCACTGCCCTGCCTCACTTCTGCGCATGCTGCTGTGGTCACGTCACCGAGTCACTGCAGACACCCACTGCCTTGCCGCAGCCTGACACCTTAAACCTCTATGGCAGCATATACTCACCCCTCCATCCCCCTCTTCCCTTCCCTCCGCTCCTCCTCATCCCCCTCCTCTCCACACCATCAGGCAGACCTCAACCCATCCTCTCCCGTCCCTGGCACTCAAGGCTCCCTCTGCCAGCACCTGGCACAATGCCAACCTCAGCCACCCGACTCCACGGCGGATGAATGAATCGCTGAGAACTTTTACGGAAAAAAAAATAAAACAACACTGATAGCTCACATCTCGTCTGATGATCGTTTTAGCTAATTGTCTCAAATATCAACTTGAGTCAATTAGAGTTCGATGTGATGAATGGGACAATGAAAAACAGTCAAAAGATTAACTTTTATATTCAAAGCGAATCCCTGCATGCTCTTGAATATAAATATCAAAGTTAATTACAGCATGTATTTCAATATATGAATTATAACACTATTATATTGTCATTCAATGACAAAATAAAATGGTTGACACACAGTTTAACTCTGTGAGACAGATTTATTCAAATTCAAATTTAGAACAAGCTACATTTTTGTAGAATCAAAGCAGTGAGATCACAGTCTCTTGGTGTTATCATTGATTAAGACAGGGCAGCAGCAAGACAAATTTGAGAGTCTGCATTTTTAAAAAAGTACATTTCAAACACCTATGACTTAGGTTTACATATAATGAAGCTGAAAAATGTGGTGTGGTGGAAAGAAAATACTTAAATGTACTATAGTTGCATGGGTTTTCAGTCTAGCTACTGTAGAATGGCGGCCTCGATTGCCAGATTAGTCAGACACTGTTTTGTGAGAACACAAGAGGAATTTCAATACAGCAAAATATTGAGTTTTCTCTTATCCTCTTGTGAAATGCTTGCTGCTCTCTCACAATACGAAACTCCCCAACAGCACGCAATAAAAAATAAAATAAAAAAAACACCTTGAAAGAAGGACAGGAAAAAAACACCTCTCTTCACCAAGGTTATTCAATGATAAGCAACAGTACTCAGGCACACAATGACGGCTCAAAGTGCCAGCTATTTTCAAAAGTCATGGAACTGTAGATTTTTTTTGAGGGTCTGATATTCACTGCCTGATAGTTACAGTAAATATTCTGACCAAAGACATAATTTATGGGCCCTGATTCAATCATCAGGACTTAACATTGTATGATTTCTTATGGATGAATAACATGTTTATACTATCGTCCTAGAGCTGTCTACTGCCACTCCATTCAGCCATTGTTACTATGATGCTCTCAGCCGCAATACTACATTATAAATCATTTTAAGGGGATGTAAAGAAGGCTACATTAACAAGACAAGAACTGTGGAAAAATATAATTTCTTTGTGAGATGCACACACTACTGCAAGGCTTCATGCCAGCATAGTCTATCTTTGCTGAACTAAAGATAGGAAAATCTCCAATCTTTTTGGCCACTAAAAAAAAAATC
Organism: Macquaria australasica; assembly: GCA_005408345.1. Classification (NCBI taxonomy): domain Eukaryota; kingdom Metazoa; phylum Chordata; class Actinopteri; order Centrarchiformes; family Percichthyidae; genus Macquaria; species Macquaria australasica. The sequence continues at coordinate 102,048 of SEMN01000053.1, read as the reverse complement.
AACATTTTAGCATGTCTAATTAAAATGTAAACAGTGTAATGAGGACATCAGTGATTTAGGCAAACGTCTCTCTGGCTGCCACTGGGGGTATGATAATTACAGAGGCAAATCTATGAATGCACATGAATCTCCTACAAGTCCAGATTAAAAGCCTTAGTGCTAAACCTAGTTTAGTACACCTGGGGATTGTCTATTCTAGCCAATCCCCAACAGGCTTGGAGCTGCCTCGTCTCCTTATGAGTGCAGAGACACCTCATGTGAAGGAGATGAAACAAAGCCTCTGTTTCAATGTGTTGGAAATGAGGAGTTTAAGGCAACAAATGCTACACTCTGTGTAAATGATACGCCTGGCATATATGGCCTGAATAAACCAGCCCAACAGCATGACTTATGAACGTGTTTCTGTGATAATCAGTCATTTAGTGAACCCTAAGCTCTATAAGCACATTGTGCATGATGGTATGGACCATAATAACATCATAGGATGTAGGTGGGGAAGATTAGTTTCATTAAAACAAAAAAAAAAAGAAAAAGAAATAGAAAGAGGACAAGGCATTGTGTTCTTCCTCCAACTGGCTCAAACATGCACAAAGAGAAACAGACAGGCAGACCGACATGCGCGCACACACACACACACACACACACACACACGCACGCACGCACACACACGTACAGTACATGCACACACACGATCACATACAAAGACATGCACATAATCCTTAAAAACATGTAAATGATAAAACGTATGCTACAATACAACCAGAGAAATCAGTGAAGCGATTTGAATTACAGGCCGCAGTGAAACAATAAGACTCATTGTCCACTCAGTTCCTAATATGCAACCTGTGTTGTTTTATCCACTAGAATCTGTTAAACGATATTAAACTGTGAGTATTTTGTTTGAATTAGAGGAATAAAATAACATGACAGGCCTGTAGCTAGGAGACACATAAAGGGTAAGTACAAGCAGCCAATGGTAGGCACATGCATTTTAGAAAATGTCTATGCCATATGCTGTCACTCAGAGGAAAAAAAACCCAAGTCTGAGCAGACAGTCGCTGTGTCTAAATGAGATGGTAGGAGGAGGAGGGGAGAGAAAGGGAGGATGTCAAGGATTCATGGTCCTTCATCTTTGCAGTAGAGCAAACACGTCCCTCAGTATAGCAACAGACAGCTGCCTCCACTTTCTAATGCAGTCCAACTTAGATCACTGCGAGAATTGTCAGCATAGAGAGAAACACACAAAGATAACATAGCAAGCTGCCATGAGGGAAACGAAAGAGATGTGGATACAAGAGAGGGAGACGAACAGAGAAAGAGAGAAAGAGAGGTGAGGGAGGGACACGTAGAACACTTAAAAGAAAGATTTGAGTTTTTTGTCCCTTTTGCTGGCGCCTTACTCCATTGGGGACTCCCTCGCTTTTTATATGAAAAGCAGGAAAGACACCACTTAACATATTTGCTTAAAGATGACAATCCTGCACTGATCTCATACAATATAGTCAAAGGGCTGAATGGGATTTCTTGTAGTTACTGATCCATCTGTAAAGATGAATATTTCATCAATTTACAACAGCACTGCAGACATTCCAGAGGGTGTTTACACAGAGGTATTCAGGAGCAAGCTTTAATTGTCATCATTAGTGCAGATATATACAGTGTTGGTCCTGTCATATACCGCTTCCCTGTAGTAATGGTTTAAGTCATGCTGTCAATAATAGTGATCACTAATAGTGTTCAGATTATGGACAGAGCATTTAGAGCAGCTACATTGCTTCACACAGACACTGTCCAGTCAAAGATTAATGTGAGATGCATACAGAAGATTTGTTTTTGTCTGAGTTCTTGGGCGCAACTCTGATTAAGTCAACTAATAATGAATCAAGAATATACTGTATGTTATAATAGTCAGAAGAGTAGAAAACACAAACCCTGAATTTCTGGAAACCTGATTTGATTTATGTGGTGCACTTAGTACACAAAAAGTAATTTTTCTAATTTTTTTCCTGCAAAAAAACTAAGATTTAGAAATCAAAATTACTTTGGAAATGTGATATTTAAAAACACGCCTGACAACATTAAACAAAGAAAGTGCACTGAGTGCGCTGTGGAGAAGAAAATCTTTGCTTTGACCACCATCTGCAAGCAATTCCTTTTGTCAATATAACACAACTAAATATAACAAGTATACTTCTATATCCTTGTGTCACTGGGAAATAGGTGGATGCAATTATTTAGTTCACACAACTTCTTGTTATTATTTACAGTCCCTCTTAAAAGTGTGAACATGTGTGACATTCAGTAAAGAGGGTGATGAAAACAGGAGGGTCAGCATCTGTCGTCAAATTCGGCTCAGAGATTCATGTCAAGCAACAGCTCAGATTGCTATCACAAGTGCTATCCTATCAGAAATAAACAGAGCTGTCAGCTTCTTTCCATGCACACCGGAGGTGTCTGGGGTTAAGTAAGGACCTGCAAGAATCACCAACACGCTGCAGGAGATCAGACATGGAACCCTTCCAGGGTTTGAACTCTGATAAATATCCTGAGGTTGTACTTGATAATTAAAACATTTAAGATGAAAGATCTGAGCGAATGGCTTGATAAATGCAAGACGATTGTTTTTGCTGTGCAGATGGATTGTAATTTTTTAAAATAAACAGATTCTTATAACGTACTGTATATATGACTTCCACTAAAATTAGGTTCTCAATTGAGTCATGCAGTTCCAAATATAAAATAGTACATTTAAACAGGTTGCACAGTGTATTTCAGATTGTTGTGGATAAAGATTTAAATAAAACTAATTGCTCCAAACTATTTGCCATCCAGTTCAGTATCCATATCTGAGCAGCTCAAATCAAAGTTCTTTTGTAATAAAAATACCCACCACTCATGCATTGAGGGGTCTAAATATGAAACACATAAAAATCTGACCAACAAATTTAATACCCACTTTACAAAAACACATTACAACCAAACACTCAAACATAATGAACGTGGTAGTAATGTACATTTTTTTCCCCACTGAGTGACGGATGCTGCAATGCTGTTATTTTTGAAGAGGAATGAAAACATACTTCAGCTCACTGCTGATGATGTTAATTTCCTCTCAAAGCAAAACATGCAAATGAAATGTGTGAACACAATTAAGTAAATTGTTCTATGGAGGTGGGAAAGGTTCACTTAGGACAACGTGTTTGCAAAAGAGAGACAGCACACAACTTGTTACTTCTTCTGACTTTGTATCCCTGCTCAGATCCATTTACTGGCTTGTCATAAACCATTTCCACTGGAACATGAATAACAGCTATTTCTGACGCTGCCTTTGAACTCATTTGGGAGCAAATCTGATTTAGTTTCACTGGTGAGTTGTTATAGAGTGTGACAACTAAATAAAAAAGCACATGACAACTTCCTATACGAAACCTAAAGTCTTCCTATATCACATAGGGTGTTTGACAAACATACAATAATAATACCGTCAACCTATTATGGCATTGTTGTATTACAAGTATTTTTGTTGTACTATTTACTTTTCAGTCATCCTTCATATTTATAATTATTGAACAAGATGCAGTATATTTGTGATGCAACTGGTACCAGATAATTGTGAACTGAGACACTAAATGTATTGTTCTATGCAGTTTTCATATAAACAACACACATTTCACTAGAGGTAATAATTTTCTAAACATTTACAAGAGATCCTGAGCTACAGTCATGTCATACATTTAAAAATAAATGACAGTTTTAAAGCTGCCATGAGAATATCTTCTATAAATTCTCTTAAGGGCAAATATGTAATTTATGGCTAAATAATACAATAATAGCAGATTGTGTCTCCACACAAAGAAACTGTTTAAAAAAATGAGAGTGTTTAAGTGTGCTTAATGAAAATTTGCAACCCCTCACAATTCACATCCACTATCTATTAGGCAAAATAATCACATTGTTAGAGTTATGCATGCAAAAATATAAAAGCAGTGCAATGAGAAAGAAAAAGTTAAATTGCACATAAAGAATGTCAGTAACAGAAACCAAACCAAATTAAAATGGGGGCAAATTCTTTCACCTTCACAAGATACTTTGAACCTAATTGATAATGCCACTTGTATGAAATTAATCACATAATGTGCCCCTATCTCTGAACTATGCTAATTTATTATTCTAACCTAAATTAAGCAAACTTTTGAAGATGAAACCAAACATGCACACAGAAAAACAAAATACATCACTGCAATAACAGCCTCTTTTCAAATATGACAAATATGAAACGAGAACAACAATATTAATGATAATTACAAAATGAACATACCATAAATACTGGTGCTAGTGATCATGTCTTCAAGCCTAAAAACAAGAGGAGAGGGAAAAACAGCAGAGTCGGAATTTTCACGAGGAGGAATTCCAAAGGTTGCTTCTCATTACAGGCACTTTTTCCTCAGCTATCGGATTTCACAACTTAAAAAAACGCACGGTCCCTTGTTCTCTCCTCAGGTAGGCTACTCATTAAGGTCGTGTAATTAGGGACAACGCAAACCAAGGAAAACGGAACATGCGAGTAACATCTATAAAAAAAAAGAGAGACAGAGATAAAGCCCTGGACGAAGACGCGAGCGCCACACAGGCACGGTTGGAGCCTGTCACTTCTTGCGCGAGTTGAAACAAGAGGATAGGAAGCATGTGAGAGACTGTAGATGACATAAAACACACATTCTTCATGCCGCCTATTAGAGGAAGAGGCTAAACCAGCGTGATGCCCCCCCTCCCCTCCCTTTACTTTTAAAATAGATTACTTGCCAGCAGTTGTCCCACTAAGAGCGCAATGACAACCCATCTATTAACCTCCCGCCTGCGGTTATCGCGGCAAGTTTTATTCAGGCTGACATGCAAAAACTTCCCGTTGCAGGAAAGTTATTTAAGCCGTATATGTAACCATCTCCTCAAACTACGGAGAGTAAAACATTAATTGCGGACTCGCTCTAATCCCGGGACTCCACAGCCTTTATTTTGTCTTTACGCGATGCCAAGTAATTTGGCTTCGGTGAACGCAGAATGACTGGCCACAGACTGCGCTGCAGCTCCGTGATGCGCGACGCGGTCTCCCTGCGAGCGTTTGCGCGTACAGGGGGGCTGCTGCTCCGTTTCTCTTTTTAATTGTCAACATCACCGATAGGCAGGATAAGGCTTACCTGTGTAGGTGACAGGGCAGCGTCAGGGTTTATAGCACCATCGATCCGGTGAGCGGTGCAGATGAACGACTCGCGGAGGTTAAGCGCGGCTGCTCGCGATCTGAAACCATTCCAAGTTAGTGAGGGGAAGACTGACCACAGCCTCTGCCATGTTGGAATTCCAAACCCTGGACAGCTGCTCCACTGACTGAAGGCAGCACGCTGCACACTGCGCATGTTCTCTGCGGCGGGAGCCAAATTCAAAGAGAATCAACCTTAATAAGCAGCAGTTCGCCAGTGGCCTATCATGACAAGATTTTGCTATTTGATTTATTAAAAAGTTGAATTGTACTGTCTTCACGCACTACACAGCTCAGTACTGTATAGCCTATCTGCACTGCTTGGACATCATGTGCTATATTTCTCTGTACATTTGGCAAATTTCTCTCTATGGGTATCCATCTGTATATATGCATCTGTATATTCTTTTAAATACATTGTTGGCCAGTGCTTCTGTTGTATGGATCTGTCAGGATCTGCCTTTCCTTTTTCTTTGGAATAATTAAACTAATCTTCACCAACTGCTTGTAGCCTACACGCTGTATTTTTCTCTGCTGGTGTTGCACATTTGTCTGAGTTAACAAAATATATTAAAACAATAGTTTGACATTCGGAAATATGTTTACCTGCTTTCTTGCCAAGAATTAAATGAGGAGATCGATACCACATAGTAGCCCGCTAAATATGAAGCCGCAGCCATTAGCCGGCTGGCTTAGCTTAGCATAAAGACTGGAAATGGGGGAAACTGGAGTCTATGCCAGTTGCCTGCACCTCACAGTGACTACAAGACTCCAGGAAGTAAATGCGCCTGGCAAAGAAATAGTCCTTCACATAATCTTCATAAAACCGCAATTTGTTGTTTATACTATTTGTTTTTTATACGGATTAAACAAACAAGATATAACGTGTTGATTAGTGAGCTTCAGAGGTGCTCGTAGGTGAATTTTGTTATCTTCAGATAGAGCAAAGCTAGCTGTTTCCCTGTTTTTCTAGTCTTTCTGCTAAGCTAACCGACAGCTGGCTGTAGCTTAAGAGCGGTATTGGTCTTCTCATCTAACTCAGTAAGAAAGTAAATAATCGTATCTCCCAAAATGTACTACTGCTTTAAAGGGAGAGGAAAACTTGATTTATTAAAAAAAAAATCTTTATTTCATTCACTGATTGACACACACGTTTGCTGGTTATTCTCCAACCCCTCTCTGTTATCTGTACATGGCCTTGAAAAAAGGGGGTGGCGGGTGATCTCCTCTCCCTTGGGGAAGCGTTGCACAAAGACCCTGGTTAGACACATGATATGAGGATCGGCACCAGAAGTCCCATTATACCCTCTCATATCCATACCCAAGGCCCTAGGAGTGATGCATTGATTCAGCCTTCAGTACTCCCTTAACTGCACCATGCTAATTCCAACTGCATGAGCTCTTTGGAGAAATCCTACCCAAAAGGCAGGACACGGAGTAGCCACTGAGCTGGTCTGGACACTGACAGTTTAAGCTAATTCACTCCAGTATCATTCACTGCTACTGTCCCTGTTAGCAGGGTGTTTCTTCTTTTTTCACCTCCATACATTGTAGTGTACATTGCTAGTGTGAAACAAAAGCTGAAAACCCTGTTTTGGAATAATAACATGCATAAACTCCTCAGTCATCAAGATTTAGAGACAAAAGCAACTGCAGATTCTGTCAAACCCGTCCAAGATTTAAACACAAAACAATGAGAAGCAGACAAAATTGTCATAATAAGAGTGTGTGTTTGATTTCTTTTGCTCGGCTGCTAATTCTGTGAGGATGCTAGTGCTCATCAGAATTTTTTAACCATAGTGGAATAAATAATGTCCTGTTAATACTCCGCTGACTCGACCAAAAGCGACTGTCCACGCTTGTAGGAACAGCCTGTGAAAATCTCTGTGTGCCGTGGAGGTCACGGTGAAAACAACAGCAGTGCATTTCCAGGTGTAGCCACGTCCATTGTCTCCTTCCTCATATGGGCATGTTCAGTCTGTGCCTTTGTCCTTGTGTCAGCAGGCAGGACATTCTAAATTATTTTGCTCAGCTGCCTCCCTGAACTCTTGCTACAGCACGTCAATACACACATCATGCAGACACCCGCACATACAGCTACAGGGATCACAGTTCATGTCCATCACACACTTGAATCCTCCTTGACACAGATCAAACCTCGAGGAGTAAAAAGTTAGCCAGTGGCTATGATTTGGCGTCAGGCAATTTCAGATTGTGGATTTTTGTTAATGAGCGTCTAAAAAGATAAAAAGCTGTCAGATTAAATGGAGTTGTTGATGAATTTCTGAAAAACAACATATTCACCTTAACTACCCTGAAAGAAACATATCAGAGTATTTTATAGATGAATATCAGGTTATATTTTTAAGTTTATAACACCTGTAATGAGTAATCACTGTTTGAATTAAAAACTGAATGAATGTAAAAAAAAAACTCTTGCTGACACCCCTTTTCGGTCCTGCACACACACACCCACACACACACACACACAGTGGATTTGATCATTTCCCCAGGAATGAGGTTAGGGGTTTGCATGGCACGTGACTGGCTGTTTTTTAACCTTCTGCCTACAGACTCTTATGTCATGTGTTTTATTGTTTCTGCCATGAAACACTGACTTTGGAGAAACCAGCTGCATTGTGCCTTTTCTCACAGGACCATGCATCTTTATGTAACACAGGAGTTTTTTCCACCCTGATCAGTGGTTTGTAGAGTTATTGACTCATCTTTACAGTGATTGTTGTTAAACATTGTGTAAAACGCTAATAACAGCATAGCATAAATCGGGGGGGGGGGGGTTTATAGAGCAATTCCACTGGCACTGAAACGTAATGCTTTCCCTTCTCCAAACTGTGTTTATATTTTCTATCATTACACAACTTAACCAAATCCGATTTGGGGCTTTTCATGGAGTAATGCTGTAAACAACACAATTTGCCGAGATGCTATACTGTATCTCTGGGCTATCAGAGGCAGTGATTCTCATCAGGAATAGAGATCTTTGAGTAGAAATAATACACACACTGAGGCTTAAGACACTGCCGTCTAGTCACAGCAATGAAAGATTTTTACTACAAAAGAGCTCCAGCTATTATAGAGAGAAAGATGTGCAAAGAGTGCAAAATTACAGGCTTGATTTCCCACCTTATTTCAAGATGTGTATCCGAGTCCTTGTATAGACCAGGGCTAAAATCCTAATAGGGACAAGCTTGAAGTGAATAGAGCCCACAGAGGATAAGCTACTAAATCTTGCAATAAAAGCAATGTGATTTACAGTAAATTCCACAAGGCTGACAGTGCCACAGCTGAGGGCATAAACATTCCTTTCAATGCTGCGCCTCAGTTCTGTCTGCTGTGAACTACAATCACACAGGCATGCTGCTCAGCAGCAGTGACTTTGATAAATCACCAGGAAGTCCCACTGTTGGCTTAAAACTAGAACTTGTTCAGTTGCAATTCTGCATTTGTCCCTCTTTAATGTGTATGGAAGTGGCTTTAGCAGTAATCTGTCAGTGATTGATTAGGTGTGGCCAAATCCCCTCTCCGTTCTCCTCTACTGGCTCACTGTTCAGCCACAGCTGTGTATTTACAGAAAGATGGCTGTATTAGGGAAGAGGCTGCCTTATTTACCTTCAGCATAAACATAGTTACTTCCACTTGGGCGACTATACACACCAGGCCACCAGTAAAACAAGAAACAAGAAGTGACATGTTCTCGTTGGTTCTGAATTCATGCACCGATGGATAAACAAACAGGCTTATAGATCTATGACGGGTTTGTTTTGGGACGAAGAAATCACACCTTAAGCTGTCATCCATGTGTGTAACAGTCAACAATCCCACCAGTGTGAAGTCTAGACAGCAGAAAAAAGACCCACTAATATCTTAATGCAGCACAATCACCCTTTATCCTGTGGAAAAAAACTGAAATGAAACAGAAATGTACCTAACTATTAAAACATATTTATTTTGTATGTGACACAAGAGGTTGAAAAAGCAATTTAGACAGGGTGCTGGATATTGATCACACTTACCAGCAGATCCATTTTAATTAAATATTAAGAGAGCGTGCTGCATTGATAGCAACTGAGCAGCAACTGCTCCTTGCTTTTCTTTTGCCGTCATTTAAAAAAAATTATACCAACTAAAAAAGAAGACATGCTTTAATAACACTCACATGTAATTAGACTTGAAGTATTAAAGCAGCGGCGGGTTGTATCCGATGCATTTTGTATTCAAAGAATATTTTAGTTATTTTTAAAAGAAGGTCTGAGTATGAACATCCGTGCATGAATTTTAATGGAGATACTTAAATGGTAATTATTCCACTCAGGCTCAAACGTAGGTAACAAATGGAATTCAATCAGTGTCCGTGCATAATGATGGTCATTAGGAGAAAGAAAATAATAATGACATCCTATCTGCATTAAACCTGCAGACACTTTACACAATGATCCTGCAGCCATTATTGATCTCCATGGAGATAAGCAATTGTCACTTTTCAGCATTGTGCCTGAATGTTAAATACAGCTCATTTTGTTTTTCTGCAAACTATTTCAGCCAACGCTAAATTTTCATTTAATTTACTCTACTTGAAATCCTTGGTCTCATTCCACATGATTGTAATTTTGGTTCATTGTCACAGCTGCCTCTCCAGTTACCACTAGTTTTTCCTACAATTTAAAGGGTTTTGTAAGGCTCGCACAAAATGAACATCAAACCCGAATGTGGCTGTAGCGACACTGTATGAGCTACTCTTGTGTGTGCCTGATACGTAAGCATGCTGTATGTAACGCAGTGCAGCCATCAAGAAATCAACGCACACTTTGCAAAGACTGTAGCTTCCTCCTCCTTATTGCTGCATTATGTTTTATGAAGTCAAACTGAAGGCAAAATGCCTCACAGTTGAAGCAGCATTCATTAGCTCACAAATTGGACTCAAAATGCAAAGTGTCAAGTCATCTAGCAGATATTTCATGTATACTCCAAAGACTCTTTAAACAGTGCCTTAGTTTTCATATTTTGTGTAAATCATTATTAGTTGAATATTGTAACAGTTGCTTACACATATTGTACAGTAGGCAGCATGTATTGAGTCCTTTCCAAGACGGCCACTTGGTTGAATAATTAAATAAGATCTCCAATCAAATGATCCATGATTTGCATGCCTTCTGTTGCCAACTAGCTCCATCTGTTTGGTTTTGAGAGCTCTGACACAGTGGCTCGTGTGAGTGAAACAGCAATAATGTAATTGTGGATGTGACAGATACACCAGATGATGCAGGGACTGTTCGATAGTCTGGTCCAAGGCATACTGTACAGCACGGTGTCATATGGTCTGCAAGAAAGCACGACAAAAACAGTTTCATAAAGGCTCTCTACTGTTCCCTCATCACGATTAACTTTAAAGAGCCTCCGCAGTGACTCGCTCATTCATTTAAATGCAAGCTCCCGATACTGTGTTTAAAGCATCTCTTGCTTTACACTTGCTTTCTCTCTTGAAGCATGCGTTACAAAGTTACTGTATCTTAATTGAATAGCAGGCTTCAGAGCTTGGAGGGTGAAGGACAATAGTAGCAGGGCCAGTTTGGCTGGGTGCCAGTGGACAATGCAGAGCAGGCCTCAGCTCTCAGCAGCAGGCAGAGCCCATGCCGGAGTCCACATCAGGAGAGACAGCCTCCGCTGCTTTGATGGATCTGTCATAGCAGCCAGTGTCTGCCCTCAGCTGGGGTTCAGGTATTCACCACCAATAACATGTTACTATCGCAGGTTAGGGTCTGAGTGTATTTTCTTTTGTTTGTGTCCCTTTCTTAATTAGTCTGAAGGACAAAACAGTACCCCTGATCATTTTATTTTTAAGATATCGTCAGTAACCAGGTAAAGTTATTGTTTAATTAGACTCAATTTTTAGAAGTTGCCCTTCTCTTTCAAACTTCACCTAACTTCAATTTAAAGCTTAAGACACTGCTGTATTGTAAATGACTAATAATCTCCACTAACACCATTTATTCAACTTTCTAGAAGCTGACTCTAGTCTAGACAATTAAACATTATTTGGGTCAATAATAAACAGCATTCAAGACACAGTGAAAGATTTAGATGTTAGATCACTAAGACACAATTTTCTCCAGTTGTACGCTTTTTATATTGAAGTATGTCCACTTATTAAAACCAGTGATGCCAAGGTCATTCAATTAATGTCTCTCCCTTTTATCAGCTTCAGTAGCTCCACAGTGACTGAGTGCCACTTTGCCCATCACACTCAAGCGCTTTTGTGCCCAAGACTGAAGCCCACTATGATCACACAACGTCGTTTTTTTATTCCGGTTGATGAAAATAGAGAGAAATAATGAAGATATTTAAAAGAGAATTACGTTTTTTTTCTTCATTTGTACAAACTGAATATTATTTTAATAGGTACGGCCATCATTCGTATCGGTTATGATAACATTTTAATTACCTGATTAACTATAGAGATAATGGGTTACAGTGACACATCTGCATGCAGCTTTAATAAAGTCAGTTTTACTATACTGTTTATTTCAGTTATGAAAATATGAAAACAAAAGTAAACATTAACATTATTACTCAAACTGATTATTGTACATGTCCTGTTTCTTCCTGGTTCAACTGTGACCCAGTACACTTGTCATAGCTGTGTGTGCATACAGGTTTACAATGAATGTATATTTCCGGTATGTTCACTTTTGTTTTCAAATCCATATAAGTGGTTAAAATAATATGGTTACACTGGGGACTCTTTTCTCTATAAAGATCTGAGGTATGTACATTAGGAATGTTTCGGAAAACACCCAAGCATTTGATGTAAGGGTTAAACCCCATATGATGTTAATTACTTGTCCTAATGTCCTATAAATATCATAATAACAACCAAATTGCACAAAAATCTGAATCTAAAATCTTAATCTCTGTTCCGGGATGACAAAAAGTATGTACATGAAACTAATCAAGAATCATTAATACTAATAAAACTTTAGCACTCTACGTGGGAAACATCACCATATGTTCTGAGCTTCATTCACAACAGCCTGGTACAGCAAGAGACAAAGGCGAGAGGAGCAGAGGCTTGTGAAACACAGTGCCTGGAGTTGGATTCATTTTGCAAGGCAATGCTTTTCCAAACAGCTCCAAGACTTCCTGATCGGCTGTAATCCCCAGCTTTCACACATAAGTCATTGAGAGCGATGGAGTCCCCTCTGTTTACTCACTCCAAACCAAATGATCTTTCACAAGTAGACCACTTCAGATGTGAAATGGAATTTGCCAGGGTGTTCTATCCCAAGTCTATTTCTCTGTACGCTTTACCAATTCCCAAATAGGGTTCAGTCGCTCACAGGTAATGTCTGTGAGGATTGAGCTAGGCTCCTCTGCTGTTTTAATGGCCCACGGGAAAAGGTATTTGACGGAGGTAAAGAAGTACTCTTAAGCACATACACAGCACTGAATTTCATTTTGTTTAAGTTGCTGTAATGCATTTGTTCGCTGGACAGTAGGAGATGTTTATAATAGTGTGTGAATGATTTAACATTATAGCGGTTGCACTAATATGACCTATATTGTTTCACACAGATTTAATGCCAAAATTCATGCAACTCATTACAGTTAATAACCTAGAATAAAAGAGGATAGATATTTATATTACAGTAGGTGATTTTAATGTAAAATATAACGTATGGTATATACAATATAATTTCCCCTCAAAAACAATAGATGTTTACACTGTCATATGCTTACACGTTAGAGTTTAAAGAGCGTAGCTGATGGCTTTATCTTCTCCGTGGTTGACAGTGTAACTGCTTTGGTACGTAGTTATGATAAATGGTTGTTTTAAGAGGGCTGCATTTACTTTGTAGAGTCATTATGAGAATATTATGTATGAGAAAACAGTCATTAATATTCATTATAATTGCAAACTCCTGAGCTGAATGCTGATGGAGTGTGTTCGGATGCCAGCACAGGCCTGCTTTTTTTCTAATGTATCTCTCACTGCATCTGCGCAGCAATAAATGTAGGTGTTTAGGAAGGTGTCTGTAACTGAATCTGACTTTTACTCATTTTCCCACTCAGTCAGTAAGCTCATGACACTCTTGTGGGAAGTAGAAATGAACATACAACAGTCATAACATACTCTAGTACAAACGCTTTTGTCATGGTAAGATACATTATAAACTGAGAAATATAAACTATAAAATGCCTCATTCACTGTGTATTTGACTCACTTTTGTAGAATTCAGTGCATAAGCTGCCTCATAGTCTCCAAAGGATATAGTGTTCCTATTCCAGTTGATAAGGGCTCCAATTTTGTTTGTGTCTGGTAATTGGAGCGATGTTGAAGTGAGGAGCACTGATACATTTCCCAGTCTATGTGTGAATGAGGCTGGCTATGGAAGGGAAAGGTCAGGCCCCGGACTTGCCTTTCTCCCCCAGGGCCCTCAGCAGTAGGGGCCGGAGAACACCACAAACAATTAAACATGTTGCTTCTCAGGGTAGAGCAGCCGGACTCCTGTTGGTTAGAGAAGTTTTTTTTACCTTAGTGGGCTGCTGTTGGTCACTCTTCAGAGCAATAATCTGCAGGTCTGAGCAATCAATACAGCCACGACAGCTTCAGCTTCCATTAGTGCAGACATCTCTGGAGTGCCTGTGCATGAGCAGAGGAGCACAGAATAGGCATCAACTAACACATCCGCACGCACACACATACACATACAAACAGATATATTCAAGCTCAGGCACAGAATTGAACCACTTACACATGTACATGCACTCACACACACAGGCATTGACGCAGGTATATACAAGGACACACAGTCCTACATGGCACATACGCAGACGTAAACACATAAAAACACACAAATATACCTTCACAAATTCACACAAAAACATCTCTATCTTTAAGGAGTGATAGTTTAATATTATTTTACTGTATTCATTTATTTATTTGACGTGTGAAAACCTTCTGATAACATTATTTTGGTCTCAACCATGTCTCCTAGAAATTACTTTAATATGCTACTAATATGCCACAGCAAATACAATATGAAGGAAATGTAATGCCTACTGAATTACATTTTTTATCAACATAATTAGGGAACATTTTAATGAACTGATCTGCAGTCATAAAAAGTTCATACTGATGGTAAAACATATTAAACTACAACATATTTAATTTGTTTTTCTACAATATCTGCTCATAGCAACTAAAGTATTGAGGGTTTTGTGGTTTTGTTAAGGCTAAAAGCACTTGGCTAAGGACAGAAAAAGATCATTGAAGAAGCATTAGAGAGGATTTACAAGATAAGTTTACTTTATTAACATTTAACTGAAAAAACAAAATTTTTCCTTAACCGTAACTGAAGTTGCCTAAATCTAACACATACATAACCTCAGGTCTCCGTTCTCGAAGTCCTGCACTTTGTATGACCTCAATCACTTCCCAAGGACTACCGTGCAGTACTGAGGGCAGAACTATCTTGACTGGAAAAACGTTGCAATTATGTTTGCCACAAAATGCATTTGGTTAAACAAATTAGAAGTATATAAATGTAATCATATCTGCTTCTCTATGAATCCCTCTTCGTATGGATTATGCAACAAAGAAACTGACCACTTGGAGGAAACTGGAAGGGCACTGGAAACACAAATTCTGCTACAAAGGTTTTCACTAATCACTTATAAAGGTCTTATGCATTACTCCACATAAAATAGGACATACAGCTGTATTTTCTGTTTTACATAATATATGAAATTTATTATATGAATATCAGCTGAACATCTCAAGAACTGCAGAATTGTAGCTGTAAGCAAACACAAGAAGGCAAAAAGTATGATGACCAGATTTCAACAATGTAAGGATATTGAGCCGTACCTTAGTGAGAGCTATATGTTAGTCATCTGTGTTTCCTGAAGAGCAGATAATAACAATGCAGCCCTCTGGGCCTCTGAGACAGCGCTGTGTGTGCTGGGGCTAGTCCATCTGTGTGCTCTTGCTTGCTTTGGAGCTAGCACAGTAAATGGACTCAACAAGTGAAACACCATTGGCATATCTCCAACAAGACATGGCCCCAAGGAAGGCAATGCTACAGTAGTTTTACAATTACGCAAACAAAGAGATACCTCACTAAATGCTTCCTAGTGGAAAATCACAACACAGGGTAGGATTTTTTTTTCAATTATTCCTTGATGTGAAAAACACTAATTGGTTCCCTTGCCTATTGTTTGTCATCACCAGCGCTGATGATTTGCTTGTGTCTTACTACTCAAAGTTCTTAGCCAGAACGAGGAAAAAGCCTACCTACCAGCCTGAACATTTAGATTTTACAGTACTTCCTTCTGTAAAGGGCTGTTTAGGTATGACTGCCATAAAGGAATGATTAGAACACAAAAGTTATTCATCCTAGCAGATTGTCTATTATACCTCATTATTTTAAATATACAATATATGAGACAATTTTCATAATGCAGACAAATGTATGCCTTTTCATATTTGAATAACACTTTTTTCTTGTCTTTCTTTTACAGGTGCAATGAGCAGATTGCTGCACATCCATTCTGACAAACAGCAGAATTTCTCCCTGTATGCAAAGTCATTGCCGTCACATCCTAAATGTGAAAAATACTCAAGGTTGAGGGCTGTTTTTCTTTTGCATTCTTATCATCAATAGCTTTATCACTGTACTGACAATACGGTGCTGAATAGCCCTGTGGGAAGGTGAGTCACAATCTGGATACGCACCACAAAATTACATGCTTTTGTACTGCAGAGCAGATAATGATTAATAAAAGGTTCTGAGTAGTTTATTCCGAACCCGAAACACTTTACACATCCATTGTGCAGAGAAGAGGTGTGACCGCAGCTTCCAGAGAAGCCAGCTCTCTATTTTATGATAATGTTATGCGCTTGTCTGTCCTTTCTTTTGACATGAATCTGTTTAAAGAACCTGTAACACTACAATAAAATCTCACAGGAAACATGGGGTAAACTGATACTGTTGTATCAAAAAAGAGAGAGAGATTTAGGTTTTAGTGATTGGTGTCCCTGTAATTATCTTTTCTCCCTTTTTCATCCAATTTGCGAGATACACTGTACTTTTCATTTTGCTTGCTTGAAGCAGGTTCATGTTTGTCTTGTGATTTTTTTTTTCCGTGAGCTGTGTGCAGTCACAATCCCCTGCAGGTTCAACTTCTCTTAATTGTTCCGTGACCTTTCTATATACCCTTAGCAATTAGCTGATGAGTTTGTCTGTACTGTGGGTCAGTTTCATTGGGCTGTAATCAACACAAACACAAGGAGGCTTTTCAGAAGAGGGACTAGCTTGGCATTTCAAGGACCCTTACCTTACTACATTTTATTAATTACAAAACAATAATCAAATGGTGTTTGATGAAGGGGAGGCACATAACAAATGTTAACCCTAGATGCAGTATACAAGAAATACAGCAGAAGCATCAGAATGAACCCTAGATGGAAGATTTTCACCCCTGTAATTATTTGCCACTGAGGCTGTAAATGTGTATAATAACAAGAAAGCTTTAATACATAATCACACACACACACATTCATTACCCTCAACAGACAACAGCAGAATATACCTTTTTCCAACGGTTTTGTAATGAAAGGACTTGGGTACAAAAAAAAAAAATCAAATATTCCAGCTGTTGCCACGTGTCCAAAATGTCCACATCAGGTGATTTAGCTCACACATTCAACTTCCAGAACACATAACCAAACAGAACAGACAACATTTTATAAAACATGTGAACATAACAAAAAAAAACAAAAAACAAAATGATTTTTCCAAATTAATTGGAAGGAATTGTCATGTGGAGTATTTTCACTTGCAAGCATTTTTCCAACCCAGAAATTGCTACGTTCTTGCACTGCGCAGAATTCACAGGGAGGTGGTCATGGGATGGCTGTGCACAAACAGCTACCCACCAGAGACCAGGGTTAGTGTCCAGAGTCCCGCGTGCAGTTAGCTATAGGCTAACTAAAACACTTTTGTCAAGCATGCTAACGTGGTCACAAATGATAATGCTAACATGCAGATGTTTAGCAGACTGACACTGCCATCCCTAGAGCTGTGCCGCTAGTGTGGCTAAAATGTAAACACATCCTATCTCGTGCTTCAAGTCAGCATCGCCGTTTTCAATATTTAACCAAGATGACCGTCTGTGATGGCTGCACCAGTTTAGATCTGTTTAGTTGGACCTCTTTTATGAGCCCAGAACAGAAACCCGCTTTTTGAAAATCCAACTGTGACACCTCATGCCATCGTTCCCTGACCTGCTTTGCTTTGAGTTGCCTAAACATAACCATAATGTAAACACACTGGTCATGCTTTACTTGCTAAGAGTTGATATTGTACAGACAACAAAGGAAATACATTGTCAGTGAACATTTTGCAGAAGTGGACAGTATAAACTTTTTTTGCGACTTTGCTGATACGTTCATTAAAAATTAAATTTCTAAGAGATGGGTCATTTTGTTTTCTGAAACGTGGTTGTGTTTTCTGAATAATTGTTATGTTGTATGATTTGTTAGTGTGTTCTGTGGAATTCTTTTTTTTTTTGTTTTTTGTTTTTTGTTTTTTTGTTAGTGTGCTTTGTCTAGTGTTGTTGTGCTTTGCACCCTAAGGCCACTGCACTGGCCCCTGGGCAGAAATAGAGAGGGAGAGATAGAGTGTCCAGAGAACAACAGACTAACAGACAACAGGCTGTACTCATTATTGTCTAACCCAGCAATTATGTGTTTGTACAGCGATGGAGTTGACCAGCTTTATTCAAATCAAAGGTTTGGCAGTAGTATGTTAGTGATAATGGATTCCAGATTTCCTCTTTGTGGTTCTGGACCCTGACACATACTGTTACCACTAGCTTAGTCCTACTTTGAGGGCAACCCCATCGGGGGCGGCAGCACCAAAGAACACTGTTGTGGTCTTGGTCGGCAAGTGAGGCTGTCATTATTGCGTTACCATGGAAAAGATGTGTCACAAACACAGTTTTAACGAGGGTGTACAGCTCAGAAAACTATAGACTGAGCTAGTGTAACTAGGCCAGATTGCAGCACTGCTCTATAACTTGTTTACTGAATTCCTAGAAAACAAAATATCACTTCCTTGTCCACAATATACAAAAAAAAAAAAAGAAGAAGTTAGTAGTTAGTAGTGCAGAAAGATGTTTATCAACATGACACACTGTGATCACCTGAGTTGTGATATCCCTTTAAAGCTGCAATTATCAGAAGATTAACAAGTTCATGCTGCTACGACAGGATGCTGTGAGAATGACTTTTGGTTCCAAGAGCACTTGGCTGTTTGCCATCGCTGAAGGTGACAGAAATCTTGCCGATCTTGCACGACAGTGAAGGGGGATGGACGGAGCTGGCTGGGTGGAGCTTATGAATCTGAAAGTCCTTGCTGTTTGGGCTTCCACCCTGCCCTTACTGCCCCAGTCCACCAGATCAGCTTTACTCAGCAGATTCTTCCCCCGGTGGGAAACGGCAGCAGGCGGCTGAAAGCAGCCTAACCAAGCACGTGGCTAAAGCCCCCACTGTCCTCATGCTAATTATTGATCAGATGATTAAGGCAAGATGAAGAGATTTTATTTTTTGAAAGTGAGGGCTGTGATTGCGCATCTCCGACTTGTCTAGAGAGAGCTGCCAAAAGATCAATACTTTCAATCACGCCAGAGAGCTCTTCTGTCAGTCACACTGAGTAAGGTGATTACAATTGAGTCTTAAGACAATGAAGAACTTCGCGGGGCTTCCTCAGGCACACTCAGCCTCCTCGCAGGGAGTCTAATGAACTCAGACCTGCTAAATAGGCCTCCAAACCACTTCAGCTCAGATCTTGAGAGACTGGCCCCGCTGCCAAACTCACCAGCTCTCACCTGTACAGTGTGCACACATGTAGACACAAACACAAACACACACACACACACACACACACAGGGGCCAGGAGCAGTAAAACTGTAACCTTTCATAATAAAAGACAGAGAAACAGCTCTGATGACCACTGAAACCTCGCATGGGGCCCTTATACAAATCATTCTTTCTTGTGTGTGGAGTTTGGAGTGGGAAGCCATGTGCTGGCAGGAGGTTACATGGTCAGAAACAGCAGGGAAACCTGACAGAATGATGGCTTTTCCTTCAGTATATTCATAGCACAGTCAAAGCAACCACTGCTTTTTCATCTTTTTGACAAATGGATAAGTAGACAAGGATAGTGTGTTTTTGTACGTACTATTTTAAAACTTATGGCAGCTGTGTTTTAATGTCTTTCGGCAGTCGATGGAACGTTTCCAGGCAGTGTTGAAGTTTTTTTAAACATGCCTTTTATAAAATAATTAAGTGATAATGAAAGATTGGCATGTTAAAGAGTAAAGCTGTTAAACTACTTTCTTTTTAATTCATTTTCTTTTATAGGGAAGTCCACCTGTCAGAGAACAAGAGGGAGGAATTCAGCTGAAAACATGGGCTCTATTTAAAGCACTTCTGTGAGAAAAGTTCCAATAAAAAAAAAAATAAAAATAAAAAACACTCCTTCAATTTCTCTATTCACTATTGCAGAATTTCAAAGACATTGAGAGGTATAGGCACCTAAACCGTGATTCGTCATCATGGTGAGTACAGACCCCTGCAAGAATGGAACAAAGACTCAGTAGTTTTGTGTTGGGGATCTTTCTCTGTCTTTAACAGGCAGCATGTAGCAGCATCCATCCCTCTGTGGCTGACACCAGCCTTTCAGGGAGCAGGTGACTTGTTAGTACTCTAAGCAACAACGGGAACAGATGTGTCCCTGACAGTGGATGGATGGTCAGGGTCCATCTGGTCAGTGCAGCCCTGGACAGGAATGATGAATACAGCTTCATCAGTGAATAGCTGTCATCAATCGCATGGCGTGGCGATGGCCGGTGACAGCCACACGCCAGCCCCGGGCCCCAGGTGTGGTGAGCGGAGAGCGGGCTGGCTCTGGAATGCAGGTCAATCAGGCAAGTCCGAGCCAATGTTATATATCGCAATGTAAAGTGCATGCATTACAAAGTAGATGAAGTGCATTGCTTAGTCGGGGTGCAAAGAATCTGCTGGATCTTTTTATACAGACGCATACTGGGTCACGGATTTATTTCAACACTAAGCCGTAGTGCTAAGGACGAGTACCAGGCGTCTAGACAAGTCATGGCTCTACATTGT
This sequence comes from Macquaria australasica, assembly GCA_005408345.1. Lineage (NCBI taxonomy): Eukaryota > Metazoa > Chordata > Actinopteri > Centrarchiformes > Percichthyidae > Macquaria > Macquaria australasica. The sequence goes on along the minus strand of SEMN01000053.1, from coordinate 81,583 downwards.
CTTCCCTGGCGGTCCCAAATGAAATGTGCTGCATCCTTGTCTGCTTCAGTGCATAGACATGGAGAGGTACTAAAACACTGACCTTGCTCTGGATCATTCTGAATATGTTATGGCTCCCGGTTCCCTTGAACTGTCACAACTTTAAATCGACCACTTCTAATGGTTTCATACACTGTGTGGTGATCATTATGCAGGATGCTCCACCTGCTCTCAGACCGGCTTTGAAACAATATCTTACTAGAAATCCTACTGTACATCCCTCTAATAGTTTGTCTTTATTTGTTGTTGTAAGAAAAGGCAAAGGAATAATTGCAGCAAAGCCTATCTGTCCTAATGGTCAGGCATGCCATGGTGGGTGTGTTTTAGGACCCTTCGGTGAAAACAGGTCGCTTAAGTCTGTAACATCCATTTATGTCAAGCAGCCTAGAACCAGATCCTTCTTTACAGCAGCCTGAATGAAAAAAAAATTCCCTATCAATTACAGATTAATAGTCATCTTTACACAGCTGTCACTGATGTCATCCAGACCTCAGTGTCAGGATATAAATAGCATATAACATATGACCTATTAGAGAGCAGCAAAGTCTAATACATATTTATTGGCACATTTCACCTCCACTCTTGCTGAATGTGAGTCCGAACCACCTCTAATCCTTCCAAGTCTGCCGATATTCAAAAGCCCAATCAATATTTTTTTAATGATTTGACAAGTTTTGACAAATAGCATTTTTATGCTTATCAGTTGATGATAATTGAAAATGAAACCTGTGTAAACCTGAGTGTTTTCAAATATCACTGACGCAAATAAACCTTTAACAGCACCAGAAAACACTAATAATGTAGATTTAGTTTAGTATAGAATGATCTAAAGATGGTTTGCATATGAAAATATTTTAAATACATTCATATTTGTGGCATTTGTGTGCTCATAGTAATTTGTGTAGATTATATCTATATGTTCAAATTATAAAATGCATTTTTAAAATGTTGATTGCTGGATGTTTGCTAATAATAATATATGCTTGATTTTGTCCTCTGAAAACATTACAATTAAAAAAAAAGTGTACACTCATTTTGAAGAATTTATTTCAAAAAATAAAAAATATTACCGGAAAACAATTTAACAGTAACAGTATTATCAGAAAAAAACAACAACTAAAGGTTCAACTGATGCATTGTCATGTTTTGCGGTAATAGAGCTCAATTTATTTGCATGACAGTGAAGAGGATTGCTTGTCAGTGTTTTATTCCTTTGGCTTGGTTCAGGCATTTTCTCTGAGCAGAGAAAGGTGGTGTAAGCCAGCAGAGACCTGGTTTTGTACATTTTTGCTGCCCTGTCGTTTTCTCAGCAGGGTGTCTCTTGGGAAAATCAAGGGGAGGGGAAGGCCATGGGGGGAGGGTCTGGCAGAAAAACACGCACTCACACACACACACACACACACACACAGAGACACAGGCATCACATCTCCAAAACACATCGAGGTGTCGGCTGTCTGATGCTGCTTACATGTGATTAAGCCTCTGCCTCTAAACAGGCTACGTCTGATGACCCTGCTGGTGTGTGTATCCAACGTGCTGTAGTGCTAGCTCTCTCCCTCTCTCTCTACCCCCCCCCCCCCCCCCCTGTTTTTCCCTCCCCTCCGACAGATGCTGCAGATGACCGTCTCAACAAGAATCACTCTCATGTTTGGAAGCTACACTTTGCTTTGTGAGGCTCCCTGAAACTGACATTAATCCACTTTTTCTTCTATAGACTGACAAGAGTATGGAACGGAGGTGTCACACTTTCAGACGGTGCAGGGGGCAGTTCGGCTTTGACGGCCCTGCTAAAGCACTGCTGCTGCCTGTAACAGTCAGAGCACTGCAAATTGGAAATCCAGAGGAGATCATCTGTAAAGAACACGTCTACCAGTGGTTTAGGATACAACCGAGTCAGAGAGGGGAGATGAGAAAAAGCCAGAAAGCAAACAGCCTGGTAGAAAACGAATAAAAGCATTACAGTCATTCTAGCAGAATATAACCAGGAAATTTTCAGAGCAAAAGAGATTCCAAACAGCACGCAATTGTGCATACAATTTTCCCATGAGACATTACCAAAAGAATTTAACACAGTACAGGGAATATATTGTGTCATGTGTGGCCATTTAGCTGTTTGTCAGGAGTGTGTGGTTCACGTCTTGCTGATCTTCAAACAAAAACTCTCCATCTCTCTGACATCTGCTGGGATGTTGAGTTTTACCAGGTTCCGTGAGTATTTATTAGAACATGTGGGTCAAAATTGCATTACCTGAAGGAATTTGACCAGGTCAGATGCAAAGATTAACTACACGTATTAAAGTAATAGTTTTCTTACATACTGGCTTCTTAGCAGGAAAACCTTGTTATGAGTTCATTCCATCACTGACTAATATCTTGGGACTTCCGAGGCGTTCCTTCAATCTCTTACATTCTCTTACTTGTTGGGTGTGTTGATAAAAAGATGAAAAAGTGTTGTGGGTCAGTAATACACCTGATTGCATTATAACAATGGGTTGCATATTAGATTTGTGATTGCTATGATGCAAGGAAAAGGACAGACTTTTAAAAAAGTACAAATATTGCAACTACAAACCAGTTCAGAAATAACCATTTCTGTCCCAAAATCCAAATATTTTAAAACAACAAGGTAAGCTTCACCATTAGCTACAACTAACATTTTCAATTAAGAACTGATTAAGCAAACATTACAGGTTTTTCAATGTAGCGCCTACAGTTTAAGTGAAATGTTGTTGGCTTTATTCCCCTTGTCTTGAACACCAGCTACAGCGACAGCGTTTCTCTGTGACCCTGGCCGAGATCTTTGCTGTTGGGTAGAATCAGTTGAGTCATTTGGATGCCTTGCTTATCTAACGGTTTGGCGATGGCAGAAGCCTTCAGCCCGCATTAAAGTAGACATCAGCCTACCAGAGAGAGTGGCCCAAGAGAGAGAACTACAGTACAAACTAACAATGGCAGCTCCATTTTTTTTATATTTATAGCGCCCAGCAGGTGTCAGCCACAGCAGTCTCTCTGCCCCCTTTGACACCCCATGGCTGCTCCGCTCCACCGTATGAAAGAAAAGCGAGGGGGAGGGGGGCAGCTGCCGCCTGGGATTAGGTACCTGAATCCAATCTTGAGTAGCAGTGGGCTCCAGTGGCGTTAAAGTGTTTTCTGGAGAATTTCTCATGTTCCCCACTAGCTGATTATTTCCAGATTTTAGTTCTGCCTCAGCGGAGATGAGCTCCACACAGTTTTGCCAGTCGTGGTTAAGATGTAGTTTGACACTCACAGGCCACACTCAGATGAGTTGTATAATCCCATTTAGAGAAGCACATCCCACAGGCAAGTCATAATTCCCCAAACTGATATTAGCATTTTGTCAACATGCTTAAACACATTCAATGTTAACATTACAGTTAAGATATGCAGTAGGTAAATTGGTGATTTTTTTTCCCATCATCTTTGTTTCAACCATCAAAAACAAAGGCATTCCCTTTTCACCTCTCTTTGCCTTCTTCTTTCACCAATGTCAGCACTGCTCTGTCTACTCTTGCTCATTAACCTTGCTTGTTCTTCCACTTCATAGCCCTGCTAATATGCCCCCCCCCCCTCCCCAACTCTTAGAAGACTCTAAAACCCTTTGAATTGGCAAAGGGAAGGAGGTAGTTATTGCAATGGAACTGCGCAGTGACTGGCTTCCAGCAGAAATCACTTCAAAAGTGTAAGCTTTAACTTAACAGGGCAGCCTCAGCCAAAACCATGTGCATAGATACGTGCATATGAAATAGATTGGATTTGATAGATTTGTTCTGTTTGTTTTGCTGTAACCTGTCACCATAAGGCTGTGTGAACTGCTATATATTGACATATACTGTATAGTGGAGATTGAATTATAGATGTAAAGTAGGGGTTTTTTTTCTGTTTCTCAGTGAATCATAATGGAAAAAATAAGCTGTTTTACTGTGTATTTATACATATGACAGATGTAAATAAACATTAATGATGTAGATTTAGTTGTTGTCTAGTGTTGAATAGGATATGCCATTTATTTATTTATTTATTTTTTGCTAGTCATTGTAGGAAAATCACAAGTGTTACTAATAACATTAACGATGGCTCCGCTCTATGTAAGTGTCCCAGTCAGCTACGACAGTGTGACAATAAGCCAGCATGCACAATACAAGGACGCTGAAACTGAAGCAGCTAAATGGAATTCAGCCGTCATTCATTTATTATTAACACCTGTGATTTTCCTACTGTGACATGTCATAATGTCTTCTGTGAAAAAGGCCTGTGCTAGTTGTGGTGCGACTTCACAGATTATGCCTTTCGAGCCCCGATTTAGGTTAAGATTTTGGATAAAATATGTGTTTTGTTATGTTTTGTTCATTTGCTATAGCCTGTCATCATAACCCTGTTTTATTTGTTATAATATCCTCATCATGTTATGTAACTGGCTGTGTAATGTAGTTAAATTTAAACGAACAATTTCTAAAACTGATATAAATTGCATCTAAGTTAATAATATTCTTGTATAAACAATTTTGTTCACTGTGTATCCATTGCTGATTCATTTACAGTTTTCTATTGTTTGAGTGCATTACTTACAACAAATCGCCCCATTTTTGAGAATAGGTGACACAAACGCATGCTCCATTGCATTGTTTTGATTGCTCAGTGAGTGTGACCTGGACATGAGATTTGTGTTTATTCCTTATACTTTTATTGAGGAGCGTGAGTATGGTGGAAGACAGACCTTTTATATTCTTGGATGACTTAAAGCCTCTCTTGATCTGAACGAACTTCACATTGCTCCACATGGCACCTGTTGCCTCCACAGACGTTTTCAACTTACGGCTTCATTTCCTACTCTCTGTGCTTCCATTTTTTTAAGACAAAGTGACCAACCTGGTGTGTCCCTTTACCTAACCTGACCTCATCCTGATTATGGAATCAAAAGTTTTGTGCTTTGTGAATATTTTCACATTGTGAATGAGCCGACGCAGGAGAGACAGATTTCTCTTCATTAGGAAGAAGACTGAGAATATTGTGAGCAGGAGACTTTCGGGTGAAATCTGCTCTCAGTGCCTGCACTCAGGTTAAGTGTTCTTCAAACTATGCTTTCTAGTTTTGTGAAAACTAAAGAGAATCAGAAGTAATTCTGGTCAAAATGAATGTGCTTGAAGTTTAATGGGGAGAAAAACCTATGCAACAGCAATACAACTGTGCGCTTCCTGAGTATCCAGTATCTTCTAAGTCAAAAATAAGCCGGATTGTTAGCATGAGCTACAATTTCCAACATGGATGAGCAGACAAAGAAAAGAGCGACACCTACAGAGAGTCAGAGTTCTCTGTACGATCCCCGGGAAGGTGCAAAAACACCACTGCTTGCATGGTAGTTACTATAGCAACTGCACAAGCTAGACTGGGGTGCTGTCATTACAATTAACCCCTTTCGTCTTTTTACACTTAAACTACTTCTGGTTGTGTGATCAGATACAAACCTTTCACCCAGTGCCTCTTTGAATTCATCGTCCTGTCTCGTGTTTTTGTCTTCAGTTTAGTAGATGTACGTAATTGTTGGCGGTTGACACGACTACAGCTGTTTAGATACTGCAGCTTAAAATGATTTGCATTTGTTCTGTGTGAGTGAAAGTACAATGACAAAGAAATGTTTTACACACGTTTGATTTTATAATGAAATGCAACATAGCTGATGGTCTGTAAATTGGGCATAATTATTATTATTAAAATTAATTTCCATGGCACCTTACAACCCTGGATCCACTACTGGAACAGAATAAAAACCTGACACAGTCACAGCCTTTCTCACCTGATTGTCCTCACTTTTGTGTCGTTCTCAGCCAGTCAGCCAGAGTTCTTTGTACTTGAAAAATAGATGGAAACTATTGAAACGCCACTGATTTTTACTGGGACCTAAATTATATTAAATAATGGAAACACATTTTTTTGTCCAATATTGACCCATAGCTCAAATGAGAAAAAGCAAGTTTTCAAAAGATTATTACTTTTCACACTTGTGTATCACATATAACTCGGTAGTCTTAATGCCCCTGTGATGTTCAATTGTAAAGCTGCTTCCTTCATGTTGATGTGCCCAGCATTGTGATGTTTTTCTTTTCTTTCACTGATCCTGTACATTTTAACGTTTAGATTTTGTAACTGTTTCAAGAGCTGTTTTTCTTCCGCTCGCATCTTTCTATTGCTGGAACACTTCTTTGTTGTATTGTATTTTTGTAATTATACTACCTTGTCATTTATGATTGGGAAAGAATGCACAATTTAAAGCATTCAATATCTAAAATGTTTAAATAGAAATCCAACACTGAGTAACTGATTGAATTGGATTTCAAATTAGGCAGCCAAAAACAATTTAGTTTTTACTGTTTCCAAGACCAAACGCTTAATTTAACGCTCAAGCCACGAAAAATCAAAATGACGCCTCTCAATCAAGGGCACCTCTATAGAAGAAGTCAGTGAGGCTACACTTTTGGGGGTCACTCTCGATGGGCAATTGTCCTGAGGTAATCACAACACACATTGTACCAAAAAAGACTAACTTTAGAAGATATCCACTTTATTTGACTAACTTAACACAGTCATCACTTGAAGGAGAGGAGCTGTGTTCAACTCTGAAACCCCACATCAGAAACAATCTGGTAGAACAATCTAATACATTTGTTTCAACACCTTACTTTATGATATACAGAAAGACGAACTCATTAAACATTGTCATTTTCTTTCAAAGTTGCCCAAATGAAGCAGCAGAGTTTCTAAATAGTCACTGAGGTCTCACGTACAGGCGACTTCCTGACTGTATATCCAGCAACATGCTGGTGTTGCTCTGCTCTAAATGAACTCAGACTGACAGGTACACTGCGTCGGTGAGTTTATCTGAAAGTATCCTAAAGAAAAGCTTCAAATGTGATCGGTGTTATTGTCTTATTATAAGTATATAAGTTTGTCTTCTTTGAAATGTACAATTAAATGACTTGAGTGGGTGACGATACAAAATAATGTAATTAGCAGGTGTTGATTTGAGAAAGACACACTGGAGAAAGTCATAATGACACAGATGACTGAGACAGAAACTGGAATCCAAAGGACCAAGACATCTGGGCTTTAATTCTTGGCTTGCTTAAGCATCAGGAGTAAGAAAGCCAAGAATTAAAGCTCTTTGATGTCACCGTTTGTTGCGAGATGATGGCACATTCAGCACAGTAAAATCTCAGTGTTCCTGCTAATGATGACAGAGGAGGCCAATATGGCAGCAAGATCCAGGGGAATTCAACAAAATGCTCATTAAAAGGTCTAATAATTAAAATATTGATTAATTAGTCTTACATTGATTTACAGTCACACTTTATCAAAGCGGGAGGCTCTAATTACCGTGCCATTATGCCACAGGCTGACCTGCTCATTTTTTGTCGCATGTAATGAAAAAGAACATTTCTTTAACTGCTTTTTAAATTTTTGACCTGTAAAATTTTAATGGGGAGTACAGGGGGTGTCGAATCTGGATTGGCAGTAGAGTCATGGGTGGCTAATGTCTGTGAGTCTGGTTAAGTGGCTGTACACACCGGGAGCTGGAACACTCTCTAGAGGGATTGGTCAGGGTTACTCTGTTTAAACAAAATTGCATCCACCAGGTTTTGCAAAAGCCCAATGAATAATTGCATGAAACTTGACTTTTCTAGTGTTTCAGTGCACTTTTTACAAAGCATTAGGACATCTGCAAAATACCCCCCAAAATGTTTTTAAGAAGCATGGAAACGCAGTTATCAAAGTTCTTTGATACAAGCACTTTTTGTGGCTGGCTTTTGGTGGTTAGTTAATGAAGAGGTGTTGAACAGGAATTGAATCCTATTTTCCACTCCATAGAGTCAGAAAATGGTACTTCAGACACTCAGGAATCCCAATTTTCCTCCTGAAATTGGAAATGTGTAGACATGAGAGTGAGGTGCAAATCATCAACAAGGTTTTGGCTGACCGGTGGCAGGGCACAGTGCTGGATTCAACTGTCCATATATATCTCCCTCCGTCTATCACTATGCTACAAATTATGCCACATACAGACATTTCCTATAATCTGTATTAAATGAAAATGTCAGTGCAGCTTTGGTTGTTTAAAAGAGTACTCCACAGATTTAGCATTGCACTCACGGTGCAGCAGAACCAGATATATCGTCTTTTTTATTTCACGCATTCTTCTTCCTTGTCAATACCTTGCAACTCGACTGCGGACAATTCGGTCGAAGATTCATGTGTGTTATGCTAGTAGCGGCTAATGTAGCCTCGAGCCGCTAGCCTAAAGCAGAGATAAGAAGCGGGCTACAGGTCTGGTAAACTCACTTCTTTCTAAATCTCCACCCTCCAGATTTTTCAAACTCAGAGCGTGATGGTGCCTCAAGTGACCGTCTTTGTGCAGCAGGTCCGTTTGAGAAAAGAATGAGAGTAAAGTGGAGAATTAGTTCAAGCATCTCATGCTGATAAGTGCATGTGTTTAATAGCCTGGAAGAGGATCACTGCGAAAAAACAGGCTCTACCAAGAATGACACCTCTACCATCACAATCACACAGCAAACCAAACATTCATCAGTCCTGCAAAACAGAATCAAGTAGGCTTCTCATTGTGGAGTTCACTGTGTGCGATCAGAAAAAAACATTTCAAACAGAGTATTTACTTACAGTAGTGCGACATATGAACACATACTAGAAGAAATAGAAATGATACACGTACAGGTTAATTTAATGCACCACACATAATGGAGCACTTTTCATAAATTGCCTTCATACAGTCACTTAAAGCCTCCCACCCGATTTCAAACGCTTCTCAGTGGCACATTTGTAAGATCTACTATTGAAAATACAAGTTAGTAGTTACCTCAACATTCTGTATCACAAATGTAATTTTATCATCTTGTCATAGACAAACAGACAGACAGACAAATAGATAGACAGACAGATAGATAGATAGATAGATAGATAGATAGATAGATAGATAGATAGATAGATAGATAGATAGATAGATAGATAGATAGATAGATAGATAGATAGATAGATAGATAGATAGATAGATAGATAGATAGATAGATAGATAGATTGCTGTATTTGAGTGATGGAAAGGAAACACTAGAAATGTCAAATCTCATCACAAAACTCAAAAATCACAGCAAGTCCATTAATAAAAGGTTGAGGGAACATTGCTGATGTCTTTCATATTTTAATGAGATATGAACAGTATTACACCTCCATGATTTTGCTGCATCAGAACCTATATCAACCCCACCTTTGTTTGCACCCTGTATTTGCATTTCAAAGGGAGCCCCTGGGAAGCCACTTTGCACATTTACATTTGATTAACAACTTTAAATGAACATGTCAAAATCTGAAAATGGTTCATCACTAACATAGAGGAGGACCACGCTGGTTCTGTACCATAAGATGTAATGTAACAAAACGCTGAACACATACTGTGATTACAATGACATGATATTGGCTAACACATGCACGTGCTTCATAGAGTTACTGTGAATTAAAACATCTTGTTAATTACATATTTTTCAGGGGAAAATTTGTATTTTGGGATTTATGCCTTGCACAAGGGCAAATGAGAAGAATGCAACATGAAGGGAAGAATAATATATTGCTTCCTCTGGCCACATTTTCTACACCACAAATGTAAACCGGTAACTAAACTATTCCATGTTTGGAAAAGGCTTAACTGGTCAAAAACAGGCTCTAAAGCAATGCTTTACTGATTTAGGTATATACATCTTATTTCATAGCGTATTCCTCCAAGACAGACTCATTCAAATTTCATGACCATCCCTTAGTGGTCCCATTATTATGTATTTTTTACACATCTGCCCATAATTGTGAATTAAAAGGAGGGTGAAAGAATGGTCAAGCTACCACACCATTAAAAAAAATCCCAAATTCTAGCATTCGGAGGAAAAGAAAACACAAAGTTCACAGTGTTACGGTAAAGCTTGGTCATGGTTAGGGAAAAAAACAGGTTATAAATTTCTGATGGATGCTTTGTTCTGCTGAGCTCTCTATAAGATATAAAATATGAACTAACTATGTGATTATTAATTGGGCCCATTGTAATTTGAGGATTCTGGGCTGCATAGTGTTGGCAGCTCTCCACGGGGTCTGTCTGTGCAGGAACGTGTCGAGGGGGTACCAGCCAGGATGCCTCAGCCATTTAGAGAGCAGCTTGCCACTCGCGCATCGGCATACCAATGAGTGGGGTTAAAAAGGCACGGCTCCTCTCAGAGACAGCCCTCCTTCTCCAGCTCGGCTCCAAAGGGTCTCCACGGACTAATTTCCAAAACCACCTCTTAATGTAGGCTTGTGTCAATCACCTGAACAGACAGCTTCATCCCCTGATATGGAGTAGTCACACAGCAGAGCCAAGCAGACCAAAGGAAATACAATAGTGCTTTACAGTAGCAGTCATATAGAAAATACTAAAGAAAGCGTTTTAACGCCACATGGATTATTATTATAAATAGCTTTGAAAAAACACTTTTGTTCATATTTACATTACAGCCTTAATCAAATGATTAATTGAAGTTATAATAATAAATCCAATGCTTTTTCATATAGACTTTTGGACACCAAAATCTGCTTATAGGTTGTTTTGTTTTTTTTGTTAATTACACTTTTACATATTAAATTCTCTTTAATTTAAAAGCAAGCCTTGTGCCATATTTTTCATACACAGAAATATACAGCAATATGCGGACAGAGGCTTGCATGTTTACTGATACATGCACATAAAACATAAAACATATAAATATGGATGTGTAACGGACATACAGTACACGATGGATGAAATGGATATGTTCAGAATCTCAGTTTTCTAATCCACCTTTCTATTTGTAAGCTGTGTTCATTAATAAATGTCTCAGCATGTATGTAAATGAATATATCAAACTGCCAGGGTAACATCATCATCAGGATTGATTTTTTTTCTAAATCATAAAGTGTGAAATTCTAACACTAATTATATTAATATTTCAGTAAGCGTTTTGACCTGTTTGTGTGTGAATATAGAAGAATTAATTATAGTGAAATGTATATTATAGCTGGTGAAGAATTTTAGAATCTCATATGAGCGGTATCAGGGTCACAGCAAAACTTGCTTGCAAATTGGCTCCAGTATCATTTTTTTGGTCATAATTAGCCAAATCGGTAGATAACAATAACGCTGACTGGGCTCTGGTAAATAAAGAATACAGATTAAAGAGCTATATGTATTATACAAAGAGAAAATTACAGTGGACAAAAGATAAAACAAACATTTAGCTAAACAGTAAAACATGCGGTTTACTGGAGCCGTGTAGCTTGAATAGAGATACTGCTGTCATTGCTGATCCACAAACAGCTACACACTCCACTTAACTCCTAAACACAACTTATCTCACACTTCTTCTGGAACCCTTTCACGCTCTGGCTTCTCTGAACATTGAATAGCTGAAAAACCATCCCTCATACTGAGTTTTGCTTTTTGTGTTACAATCCAAGATGACATACGACACGAGAAATGATGAGAAAACTGTGGGGAGGCTTCCAGTAGATTGATTCTCCCATCGCCTCATTCTTTTCTAGTTAGTCTTTTATTGGCTACAAAGGTAGAGTCGTTGTGAAGCTGAGTGAGAGAGGAGTGAACCAGCCTGCCCTGTTTAATCCGCGGGGCATTGAAGGAGGGTGATCACTTCTTAAGAGCACAAAGGCCTACAAGGAAATCAGGGCAGCCTATGAGATCCCAAAGCTGATTTAAAGGAGAGATGTCCCAGCTTGGGCTCCAGGCCTTTAACAGGAATAAGGCCATCCTGTACAATAACAATCTAAGGCTCCAGAGGACAGCACTATTCATGGTCAAATAAGATGATCTCAGGTTTGGATGGAAACCCTGTGTCCCTTACAAAAATACAGACGTTTGCTTCTTACAGAAAGAAAAAGTGAAATCTGAATTATTCAATCAGTGCATCACACACTGTAATTCCAGAGTTGTGTAAATGGTGTAAAAGTAATACAGTTAGATGATGTAGATCTACAGTTTATATCATACATTTCCAATTACATCTACTGTATGTACTCTTGTACAGGCAAGAAGGAAATCCTGTGAAGTCTTTTCTCTTTTTCTCTTACGGGCAGATCAAGTCCATCTTTATCCAAAACCCTAATCATAGCAGATCATAGCATCGAAATGAAAACCGACATCTTCCGTTTAGCCACAAAGAGGGAACAGAAGATAAGGATATATTTTATATGACTGTGTGTTTTACTGAAATACAAAGCCATCAGATGTAAAAAGATTAGCGACACGACAGTTGGCTGGACAGCCAGTGGCAATTTTAGGAGATAATCAGTGTTCTGGGTTTTCCGGCGGCTTTGTCATCTTTATTTCAAAGGCATTGATTGCACTTATGAGCTCTTATCTACCTGATGATGTGCATTCATTCGCACAATGTTAACATTATCCCAGACTAGTAGTTAAAGTTTACGTAATTTATTGAAAATAACCCAATGCGGACAGAACCAGCTTTGTTGCCAGTACAGGCTGAGGAGCAGACATTTTGTGCTAAAGAGCGAGTGCAAAATTAATGAAGGGGAACTCTGACTTTTAGTCAATGTAAAAATGTCATTAATGTTATTATTCAGTCACCTCTATGGTCCTGAATTTATATCATAGAGACCTCATGTGTTGAATCCTGATTGCATGTATTTCCATTTCTTCAACATCAGGGGACCCTGAGAGCTGAGAGACGGGCACCTGGGATGCTCTGTATGAGGAAGGCATGAGCGACATTAGTGTATCTGAGTACTGAATATCTTTTCTTTGTGTGGCACTCTACCCATGCACCTGTAACACTCCTTTGTCCATTTTTTTTTTTATTCGTCACAATTCTTCATTTGTAAATATGTGTTTGGTATGGAGGAATTGTAAAATCTATTTAATCACACGCCTTTGATGATAATAGAGGATTTTGAATAATCAGTATCTAAGTATCTAAGTATAGTTAGAAGTTTCTTAATGTAGCTTGTATATTTAAAGACAGCTTAAAGTCACTTTTAAAGTAGTTTTAATAATACATATATTTACAGAAGTAGATTTGCTTGTCCATTCCCTTTCCCCTTACATCACAATAAAATGTTAAATTAAAATGTGTTGTAAAATGAAAGCAGGAAAATGATTTTAGGGCAAATCCAGGGCGACATTTGTACGGTCATATGACAGCTGAAAAGAAACAGACTAGTGCCATATTGCGCAACATAATGACATTTGGTATTTTACTCCAATGCATTAGTACGATGAGTGCATAGTTAGAACAGGTGACCTCAATAGGTAATGCCATTTGATGGGATGATTATATGGGAATCTGTATAGACATACTTTGTGATTTGGGAACAAATAGAAGGAAAAGGCCAGGAATTTGAATATGCAGTACAGTAGAATTGTGTATAATCTGCCTTGGATTCTTAAGTATTTGTATCAGATCAGTGGTTTTCTTCAGACAAATATGTCACTGATCTTCCTCCAATATGATCACGGACAAACAGGTCCAGGCAGTTTTTAATTGACAGTTGTTTTCTCAGAAGACAACCACTTCTGTGTCAATATTACAGCACTCCTCACAAAAGAGAAATCAACTAAAAAAGCCCCATGGTCCTCAGCTGTGTATCCTCCTATGCCACAGAAAGGCAATGAATACTCAATACTGTCTTTCCGTCCTGGTCACCCAGCCTGATCAGCTGTTTGTATATTTATTGAGAGAACAGAAAACAGAAGACAACACTGTACACTTAATATAGGTCCTTCATTCTTTCCTCAGTGAATCGGGTATCACCTAAATTAACAGTCTAACAGCTCCAACCTTAAGTAGCAACCTGCAACTACAGCTGTGCAACACAATCATTCGCTTATCTGGCTCTGTATATAATAATGGAAACTGCTGGGCTTTGCCTTCATTAGACTCAGCCCTACACAACTGCACAACACAGCGTGGCCTGATTTGGACTCTTGCTGTAAGTAAAACATCTAGTTTACATGTCCATTTTAGGTGTGTCTTTGTGCAAGGTAAAAGGTAAAGAAAATATTCATATGTCAGTTATATGTGATGGCCAAGATGCTTTATTTGTCTAGTATGTAAATAAAGGTGTTCCTTGAAGACTGGTTTTCTCAAATTAAAAAGTTTATATAGAAAGATTTTTTCCTGTCGTAAATATTGCACATATCAAATTTTGTATTGAGTAAATTCTGTACAGCCATGTGTTAGAGAATACAGTTAATTTTGCATCATCTTTCCCTGGCCCCCCATCTTTTGTCACTATCTACATCATGTTGATTTTAATTGGCAGGTTACATACATTACAAGGAATGAAATTAGATATTGAGCCCCTTGTTGTGGACGATTGTACTGACTTTTTTTTTTATTAATGGGGAGAAGGTAGGGTCATCCGAGGAACAGCATCATAAAGCTCTTCCGCAATGGATTCCACGCTCAGACAGTTGTCAAATGGACTAAATCAGATAGGGAACGAACAATGGAAGCACATATCTTTTGATCTGATGAGAGGATTACAGGCTAGGCTGTGTGCTAGTAAAAATCTCAAACAGACAACAACGTACAGTAGCTCTAAATTGCTCTGACTGAAACCACCTGATGCCTCCTGTGATTCTTCTCTGTATTCCAGTTTTTAAACCATTGAATTATATGTAAATATTATAAATGTTGATTTGTGAACCCATGCAATTTATTATTACTCAACTGTTTTTTTGTTGTGCCTGACTTACACTGAGCCTGTGTACCCTGTAGACCTATATCACACCGACACGGCTGAAGTTTGAGATGGCAGCTACACAAAGGTTGTCTCTATGCTAGAAATGCTGTTGATTTACATAATAAATACAATGTCCTCGGCCACAGAATCGACATGATGACTATGCTATGATTTTTCACTTTGCTTATTTTGGATTATGAGAGCTGTAGATTCTACAGCTATAAAACGAATCATAATCTTTGTTAACATTAGGTGTGCATATGTACAATATACCCATTTATTTAGTTACTTTGATGAAAACAGTGCTTATTTCTGACTCTAATGTAATCATCAATGCAAAAGAAGACAATGTGGGGTAAGACATCGACGTGTTAGTGCGCCTCTCGTCATTCAAGCCATTAGATGAGTCATTCAGAGGTCCCTGGTGCCTTAGGATTTCAATGAGCAGTACACAGCTGTTTATATTTTGAATGAGCCAGTGTACACAAACTGACAATGGTCAAAATATTCTGAACCACTGGAAATCTATGCTCAACACTGTAAGTGAAATACATGCTTTTTCTTTGGGGAAATAGTCCCTCTGCCAATTGTGCTGAAAATGTGCTATCCTTATCTCAAGTACTGCTTCACAGATATGAGGAGCAGCCTGTTTTGCAAAATAAAATTACGATGTCAAATCTTTGCAATTTCAATTTCCTGTGACATGGCTCTCCAATCCATGGAAAGAACTGTTTTTGAAGTGCCCATACAGTACTTAGATTGAAGGGGAAGCTACAAGTTTATGCAGATATGTTTAACACCCTCAAAGCAGATGAGTTGGAAAACTAACAACAAACACAAAAATAAGCAACAGAAATAACACATCTCAAAATGTAAATGTAGTACGTCATGAATACACATCATAGCTCACCCATAAACTGGCCATTCGCTATGCAAAAGGTTGACGAGGTGTAAAATTGTCAAATTTCTGTACCATGACACCTATGAAAGCACGTATTGATGAAGTCAAGTCTGGTTTGAGATGTACGGTATACAGAAGGGTGTTGCAGCATAAAGGAACGCTTTCCCGAGCAGCCATTCGTAACTCCCAGCACAGCAGCAGAGAGAACATAGTTTATTTATTGACATGAACATCTGTATTAGCAGAACAGTGGCAGCAACATACTGTGACTACACCTTTTGTCCACAGCTTTATGTACGTTTGCACACTGAGTATTCACTATTGATGTGTACACTATTCTGTAAGGCCAAAAGTATGTGGACACCTGAACAAAGTATGTAGACAACAACATCGTAGTTGAATCATTTGTTCCATACAATATGTACCAATGAGTGTGTACCTCCGACTGGGGAAAAGTCCTACATAGAAAGCAATGTGTTGTATGTCTCAGTAGCAGCATTTGTTTGAAATAAACAGGTTGTAGTTCATTTGAAATTAAAATAAAGATTAATAACGTTGTTTTATGACCAGAGTATAAGTTTGATAATGCACTCTGAAGTGTCAGATATAATAAAAATTAGACTGTTTCTTGGAAATGCTATGTTTACTACAGTTTCTACAGTAGCCGTACTGTACACTCAGTAAATGTCATGCAATTTATAAGAGGAAGGGATGACTTACTAGACAGCATAGTCAAGGCTACATTCAGACACAGTAGGTTATATATCAGATTACGTAATTAAATTAGCTGACCATATGCATGGCTGCACAACATCCGCAAGTCGTGTCTTGGCTCTCGTCACTGTGTTTGGCCGATTTGGCTTAGCAGAAAAAAGGGAGATGTCCTCAGGACCCGTCTCTGGGTCAGCTTTTTGCATTTTTAAACAAACAGTGAGCTTTGAAATGCTGGTAGGTCAGACTAGCTGTTTCCCACTGTTTTCAGTCTTTGTGCTAAGCTAAGCTAACCAGCTGCTGGCTGTAGTTTCATATTTAATAGACAGATATGAGAGTGGTATCAATATAATTATCTGAGTTTTGTCAAGAAAGCAAATAAGCGTATTTCCCAAACTGTCAAACTATTCCTTTGAATAAAAGTGGATGGTGATAGCTTCCTCAAATTTGGATTCTCTGGCTTTTCGTCCCCTCAAAGGTCAGCACTGTCAAGGTGGCTTGCTATTGGTCAAGGGAGTGAATTTGCGTGTCAAAGTTTACAAAAATCAACTGATCTTCCTCAATGGCGTTTGCACAGCAGGAGGAATCATCACATGTCCTAAGTATGGAGCCTTGGTCAGGTGGTAAGAGGTGGTTGTATGTGAGAATTTCCATACTCAGGTCACATGGTGACAACTGAACTATTTCAATGATGACTGAGAAAATCCATTCACTGAGGAATACTGTGTGATAAAAACTAGTCTGTTTTTGTTGTCAAATAGTTTAGCAGTGTTTAGAGCAGTATTAACAGATTTTTTTGGCCACTTGGGGGCAGTTTAACAAGCTGGAAATGCCACGTTGACATATTATCACGTGATAAAACAGCTGACTATTTACACACCCAGAAGACACACAGCAACATTAAAATTCCTTTGGAGTCGTCTTTCTGGACACCAGAGGCCTGTACTACAAAGCAGGGTTTGGGGTTAGCGAGGTAACTTCAGGTTTAGCCCTGGGTTTTCAGTGTTACGACGGTGGTTCACTTCTTACCGGGGTAAATCGCCATGGTGACTTATGCTGCATGCCTAACCTGCTCCGGAGCAGGTTATGTTCGAGATAACAGATCAACGCGTATAAAAGCACCGCCTACTGACCAATCAATTGTCTTGGAAAATGACATCCCCAATAGAAAAGAAGTGGAGCTCGGTACACGGCTCGTGAGAGGAACTCTTTTTATACCAGAGATAGTTTCTCGTCGGAGGGACTGACTTATCTGTGTCACCTTCTTGCAAGCAAAGTCAAAGCCATTTCAATGTGCTTTTGTATACTGATCCTACAACAGAGACTGACTGAAGCACTAAAGCCTTGTAGTGTTGTACTCATAAGATATGAAAGTAAGCCTAATTACCGCTTTGAATTATGTTTTTATATTTATTTTGTATTTGCTTTTCACCGCCGGAGAGAATAAGGCTAAAATTGTAATGTACACGCCATAAGAATACATCTAAGCAACACATTCATTTTATGAAATACCCAAATGTAAGTAGGTTATAGTCAGATCTACTCGTGCCCTAATGATGAGGCAGTGATATCATAAGCCTGTTGATTTAACGTTATGCATTCACACAGTCTTGTTTTTTTTTGCCAGCTGTCCTTCCTGCATTCAGCAGCTGTCTTGCTTTTAGCCTGGATGATATGTTTAACTTCTTCGTATTTCTCTTATATTACAGGCCTCCTGTACTACCAGATGAAAAAAACCCTGTGTAGATTCAATCTCAATCAATTAATCTCAGGCCTCATTTCCACTGCCACAGTTTGCCATGAATGGATGCAGAAACACCCTTAAACATCCGTTTACATATCAATTCTTGTGCCCGCTCCACCTCTCATCAGAGCTGTCAATGAGAAGAACGGCAAAGAAGAAGTCCAGTTTCACAGATTGTGTCGCATCGGCGAGGTTCTCCAACAGCACCAGAGCAGCTGTCATTATGCACGGCTGTGGCTAGTTATAGTGCCCATACCACTAATTCATCACGTCTCTGTAAACCCTCATCGAGGTGGTATCACAATCATCATTATTAAACGTCAGAAGGATGATCAATAATTAATAATCAATTTATAGAGCTCATACTGAAACAGACAATCATAGTTTGTGTGGTGACAAATGATCATTTGGAACAAAAGGTCTTTTGATCCATTTTTCTTTCAGGTAAATAGTAAAAATGCATGTTTACGTGCATCCCCATGTGTGATGATGCTTTGAGCACCAAAAGCAAACCACTGTCCACTACCATCGATCACACAGAGGGACACACAAACATATACGCAGAGTCTGTAGCTAGTAAATTCTTATTGCCATGTTTCAGGCTTTGAAGAAATATGACAGCAATTACTCTACCACAATGTGAGTTGACCACCTCAGCAAACCATTACACATAAATATGTTGTGATCCCTGTGTTCAACAGTCTGTTATGGACAAAGATGCATTCCTCTCCTTTTAGTGTGCAGTCGTGTCTGAGGTCATGGCCATTTTGTCCATATCCCATTTCTTGGTGTATCTTTAGCAAGCCAAGAAAACCGTGTGCTTTAGCTCAAGCTGAAGTTTTTCTCTGTTGTTGGTATATGTGGGTCAAAGAGGAATCTTTTGAAAACAGGAAGATAGGAATACTGGCTAGCACTAAATGAAAGGGGTTTACAAAGCTAGAACTATTCTCTTAAATGTCTGACCAGAGCAAACTGATATTCAGTGGAAATACTCTAAGTGCAAATATTGCTGCACCTGCTCCATCACTTTTGTACCTTTATACACACAGAAGCATCTGGAAGGCAGTACTGGACTGAGATTCAATTAACTTGTGTTATAATAAGGGGCAAAGACATGGAGTTAGCAGTACACAACTAAGGTCCAGAGGTATGATTGACGTTAGCCTCCATTCAACCTCAGCATGAAAGGAATCGCTAAGTAAACAAATAGCATGCTCTCAAAACCTTCTCTGTGTATTAAATTGTCCAAAAACCCTCATATTTTTTGGTAAAATCAAATGGTGTTTGCGCACGGTTATAAGGTACTATTGCTGTCTGCTGGATCAGTGCTGGAATGTGTATGCATTGTGGCTTGTTGATGAATTGAGTGAAGTCTGTGAGCTGTGCTGTAAATCTCTGAGTTGAAGGACGAGCTGTATCTCATGCTGGCCTCTATCAGAGGGGAGAGAAAGCCTCTGGGCGATGATAGAGAGGTAGAGGGGACAGTGGAGGGACAATTGGTAATTTAAACAGTATCTTATTCTGAATATTTCTCTTTATAAGAATAATAACATTGTCCTTGTTATCTTTGCTTTTTTTTTGCTTCATTTTTTATTATTTATATCAAAAATGGCCAGAGATACTGTTTGATCGTGGTGGGCTTGCTTAGTGTCATTGTACTGTACTCGTGTTTCTTCTAGTTCTCTGCAGATAACACTGTGAGTTCCAGTGACAAATGGGTTTTTATGTGTGCTGAATGAATGACAGTGTCAGATCCTGTCTCGAACCCTTTATGTTTCACTTCGCTGCACATTTCACAGTCTTTCTCTTTCCTTACAACAGCCACAGAATATATTAGTCTTGTTGTTCTGGTGTTTGGTCATGTTTGGGAGACGTACATGTAGTGTAGACTAAACGCACACACACCTACTTAAAGAGGCAAACACTGGTAATAGGCATGTCATGTGCACTGCAATATTTTCACATATATGAGGTGAAGAGGAGTGACATTCGGCGTGAACACGTTTGAACCGAATGCGAGAGGCAGAAGAGGACTGGAGGAAGAGGGAGAGCACCCTCATGAACAAAGGGAAATAACTATTCACAGGATTAAACAGCTCAGCAGCAGTGAGTTTTGTACCAAGCCTTTTCTAATGACCATTAGAAAAGTTATCTGATGTAATCATTTTACTGATGTAATCATTTTCCAAATACATACCATGCTATAACTATGGTGGCCAACAAGGGCAAACGCGCTGCAAAGGCCCAAAACATTTCCATTAGTAGAAACGTGCTGCAGCTTCAGCAAACACGCTGCCAATTCAAAAACACATACAACAAATACAACAACAGAAACGTGCTGCAAAATGAAAAAAATAAAATGCTGCAGAAAGCCAGAACAAATACATTAACAGCAAACACGCTGCAAATACAGAAACGATGAAAAGTCAAAAACACATAAATCCTGAAAGCAAACGCAGCAGAAATATCCAGTCATCACAGCAGAAGTTCTCCAGGCCTATAGGGGGAAAAAGACTAAGGCCAAATCTAATAAAGAATACATACCTTTTTATGTTGCCTCTATACTCCACTTTTCTTCCCACTTCAAAACCAAACAAACTTTCTCTGGTCTTTCTTGGGTTGAAAATCAAGCTGTTCCACTCAGCGCTCCCCCTAGAGGCCTGGAGAACTTCTGTTGCATTTGTTTTCGGGTTTGTGTGTTTTTGACTTTAGACTAAGAGTTTCTGTTTTTAATTACTGCCGGAATGCAATAATTGCTTATGTTGAGTTGTTTATTATATTATTCACCAAGTTTTTATGGGTTGTGTTTAGAGGTTTGGTGGATTAGGACTGTATTCTCATTTGGTTTGGTGTCGTTTATATGCGGTGTCAATTTGGGTAGCTATGTTAGCTCTGCCGAGCAAGCTCAAATTTCACTGTTATCTAGATGGCTTCCGTTGCTTTTATGTTTGGTAATCCCCTCAGAAAGATGCTTGAGATCGTGAAAGCCTGTTCTTGAGCAGTTAACATTTCCGAATATTACACACGGGAAGTAAAAGGGTGTGCACCGAGGCGTTTAATCTCAGGTTTTTCTTCAAAAGGAAGACTTTGAAGAAAAATTTGCGGTGTAGAAGACGATACACTTCATTCATGGTGACCACAGCTGAGAGATCTCTTCTTTAAAAGAAATGTTAACTTCTGCCAACTGCGAGCAAATAGCCAATCAATTAGCAGTGTGGCAACAGGCACAGGCATCAAATACGAGCCATCTGCTTTCATTGCCAAAGGCTTGGCGCATGCGTATTGTTGCTTTCCCACTCAGGTCACTTGACATTGCAAACGTGGGGCTGTCCCCAAGTCGCGGCCTCTTGGACCACGCGCAATAAAAAAACACAATTTTTAAACTATTCTATCCAGCCTCTGACCTGAAATTGTAGAATAATTATACATATGTCATGCATTAATACAGAATTATATTAATTTACTCAGTTACTCAGTACCACTAACCACACTTTTTTCTGCTGCCAGCAGGGGGGGTGGGGGGTTTGCCCCAAATGATCTGTTGCCTCTACCTGTAATGTGTTAGTGCTACTTTCATTCCTCCATGTTGCTGTACAACTTGTGGGACAGTATCCACCCCTACAAACATCCATCAGTATCAGAGGGCTGATTAGTCAGAATAGCCTCATCTCTGCAGAGTGAAGACACAATCCTTTTATAAGGAGTTTTATAATTTTTATACTTATTTCATTTTCTAATTCATTTTTATACTTGTCTAACTACATCTTTCTTCTGTTTCTATTGTCCTGTTGTAACGTCTGTAAAGAATTTCAGTGACTGTGTAACTCATTCTTTGTGCATATGACAAACAACGCAGTTAATAAAGCTTTGTTTGGAATTCTAAAATCAGATATATTTTTTTTAAATTTTCAGCTTGATTTCAATCATTATATAACACATTTATTTTTCTTTATTTCAATCTTCTATAATAATTGTATCCTCTCTGTCATCATGAGAACCATTAAAACAATTTAAAACACTGATGACACTGAGTGCCTCTGCCAGCTGTCTGTCTGCTCTGATGAAGAATCATGGACATTGTCTTCAAAGTACAACGGCACTATTTTAAACAGGTGTAGATCTAAAGTATAAATACTGTAGGCACATGATAAAATGAATTGTAAATTCATTAGATTGTGTGTGTTTGGGTACTTTCTGCCCTCTTGTGGTGGTACCTTGTAGAATGAAGCGCATTTCACATCAGCTCATCAGAAAGAAGATCCAAGTGACCAGAAATTAAATGATTTTCAATAATTATATAGATAAATATAAAAACATACAGCATGTAGATATATGAGAAAAATAACAATAATAAGGATTTTGATGCATATAATGTACCTTTATAAAAATCTACATGAAAGAGAAATAAATACTTTTGGATTGCATATGTATTTCCTTTATAAATTGCACAAGCAACTGTCAATTTCATAGTACGCAAATTCTTTTCCAGTGTATGTCAATTACATTTTTAGGTTCTTGATTTGCTAAATTTGTAGTATGGCATCTCGACTTGTAAAATGAAAACAAAAGATTTGAATAAAGACATCAAAGTAAATGTACGAGCAGAATAGATTAACATAATTTAGAATCGACAGCATGATACAGTAACACAGATCCTCCCTGACTCTGAGCCAGATTACACAGAGAGTGAATCTGTTCACAAATGCCCAGCAAAAGGTCAGCCTGGTATTGAATTTTTTCAAATATTTTTCAAAATACCTCCTGGCATTGCAAATATTTTTGACCACTGCGTAATACTTTGGGGAAGGATGAATCCCCACTCCTCCATGCCCCCATCTCTTGCTCTCCCTCTCTCTTCCACACATACACACAGATACCACTACACAATGCCTGCCAATCTGCACAGAAAAACACCGCTCTGGGTTATTCATCGATTGACCATTCAAATCCCAACATATGCTGCTCTGCTTCTATTCCACTGTGTTCTCAGAAATGGACCATTTCCTAATTCTTCCACAAGTCTTCCCACCCTGTTCAGGAGTCACTCGCACACCATGTAAATGAGAGAAAAAAGTAGGCAGGAATGTAAATTGATCCAATACGTGTGTAAATGTACTTGTGCACATGCGCGCATGTGTATCCGTGTGTGCCACTGTGAACATTTTGACCTATTTTGCAGATAAATGCAAGGACAATATATCATCCTAAATTCTGCTCTGTATCCTTGAAGTAAATTGCCCCATGATATATATCATGTTGTTTTGAAGTTTCTTTTCCCAACTACATGTTATGGTATGAATGATAGCAAACGCAAGAAAGTGCATCTGAGAGTTTGGGTCTACTTTTGCAGTGTACAATAATATTCACCCCAAGTGCAGCACTGTCAAACATCTCAGCTTTACTTTGCTTTTCATATCTTTCTACCTTTAAAGTCCAATATGTTTTCCTCTCCAAGACCCCCTCCTGGTTTTACCCCTGTCGTTTTCCTTTTCTTATCCATCCTTTTGATCACCTAAAACATCAGTCCATCACCACCAGAAGCTGTGGTTTATGTCTCCCTGCTGTCCACTGCCTTCCAGGGAGAGCTCCTCCCCGCTGAGCTGCTGCCCGTTTGCCAAACTCAAGTGTTTGTGAGAGAAGTGAGCAGGTTTTACATGGAGGACTGCCTTAATGTTGTTCAGTTGGTGGGCAGCCACACAGGGCGCTGCACTTCAGATTCACTGTTTGTTCATCTGTGCTGGGCCAAAGTCATTCCTCTCCCTTTCTCTCCCCCTCCCTCTGCCTCACTACCTCACACACACACACACACACACACACACACACACACACATTATACACACAAACACTGCACACCATTACAACCTATATCTGTCACAAAGAGAACATTTCCAAATTAAATAATCTGAATCAAGTGAAACATTTTATGTCTTGATATGTGTCAGGATATCGTCTGATTTCATGTAAACACTTGGCTCGCTGGGATGTTACTATTTCATCTGAGCAGTGGAGGTATGCCTTTCAACTGGGGATTAGGAGGGGACGTGGCCTCTATAGGGCTCCCTCAGAGCAAAGCCAGTCCTCCCATGTTAATTTCTCAAGGTCAAGAAGAACCTCTGCAATGTTCCAGCTTTGAAGGTGGACTGAAAATACAATAACAGGAACCCTGCTGTATAGGGGGAAAAAAGAGAACGCACTGATTCGATAGCACTACATCTACCTGTTTGCTAAGATCAAAAAGGCCAGTTACAGAGGCGTTCCAGGCCGAACAACAAAAGACAGATATGTCTGTTTAATGTAAGTTCATACAGGACTTGGTGTTAAAATGAAACTTCAGGCTTTGACATAATAAAAGCAGTAACTCATATTAAAGAAAAAAAAAAACAAGCTGATCTGCAGTATTACTGTAATAGAGCATCCACTCTAGTCCTTGTTGGCTCAGTTCCTGTAGGAATAAGCATTAATATGACCATTCATCACTCACTGTCTTAAACAGTTACTTTACAAGCTGCACTGTCTAGGTCTAATTGAGCTACTTTACATTGTAATAAGGCAACAAAATGCACCGGATTAAAGCAGACCCTGTTCCCTTATGTATTTAAAAATAGGGCTCTGGAAAAAGCTACATTGCGTGTATCTCGCCTTTTGAGATTTAATGACTATCCTGTGACTCCACAGAGAATTACTGCCAGTAATTGATTATTAAAACTTGAAATTGCAAACCGCATCCATTATTTGACGAGTGTGTGTTATTCTTGTAATTAACAAAGCTTGGCACTTACAGTTTGCCAGTTCCAAGACCCCCAGAAAAAATATATCAGAGGTTAGAAAGGCGATTTATAGAGCAAGCACTGTTTGGGCAATTATCTGAGACATAATACATTACCAAAGATGCTCAATACACCACGGCACAACCACGGTCCCCAACAGTCTCACGCATTGTGTAAAAATATATGAAAGGCATTAATTGTATGTATTTAGATTTCTTTTACAATAAATGTATCATTATTATTGCTCTTGTTGTATATCATTTTATACACAAAAGGTATCTGCGTAAAATTAACATGCGGTTATAAAGCATAGAATATTTTTTAATTGCATATGATCTATAGATTTCAACCCCTAAAATCCTTGCTGTTAAAAGTGTCAATATTTGAAAAAAAATATCTTGAATATCAAGCAATGTGCACTTGCTTTTTTTTTTTTTTGGGTTTCTTTTTTTTTAAATAAATTCATCAACAATAAATAGAGAATGTGCTGTATGGCACTGAAAATATCTGGAGGGATTTTGGATGAACTGGACATACTGAATAACTTGCAACCAATACCCATAATGCCTCTATATTACAAATAGAAAGCACAAGGTTAGAAATATAACATTTCTTAGAACCATGAGGTAAACCTCTGGGCTCCAAAAGATGTGTCACTGTTCTTGCATCTACTTTTTTCACTTACCAATTTTTATAATACAGATTCACATAGTACATACAAATAATCAGCAGAGTGGCTGGCTTTGCATTCATCAATTTAAAACTGTTCAAATTTTCCAGTTTGATCTAAATGAGGCCGTACTGTACACTGGAGTGGCATCACTGTTTTAAGGGCAGGGACAAAATCATCCCTCTTAATTCTCACTTTATAGGTATTAAAGAAAAGTAAAAACCATTCTATCTTATAATCTATTAAAATGAGATGCTTGTTATAGTGTTTGACCAGTGTCTATGAAAACTCAGTTTTTTACTGTAAAATGAAAATAAAGTAAAAGCAAAAAGCTGCTGTATTTGCTTCTGGCTTCAGATACTCCTGATGGGAGAGCCCTTTGCAAAGGAACAGTTAAAGTCTCTAACCTTCACTATAGTGCATCCCCTAAACAAACCTAGCCTCATTTTCTCATACCCAAGCCCAGATAATGCCCTTTTGTGGATCAAGAGCAGAGCAAACAGCAAGGTCTTCACTTCATTGGGGATAATCAGTAATTGGCTGAAGACAGCGAAGCCAGATAATTGAATACAGACTGGGGGAATACAACAAGAGGGGCATTTAAGAACAGAGTGGAGTTGACAACACTCAAGTGCAAAACCTGAAGTCATAAGAGTTAGAGTGCAGGCAGGAGTAAATCCAATGTAGTGGTGAGAAGTGTTACGAACAGTGGTGCTTGTCCATGAGGGCCGAGACAGAGCGGAGAGAGGCTTTATTTACTGGGAGAAATGCTGTATCCACAGGCCGTTTGGGCAGGATAGAGCTGGATGAATTCATTAAAGGAAGCGCAGTCTCTCCCAGCTGCCATCTCTCCCCCTGCAGCCAGACTCCGATCAATGGCAGGAATACATCCAAAACAACATTTAGCACAAGACCTCGGAAGCAGGGGTGCATTTAAGACTTCTCTGTGTGCGCACATCTCCCCTGGATGTGAGCACTGTTCCAAAATGTGCTATTGAAGTAGAGCAGGGGAGGTATAGGGGCAATGTGCTCGTATCACAACAGAGGAGATTGTTTAACACGGAGTCTTCAAGACAAGACACTCTGCCGTTTACTGTTGTGTAGGGAACCATAATAATATCCATTACTATTTTTTTCATATTCTATGGAGACTTGAAAGTCAGTTTTAAATGAAGATGTGATTACCTTCAATTCATTACTTGCATCTGTAATATTAAATTAAATATCATCAGAGCGAGAACAGGCACACAGGGATTGTTGTTGGTGTCACTGTAAAATACACTTACTCATTGCAATGTATACATACATGTTTCTTGGTGTATTCTCAGATAATTCTTTGCACATTAAATGTTAGATTCTCAATACCAACGAAGTCTTAGTTGCACAACTTTTAAGTAACTTCACTTTTTTGAAGTCACCATGAACCTAACTTGCATCTTTGACACATTTTAAATGTATTATGTAATTTAAATTGCACTAGACACATTATGATTTGAAACATAAACCTGGACAAGCAAAATCACAATGCTTCTAGTACCATCTAGTGGTTATAAAGATTATTTATGTGACAGTGCTGTGGAGGACACAGGGTATATATACATACACTACCCACAGAATTCAGTAAATCATACTTGGCAATGTTAGGCTAATGTGTCCCATACACAGGCTATATAGTATGACTAAATTTAACTACATGCTGGATCTCATTAGAAAATCATGACTTATGTATTCACTATAAAAATCTTTCTGAGCAGAGAAGCTCCCCACTGTGTGCTGATGAGATGGCTCAGGTGGACATTTTATTTTATAGTGAGATTTAGTGTCTGCCGTTGCATTTGTATCATAACCCTGTATGTCCTATTTACCATGCAAAGACTATAATGTGTACTGTATTATATTTTAAATAAAGCCTGAGTTTATCAGCCTAGTGATCAATTGCTTCACACTGTCCCAGATCTCATCGGGGCTTTTGAGTTAAGAGTTTACCGTGCTGCGTGCCGAGCTGCAGCAAACAGGAATAACACATTGCTGGCCGTTTTTAAACATCACTGAGGTCATACATTACAAACAGACTTTGTTTATATATATAAAACTATGCAGTCCATGACATTCATTGTTCAATGCACTGTTGTCCAGCTGAAGAAAAAAAATGAAACTACTAACAGAAGATCATTTCAATCATGTCACTGATTTAAAATAGCTTGTTTTTAAAAGCTGATGCATTATTGGCTTTATGAAAACAAACAATATCTGACACTGTATAACCACAGCAGTGGCAATAACATCAAAATACAACCAACCCAGGTTTTGCAAACTGTATACCTGAATCTCTGGAAAATATAAAACCTAAATTTCAATATACAATTAATTCAGATATGATCAAAATCAGTCGCACAGTATTTCTGATTTCCATCTTAATGGCTTATATCTAAAATTGGTGGAACATATTTCACTGCTCTTGCTTTAGAGCAAGCTCACAACTATTTTCATGTAATACAAAGATTTCATTTAATCACATACATTTAAAATGAATGTACAGTGCAGGCTAGTGAGGTTGTGTGCCATTTCTCTCCACCTGTACATTTAAACCTCTTTTTCTCTCTATAGCAGTCTCAGTCCAGCTTACAGGGCATGCACAGTGACACTTCCTGAGAGGTCATTTTATCTCTCAAATAGAAAACAACTATCATTTAAAAAAAAAAAAAAAATACCTGAATACTTAGAGATACAATGATAATGAAAAGTAAGATAGCTCAGTTTTTCTCAAAATTAGCAGGACAGAGGTGTTGTGTACTACAATTCCCAGCATGATATAGTTTAAAATAAAAGCTGATGCCCTTCTTGGGATTCAACCATCATTAGCTTTGACAGACCATACCTGACAGGTATATATAATTACTGTATACATACTGCGGTCGACATTCTGTTGAAATGTTTTCAGTAAAAACTAAAATTCCAGCTACTGTATGTCACTTGCCAAGAAAAAACGACTTTCTTTCATTGGTGTCATGATGTTGTTAGACTCGCGAGCTGTTTGCAGTACACATTCAGCTCTACAAGAGCACAAGAAGTCATGTTTGGACTTTGCACAATGGATTTACCGTCACCTGTGGGCACATTACATGGCCAAAGAGTAATGTTCACCAGACAAAACAAATCATCTTCAGCACATGTAGTCAGTTATTATACAGTCTACTGTCAAATTCAGAAGAGGGACCATGTACCACAGTATGAACGTGGACGATAACAGTGGTTTCAGTGAGCATGGCTGATCAGTTCGTCTGTGTATCTTTCTTCTTCAAGGCACAAGAACACTGGGAGTGTTTGTCCAGAAAGGCCCCGGAGTTATGGTGCATGTGGGCCCTCGGGGGTCTCTTGGGTCCCTTGTTCACAGGGTGATCCGGGCACAGTGGTGTTTGAGCTTGCAGGGCAACACCCCTCGGTTTAGCTGGTAAAACTCCACCAACTGGATCAAGTCGGTGAATCGTGTGTGACCGTCATCCAGACTGTAGAATAACTCCCCTTCATCATCCACCTACAGTGAAGTATGCACACATACACATGCATACATGCACATCCACACACAAAGGAATAGCACACAAGAGATGGGTGACTTACTGAGCACGAGGCTCAAATTTGGAGGTAGTTTTTGGAAGTTATGTATATCCAAACAGTAGATTTTACTCACGGGTAAGATCTGAAAGTGTTTGATTTTCTGCATGTGGCACAGTGACAGTACAAACGTCTTAGGGTTGCTTTGGCTGTCCCTCAGAAGAAATACTCTGGGAAAAAAAAAGAAGAAAACTTTAAACTGCTGTTCTCACTTTTACCCTATTTCGAGATTTCCTAAAATATAGATAACAGTTAATCTAAAACATTTTTTAACACATCATGCGGCATTTGCCAGCACTTAGAGAATGACATAGGACAAACTGTCTCTGAAAGTCTGGTATATTACGGACCACTATTGAATATTGCTTTAGCTCCCTTGTTTTGCTTTTTGGAGATCTGCTTCCGTATACTGACAGATGTAAATATATAAAGACACATTCAGATGTTGTGACTGTGCCATAAAATAATGCAGTTGTTATGTTTCTTATGTCTTCTTAAAAAGATTAAACCTAATTTCTTTAATAACACATTGTAAACAAAAAAAGGAGTGCTGCTTACCCATCGATAAGACCCTGCTGAGTGATTAGACGCTGAGCCTCATCCCGAGACAGTTTGCCGTGGAACCAGGACTGAGCCAAGTGGAGGGCTGAAGCACAAAGAGAGACAATGTATTACAAATGATTTATTTTACTTGTGTACAGAGAGCAAATAAAAAATAATAAAAATGTCTCCCACTAACCTATGTTTAACACTGAGCTCTGTGATGTGGAGGGGCTCCCGTGGCCGCTCAGACGATGGCAGCTTTTCCTCTGCGGGAGAAATGAGTTACAACCACAATATTAGTTAAAATAATGTTAATACATAGTTAATTGATCCTGTTTCTCTTGCCTTTGTATTCTAAAGGTAATAACAACGTATGAGGTGCTTACAAGTGTTGACCTTATTAGCTGTATTTTGCTGTGTTAAAGCCACTGTGTGTATGAATATAATCTATGTTGTTCTAAAATTCTATGTAAATTCATAGTAACGCTTGTTACACTGGACATTGACAGGTATGATAAGGTTGTATATTGTAAGAGCACATGATTACATCTGAAGAATTGGTTCCAAGATTTTCTCACAGCATTTTTAGCGCCATTTATTTCAGAGATTTTCAGAAGTTCACCAAAATGTCAAGAGTACATGTTTTCACTGAGTAAAACAATAGCAATATGGCTGTTGTAAAATAAAGCATTATCGTTTACTAACCTCCAGTTTACCCTGCTTTCTTGTTAGCAGCATTGGGAAATGTCTCTCACTGTTGTTTCTCGGGTAGAGACAGTTTTATGAGCTACACTCTGACTTACCCTCCAGGACAGGCCTTCCTCTACAGCCACAGACAGCGCCTCAGATGGGTTCTCAATCACCCGGCTCTTTTGGCCAGAAAAGTCCATGGCCACCAGTGAATTCTCTGAGATGCTTCTCTGAAATTGCATACATGTATTGAAATGTTATTTTTGTATTGACTGTATGAGTTGATATTTCCTTTGTATACCATGGAAGGGAAGTAGACTGACTTTTGCCGTCTTGTGGTATTGTATTGCCACCTAGTGTCTGAGTAACGTGACTCCATCTTCATCATTTCTAGATGATTCCAGACAGAAAACTCCATTGAAAAGAGATTAGAGTGGCTTTGAAAAGAGTGACACATGGGCACATTTCAGTCCTTTAAGCTGCCATATAGTGAGTGGCTCACTGCACACACTCAAGAAAATTCTTCTTATCAGGATTACCAAGAAGCTTTTAAATGACCACATTCGTTCCTCTACCAGCTACTAGGCTTACAATTTAAACAAGTGGTTTAAACAAAGTGTGCAGTGTTTACTTTAAGGGTAGAGGCATTCCGGTACGTCTTATCCACTCTGCCCCAATTCCAATGATGCAAAGATACCCATCATTGCTTATAAATATGTTACTTAATCTTGTATTCAAATACAGCTTTTATTTTTTTCCATGAAGCAGTTTTCTCAAGGTAGCATGTTGAGCTAAATCTGTCAAGTAAAGCACAGAAGACTCAGCAGCCTGACCCTGCATTTGGCAGATTCATGTACTCCCTTATCTTTCAAGCTAATCCTCTTGGCGAGGCTGTTGGTCACATATGACCCTCCGACAGCAGAGAAGAGGTGATGAGATGTTAAATCTGAGAGCAGCTGATCACTGTGTATTTTTAGAAAGCAGAGGGTTCGTGAACATGTCCAAAAGCCAAAAATAGATTGTGTTCACTGCTGCGAAAATACTCCCAGTAGAGTCCGAGGATATTCTGGGAAACCAAACCTACATTAACACACTGAAGGTGCCTCATTTGTCCTATGCAAATATATTACTAGACTGCTATGTGTTAGCTCCATATTTTTAACACATGAAAATTTTTCTTTAAAGCTGCATTAATTGATTTGCTTTTGGTCACCTGGGGGTAGTGGACCAACATTGACATAATACCTTATTAAGTTGCAACGGCAAACTTGTTAGCAAACATTTACCCATACATCCAACAGACACGGAGCAACATGAGCATTCATTTGGAGTTGTATTTCTGGCCACGAGATGTATGCAAGTCCTTTTAGCTTTGGTCTGGTCTCCACCAACTCGTAAGTAAAATATCAGGCTTTTTAGCTGCCAAATGCTCTACCAACTTCCCCACCTATATGCTAACATTATTAGTCGGTCGTTTGATGCTTGGTGGGTATCATAAAGTGAGTTTATCAGAGCTTTTTGGCTTTAAAAAAAACAAAAAAAAACAAAAGCTGCCTACTGCAGCCAGAAACAAGGTTGGTGGGTGCAGAGTTTGTGGGCTGAAAAACCAAAACAATGATCTAACGTTAAAAGAGGCTTGAAGGCCCAACAAGGTGAAGTTGAGGCAAACTGCAGAGTTGGTGTTCATTTTTCAAGTGAGTTACATGACATGAAAATAAGACCTTCAGCTTACCATTGGTGAAGCTTTTTGTTTCTGGTGTGGCTGGATGAAGTTTTGGTACAGCTGCATCCCGTACTGAAACACAGAAAAATGTCAGCATTTTAAATTCTAATACCAAATATTAATTACATGTTAACTTTAAATTACTCTCAGTAGACCTGTAGTGCAGTGATGAAAATGGGCACATACAGATAAGTCACAGTCAGTTGGGCTTTACTGTATTATGACTGCTCTAAACTGTATCCAGCAGATATCCAGACAATGAACACATGCTGCTTCTATAAAGAGCAGGAGTGCTAATCCAGCATCACTCAATAGTTTCCCTTGACCTCCTCCCAAAGCTAAATCTGATTCTAGCACTGACTCAGCATTCCTCCTCTTAGACATCACCCTGAGTAAGTGATCAGCAAGCCAACCTTTAACAAGCGCATGGCTGTGATCCAGCAGGTCCTGGTCTGCTCATCATCAGCACAAAGCAGCTTCAAGTCCCGGGCTGAACTACACTTTGTGGACTGGAGAAAGAAGTTACAGGGAGACAAAAGGAGTTCAACATGCTGGGAATCAATACTCTTCTTCTGCTCCTTTTGTACAGTTTTGGCATTTCTAGAAAGTGATGGTACCTTGACACAGAAGCCATAATCTGTAGGTGCTCCATGTAGTTTTTTGGCTGACAACACTGTGAAGACATCGCTGTCACTGAAGTCGGCAATGAACTGGAGATGCCTTGGTTCCTGTTAAACAAAGAGAGGTCACAATAAAACATAAGTACAGTATAGATGAACTTTCATATGACATCAAATCAAAGTTCTGGGTCTAGTATTCATCTCCACATCATGTCTGTAAATCTGTCGTATGTGAGGCATGGAGACACACGTATGGTCTGTGTTTGTGTGTGTGTCATTGGATAAATACCACCTATATTTATATCAGGCCATGCTTACAATCTAATCTTTTGGGCAGAAGCAACATAATAGCTAATTTAGGACAGAGGTGGAGCACACTTTAATTTAAACAATGCATATTTACTATAACAGTGTTATCACTCATTCTGGGTGTGGTTAAAGCATATATGTAATGAAAGAGATAAGGATTAAATTAGACATATTGATAGGGGCTGTATTGAAACAGTATCAACAGCCACACTGTGCTAAAGATTTCCAAGAATTTCCAAGAAAAAAAGGCACAAAGACAACCATTGTTCTGCTTCCATGTCACGCACCGTTCCCACTTCCTTATTTAAAGTAATGCCACAGCCGTTAGTGTCTGTGCTGACTGACTAGCAATATGTCTGACCAAGACCACAGATGAATGGTAAACCTGCTAGAATAAAAGTGGGCGCCATATCAAAGAACCTTCCTGCACTCGACAACAAAAGGTCTACTGTTATAGGAAATGAAAGCAGTTGAGAAGTGGTTGTGTTGGCATGGCTGGTGCCTAGGTATAAGCTTCACTTGTCAGCAGCATTAAGAGTACTGTTTCTGCCTGGCTTCTATGCCAGCTGACCTAAGGAAAATCAAGCTAAACCTGTTCCACTGCCCTCTCACAACACAAGTGAGATATATACAGAGGATGAACTGGTGACCCCATTGTGCACAAACAGAGAACAAGGATGTATCTTCATAAACTAAGTCAATAATTTAAATTTTCCAATTGGTGCCATGCATTTTTTTAAATCTTAGATGTTTACTGTGTAAACTAAGGACTATGTGCATTTAATTCTAGTAATGGGAAACCATGACTGACCAATGTAATGCAATTACATCTCCAAATAGGACTGCATGCATCAGATTGGTTTTAGTTGTATGCAACAAATAATCCGTGTAGTAATCTTCTTTATATATTGCTTTTGATTTCCCTCAAAATGCAATGTCGTTTTGTTTTACTGACCTTGGAAGTTCCCTTATTGGAGAAATAAAGTCCCGACCTCCGCAGGACAAAAAAAAACTTCTTCCAAGACTTTCTGCTTTGCTCTTTGGCATGGAGGTGTCCATGTACCTCTGGACAGGTGCTGGAGTTGAGAAAGGTCTGTGTTGGGTAGAGAAATAATTGTCTATAGATGGGTGTGTGCAGAAGATTCTTAAGGTAACACAACACATTTAGACAGAGGTTCTTATCCTCACAACTGGCACTCAAGGGCAAAGAGAGTACACTGTAAACAGAAAGAACTTGATACCTGTATAAGCTGAGAGGGATCCAACATCCCATTGGTTTCACTGGATATGGACACCATGTGATCCGGGAAAAAGTCCTACCAATATTAAAGCAACATCAGTTATTACAACAGCCCTCAAACCACATAGAGTGGGTTGGTACAAAGAGAGCACATACCAAATGCAAAATGATGTGTATGAACCCATAAACATAGAATATAATTTCATTACAAACTCACCAGAGGTTTCCTGAAGAATTCATATTTAGCATAATTCTTCCTAAAATACAGACGGCTGTCTGTGTCCATTCCCCAGCCTGACAGCACCTCCATAACAGACTCATGGTCTTCAATGATTCTCTCTAGTGGTACCGAGAGGAAAGAAAATGAATGACAGGTTAATCTATATGGATAAAAGATGGAGAACAAATAGAATCAGCTTTAATGCCAAACCAAAGTTAAAGATAAAGTTCAAATCTTCTCAAAATCACAATGCAATGATGTCTGCAAAAGATTTGCTGGTAAGTTATATTGCTTCACTTCAAGGCGCGGAGTTTGATTATTAACCTCGTATCAATGTGTAACCTCTGGGTGAGCGCGTCAAGCAGTACAAAATAAACATTAATTATTTCCTAGAACTTAAAATGGTTGTCGATTTAATGGCAAACTTCTTTTGGTTCAGACAGCCATGTGAAGCAGTGTTGAACAATGAACTATGAACAACATCAGGGCCAAGAAGTCATCAGACAACAAGTAAATAGTCATGATTTACATTGCTGATAAGATCATTCTGAAAATGACATAATGCCCTGATTTCTGAATGATTTAATTGAAAAAGCATTTATAGATGTGCCGTTTACATGTCTTGTTGTGCAAAAAAGCAAACTACAGTCTACAACCTAAATACTGTGACTACCATGTATCTCCAAATGCTAAACTTTTTCTGAATTAAGAAAAAGAGGCGTGAGCTTTGAGACATTGCATTTTGACAATTCAATGGGTTCTTTAAGAGTTATATTAGCTCAGGGAAATTTTGTCAACCCATGAAGGAGCATTAACCCATCTGAAAAAAGAAATACATTGATGACTGAAACGGAACAGATGCATGAATTATGTAATGTGTGCAATAGTGTGAAAATGCAACTGAGAAATTTTTTTATGCACTCAAACTGTCCCCTAGCAGATCAGTGTTGATACATCATTGACAAATATGTGTTTTTCACTGTTGGCTTAATAAGGCTATATTTTATGTCATTCATACACCATTCTTGAATGCAAATGGAGGTAATGTGCCTTTTGCGTACAAATACTTCTGTCACAGTATATATTCTGCAGTAAATATATATAACAGCAGGTAATGCTGCTTAGCAATGTAGACCTCACGGCAGCCTCTTGCATTCTACAACAAAAGCCATGCAGAAAATACTAGTAAGGTTGAAAATCATAAAAGTGAGAGAACATCTATATACCCTAATGTAGACAGTGATGCACTGCACTACCTCTCTACTAATGCAATGCCAATGGAGGATGAGAAATAATATTCTATGCAAGGAAGATCTATAATTGATGCCTCACAGTGATTAAGATGCAATCAATACCAACATCAGCTCCCCTTACATTTTACACGATGTGACTGGCCAATGAATTGGTTTAGGACTGACGACAGTGCTCCGCTCCACTCACACATATCTAGATATTTCACCACCCCACCACCTACTGCCACTCCTCCCACCAAACCAAGCAACCACATAGGACTAACATCACCATCATGATTAACACCAGTACATACTATGAATATGTCAAAATCAAATTTGCTTCACGCATATTTTGACCAACAGCACTTAACCTAATCTCTGCACTTAGACTCTCACAAAGGCCACATGACATTTTCTTCTAGGAAGCCATTTAGTTTTCCATGACATCATTTCATTCATCATTACTGATCATTACATTGCAGTTTGATTTATAGATTAAAATGATACCTTTAAAGAAATCTTTATTTTGCTAAAGGTTCATTGCAAAAAATGACGGCTAATACTGACTGAGACAACAAAATAACAATTCTATAAATTATATGTCAAGAGTATTTTTTTGGTTACAATGTAAAGTACAGGAAACCATGTGGCTCTGAGCCTGATACACTGGGTGCAGAGGGACCTTTTGATTAAATACAACTTCAGTGTTTTGAGATTTAATAAGGATATTGACCATGCTGTTATCACGATTTTTACATTCTCACAAACAAAATCTTACCTATTCCCAGATGAGAGAGGTGTTCAAAAAGAGTCCAGCTGTGGTCATCAATGCAGTGGTTCTTCAAGACAAACAGCTGGCATATGTCCCGGGCAGTGATGTCACTGGGTACCTCTACTGCTCTGCTGGTGTTATCTTCATTATAAACTTTGATTACCTGCAACAGAAGCATTGAATTTAAAACTATTCAACCTTTCAGCAGGAGGGGATACTTTTTACCTTCAAGGAGTACAAGCAGAGTGTTGTTTTTGACTTGAAGTAATGCAATGAACAATATTAAAACGTATCAGACAAATTAATCAGTTTGACCCACATATACCAGTTAAGGAAGACCCTGTTTTCTATTGCTGCAGCAAAATATTCAGAACATCAGAGTCGATGAAAGCCCTACAAAGTAGAGAACAATGTGCAAAGCAGTTTCTAGGATGTAAATATTTCAGCTTGGGAAGAAAACCGTGTAGTAATCTTGCAATACCACATTGAGACATCAAACACTTAACAAATTAATCCATCTGAAAGTACAGCTTACCCCCCTGTTTGATGCCAAGCAGAGTTCTGAGTTTGGGCAAGCACTGTAGCGTATGCATGGCTGAGTACACAGCATTGCAAAAGAGAGATTTTGTAAGAAACATAAAAACACTCATCAGACAGCACAGCGAGTGTCAGCTGGGGAGCAACGAGTCTCTCTCTCTCTCTCTCTCTCTCTCTCGCTCTCTGCAGTGGAGCTGAAAGGAGGCAATTAGACAAAACTGCCTCTCAGCACAGGGCTGTCCTGACTCCAGATATCTGTATCGCTGTAGCTTCATACCAAATCACCTGCTACCTTTTTCCACCACTAAGCGTAAAGAAGCCAGAGAGCAATCTGCTCATTTCACAAGAGCCCCTTTCACACATTTACCCCTTCACGTTAATCTGACGGTCTGATCAGATCACCTACAGTATGTCTGAATGCCATCACTTTAACAGATAGATGAAGCCAGCAATGTTATTCCATGTCCTAAAAGGGCTCAGAGGGTGGAGAGAGACACAGAGAGAGTCACAAGGCTCCAACCCCCTCTCTATTCACATTCACACGCCCATGGCAAGCAGAGCTCCCAGCATAATGCCCTGCAATAGCCCACAGAGCAATTTACAAAGGTGCTGGTTAAATGTAATGCTAGTTGAGTCAACTCAGTCTAAAGTTGACAGTGGCGGGTGCGGAGAGGGGGACAGACTCTCTTCTCTTAATGAGTTCTATTGGTTGATTTAGTTTAAAGCTGGGCAGGATGAGCCTGATTTCTTTTGTGGAGAGAAAAGAGGTCAGAGCTCTCAAACAGGGCTGAGATTTGCGCCCTCAAGGAGCCATCAGCAAATGGGAGCCTCCAGCGATGACATCACCTCTCAGTGTAAACCATTTAGTGGTTAATCAGCCTGCTTGGAACCTTACAAGACAAATATCTTTGTTTGTGGATGTCTAACAAAGACAAGGGCCTGCATTAAACAGATTACTCCAGCCGGTGTTTAAATATAGTTAACACTGCATCACAAAACTGCAGGTTAATTATCTAAAATCTTTTCTAACCAAATCTGAGACAAAGACAACAACAGCTGAGACACTTGACACAATGGGGCAAAATCATCAATCACATTAATTTAAAATAAACAAACAAAAAAAGGCATGTATTTGCTGCACTGCTGTTGATAACTGGGCTTCAGTTAAGTTGCTGTGAAGAAGTGGCTTCCTGAGAGCTGGTCAAATCAAATCATTCAGGCATCACATTTCACCAGGAACAGGGCAGGGTTTGTCAGAGGGTGAGGAAACCTTTTTGGTGCATTAGCATTGCAGATGTACTTTATGTTTGCATTACTTAGCACAGACCAACTGAAAATAATAGTGTTAGTTTTGTGCAAATTTTAGTTTGGATGTTGAGGAGACACACATCGACAATGACTACGCTTTTGTTATCTGAACCATGAAATGAATCCATTCCATCACTTAGACCACAGCCTGTAAACACTACTGCACACAACAACC
Source organism: Macquaria australasica (assembly GCA_005408345.1). Lineage (NCBI taxonomy): Eukaryota > Metazoa > Chordata > Actinopteri > Centrarchiformes > Percichthyidae > Macquaria > Macquaria australasica. The sequence continues at coordinate 42,974 of SEMN01000053.1, read as the reverse complement.
TAGTATAGGGCTATTTTACAACAGGAAGAGACATGGAGACTACACAGTGTTACACAGCAGGATTTGTGTTACTACATATTGAAGTTTTGTAAAGACCTATGGAAACTCTGAGGGAGCTACTGTGTTCCACAGTTGAGATGAAGACACTGCATACAAACTGTTGCACAGGTGCTTCACCAGTCACAGCGTATTTACAGTAGACCTTGGAGGAATTGTAGAGGGTGCAGCAAAAAACACTGAAATGCTCTCTGAAATCCTTTCTATTTGGGGAAGTGCTTTATCATCATGTTACTGCTGCTGGTGAAGGTGGATATCAGAGCCACACAGAGCAGTTTCCTGTGAATGTAAGTGTGGTCTCCATGGTTACTGTGATAGTATTATTTTTTTGTTGGATTTGCATAATTATCACCAATTATTTGATGTCAAATAGTGGGTGTTTGGCCCAAGGCACCAAAATGGTGTTCACATGGTTTGCTATAAAAAGCTATTTAAAAGCGAGGCACAGCACCAAGGAGAAATGAATTCTGCTAGATTCACTAATTACGTGATGAGTCATGCAGAAATGTACCAGATGTTGTTTTCAAACATACAAAATATCCCATGGTGAATCACAAAGAAAGATGTGTAACATTATATACGAAACATTACAAGATTTTCCATTTGAGGTAATAGTTCTTTCATATAAAATGCCATCTTGCATTTGAATTTTTATCTAAATATATGTAAGTATGATATTGCTAAACCTTGTGGAATTTCAGCATCTTGCTGACCTTCATCATTCAGCGATGTGAATCACAGCAACAAATTAAACCAGACACACTGGTAATATTTCATTTTCTACTCAGGAAGGCAGGCATACTACACATAGACACTTCAAAAGCAGCAAATGACAACTTTCATTAATCATCTGAGAAATACACATGCTTACTTAATATACAAACGCATTATTGTATCATAATGCATCGTTTTTCACTCCAGGTAACTGAAAACATTGAGTGGAAGATACTGTTAATCATTGGTTAAGAGTTTCTAATGAATGGCCAGGCAAGGTAGCAATGCTGCGTAAATGGCTGATGCCTTTATCAGTGAACACAGAGCTGCATTCATCAGCAAGTAATCCTGATCCAAATGTACACATGCTTTCACCTGAAAAGCATTCATGTCCGCCTGCGTCATGTCAATCAAGTACACCTTTTATGTTGCAACACGCAAAAATAGGAAAAGAATGTTACCTTGCGAGTTAGATTACTGTTCCTTACTTTAAAAGGGCAAAAGAGCCCTTTTAAAAATATGAGTTGTTTTAGTAAAGTCTTGGTTGCAATCATGCCAAAATGAGATGTCACTTCTGACATGTATGTGACCACTACATTAACAAAGAGATTGTACAAAAGTCAACCTCACTGGGGGAGATACTGGGCAACTATTTTCTCAAAAGTGCATCTTAAATGTATGGATAGTTTCATTTTGATCTGATTTTGTGCTAGAATACACAAATCTACAAATCTAGTAGTAGAAGTAGTAGTTGCTGTTGTTGTAGTGGCATCACTACATTATTTATACATAAGATAACGTAGTTAGGGAGCACGCTGTTTGCTTAGTTTGGTACTAGCTAGGTTGGTTGTGCTTGATATTGGTCTATAACTTCATTTTAAAGGTAGATTAAAACTCACCACCCAGATAAAATATACTGAATTGTTTAATTCATTATAATTTAAGTAACTTTCAGCAGTGGTGATGCTGTAAATATTAATTTCTTTTCACACCTCCCACACAATACAGTATCGTTAGCTTAGTGAAATTGGCAGAGCAAACAGACAAAAACTTTAGCCTCCTCCACCTCGAAGACAGTTAAATCTGCTGAAACTGGTTGCTGCAACAAAGTCTCCTGCTGTGGCGAGAAACTGTTTAAAAGCATGACAAGGCTCAGTACTGGCAGAATATCCTCTAAGCCAATGATATCAATATTCCCAAGTTCTTAAAAATCTTATGACTACATATATTTGTTTTTTTTAGCATGAATGCAAAAACATAAATAAGAATACCTTAACTGTGTGTATTACAGAATCGTGTCCAAGATATATACAGTGAGATATTTAAAAGTTGTAAAAATAAATTTGTCAGTGCCCTCTAGTGGACAAACTATAAAATGTTTCCAAACGAAAGCAATCTTATCTTGTGCATTTTTTATACATATCAGCCGACAGATGAACTTACGTATATTGATATATATGTGCTATTATATCTATGTACTGATATTGGAGAAATCATAGCGGCCCACCAATTTATGGGTCAGGCTCTATCGCTACAGTATGCAAACGCAAGCCACATTCAACATACTGTGATGCCAACTAGACTGTTGATTTGTAGAGCTGCATCTCAGAGGTGAGGGGTAAAGCAGGGGGGCCAGAGCAGCAGAACATGATGTGCACAAAAGGCCTATCAATGAAAAAACAAAACAGTCTGGACAAGGCAGAGTAAATCCAGACATTGAGTATGCAGCACTGCATATAGTCTTGTTGAACATATTAGACCCTTCTTATCTCAAGGACAGAACGGTGTGAACCATTTTCCCAATTAGACTGCTCTGGTTTAACCTTGAACTGCACTCCCACAGCTGCAGCTCTATCACTGAGTGGCGGTGAGGACGTGGCCTCCAGCCTCGTCTATCTCAGAAACCTTTGAGAAATGTCCTCCCAGGTCCTCACTGTAACAACACTGAAAAAACAGACAGTCTCAGCCTCATATAGGACTTTCTCGCTAATGGCCAAACCAGGTACTATTTACACCTTAACAGCTGCACTGCCTACTGCATTATTAGTGGGCTACAGCTAATGGCTCCCAAACATTAACTAGGCTACCGGTGCCCGCAGTGCTGAAACAGAACTAGTCCACTTGGAAATACAAAGTAATTGCCAGAATACCATTTGCTGGAAAGCTAGTTGCTACTTTACCCAGTGAAAATTACTGTTGAGCTGCTGCAGTCTTACCATTGTAAAAAATCATTTTTATTCTGCTGAGTTTGTTGGGATTGGATTTGCATAACATGTTTTGTTCAGATAGCATACAAAAGATACTAGAAGTGGCTTGATGAATATGAAAAATGTATTATAATTATAACATTGCAGCTGTGCCTCTTTTTAACACCATATTCATCTCACCTACCTACACATAGTTCACAAGAAGGTATCATATTTGTCACACAGGTCCACACTTCATTGTACATTTCAACTTGTTGTTTACATTCCAGATGGCCCCTGTTTGTAACAAGTGATTTCATTATTAGTGTGACATACAGGTTAACAACCCTGTGTCAAAGTAAACAGTAAGGGCAAGCCACCATAAGATAGAAGAAGAATCTATAAATCCATAAGAAATAATGGACCACTTTTAGAATGGAATTGGCCAGAGTTTAAGAATTCACATTATATTGTTGTTGGACAGATCAACCGATGTTTGTGAACATGAACAACTCTTAGAAATCACAGAACAAACACTCCAATCAGGTATGTCCTACCAATGCAAAGCAATGCTACACAGACAATACATAAAAAAACACTGTCTATTGATATTCTGATTAAGCATGTGGGCTTTCTTTATTCAGCATTTATGATCGTTATTAAAGTGAACTGCACATTTTACATTTCATTTATGAGTATAATAGACCATCTTTGACCATCAAATGACACACGTAAGCTAACATCTTTTAAGAACCCACTGGAAATCCCAGGGGAAATTCAGTTCAAACAAGTAACAATAGCACAGGCAAATTATTGTGGACAGAATATGAACATATTTATGAAGATAAAAACTTGTAAACTGGAAAGTTTACATAGTGCTCACATGAGGTTAGATATCATTAAGTGCCATCTAAAATGAAAGCTTAAATTTAGAAAGATTGGTGAACATGAACATTGAAGGCAGCGCTTCACTAAAACAGAGGAAAAATGTTAAGATGTTAAGAGATAGTACACAGGAGATGTAAGATTCCTACCCGCTTCTGCAGACAAAGTGGTGTGATGGCAGGCAAGGTGACTCTTCTTGCATGGAAATTCATGCTTCTGCCTTAGGTGCACAATTAACTACTAAAAATATCCATACATAGTAACAGAAAATAAGGTCCATCTACAAATGAGTTCTAATGATAATATGATTAATAATATATAATATAATACAGAAGAGTCTTTCTATATGGTAACCCCTTTGGAAGTGGTTATGGTGGCATCCTTCACAATGAAAGTGTGAGAAACTAAGTCATGTTGCCTCCCCACAACACAAACTCCTCCTTTGTCCTTGGGAATGTACAAGTTTTATCCTTTTCTCTCCTTTTAGAAATGCTGTTCCAGTAAACAAAACTGAAAAAAAAAGAGTTTCTGATGGTGGACAGAGTTAAAATACACAAGACCTGAGAAAGCTAAAATACTTGGAATCAAAGTAATACATTCTGCACGGTGATAATGAAAAAACCACAGCAAAGGAGCTGAAGATTTCCTGGAACGTAAGTGTATCACATTGTTTTTGCTTACTTTGAAGCCAGACACTACACGGCTATTTTTAGTCTCACACATATAATACATTTGACTGAACAAACATTCATGACTATATTTATGAAAGTTTCACATTAATGTTGTATACTTTGTGTGTGCTGATATTAGACAAGGATATTAGCAAAAAGTGATCAGTAAATAGTCCACAGTTTAATAACTGTTAAGATTACTAGATAATGAAAAACTATAGAGTGTACTGGGGGAAAAAGTTGTGTTCTTGCAGGTCAGTTTGCATGCAACCACATTAAGACCTGTTAAATCTACATCGGGCCTCAAATTATTTATTTATTTATTCTCTTATCACTTTCAAAGTTGCACTTATTTATTTAGCAGTAGAAGTAGTAGTAATAGTGTCTACTGGTAACTCACATATACATACACAATTAAATTACTGGTATGTCATGTTTCTTTTCCAAATGAAGACGAAAAAAGCCCATTATCAAGATAAGCTTCAGGCTTAAAGTACATATAATGTTATAATTTATGTTTTTTGTATACTGTATGTGTTAACAAAATATTTCTTATGTCAAGTGGGTTCTTGCAATCCCATGTAGGATGGGCCAAATGTTTGGCTAGATATGGAAATAAAAAACAAATTAACGTTCTGAATATACTGTTAGCCTACAATGCTTTACTGTATCTTAATATGGTCATGTCATTTAAGCCCTTTAAGAGAAGAGAAAAGAAAAGAAAAGAAAAGAGAGAGAGAGAGATCCAAAATAGCTCTTACTCCCCCAGTCACAATTCACAACCCACATTTGTTTTACTGTAAGACTAGACAAAGAGGCCTTGTAAATGCGAGTGTGCCATCTTTGCATGACACGCCCATTTTCCAGCCTCAGTCTTTACCATCAGAGTATTACAAATTAGAGATCATTGTCGAATAAAACAAAGTTTATAAAGGTTGACAGGTATATTTTAGGTCAAGTATACTTTTCAATTGTTTGCCTCTAGTTTAACATATTACAATTCATCTACCCTTCCACTGGTACAACATGGAACTACACTAGTCACTTCAGAAATTACAGTAAGCGCAAGTATGAACTGTGCTTGAGCGAAAGATACCAGATGCTGTGGAGGGCAGATTCCATTTCAATAAAGCTATTAATGCATTTATAAGGAAGAAACAGTCGCAGACCACAAGGAGCCTGAAAGTCATTGTCTGATGAAGACCACACACATACAAACTCATTCAGCCCTGCTATGGTGATAATGTACTGTATATCTGGTTCATTTTAAGACCAAGTGTAGTTTATGCATTTTTAGTATAATTTATATATTAGCTATGGTGTGAAAGCTGTCTAAATGTGAATATTTGGCTCACTCAGTGCATCCCAGAGAGATAAAGCAGCTATGTTGCAAATCTTCTGTCACCAAAAACTTGCAAAGCTACAATAAAAAGCCTGTACACTGCATTTCAACATGTGTATGGGTCTATATTTCTTTATCTCCTCTCCTTATAGACATATACAGTATATGTCATTATATTTAACTTCACACCACTGAATGTGCAAGTTTAGCACCAATCATTGTCCTCTCTTTCAACTCATGAGAACAGACAGGAAAAGAAGAACCTCCCACAACAGGCTTCATGTTTATCTAGAAACACAGCACACTGACTTGTGAGAGCACAGACAAGCAGACGCTGCTAGTTATCACACAGCTAAAAATGAATTAGAATTAATGGAGCCAGAATGATAACAGAGTCTCCACAGCTCCCATAACAAAGCCAGCTCCAGACACATCGTCCTTGTCCTGGGTTGATTTAATCAAGACCCCTTGCAGGCTCTGTCAAAGTAACAAAGACAGCAACCAGAGGTGCGTATATGCAGGTATGCAGTGTATGCCCACCTCTGCACAGGAGGATTCACAATATACCTATCTAAAAACAGCCAGATCAGTATCCATCTTGCAGAGCAAGGACGCAGCCAGTCATGTTACAATCTTATCTACTTATCTTATCTACTTATCTTATCTATCTTACTTTTGTTCCCTGAACTTAGCCTTTAAGGCAGTGCCTTAAAGAGTCTTTAGGATATACTGGATGAAGAGATGTCCCTTACATTTCTTTGTCATATCATGAGCTTCGTGGGTCAGGTATGAAATGGGGGATTATAGAAAACAAATAATAACTATCATCCACACACATAATAACCAACAGGAAGTGAACACACCAAAGCACGTAATAAAACACCACTGCCACTCTCTGCCATCTTGCCATTATTGGCACCACAAAATCCAAAGCATACTAACTGTGCTCCAGAGGTGTGCTGTACCATACACAGTTCACTAGGCCGACCTTCAGAGAGCTGAGGGATGCATTTTCATTCACACTACCAAATGTTTGACAGACCAAATCCAAGTAAGTTTGCATTTAAAGGTGTATTCACAGGGTAATGAGCACTGGCTGGTAAGATCAGAAAAGAGTGTGAACACAACACAGCCTGTTTATCTGTGTGCTGTGTGCGTGTGTTAGAGAGAGAGAGATGCTACCTGTGTTTGACACGTCATATCAGACTACTCTCACAGTTTAATCCCTGAAGGTTTCCGTTTAGACATGACCCGGGTCTGCAGCTGTCATTCCACATATCACAGTTAAACCATAGAATAATACCAGATCTTATATTTCGTAAACATAGTTCAACTTGAAGGTCTGTAAAAATAGTCATGGCAATGTTTCCATTGACATTCATCAAGACCAAGCAGAAGAAGTGAGTTAATTTTATAGAATTTACTAGCGTTATTTGGACTCATTAGTAAATCATTAGTGAGGACAAAATTGATTGTTGATCTACTAAAAGTCTCTTTGATTATCTACTATAGAATCACTGTAATCCTATAATATTTCTACAGTAACTATATAGTGATCCTGTAGTTATTATGGAAATCTCAGTATATCAAAGCCGAGTAGTGTCAAACCTGCATCAAAGCCTGGATAGGAACAGGGTCGTAAAGCCAGACAATGTGTGCTGAACCATACAGACTGTCGGTCTGAAAGGGGCAAGAGAGAAATAAAGGAACTTCACATGCATTTAACACCTGATCTCTCTCTCTCTCTATATATATATATATACACACATATATACACACACACACTGTTTAACACAAGGAATGAAAGCTATGTGCAGAGATTACAGAGCATGACTCCTGATGATTCTCACATTAAACTACTGCATTATAATTCATAATAGCATTATTTAGTCTCTCAAATAAGTGTGTTCAGTGTGTTATGAGAAATCAGAGAAAACAAAAATAATAAAATGGGATCAAATAAAAAAAGATGGCAATGTTCTTGACATCAGTGTTTAATGATACACCAAATGTTGATTCAAGTTTGTAAAAATTATACATAAAGGTATGGCAACAGCATAGCTCTGTTCGGTCACGAAGCAGCTTTCTGACAAATTATTAAGTAGTTGAATGGAGAGAACATAAATACATGTTTTATATCTGTTAAGTGTGACCCTGAGGACCACATTACATCTGCTGTGAGAGGAGAGGCTGAAACTCAGAGTGAAGAACACGGACATGCTGCAGTGTAGCATCTGAAATAACATCTATAAAAGGGGCAGGCATTTCCTCTGAGTCATACAGCTGAACTAAACACTCAACACCGTCTGGACGCAGACTGCCTGTGTGCTTCTGGTTTCTGGTAAGAGTCCAAGCATGACTGCCCACTATATTCCTGGAGAGTGAAGGCTGTGCCAGCTACTTGGACTTCCTCAAAAAACAGTTTATTTTGCCATTGTATCATGAAGATATCCCAGTTCTTCCACTGTGTTATGTTCTCCAGCTTACACTGCACTTATCAACAGTATCAACACGGAATTGCCTTCACAGTGACCGACAATGACAGTTTCTCAGTCCTATAAATATTTACAGCATCATCATGTCATGCTAAATGTTGTGTGTTTGTGTGCAGTGACAAGGTGCTGTGACTGAGCCAACAGTCTTTGAAGCTGAACCCTCCTCAGGTCAAACTCAAGTGCGGGAGGATTTTATTCCACAAAGTAATCTCTAATGTCACGTTTGTATGTCTGAACCAGCTGAGATAGTATAGGACACATTCTGATTTATTCACAATGCAAACCGACCAGTCCTAACAATCACAGTTGTCTTAACCTACTGTACGTATAGCAATGTAAATTCATGTAACTGACCACACACTGACTTTATATCTATTTAGAAATGTACTTTTCTGGAGGCTGTTGTGCTGACAGCAAATCTAGGTTTCTCATTGACATAATGTGGAAGTCATGACTTGGTGGTTTTGTTATGGAAATGTACCATGACACTGCAAACACAGGACTAACGGAGGGCTCAAATAAACCAGTTTCTCACGAGTGACATAGCTTTAAAGCCTGTGTAAAACAAAGCGATGTCAAGCAAAGGGTCTTGCCACAATTCAGAAAATCCATTCAAATCAGCTGCAGTAAAACGTGGTCAGCTAGACACCGAGTTGTTTGAGATGCCACAACGACAGACGCCACTGCCATTTTCCTAGCCTGCTCATTTTATAATCTAAGCCTGTCCCTAGTAGAAGATTATCATTTTCAGATAATTGTAACTGATGGGAAAATTACTACCCACAAAGACACACTGGGAAGCTCAATGGACAATTTTCCTTAGAAGGGTGGGTGTGGGGATGAGTGCTGCACAGTTGGAACAATGATGTCATTGGTTTCTTAAGTGCTACTGAAAGAAGGTCATAACCCTGTGACATGAGGATTGTGACACAAAAACAGCTGGTCAGTCTGACATACTCCCTTTGTGTTCCCAATACTGCTGCAGAAAAGACTAAGTGAGAGGCTGTCAGGCCCATGAGGTGCAGGCACAGGCCTCATCAGCGAGATCACTTTAAGATTTGCTAACAAGGAAGCCACAATGTTCCAGAGTGAGGTCAACTGGGTGTCATTTTGCTACTTCACTGAGAAACTTGAGGATTATTCGTGCACTTATCAAAGAAAATGCCAAATCCATGCAAATCCCTGACCTGTCTTCACAATAGGCTGGTGAGAGCACAGGGGAATTGGCAATCACTCTGTAATTTTCTGTGAAACCTTGAATTGAGTGAGGATGGAATAGAGTAGAAGGGCTCATTTGAGACTTTGTTTATCAAGTGGAAACACTCCAGTGTTAGATAATCAAGCAATCTTAACACAATGCGTGCAGAGGAACAAACACCAATTTCATTACACTCTTATGACAATCACACATAGACTACCAAGTACAAACCTCAGCTTCAGAAAACAAATACTAGAAAACACAACTTTCTGTATGTATTTTTCATTCTCAGCATGAAATCAACAAATGAGCAGAGAGGTCTAATGCTGCTGATAGTCCTTGCTAACTGCTGAGCTCTGTAATTTCAAGCTTTCCTATGAGTCATTGCTTTGAGCTGCCCCCTGCTGCTATACATGCACACAGAAATACACACACACCACAAAGATACTGAAAAACCTGAAATCAACATCAGCATACAGTACAGGGATCCACATCCAGGAAATATCTAGTGGTTGACAAACCAGACTAATTTAACAGCCCTGGAAAATGTATAGACAAAATCCACTTTGAAACCCATGCACTTTTGAAGCAGACCCATAATTGTTAGCTTTCCAACATAATGAATGTGCTCTCTTTTTAGAATTTGGCAGTGAGTTCTGTATAAATGCACAAATCAACTACAGATCTCAGGGTCAAATCAAATAAGTTTTTGCTGTGCATAATAATAAATTGTCCCCTTTTGGTTGAAAGGGCAGAAAGAAATAAACGACAATAATAATGAGTTGTGTATCACCTGCGCTATGTCTGTTCAATTTGTCGTAGACTGATCTATTGTCAAAATTATGAGATCATTAGATTGTAGGGGCAAGCAACAACACTATGTACAAAACTATGGCAGTATGGCATTAACAAAAATGCTCTAATTAGTAAATTCATATTTTCATAAGTTAGTTAGGAAAAATACAAAATATTTAAGACTAATATTTTTGTGTTCAATTTCACTGGTAATTGACTATTCACTAAACCCCCTCCCCACAAACAACAAGTGTCCAATAATAGCTTAGCAACCGTAACTAGGTACAAATATCAGACCTTTCAAGCTTAGGATATCTTCACATGTTGAAGCTGTGTGGTTGTGGCTGTAGTAAGAGCGGAACACAGTATCTAAAGAATTGAGTGTTGTGTCTTTTTATCACCTTTCCAAAACCAAAAACAAAAGAAAGTACAAGGAATGCATGAAACAGTGCGTTTGTCTGCTCTTACGTAAGCTGCAAATGTTAGCATGCCCAGTTAACTAGCTTACTACCAACAGTGGTAACTCCCAAAACCAAGGAACACATCATTAACAAACTACATTTTTATGTGGGGTTACAAATTACAAGTTAGAAAAATAACCCTTCAGGACCAACACATCCACTGTGTGGGAGCCAAGAAGCTAATATATGAAAATTTAGGGTGACGTTAACAGGTCTGTCCTGTGCATTATTTGTTTTGGGGAAGTATACAGACCCTTTTACAGGGTTCTCGTTTTCAAATGAGTCAGCTGGAAACAGTAAAACGTCAGCTGGAGACATATTTTTCAGCCAACTATCGGAGTTAGCATCAAAGAACCATTGTTTCAAAAGTTACTATACATTTTGAGTGGTAAATCTGGTAGTGGTATCACGGTCAACTGCATGTGTGCCATGCAAGACTGGAAATCTTGACAGGCTTAGCAACAGTAACTAAAAGGGGAGGGGCTTAGCGAGCCGTCAGTTAGTGTCCAAAGTAAGAAAAGAAAAATTCCACATAAACAAACCTGCCAAAATTGGCTCAAGATCTAAATTAGAGTGAAAGCTTTTCCAGCACCAGCAGGTACTTCCACGTATCCAGTGCATGACAAATCACACACCCTGTGCTAAAACAAATGTACAAGAGTGGCTGTTGGGCACTAAGCCAGGTATATCCTGGGTAAAACAAAGTTATAATCAAATTTCAAACGCAATATCTACAGGTGGTATCAGACATAGCATGTATTGCCCATTGTTATGTTGTTTAGTGACCACTGTATGCAAGTACAAACCTGGGCTCTCAAAATCAAAAACATTGTGTGTGTGGATTGTCTGAGTGTGCTGAAAGCATTTTTATCTCCTCTCTGCAGCTAGTTTACATACTTGCATAACTGGATCTACCATCCATATGCCCTGAAGTTTCAGACAAATCACAAGCCAAACATCAAGTAAATATGCATTTATTTAAATTTAAATATGTCCCGTGGTTGTCTTTCTGGCACTTGTTCCAATTAAAGTTAGCATGACTATGCTGCCTGAGGTAGCATATGGAAAAAGTTACAACAGAGGCCTTATTTTTTCAAATAATATGCCTCTTTGTGTCACAAACACCCTCAAGTACTGTAAATGGAACACTCACCTGAGTTGCACTACTTTTGGTCCATGGTAATAAACATTCAGAGACAAGAGGGGAGAGGGTTGAGGGGATAAGCTCAGGAAAAGGGTTTGGAACAGGGGAAGAGAATGACTCCTCTCCCTCTTTATTGCTCCTGAAGGACAAAAACACACAGAGAGAGAGAGAAAAAAGCAGACGCTGCATAAAATACGGCAAGCATTGTTCAGATCTTGTTTCAAATTCTATATGAGATCCCGTAGTTTTCAGAAGCGCCAAGTATGTCAGGCTGAATTTTTGGGAAATGTGTAGAAAATGATGCACATACCTACAATATTATATTTGATGTAATGGTTAAGCCAAAAAAAAACATGTTTCCATAGTGGGTTGGGGTTGAGAATATCACTCACTTCAAGTATCATACTGGGATATTCAGCGAAATGTTGGATCACACAGATAGAGAAATTAAAGCTTTTGTGATATTGTAAAAAAGTTTGTGGAAAATAAAGCGTTTAAAAAGATTAATACAAACAATAGATCACTTGTCTCCCTTTACTGCCTGTAAGAGTCAGTCCAGACTGTAACATTGTAATCATGTATTAGACTTCATGCTAGACTGATTTCACAACCTGTAGCTAAAAGAGCTGTTACAACATATTGCTGGTTCCTCTGTTGCGTGTGTCCCATGTAGAGGAATGGGGAGTATAAATGGAGCAGGTGATAAACAAACTGACAGATCTGACAGAAACACAAGGTTGTCTCTGCACAGACCCCTCCTGCTCTCAACTACCAGACGACACCCCGCTCACCGTCAGACTTCTGATAAGATGGCAGATAATGCACATGTGAGCTGCCCCTGATTTCACCCCATAATATAGTAGCTAACATCTAAATCAATCAGAGAAAAACTGAACAGATCATCTAAATATTCCATTGTTATCATGATAAAGAAAGAAAGTTAGATTTCAGCACACTTGCAAATGAGAGGGCCTCAGTTTCTGAGAGGTGCGGTTCTCTGACTGATGCTTTCTTTACTGCTCTGTAAACACAGCAGTTACTGAGTTACTATTATCTCCCACAAACTAACAGGTGCTTGATTTGATTCCAGGTCTTTAACTGCACTGTTGAAATAATACATTACACTTCATTGACAGCTGCGTTTTGGTCGAGCCAATTGTGTTTATAGGTACAAAGTCTACACTACAGCTTTCAAACAGACCTCTGTGTCTCACTCCTGCAAATACAAAGACCAAACTATTCTGTAAGGCAGCTGACATTGTAAAGTGTACAGTGGAAAATACTACTTTCAGTTTGGGAGCAACTGAATTGATCTTAATTCAATCTTATAAATAGACTGGTGTCATTCATGACAAGTGTAAAGAAAATGAGACGTACCTGTTCCCCTTGCAGAGTGTAGTCCTGGTCTTCTCGGCATTTGATGTTAGTAAAGGAGCTCGCAAAGGGATGAGGGCTGGGCTGGGAAAGCCACTCACATTACCACTGCCACTCTGAAAAATCTCTGCTTTCTCTCCGAGGCTTCCAGAAGTGTGTATTTTGTCCAGTGTGTTATTCATATCACTCATGTGGGACAGCTAAATCCAAGGCATCATCTGGAGCAGAGAGAAGAGACGAGCTGTTGGACTGGAGTGTGTGCACAGTTAGAGCAAGCTGGCTGGCGGGGCTCCTCTGCTCACAGCTCAGCAGAGCACACACACACACACACACACACACACATCTCTCTGGCTCATCTGGCTGGCCCAGTGGGGCAAAACGATCCCTCCTACCCAAACATGATCCACCACAATAAAGATATTTTTAACACAATGACTCCCAAAACAGTTATACTTGCTCTGACCCAGTAGCGTACTAATAATCAACTAATTTGTTCAGCCTCAAGTCTTTTGTTAATGCTCTTGCTTTAATTTCCTTTCTTTTATTTTTATTCTTTTTGATATAGTTCCCTTTGCAAACTGGAAGGCAGTAAATGTGCACACAAAGCACACTCACACAAAGGGGGTGTCTTTGGCTCGGTAATGAATCCGGGAGGGCCGCCAGTACTATAAAACAAACTGTTCTTTTGTCATGGACTTTGCACAGGGATCCAAATTGCACTTTAATCTTAGTACACTGTAGAAGGCATGTGGTTGTACCGAGTAGCCAGCCCAGCAGACTGGTTGTGTTGTGGGCTGTGTCATTCAGTGACAGGCTCCATGTGGGGGATGGTGGGGATGATAACATCTTTCTGAAAGGTAATGTGTAACAGAGTCTGACCAGGGGAGGACAGGCTACTGGAGATACAGACTAACAGGCAGCATAGGGTTAAAGCAATACCTCACTACATTAACAGAAGACAAGGCTAACTTGATTACTTTGGTAAATATGACAAGCTGGTGCGGTGGTCAAAACCCAGTTGTTTTACTTTCAAAAGGAAGAAATATAGAGCAACGAAGCAGTACAATGTTGCATCTCAGAATGATAAAATACATGAATTTCATCTACCTGAATGTGTATCTTTTGTGTGGTGTAGCTTTATTCTCAAGCTTTATTTATTCTTGTACGACCTGTTTAATCTACTCTCCCTGAGATGTACCTGTCACATTAACACAGCTCTACGTGGTTTGGATTACCTTTTTACACAAGCACTATTATATATTGGTTCAGCTGAGGTCCTACGGTGGACTGATACAAGGACAACAAACCCCAGGCAGCATGAGAGGGCCAGAAATAACCCATAGCCTGGAACACATTCTTTTGGTATCAGTCAATGCAAATGCTAATTACATTGGTGTAGGATGAACGCCAAACCTATTTTAGGGACTTAATAACAGTGTTTCACATAACTGTAAGACACACTTTTAAAAATATATAAGAATGGTTGCATAAAAAATTATTGCTAAGGAAAATGTCGAAAATTTTGCATGACTAACAGGTAGATTTCTTTTACTGAAATAGTTCTGTACCACAAACTGCGAAATTCATTCCCTACTATTGACTGATGATTGATTGTCCTTGTCCACCTAACACTATCATTTTCATAGAGTTTCCATGTTACATTTAACATTGTTTCAGCCTCCTTGTCGTGTAATGCAATGCAAAAAAAAAGTTGCCATGCCATGGCTAATATATAGACCACCTGGATACGGTTTTATTTTGATTATTTTGTAGTGTAATGCATTTTGGTTTTGGTTTCACACGTTGGAATTTTGGATCACTTTACTTTTGGTACAAAAGTAATACAATCATCATTAAATGTGCCAATAAATTATTAACTTGCATTATTTTGTCTTTAAATGATGCACAAATTATGTTGTAATATGATTTATTTAATTATTTTTTAAGATTGATTCCACCCTGTTGGAACTGTACTTTTGCTAAGTGCCAAAAATGACATCATGGATACATGACTGATGAGACACTGGTTGTTGCCATTGACCCTTACCAGCTCTGCTTTTGGTGCCACGGCACCAAGAGTGCCTTCACTTAAACTGCCGGCCTGCTTGAGTGCTAACTGCCAGGTTTGTAAGGTATTAGTAGTAAAGAAAGTGCTTCCACTGTTGTTCTGAAAGTGGGGTAGCACTTCATCCATGCTTAATAGCTCTTCTCCAGTCTAGAAGTCACCTCCTACCTTTTGCAAATGCCATCCTGCAGGCTACTCCTCAGCAGAGCATGGACAAGGAGGTGGCGGAAACTGGATATTCCACCTTGCTATCCAGTTGGCAAGGGTGGCCAACAACCTGCGGCTGCTGGGTGTGTCCCTGTCATGGCTGTATCAACAGGTAAGCCCTCTGTATCAGCTAAGAGGAAAGATCTGGTGAAGAGGAACAACCTCGCCTGCCATGGAGTATGTTATAGCCCATGTTGCATAACTGCCCTTGAGCACAATAACAATGAAGAACTCCTGGGTGCTCCATTGCTCCCATGAGAACTGTTTGGAGCATCCATCTACCTCAGACCCCAGCATTTTCAGCATTTTAAAGAAATCTGCACTTGCATGTTGGGCTCCTCTTACTTTTGAAAAATGTTTTGGTCTGTTGGTCCACCAACTGAGTGATGTAACTCAGAAAAAATCTAAAGCAAATCATGAGTTTAAAGTCAAGCTACAGCTGTCCAGTTCAGCTCGATGCACTCTACCCATCTAATGAAATGGAAAGGTTACAGCATTTGTGCACTCTGTGGGTTGGCTTATGTGGAATGCGATGGAGTGAGGCATAGCAGCTGTTGGAAACTACAGGGAGAGAGTGGTTGGTTAACACTTGTGCTGCAGCAGCGTCTTTGCAGACAAAATCCACGCTAGCCCATTCATAATGTAAGACAGCAGCAATCATGTCATTTCTCACCACTTGCAAGATTAATTATTTGTGTATTCTGCCATTTCTGGCATGTTGTAAAAAGTTGTGGAGAAGCAAGGACAACTGTCCCATACAAAATTGTATTGTTTTCCAGCAAGTTGTCCTATTTTAATATGCTGAAATTGTCCAAAGATACGTTATTGTGAAACAATATGTTTGGTTTTCTTTCCACCTGGCTGTGTGTTTTGAGAACAGTATAGTTTTGATGCAGGCCCCTTTGTGACATAGCATTTAATTTGAAAATCAAATAATTCTCTTTTCACCAACTTATTGTCTAATACTATAGTGCCCTCCTCTCACTGACTTTCTGAAGGAACACAGAATAAGCTGCTGAAAAAGAGAATATATATTGGATTTAATGGGGTGTTCAGTCAATGCTATTTGTCTGGGAAACTATTTCATTCATGTTTTTTTCAACTGGGACCTTTTTTTCATGTTAAAACTACATGAGGTAAATTAATTGTAGCTATAATGAAAAAGCCTATGGATTTTTTTTAGTGATCCAATCACAAAACATTTTAATTCTAAGAAGTGATATTTACTCGTAGTCGGCTGTATTTTACATGGAATATGAAAAGTCTAACTTAATACATGTTGTTCATATCTTGTCTGAATCAATAGCAAACGTTAACCGGCGTTATAAACAGCGACTGTGTCGAATCGACACTTAGGTAGACGCTGTTATTGTAACATACGTTGCTAGCAGACATTTCATGGAGCTCTGTGGGAATAATGAGCAACAGTTGGACGACGTTAACGTTAAATAAGCTTTAATTTTTAAAGATAAATGCTTGGACAGTCGCCTCTGCGTGTCCGGGAAGTCTGCGCATTCGTATTTAGAAACGCGTGGGAGAAAGCACGAGATTGATGTGTTTCGACTGTTGGCTAACTGTCATCGCTAAGTATTGTACGGACAAAGTCAGGGCAAGCCAACGTCCCGGTGTCCCAACTTTCAGACGACTTTCGGGTTGTATGTAACGTCAAATACTGCGATAATTCTTCATAGTAAGTGACTCGTTTTCATTACAAATCAGCAAGACCTGTGAATTCAATGAAATAAACACTTAGGTAAACGTTGTCCAACAACAACAAGACGTTGAAAGACTGAAAATGCACGGAGCAAAGTGAATCCGTCGCAGTCCTTCCTGCTCCATCTACACCAGCTTGACCCGACTCAACCCGTTTTAAATGACTGACCTGATGTGGATTGTTTTTGTGTTTTTTTTCAGCTGTTCTTACCTTGTGCCTCTCTAAGTGGAGTCTCCAGTTCAGACCTTGAAACCTGGTCCTCATATCGCTGCTCCAGTGGGGAACGAAACTCACTGTTCGCACGTGCAGTACAGGTGCTCTACTGTAACGTGCTTTGCGTCGCACACTGTGATCACGTTTTACCTGTCGTGAAAAACAGGCTGTATTCAGCGGGATCCGAGTTCTGCAGTTTATGCGGGGGGAAAAAACTGTCTGCATCATTTATGCACCCAGTGAAGGCAGTGACTTTAATAAAGACAACTGGAATGATAAAAGCTTTATTCATAACACTGCTTGACAAAGACAACAGGTGTACTGTGCACATCAGTGTATTTCTGCATATAGCTTAATCAAAACTCTGTATTACTTAAATATAGATTTGATGTATAATCTAAGGAGAATTTAAGTACCATAGGTCAGACCTGGTCTGTCCTACACATCTAGTGTTATTTAGATTTATTATTAGACATTTTCTGAATAAACCCGATAATATTACAACTGTGGAAATCAGTCTAATAATTTATAGAATTATTCTCATTTAATGTTCTTGTTCACTCACAACAGTAATGCATTAAATGCAAGATAGTCATCACAAAAAAATAAAAGAGAAGCATTAAAATATGCAAGTCAGCCAGGGATATTAATTAATGACGTGAAAAAAAAAAAAAAAAATACAGCAATTATTAATGATCAAAATATATCATTTTATGTACACTGTTGGAGACTACCAAAAGAGGTAAAACAGAACAGTTTCTGCTTCTGTGTCATGGGATAAAGGGTTCTAGAGAACTCAAAGTAGTTAGGATAAACTCCTCCTGAAAGAAAAAAAAATACAAAAGGTTCATGCATGTGTTGTGGATACATTTATGTGATATCATATTGCAATGCATTGGATTTTGCTTACAGTAGATGATATATTGTCAGAAGAATAAAGGCACTGCTATGGACTGATCTCTCCTTCCATTTGAACAATCCCACTAAAAGCTGGTGATTCAGCCTTTACTCCCTGCAGAGTGGAGCCTTTGTCACCATCCACCTCTGTATTTTCACCGTCCTGTGATGTTAAAAAAGAGACACACTGTAATGTATGCAATCACCGAAGACTTACTGTGCCAGACAAGATAAAGAGACTGCAGTATCTTTTTATAGGTATTTTGAAAGCCTATAAAACAACTATATTGAGTCCAACAAAAGTAAATACAGTATCTGACCTACAGGCAACATTTGCTGGTAGACAAAAAAAGGACTGTCCCTACACAATTTAATACAGAAAAGCCCCAATGCCCATGATGCCCACAGTATAAGGAGAAGTACCTCTTCAGCGCAGGAACAAAGCATGGGACTTTGCATTATATCATGACTAGGTGGACTATTTCCTGACATTACCACACATTAAAATTCTTGGACAAACCCTATAGTCAGCGTTGCACTCGAGAATGTTTTGTTAAGTATTTCACTGAGCGAAAACTTTGTATCTAAGATATTTTGTAGCTTTCAATGGAGTACAATAAAGTACAGGGTGATGACATCAGTGTATATAATCCGAATTTACTTTGCTTTTACGTTGATCTGCATGCCACGCACAAGACTTAGTCCTGAAATCTTTTATTCACTATTTACATCTTTAGTCAAAATGTGCCAATTGCTAATGCATATAAAGGCATAAACAAACAATAACAGATTGTACCTTTACTCTGTCCAGGTATTCAGGATCCACAATCTACTATGGACATTAACAACATCAAATCATTTTCATCAGATGGTGGCATGCAATGTATAGCACTGTCAGAAATACCCAAGTATGGTAACTATTAAAAGCTCTTCTCTTAGTCCACAAAACCTCACAAAAGACTTTAAGTCCAACTGTTGTGTACGGTATATTTTTCTTCTAGGTGTGGGATAAAATACTGCTTCGTTATATGTTGGTCTGTTTTAATTATTGATGTCTATTTGTGTAATGAATGTAAATAGCCCACAATCTTTACTGCACAATGCCTACCAAACGTTATAGACACGGTCACAGGTTTGCCATAATTTAAGAAATCATACTAGAAAATCTAATTCTATATATTTTTTTCTACATTATAATGTAGTCTTCTGTCACAACTGCAAGTTCTTGACCATCCCTAAAACTCAGATAGCAATGAATTATTAGGTATTCAGCCTTCATCACGTCTATTCTGTGTGGAATACACTATAGAAATAATTAAAAATTAGGAAAGTGGTTGAATTGTTGTTTAGTTATTCATTGTTAGCAGATTGTGCCCCTCGTTCCATCTCTGTCTCAACTGCCACTTCTCATCCTCTGTTTTCTTTTATTATTTTCTGAAATAGTCTATAAACCCTCTTGATCCTTAATTTCAAATGAACTAAACAGGACAAAAATTCAAATAGGTTAAAACTGAAAGCCCACTCCTATTGCCTTTTAAGGGCTTGGGAATACAGCAGGTACTATATATTAAACCCTGGGCTGAGGAACTATTACAAAGTATTCTGCTACTTATAAGATTTTATAATGTTCATTAACTCACCACTGGTCACAGTGTAAATGGCTGATGCAGCACCAAAAACACCACAGCACCACAGCAGTTGCAAAAGTGGTTTTCATTTCAAACAAACTAAATCAGTAGTGGGATAAGTCACCCTCTTGTCCACTTCTATATAACTCTTAAAAGGGAAAACCAAAAAAGTCCTTTGATCAGTAGTGCAGAGTGTTCTTCTACTCAAGCGTTAATATACCAGTGTATGAGTTAAAGTATAAAAAAAAAGCTATGACCAGTGATACAAAAAAGTCCTTTGCTGCTTTCATCTTTACTTAGATATTTAAATATAAGTATGCTGTGCTATCAGAACTCACCTTGAGCTTTGATAATCCTTTCGACTCAATGACTGATGAGCGATTGGTAATTGGGGAGATTGGGGAGGATGGTGAAACAGGCGAGTGAGGTGACTTTGGCCCATGGGATAAGGACTGACTTCTTCTCACAGCAGAGGACACTGCCTGGGCGAAGCGGGATGGGGTTGCAGGAGAATAGGGCCTAGGGGCTGCAAAGCTCCTTAATTTTTCCAAGCTTAACCCCGAGCTTGGCTCTTTAGATGGCAAACTACTTTGCCTAGTCATTCGCATGATGGCTACATTCTTGCTATCCCGTTTAGGGCTCAGCTCGACATTAGTGTCCCCTGTCGTCTCCTCTTGACACTGCACAGGAGGTGGAAGAGGAGGGGGTGGTAACTTTGCTCTCTCTGCACTTCCTTGAGCCTCACTCTGGCCAGAGCCAGGACTGGCACTGAGATTCTTTTCTGCTGCTGAAGTTACATAATACCCATGTGTTTTTTTGTGCTGTGCCAAGCGGAAAGAACCAGGCTTAGGTTTAGTTGCGGGTGGAATTTTCATCTCCTTGACCTCCACTGGTGAACCTACTTGAGATGCCCCATCAGCCGAGGGTGAGATCTTGTCATCTGCTTTAGGGAAACTTGGTGATGAGGAATGAATGGATTCAGGTATACTTCCATTAACAGTGCCTTGGGCAGTAGTAGTGCTAGTCAGTAAGTCTTCCCTGGGTATAGTAGCGTGCAGCTCACTTTTTTCCTTTGAGATCTCTGTCTGTCCCCTCGGTGCTGTGCTCTCCTCCAATTGAAGAGAACCAATATTAAGTCCCTCTTCTGGAGCTGCAGGCGTCTCCAGTGTCAGTGCAACTTCAAAATATCTAAGTTTCTCCAGAGATTTCTGAGGCACGATAGTATACGTTGTCATCCCC
Organism: Macquaria australasica; assembly: GCA_005408345.1. Lineage (NCBI taxonomy): Eukaryota > Metazoa > Chordata > Actinopteri > Centrarchiformes > Percichthyidae > Macquaria > Macquaria australasica. The sequence goes on along the minus strand of SEMN01000053.1, from coordinate 21,689 downwards.
ACTTTGGGGAGGTAGTCCCTTGTCAGCTCGTTGGAAGGCTTGGGCTTTGGCTCAGAGTTTGTGGCATAAATAGACGGTGTCTTTGTTGGGGCACTTGGTGTTGAGTCTTGGCATGATGAGGTCTCTGAGGTGTGGGATAAGGCATGTTTGAGGTCAGGCGGGTCCAGTTCCTCCGTCAAAGTGGCCATATCTGTCTTCCCCACTGATTCAAAGGCAGGCGCATTAGCTGAGGAAGGAACTTTGTCCATATGTTGTTGTGGAGGCACAGGCAGTGGTGTGAAATCTATTTGCACTTGAGCATCCTCTCCAGTGGGGCGTGATGTGCTGGTGGCCACTGGGCTCTGCAGCCTGTCAGTCTGCTCCCAGAGGGTTTCAGTGTTTGCCTGAACAGAGGCCTGCACTTCTGCATCCTGCATCACAGGCGGAGGGAGACTGCTGGGTACAGTACTGCAATCACTTTCGACACTTTCAGGTGTAGACTCTTCACAGATGGGCTGTTGGCTTACATTTTCAACTTGACGTGGACCACCATCTGTGCAGAAAAGAAAATTTGTCATGTGAGACACACGTGTTGGCTTTCTTTGAGATGCAAGAAAACAAAGACCTGGAAATAGATTATGAGAAATATTAGGTATCTTTGCAAGATATCTGCAGCATGGATATGAACAATATCACTATAATCAAAGTGCAAACCCACTAGTATCTGCCACTTCAGATGAGTCCATTGTCCTGACATCACTCAGAGTTGCAGAATCATTCACTGTGCTCTGCAGTTGACTGTAAAAATCGAGCAAAGCGAGGGAATTAAAAGTATTGCTAATGCTAGTGGAGAAACATGGCTGAGGCTTGAGAAGTCATACTAGAGTTCGTACTTGCCATCTGAGGACAGATCACGAGTCTGATCTTCCCCATTGCTCTCAAAGGACATTGTGCTCAGTATCTCAGTATCTGGGGACGGGGAATGCAGTGAAACGTCAGCAGACATGTTGAGGCTGCTGTCCTCTCCCTGGGTATCACTAGCAGTTGCAGACATTACAGAGGCAGTGGTCTCCTCTTGCTCCATAATCTCCTCCAGTGTGTTAGCAGCTGCACCCCCTGTAAAACAACACCATAAAGAAGTCATGTAAAATCATTCACATTTACTGTACCTAAACTGGCATTATAAGTCAAATGTTGCTAGGTGATCAGTGGAGCATCACATTAAATCTATTTGGCAAGGGCATGTCTTGGCTGTAATGTACAAACAATTAATAATATTTACGTTTTGGAAATGGTATGAAAATCTTTAACTCAATTGGCCAAAATGCACAAGTCCTTTTAACTGCTTTTAAGTTATTATTTTTGATTTATTTTAGTTATGTTTTCCCATGCATGAAAAAAACAAGCATCCATCTATATTTATCTCAGTACTCATAGGTGCACACATTCACTCTTCCCAATAAAAAAGGTTCATCTGATGAATGAATTCAGTCTCCCTCGTCTAGGTCTTAATTTAGCACTTCAAGGAAGTGCATCACAGAGGAGCAGAGAGCAAAAGGAATTTCAAGGCTACTTAAACAAACCTGCAGCTTCTCACTGTTCTCAGCCTCTGATCTCTATATTTACTTAGCAGCACTGGGCTGTTGGGGAAACAGCAGAGGAAGTAATCCTTCTCTGTGAACTTAAGTGTTTGAAAAATTAGGAGCAATGGGAGGATGGAAATGGCGGCGCCTGCATGTAGACAGCAGTCGTAAAAAGCCTGTGAATACACTTTCTATTAATGAGGTCTGGGTGATATGCCGCTGGTGAAGGTACTATGGGTAACAAAGGAGTTGTGAGATTTTCTAAAACAACAGCACAGTAAAAGTGCAAGTATGTAAAGACAACAAGAACAAGAAAGACGAAAACGAAGATTAGACAAGAAGGAAAAGGGCTATCTTTATGGGTGTTTGTGGGATAAACAGGACACTAGTTGTTTTGTCTAATCAGAATACACTTGATGGAGTGAAGTAATTTTTGTTTGTGGTGCTCAAAGCAGTTGAAAAACTCAACAGGAACATCTTATTCCAGACACACTATCCTGATTGCTTAGGAACATCCAGACCTTGCTGTGGATAGTTTTTAATATTTTCTACTACTTAATGTGGGTCTCAGAGGGTTAATGAAAATAGGCCCTAATGAAAACTGTTGACTGTCCAGAGTAACAAGGATATTGTTTCTGCAATGTAATTTCAATGTTGTGTGCCTCAAGCAAACTTCAAAACCTCAGCAAAAAAAACAAAAAAACACCACTAAATGTACATAGATGCCGTCAATGGAAAATGAGTAAATATGCTTTGTAATTTTTGTGAACTGACCCTTTAAAGAAAAAAAAAAAAGATACAACTTTATCTAAGGCTTTAAGTCTTAATATTTCTCTCATCTTTATCACCAAAATAAATTGAGTGTTTGTGAGTTTGTTTATTAGACCTCAGTTATTTTTTTGGGGGGGGGGAATATTCTTTGTTTTTGCTTTTAATTGCTTTGTATACAGGACGGGAGGGGTTTCCCTCACAGGACAATGCCGTGATGTGTCTTCACAATCACAGGAAAGCATGTCAAAGCAAGTTAATTATACTCAACCAAGGAAAAATACCACGCAATTCAGAACCTACAATAATTTGAAATGGAGCAACAATTCTCAGCTTCTCAGAAACTATGTTTTTTTCAACACACATTTGTTTGTGGTTTAGATTTTTACAAAGACATTTCACATGTATCTGAATAAGCAAGACTTGATTTCTAACTAGATAAAGTGAGTCAATGCATTGAAAAAGAGGAGACAAAATAGTAAAAAAGCCTGCCTCAAGTAAGTCAACTTAATATAAAAGTGCTAGAATCCTAAATGAATACTAGCAGAACCAGTGTAGCACAAATTCTTAAATGAAGCACAAATTCACAAATGAAGCAGAATCTGCAGAGTTAAACAAAAACATCTATTTAGATGATTCATTTTCCATCATCTGACCACCATATAGTTCCCATGATCATGTCTCATAACAGGGCTGTAGTCAAGTGTTTAAAATGAGCCACTGCTCAAACATGACCACTAGGAGGCACAAGAGTCAAATAAAATAAAAATTGTAGACTCGGGCTGCAAAGTTTGAAAAGACCTGTCTTCGAGGCCAAAGTACACGAAACATCACACAACAGGCACTATTTCATTATCAGTGCAGCGGTGAAACAATCTAAATGACAAACCTTGCAAATTTTCATCTAGAGGAACTGTTTCTTGGACAACAGTACTAGGGGATGTGGGGGGTGGAGGAGCTTTGCGTTTGGTTCTCTTCAGTGAAGACTCTGCTGACGACCCACGACTTAAACCAGCCATCTATGGTACATAACAAGATTTAATTAAGTTATATAATCAATGCACCTAAAAACACAAAAATCATATTGTCATTCACTGTCATTCTACCATTATAGCCAAGTGTTCAGAGCTTCAGTCCACTCACCTGGTCACTGTCCAGTTGTGCATTAGGTTCAGAGTTGAGTCTCCGGCGAGCGCTGAGGTCCGAGGGGCAGCTCTGAGACACAAGGATTGGGGGCGTGGGTGCACGTCTCTTCTTTGGCACATCGGTGGGTAATGTAGGGGAGCCGAGCGGAGACGAATTTGAGCTAGGTAAGGCCATGCTGAGTGGTCGAGGCTTGCTCACAAGCACAGGAGAAGCTGGGGCACTGGCTGTCGTTGCCTTTAAAGAACAAACATCCAATCAGAACATGATAAGAGACCTGTTCCCAAACAACATTGTGCACGTCAACCAATGGCAAACCAAAGTAAACAAACCTCCCTCTGAACATTTAAAGTTACTTTCTGATACAGCTGTATCTTTGCATAATCAGTACATAAAAACTACTGCATTACCTGGTCAGATTTTTTCTTGCTTTTTCTAAACTTGCTGAAGAGGCCTTTGTTTTCTTCCTCTTTCTGATTTTTATCTTTTCCCGGCGTGACCGTTCCTGAAAAAAATTAATAAATAAAAATAACACACAAAGTTGAAAGATAACGTTAGTCAGAAATATGACAGCTCTGTTGATATCAATCATACAGTTTACAAACTGAAATACCTGCAAGAGCTGGTGAGGCTGGACACACAGGAGAGGCAGGTTGTCCTGCAGAGCCAACAAGCATGAGATTTAGCGCAGAACGAGTGATATATACAACAATAACACACAACATGCGAGCTGATGAGATGCAGTGCGACAAATACTGAATGATTAATATGCTAAAATCTGCAAAATCTCCTGCCATATGCAGCATGGATCTGGTTTGATTTTTTTTAATACATCAGTACTTACCTTTAGTGTCTCTTGCATAAACCTCCCTTATTGCATAATCATTAAGAGAGCTGGACAAGTCCAAAGGGGTCAGTGATTGGACATCTCTCAACAGAACTGTAGTCTCCATGTCAAATTCACATTTCTCAGAGATGGCTGGTAAGTGTTCAGCCAGGGGAACTCGAGGACTGACTCGTAGTATAGTTTTCTGGGTCTTTTTGTAGTTTATCACCATGCGAACAGTTGCCTGGAGAATACAAAATGTGCCACTTCAATAAAACTCTGTTTATTCAACATGAACAGCAAATAGTGTTGTTTACTGTATGTGTCAGCATGGTGTAATGTGTTCAATGTACCTCAGGCATCTGAGGAGCCGTCTTCTTATTTTTATCCTCCCCTTTAGGTTTAAGTATGATCTTTTCTGCATCCAAAGTTCCTATGAGAGCATTGGGCTTGAGTTTGGTGCTCTTCCTGTTGGCGGTGACCAGTTCTAAGGTGTGGCTCGATGGGTTCAGGTGATACTTTGCACAAAGCAGCACTAATAGATCCATTAGGGGTTTGCTGAAAGACACGGGGGACACATAAGAACACAGCAGTTTTGAAATAAAATAAAAAATTCATATGATTTGACATCTGATGTCTCATTAAAAAATGGGCATGAAAATGTCCTCGCTTATCAATTCATTCTATGCTTTGATTTGAGGATAGCTTAATGATTGCTTTCAGGGCTGCAGCTACTAATATTAATTTTTGATTATATTGATGATTATTTTCTCAATTAATAGATTCATCTATAAAATGTCTACAAAATGTCAGAAAACAGTGAAATATGTCCATCCCAGTTCCCCAGTCCAAGGAGACAAATGTCCTGTTTTGTGCGACCAATAGTCCAAAACCCAAAACATATTCCGTTTATAATTATATAAAACAGAGAAAAGCAGAAATCCTTCATATTTGAGAGGTTGGAACCAGAGAATTTTGGCATTTTTGACTTTAACTAACAGATTAATCGACTAATCATTGCAGCTCTAACTGTTTTGAAAATAAAAGACAGCTGATTTCATAGCTTGGTACCTTCACTGATTTAAATTAAAGGGTTTAAATTTAAAGAAGGTGTGCAGAATGTGTGGAAACAATACAAAGCTATTCATTTACAATAAGTTACAGTAGCAACAGTAGCAACAAAGCTTTCTTGACACTGACAATACAGTTAAAACATAATTCCTTAAACGTTATAAAATAAAGCGTTAACACTGTTGTGCAGGCACTTGGAATAGGTTTAGAGGGCGGAAAGAAGGTAAAGAATTCAGTGCTTAATCCTTTCATAATGGGTTTCAGTAATTTCTTAAGGGGCCAAGGTGCAAAAGACACCCAGGAAAAAATGTTTGTAAACTGCATGCATTGTGAGAAAGATAATGATATCTTAAGTAAAGTCTGTTGATGGAAAGCCTGAGCTGTGTGTGAGTAGACTCACAGAAGGACACACCAACCTTGTTCTAAAATACTTTGAGGTATGTTGACATATGTTGATCTGATTAGTGTACAGTAAGATTTGTATTGCACTGTGGCATGCGATGCAAAAAGTGATCTATCTAAGGAGAATCAAAAGTTCATTAATCCTTACTTGCATCATTTGATGGGAGAACGAAAATGAAGAAATGCAATCAATTTCGCTCCTAGTGCAAATATTAACTAAAACCACACATTCAGCTACTCCACCTATCTGACTCAATCTAACTGGAACTGAACTTTGTGATGTGATGACTTAATCTGATATCAGTCTCATGATGTAGTATTTAAATACAATATTGATATGTTCAGCATGAACAAATGCACAATGGTGTTCTTGCACAAACTGAAAACGTAATCATCTTTCATATGTAACTGTATGATTTTAAACTTGATTGAGAGATACTGATTCAGATCCAGTGGTGAAACTGTACCTTCCATGGACTGTGGTCATCTTTTCTTCTCCGCCAGGCAGAACCACAACCAGAGAGAGGTCTTTATCAATAAGGTTCTCCTTCTGGTCCATGGTTAAATGAGGGTTTCCTGGGTACCACTGGGAGAAACCTGGGGAATCCAGCGTCTTCAGTCCTGGCGGGGATGGTGCTTTGCTTTTGGTCGACACCCTGTAGTTGGACAAGAACGTGTAAATTATTCTCAGTTGCTTCAGCATTTGCAAAAAAGTCTGAGTATTGCTTTGACACAGCCAGACAAATGAACACTTGAGAGATGGCCGGGAATGGTTTTCCACTTATGTGCATGTGTGTGCATTTTTAAAAGATGCCATCACAATTGTTTCCGCTATCTCAGACAATAATCTGATTGAAAATCAAAGTGCACCAGGCAGCATGAAAGGAATCCTTTCTTCCTCAGGTTTTAGAAAGCGGTGAGGCTATTACATGAAAGAGCTCAAGTCCACTTTGCAAACAAGTCACAAGAAAACCAAGTGGACAGATTTACTCATTGAGCCTGAAGAAATGGCTGTGAATGGACAGACATGTGAGAGAGACAAGATAAGACGAGATAAGATGCAAGACCACAGGTTCTGTAACTGTAAACACTGAGTTTTATAGTGTATGTTGTGGTAAAAATGGTTTTATAGCATAGTGTATGTTCTTTTTAGTGTAAAGACAACGACCCATGCATTAGTGAACATCACTTGGTGTGCTAGGATTTTATTTTTTTTTGTGTGACTATGACAAACACGTTTCAGTTTTGAGGTACGTTTTTTTTTTGTGTTTGTCTAGGCTTAATATTCCTGGAAACTGTGTCAATACAGTGTGGGAGAAAACATTGGCAGTCATGTGACACCTGGTATAATTTCATTCACCTCAAGATCTTCTGTCAGCTGGCCATCTGCTGGATAGTCATACACAGAAAAGTCTGTGACGCATTCTATTCAAGATAATTACACCGTTCGCATAATGCTCCTGAGAGGTGGTGAACAATATAAACCTGCTGTCGTTAAATAAAATGAAAAAAAAAAAAACGGATTTGATATGAACAGGGTCATAATTATACGGCTTTAAGACAAGCTGTAACACTTTTTGTTTGGTGTTACTGTTTGCTTGGAATGAAAAGCTGAAGATGTTATGATAACACAAGATCAGCCAAGGTCACACTATTGTAATGTGGGCCAAGGAATCAATAACTTTAGAGACATTCAAGCGTCACATCGTTCAGTCAGCATAGAGATAAAACAGGCATTTGCGGACCAAATGCCTTGAATTATAGCCTGTAAAAGTCTCACGTGGGGGCACCGCTTATTTAAACAGAGGAATCCGAGCAATGCAAGGTCACAGGCTCCACTGAGGCACGTCTAGCAAAGGATTATTAGTCTTGCTATGGGGGCGGCTGTCCTTAAATACTATGACTATGACATATATGAAAACACACACACACACACACACGCACACTGAGACACACACACACTGAGACACATACTTAGATTTGGATTCAGAGTTACCATAGTCTGTAGATAGGCTAATCATGAAGTCAGCAGTGCTATACTGCGTGTCATACATATAAAGTACAAAAACAAGCCATTATCATGTACATTCTTGTCTCCGTCATGTTTGTTGAAATGATATTTTCAAACATTATGTATTCTGCCTGGATCTGTCAGTCTTTTAACGTTTTAACACAAATGTGTAAACTGGAACGTTCCGCTAAAATTGAATTAATTATTAATTAGAACTGGGAAACATACTGTACTGCCAATACGGACGACTGTTACACTATATACTACCATGATAGGAAACTCATTATCATAAAATCCTGGAACAACTTTAATGGTGATCCATTTCCTTGTCATGTGGATGAGCAGCTACATACCACGTAATAAATCATTCTGTGATCCTACAGTAGAATGTGCTGTGAAAAATCAATCACTTGAGTTGTGGTACTGCAATAACAACGGGGACTACCTGTTTGAAAGGAAAACCTCACACAAACCTCTTCTAAGTTTTTAATGTTTTAGCATGCTATTGCTAAAGTTGCTACCGCTGGCTAAGACCTCTAAGACTCGGTATGTATCCAGTGAACTGTAGTGAACAAGTTTAACACTTTCAGACACAGCCTCAGTCATAAATTTCAGAAAGATTTTTTCATGCATTACTGTCTGTTATTCCTCAAGCAACAAGACAGCAGATAGACTACAGATAGACTACAGGCAGTACAGAGGAGGATGCACAATCATTTGAGATATTGCAAGAAGAGCTGAGGCAGCAACAGGAAAAACAAACAGAAGCACACTTGTTTATCTGTTCATCTTTAGGCCAATAGCACCAGTAGCCTGGAAGATAAAGCCACACAATGACGAGCAAACCCAAATAATACACTGCAGTGACTTGCGAACTGTTTATTTTTGCTGATTCTGTTCTGGTGTGTGTGTGTGAGTAACTTGCTTGAAAATTTCTTGAAAAAAAAAACAAAAAAACAGAAAGGAACAAATGCCAAGTGACCCCTGGATTGGGATGTGTCAGCTTTTCCTAAATCCAATGCGTAATCCATTAGTAACAGACATCAGACAAAGGTAGCAACCAGCTGGCGAAGACAGACGAACATCTAGCAAGCAACTGTAAGACATTTTTCTCAGGAGTTGCTGGAGACCAACTAGAGTTAGAAGTGAATAATGGACCTGGCATTTGTCATGTGGCAAAAAACTCCAAGACGGAAACTGTACGCTGACGTTAGCCATAACAACGTTATAAGGTCAGGGTCTCTTGATACCTCCATTTTCAGGGCTGTCTGTGTCTGTCAGCTTGTTTTAAGTTCATCTGTCGTTCGGTGGATGACATTCGATTAAAAAAAAAAAAAAAGAAACAGTTGATGCGTAAATGCCTGTATCTGCCTGTCATCATTTCCACCAATTAAACCTAACAAAACCAGTAGTTCCACCCTGCTGAAGCCAAACGTTTAATTTCTCGTCAAAACAGCTAGTAAAAACAGCCAAATTGTCAGCGTGTTGTTTATTTTATCCAACACAACCATACAGTATTATGGGATGTAACTGTACCACTGTAATTGTGACACTGCCACCTCTAGGGACCAGCAGCGGTACCTTAGACGTTTTAGTCTTGTGAATAATATTGATGTGTTAAGAAGTTCTCAACCCCAACTGGACAGTTTAGAAGGATGCAGAGAAGTAAGGAGTGGTGTGTTAGATGAATAATAATATACAGATTACACAGTGTTGGTGTGGAACCACCAAATATGACCATGAATGCCATGAATTCCCTGCATACATGTCAACAGACAGACTAGCTAAAACAGACATTTATACTGTGGTCTCTACTGGTCTCTACTGGGTACAAAGTCCTGATTCATGGCTCTGGCTGTTTATTTGGCAATGTGATTATAATCTTTTAGCACTGTGTCTAAACCTTTTCTTTTTCCACACATTTTACAAATGCTCTAAAACGGGGCCTTGTAAGTAGATTTATTCAACTGATACAGCTCTTCATCATGTGATATTTGACTGTGAATTCCCAGAATAGAAACAATTCATAAATGAGTATGGAAAACTACACAATAGCCATGCCTCAGGGTTCAGGGTGAGCCTAGTTTATACAGCTGTGTCATCAGTGATTTTTATCAAGACACCTCGAGCAGGTGACAGACACAGACACACAGGCTGGTTTGTTTTTGCCATCCAGGCCTGTGTTTTTTCAGAGGCCCAGGATGTGTTGCTGAATGAGAGGAGACGTGTTGAAGCTTGATTGTGCTGATGCCTCATTCACAGCGTTTCCCTGGGAGGTCTGACACTCACAAACAAGCCCATTCAATACCAGAGGACATGCTTGTCAGACGTGATCACGGACTACCAGGAAATAACAGGCCTGTTGTCACTGCGACATTTGTTACGTTTCATCATACGGTAATCTTGTGAACTTCAGCGGTGCAAACAAATGGACTCAGAAGCAAATAAGCTGTACTGTGATAAATAAATATTGCATGCTATGATGTTGGGTTGTTGTCTTGTGTCTTGGTTTAACTGCAACTGATTTGTGAATATGTGAACCGATTAAAACAGATGTCTGGTGTTCTGCCTCACACCTGAGGAAAATGTACAGGATAACTTGAGACAGTGGGGGGGGAATGCTAAAATAAAAAGGAAAACGAAAGGCCTGTATAATATCCAGATGCTGCTTCTCGTGTAAAAATACTTCAAATACTTTTGTGCTTATGTGTGAAAAAGACAGAATGGCAGAGAGAGAGAGACGGGGGGAGAGAGAGATTGAGGAATGGTGGAAATCCATATCTACCCTTTGTTATAAGTAATCAAAAATGAAAAAAATAATTGTAATATCAGCAGGAATCAACCAGCCGAACAAAGGAATATCCAAATTCCCTGCATTCCATTACACTTTGTTCCTGCTGGCATGACTTTTACCAGAAACATTTCAGTCACTTCTACGTATTTTTTCCACCCAATCAATTAAAATCCCTTCAGGCAAATTCTGGATCAAATGTAACAATGAACAGGTGGGAGCAGCCCCAGGAAGAAACCAGACCACAGAATTGGTAGAAATTTTACTTTACTTTGAGGTTCTGAGGTGAAGCATTAAAATGCCTACTGTGGTATGTTAGCAGCTGCTGGGTAGCAGGATGGCCCCTTCGGGACCGGTGGGTTCATGTACAGAGAAACAAACACGTTTTCAAAGAGGTTCCCTCTACTCAGTCACACTTTCAGACAACACCCCAATTATTTTAAGAAACAAGAGCAACAACTGAATGCTCCAATGACTAGCAGCAGTTTACTAGCTAGCTGCCATTCAAACGTACGGGCTCAAACATGTTACAGTGTTGCAAGTCCAACACACCCTGCACTTCAAGTCAAAACACAGAAACAGCTAACAGTCTGTATAAAAACATATAATACTCAAAAATATTTCAAGGCCCTCTCCAACACTTTTAGAGGAAGTCAGTGACAGCACTGCTGTGTTGTACAGATAACACTATAGGTATTATAAGAAGAAAGAACCAGAAATTTGGAGAGCAGGTGTGACAGACCTTTCATGCTTTCCAACATTTCATGCATGCTCTTACCTCTTTGCCTAAGGTTGTCTCGGCTCAAATAATTTCCATTCTGCTGTGCATCTCCCATGAGTAGTCAGGCAGACTAAACTCTGTCAGCATAGTTTAGTAGTAGGTTGGAAAGGTCCACCTTAACGCCACGCCCAAGCTGTGACATCAGAAATCGCCCCCCTCTACCTATATCCTGTCGGCCCCCTCGCTGTGTCTCTGAAAGCGCCGGCGGCGCAGTGTGTAGTAAAGTAGCACTTACCCCTCGGTCATGAGCAGAAAGGTAAGCAGCTTTGCCTCCCTGTGCAGACATGAACCTGTGGGCGGGGCCAGTGGAGCAACAGTGCACTGAACCACACTGCAGCATGTCCTCACTTTGGTGGCTCAGGAATTTAGACAAAGACTAGATTAAATATGCTGAATCATGATTTGTTTTAATCATGAATGAGCCTCAATTCTAATCATGCTGGTAATTATCAGAGTAAAAGAACAAGGGGAGTCAGAAGGACTCCTATCTCAGTTATTGTCTTCTCACAGGGTTAAAACAGTCCTGGAATCCTCCCCACTCCTTAATTTAATCAGGTACTTCTCTTGTGTTTGCGTTTCGTTACGAAAAACACTGCCAACATTTCAAAACCACACCTTACTTCTGCAGAACTGACTCACTCCAAAACCATGTTAGAGGACTTGTTGGTTGAGAGTAACAACAAGTATAGTGCTTCTTGACAAACAAAGGTAACATATATTTCCTAACAGTAAGCAGTTCCTTCATGTAAACACTAAGGAGCCTCACATTTGGATGGTGATGAATGAATTATTTTTCGTCTCTATCTTCGCTTCAAGACTGTAGACATAAAACTACACAACATTTCAGACAACATAAATGTGAAAAGCTGTGACTGACGCAATATTCTAAAGTCAACAAACATATTCATGAAAGCAGTCAGGTAAAATTGTTCGTAAAAGCTGTCAAAAGAGGCTGTCAGCACCTTGCACTTAACAGATCCAGGCAGAGAAAGCACTGCCTTTGGTAGGTTTTCTGATGTTCATTGTTAACTCAATCGACACTTCACAATGGATTAAAATTAAAAAGCATTCAATCTAACATGGGAAAATGTTTCATTTCCTGATGAGTTGAGGAATGACATGTAGCAGGAAGGTGTAACCTTGGCTTCTAGCAACAGCAACGTTAGGCTATTGTGGCTTCCCTATTTTACAAAGCTTTAGATTTAATCAATAGAGTTTCACTTATTCCTGAACCGTACCACCTACAGTATGAATGTTGTTTTCTGCAGATTTGATGCAAGTCATAGATGCAGTGTAAAAGCTACGGCTTCGTTTAGCAAACTGTGCTGGTACCGAAGCAATACATTTGACTTTCCATTATGAAGTAGCCCCGCACTTTCACTTAAGAATGTGCAGCCCATTCGACAAACACCACCACCAAATGCCATCAGACGTTAAGGACATTAAAGTCGTGAATGGAGATGCTAGTGTGTTGGAGCAGGCCGAACGGGGTTGGAGTTGAGGAGTTACACAGAAGAGTGTGTGTGTATGTGTGTGTGTGGGTTCCCTGAGGAAAGACAAAACACAGGGCCAGAGCCACAGCTGGTAATTTGGTGAGAGGTCACTCACAGTAAACACAAGCTTTTTAAAGGGGGTCTGGAAAGGCCATTACTTCATAAGCAGTGTGGGATGGGGACCCTATGAGAACTTCCCACTTCCTATGTGTATCGTTTATTATTGCAGGCAAAACTAAAACTTTTTTCCCACAGCATTTTGCAGCACAGGCCTGGTCAAACTCAAACTCTCACGGCGTCCTTAACACCATTATGTACGATTTAGATTTAGATTTAAAGACCAACCTCGTGATATTATTAGCTCTTCAGTGCAGTCTGTAATATCCGTTTGTCATGATCCGCCTCATTTTCACTCAGTATTATTACTCCCTGTGGTGCTTGCTCTTGCACTATATGTTGTACGGTGCCTAATATTACAGCAGAGCCAGAGTAAGCTAGCAGGTCTGCCAGCCAGTTAGGTAATGAGATTTGAGATTACACAGGGTGATCTCTCAGTTCCCTATACAATGCCCCAAACAGCTGGCGTCATTCTAGCCTGTGAACTGGGGTCTGCTATGGAACATTACCCTCACCTTATCTCAGAGCAGCTCAAATATTTTACTCTGAACACTGCACTGAAACAAACCCATGGTTCCGCAATGGTTCAACCTCTGTTTATGCACAACTACATTTCTCTGAATTGAATAAACCTGTCAAGAAGGTGAACCTAGAACAAGTTGTTTGGGTTTGCAGGCATTCATTTCCAGATATGCACAACAGCCCCACACAGCTAGAATAGCATGAAGCAAACATACAGAAAAGATAAGGTAATTATCCCTCTAACCTCTGCTGACTCCACCAAATGTGTGCTTTTTTAAAGTGAGACCAACATTTAGATGAAATAAAACTCACCCTTGAGTCATAATTATAATGATCACACTGCGTCCTTTCATCAGAAACAATGCAGCATTGTCTACAGTGGGGCATCTTTCAAAGGCTCACCAGCATGCTTTCCCTCTTTTGCTGATCACATGAACTGAGGTTTGTAAAAAGCGTATATGCACACAGTCATTCTGCACTAAAACAGGCACATTCAGTATCTTGTTTCATTGCTAATAGTGTAAACAGAATATTTAGTGTTGTACAGCCCTCAAGAAGACTCAAAAAGAAGACTTCATTTCATCTTTGCACCTTTCCTTCAACTTTCTCTGAGTGGCCTATTCATAACCTATATTAAATTTGTGAAATGTTTCACGTACTAAATTCTGAAGTTCAATTGCAATTTCAACAAAAATCAGCACCTCAGAGTCATGGTATGTAATGAAATACAGCTGGAAGAGAAACAAAGTGACCAGACATATAATACAAAGTAGCTCTGCTTGCTTTACTTACTAATGCTCGCCGGTAGTGTGAATTTCCTCACCGAAACTGCTGGCAGCTGTTTGTTTGTGTCACGCTGTGGTTCATTAGCTTGCTACAGTGTATGTTAGGAGATGATAAGGTTCAGTATATCAGTTCACTACCAGTCTGATGTTATTATTGACTAGTGCTACCATACCCATATGCACAAACATCTGGGTTGATGCAACAGAATGATCATATGCAGTGATAGTGCCATCTAGAGAACCATCTCAAGGTGTGCAATTTTGCATTTCCTATTTTACACCTGCCCTTTGTTGTCCTAATATTGATTTAAGCTTGGATTTCTGATTTGTCATTGGTTCAATAATTGCTAGACAGCTTGTCAAGACCTTGTTAAACAGACCTGTATTAAATTCAACCAATGCTAATGTCATGACTGCCTTGGCCTTTCCTGTGAGTATCTCATCTAAGCAACACAAACACTGATAATGAAGGTCAAGCAAATCAAGGCAATTTGTTCCTTTGTCACATAAAATGTTTGAATGTTATTGGAGATAAGTAAAGGTTCCTATTGAGAGCACACAAAGGACTAATTCATTCTGGGTCATTCTGAAAGTTACACAGGCCGAGAGTGGGAGGCATCCAACTGTTATGCCCTGGAAGAGTGCATAACAGAAACAAAGCCAGAGTTCAGGCAGGATCAGTGCAGAAAATCTATTTAAATAGGCTGCTGTGCACAACATCAATATTATATAAATACATAATCATAATGTCTACTTTAGCAATAAAAAGAAAAATTAGCTATAATAACCAACACACTTTGTTTCATAATGTTCATAACTATCCGGTGAGAAGTATTCACTGGTATTTACGGTCAATGCGTTGGCTTCAGTGTGGCAACAAAGACAAGCCATTATTCCCTGTTCCCTGGATGTTAGCCATTTTGTCTGTTTCGGCCCTGAGAGGCTGAAAGCATCCATGAGATAAAACATCCCAGTATGCAAAGACACCAGCTCATTGCCAGGACAAGCTTGCTGATTTTCCTCTTGCTTTATTACATCTAGTGGGTGGATATCTTTGAATGACACCCTTTATCTTGCTCTTTGAGCAGACGATCCGAGTGGGCTTTCTGAGGGCAGCATGCTGTAGACCAAATTATATATTTTCCTGAATGAAGAAAGCCTTGTTGTCTGTGAGGATCATCTTGAGGAGAAAACGCTGTGTTATGCTTTAGTGTGCTCTCGCTTTGGTGTCGACAGACTAGAAGTCTAGAAGTCACATTGTTGTGAAATGTCAAATCACTGCAAAAAAAAAAAAAGCAACTGTCACTATGTTTCAACTCAACATGCCCTCTTGCTTCAACTGTCTAAGTTTCGCCAGCCAGCCTTGCCATAATTTTCATCTGTACTCATGTGAGCAGCTGTGCCCTTGGACTGCCTGCATGTCGGGAAACAGCTGTGGTGATTCACAATACCTTAACTAATTCCACATTCTGCCCTGAGGAAAGCCAGCCATGTGAGATCATGGTTTAAGGTGTGTCCAATTAGGGCCAGCTCCAAGCAGTGCACTGTTAGACTGAGTATGAATAGGATATGCCTCTTGAAGATTTACAATTAGGAACAAAAAATAAAAAAAATACACTGGTTATAATTAAATTAATGTTAATTATTCTGATTATTGCACTGAAAAAAGCTTCTTAAAATTACTTTTCCAATGACCACAGGAAAACAATACAGAAGGAAAGAAACCCTCTTTTGCAATTGTGTTAAGTCTACCTGTTGCTGAATACTGTAACATCTGTCTTGTGTGTGCTATAGCGGCATCTCTGCTTGGAGAACAGCCAGCCCAGTGATTCTGGCAGGGTCAGTATTTGGATAACAAATGTAGCGTAGCTTTGGGGGTCACATGAAATCTTCACATGAGACTGCATTTGAAAAAGCAAGGAGCAGCAGCAGCGGTTTATTGGCTCCAAATATAAGAAGCCACAAATAAGACAGAGAACATGTGCCTTCCCCCACACCCCAGCAGCTTATGGAAGAGTGCGGTTTGCTTTTCCAAATAATAGTCAAACCACAGAGAGATTTAGGTAGTCTGCTGCTCTCCATTGCCAGTGAGTGTGGCGGTGCTCCCAGATTACACAATATTTATGAAATATGAATACAAGTCACACCAAGAGTGTTTTTTCTTATTTTTAGTAGACTGTATATGATGTGCCTGAATGCTATTTTTTACAAATGGGGAATTACAGTATGCAGGGCAGGACTGGAAACTTTGCATAGCTCTCATGGAATACTGGATTGGAAACTATCATGTGTTCAAACTCTCCATCTCACCTCTAATTTAAATCTCAAAAACTCGGCAGATCTACTTTGAATGTCGAAGGAGTGAGTAGTGACTCTGGAAACTCACTCCCCCTTTTTAATGATTCCAACCACTGGAATACAAGCGGCTGACATCATCTCAAAGTCCCTGAACCAAAACTGATGGGAAATTCCATCATGTCATATACTCACATCGCTTTTTTACTGTGATTTTCTTTGACTATTGCACATGACGAATCAGTATTTTATAGAATATCAGTTTCAAGCCCAGTGAGCGCATGATTTCCACAAGAGAAACGATCATCAGGCTCATCACAGAGAGAAGAGAGCAGAATGTTTTGCCTGCAAAATACTTCCCATGACCTCTACATATGGTCAACGCAATTTCTCAGTAAAACTTTTAAGAGCAGGAAATGAGGAGAGTTCAAAGGTCGAAACGTCTGCAACAACAGTGGCTTCACCGAGATGTACTGAGTGAAGGGAATGTTATTTGAAAGCTGGTTATGCATATTCATACCTTAAACAGTTTGGTCAGAAAACAGCTGATTCCCTGCTAGTAACTGTTGTTGTCAGCACCACACAGTCATACACTCAGAGGTGGAAGAACTTCATTTTGGAGGCATTATTTGTGCACAATTAAAAAAGCAAAGACTTTTGTTTCTATTTTTCATACTTTATCTGTTTTATACTTTTATATTCCAAACAAAAATGTTAGGGCCATGGAAGTTTGGCTCAGTTAACAATAAAATGACTAATATTTCTTAATTTCCAGTAAACAAAAAAAAAAAAGGCTACTGGACCCCCATGATCCTCTTAGGTGTTATATATAATACACAGATGAGACAGCTGGTAATCCAAATGACAGCTCTACATACCTCAGACCGGAGCTCCGTGGATGGGGCTGGGATCCATGATCATCCATGACTAAACTCATTGGTTTAACAAAATCCCTCGGACTAGTCAAACACAAACAAAAAGCACAATTCATTTTTAGTAAGAGTTTACATACTAAATGCTGTAAAGGCTAGTCTAACCTGCCGCTTTCAAGTGATGCAAACGGGCAAATACTGAAATATGGGCGAATCCCACATGAGGTCATCAGTTTTTCACTCATATGAACCGTTTTTTCCCCCCTTCTTTGTACTGGAAATAGGGCTAACAATTACAAGTATTTACTAAATGTCTCACCATGAATGTAGTTGGTTTTCGACGCAGTTGTCAACTTCCATCAGTCTTCAAAAAGGTAACGTTAGTTGTAGACTGCTACAAACAGGTTTTGTTTGGACAAATGATCCATAATTCCGCTCTGAAGTTCGGTGTTTTGCGCCTTTTACGCAAACCATTCCCGTGTGGTAAGATATTTCTCTCCTCCTTTTAAACTACGAAGTCAGCCATATCTAAGTCAGTTCGCCCCCGACACCGTGGTCAACTCTGCCAACTTTTCTCTGTACATCTAAGACACTGCATCGCAACATAGAGCTGCATAAGTGGGGCGTCTCTCAGATCCAGTTTACCTTCCCTCCAGGATCCTGGTGAGGCGTGTGGCATAACGGTATCGAGTCCACGTTTACATCTTGGGTAAGAACACACAAAGCGACGAGCCAACACAACCATGCCTTGAAGAACAACCCAAGTAAATCCACTCATTTACTTTGAAATAAGCTGAATCAAAAAGCGTTGTTGTTTTTGTACTTCCTTTTAATAAGTGCTTTATTTGTCTACAGTGACATCGTGTGGCTGGATATGGAAACGACCAATTCACGACCAATCCAGAATAATAAATATCAAGACAGACTATTGATTCCAAAAGTACTGGGACATTTCAACATTACACCATATGTGATTGTTGAGCATCTCATTCCAAAACCATGGGCATTAATATGATGCTACAACAGCCTCCACTCTTCTCAGACGGCTTTCGGCAACATTGTGGAACCTGCAGCAATTTGCTCCTTTTTAGCCACAAGAACATCGGTGATAAGGCGATAAGGTCTGGTTCACAGTTGACATTCCAGTTCATGTCAGAGGTGATAATAGGGTTGAGGTCAGGGATCTGTGCAGGCCAGTTAAGTTCTTCCACACCAAACCTGATAAAACATTTCTTTATGGACCTTGCTTTGTGCAGGGGGGTATTGTCATGTTGAAAGAGGAAAAGATCTTCCCCAAACTGCTGCCACAAAGTTGGAAGCACAGTATGTTGTGAAATATCATTGCATGGTGTAATTACTTAATTGAAATTAAGGAGGCTAAAGCCCAACCCATGAAAAATAGCCTCAGATCAAGTACAAGAACATGAAGGTATGTGGACAGGGGTGTCCACATATATACACTTTTGCCGTATAGTGTTGTTAAAAAAAAGTTTAAGACAATGAAATATTTGGCGGATGTTCGTGTCATACAGGTGGCACAGTGGCGGAGACGTTGGCGTCTGCACAGTAGAACATCTCCACGCCGTGTGAACAGTTTTGAGGGTAGAGGCCAGTCATGGTCAAACCGGTGATCATGACAAACAAGCCAATAAATATCAAGATGGCGCATATCAAGTTTTCACCCTCGAACCAGCGGCCGGTGGAGAGTTTGAGGAAGCATGCAGATGGGATGATGAAGATCAGAGGTGTGGCGCTCAGAACACCCTGGATGGTCGGAAGAGAACACCATTAAGGTCAGACACAGGCTTAATTAAGCACTCATACATAATATCCAAAATTAAATGTAGACAGGTATAGGCTGGTTGAGTTGATATGACTTACATTCAGCTCCAAAACAACTCCCAGGCAGTCAAAGGACAAAGACATTGATGCGCAAAGTGCAACTATGAGCAACGTTATGGCCACATGTTCAGCTTTTGAAAGACCCCTACTGCAAATGACATTGCATACCACCTGAGAAGATAAACAAGAACCTGAACATTAAAAGGGTCCTACTGTGCACCTATTTGAATGTACGCATTTTCTGCAACTGGAAAAACAGTTCAAATTCTCATAGTATTTGCAAGTTGAGAGAGGGTAACACACACACACACACACATAGTGATAAGCCTCTGCAGCTGACATTGTTGTACTGTTGCCCACCGTGCAGCTCTGCAGGAGCAATTGGGTGCCAAGTGCCAAGCTCTCTTTTTGTTCATTTTGTTACAGCTCAGAACACCACTTTCCCTCACATATGCAAACATTTAACTGTTAAATTCTTTGGTTGGCGTATGAGAAAGTATCACTTACCTCTCGCGTAACAAAACACTCCAGTGGAAATGTGGTTATTATGCTGAGGCCAAAGCAGAAGCGACCGAATGTTGCCAGGTTATCATTTCTGCAGTAGTTCTCAAATATGTCTCCTAAAAAGTGGAAACATGAGATCATAAAAAACACATTTGTGATATTAATAAGAAATCAGAGGCATGCAGTTCAACGTCTCTCATACTGATACCTTGTGTGTAGCCAGTGAAGGTGGTATAGCCAGCGACAGCAAAGGCAGCACTGAATATTAGCGCAGAGCCTACAGATACGTGGGTGACCCGAGACCAGTTCGCTAGCGTGGGCTGCTCCAGAGAACCATAGATAAGAAAGCTGTTGTGGTGGCATATAAAGGCTAAAGAGACACACAGGGGCAGAACATCAGAGATTAATATACAGAATAAAATCACTGAAAAATACTGCTCCGTAACCTCATAACACACAATTTTAAGCATTTCTGTGCATGAACTTCATTCTTTGACATGTGCATTGATTTACCAAAAGCAGAGCAATATTTAGACAGTGTGCTAACAAAATTAATAGCCTCAGTCGTTTTATGTTTAAGCTGGATTGCAGGATTTACGTATGCTGAATAGGCAACCCTGTGCATTAAAGCTGTGAGCTTCGTCTCTTTGATAGGATCAATTTAATGACATTGAATTAAAGCTGCATTAATCGATTTCTGGCCACTAAGGGACAGAAAAACGGACAGACACACAGCCCTGACATTGTCTCACTTAAATTAAGTTGTTATGGCCAACCTGATAGCAAACAATGGCCTACTTAATAATCTAGCAGACACAGAGCAACATTATCAACATATTTGGAATCATGTTTTTGGCCTCCTAAGGCACGTAAGTCCAACTTTATCTTTAGCTTGCTAGATGTTTGACTTTCTTTCACCGGGTACTTTGTCAGCCCTTTGGTGCTGGGTGTGTAGCAGACATTGGTTTGATCAGTTTATTTCCTAAAAACAGCTGCCTGCTGCTGCTGTACACAGGACTGATGACAGCAGTGTGTTTTAACCATACAGTGAATGAACGGGTTGTGAAACCAAAACAATGAGCTAAATGCTTCATACACCCCTTCTGTACTGGTGTATGAAGCCTCTCTCAGGTGTATAGCAATGCATTTGATCTCTCTTCCCAGGTGAGGGGATAATCTGTCTTTGCTTCTACCATTAAAATGTGTTTGGCAGTCATCTTGGCTTGTATCTTTGTCTGCAGGACATACTTTTTTGTCTACCAACAACATACAGCTAAAAATATTCTAGGCATCTCCATCATCAGCATAAGCATCATGCAGACAAACTCACCAAAAGACATTACACCAACTGCCTGAATTGCATCCCACTTTGCAAATGCCCATGCATTCTCTGTAGGGAGGCTAGAGAGTGATATTCATATTCAGTCATCAAGGAACACAGAAACATATGATTATGTTTGTATAATAGCATTTTAGTGAGAATACATTTAAAAAAAAAGAACCCCATGATTCACATACAGGAACATTTACATTTGAATCACTAGGGATTAGCAAATTGCTGAATATTCATTCATACATTTGGGGTCCAAAGGTAGCTGCTCTGATGATTACAATGACGAGGATGGTAAATGTCAGCACCATTGACAGGAAGGACACCTGGTAACACACATGGATGTTTTACAGGCAGCTTTAAAATCACTTAATGACACTAGCAACTGTGTAATAATCAGACTTACCTTCCCAAGTTTCTCTATGTTTTGATAAAGCGAGAGAGGCAGCGTGAACCCAACGGTTGATAGCAAGATCACAAAGTGGCGCTCTGCAAGTATGTGATCTGGACCAACTGCAAACACAACACATAACGACATATACATTTATCATTTGAAGCATTCGAATATTAAAGA